>CM075989.1:7989560-8062988 GCA_038087875.1 Malacoraja senta | reverse complement strand
ACCTGTTAGAGTCTGCAAAAGACTGGAGACTGGGGTGGAGGTTCACCTTCCAGCAGGACAACGACCCTAAACATATAGCCAGAGCTACAATGGAATGGTTTAGATCAAAGCATATTCATGTGTTAGAATGGCCCGAAGTCCAGACCTAAATCCAATTGAGAATCTCTGGCAAGACTTGAAAATTGTTGTTCACAGATGCTCTCCATCCAATCTGACTGAGCTTGAGCTATTTTGCAAAGAAGAATGGGCAAAAATTTCAGTCTCTAGATGTGTAAAGCTGGTAGAGACATACCCCAAAAGACTTGCAGCTGTAATTGCAGCGAAAGGTGGTTCTACAAAGTATTGACTCAGGAGCTGAATACTTTTGCACGCCACATTTTCAGTTTTTTATTTGTAAAAAAAATTGAAAACCATGTATCATTTTCCTTCCACTTCAACAATTATGCACCACTTTGTGTTGGTCTATCACATAAAATCCCAATAAAATAAATTTACGTTTGTGGTTGTAACGTGACAAAATGTGGAAAAGTTCAAGGGGTATGAAAACTTTTGCAAGCCACTGTATATCTCTAAACTCTTGAATTAAAGGACTTTTCTTCGTCTAGGTTCCACAGCCGTATCCAGACCAATGAGTGGGGGTGGTGTGGGTAAAGGATGCCGGGCGTACCTGAAGCAGACAATCTCACTGTGTCAGTGCCTGAAGACTCGGCCTCCAGGTGGCTGCTCCATGGTATCTCCTGCACAGCGAGGTCCGTCCACCAGAGCCCGGAGTGCCGAAACGTCAGGCGCAAGAAGAAACTCTGCCGGCGGTACCAACGATTTTTGGAAAGGAAGGCATTCCTGGAAAGAAGGGGGCTACTGAAACGACGTCGGGTGAGGGAGAAGGTCGGGCCGGGTGGCAGCTCCCCCCCGCAGAGGCAGGAAGGCACTGAGCTGCCGAGTGGTGCCAACGTGAATAGTGATTGCTGCGCCTCGTCTGGTGCCTGGCAAACCATGTCCACCAGTGAGCAAACCAAACCCAGCAAGAGAGGCCCCCTGGTACGCGGGGTGATCCCGTTCGCTCAGGCGAGTCTTGGCGGGCCGCCGGGCACTGTGGCTACCCGCAGTGCGAAGCTGGGGGGCTTCTGCTGCAGCGCCGCTAAGTGCGTGGCCATCGACTGTGAGATGGTGGGTACCGGCCCTTACGGGGGGCTGGGGGAGCTAGCCAGGTGCAGCATCGTCAGCTATCAGGACAACGTCATCTACGATAAGTACGTGAAGCCGGAAGGTGCCATCACCGACTACCGGACACGGTGGAGTGGCATCCGCGAGCAACATATGGCCACTGCAACAGAGTTTAATGTTGCCCAGACGGAGGTGAGTGTGCAGGGAATAGAATCACCTGCGTGATTTACTCAGTGTAGAACATCAAAATCTACACAAAGCGGGTCAGGCAGCATCTCTGGAGAGTGTAGTAAGGAACTACAGATGCTGTTTACACCGAAGATAGACACAAAAAGCTGGAGTAACTGAATAGCTCAGGCAGCATCTTTGGGGAACATGTACAGGTGATGTTTTGGGTCGGGACCCTTCTTCGGACCTGACATATCGCCTATGCATGTGCTACAGAGATGCTGCCTGATCTGCTGAGTTACTCCAGCACTGTATATTTTTTTGTAACCCAGCATCTGTAGTTTATTATGTCTGTAGAGACATACAGCACAGTGCACAAGCACTATCCTAGACACTAGGGACAATTTATAATCTTTACCAAAGCCAACTAACCTTCAAAACTGCAAGTCTTTGGATTGTGGGAGGAAACCAAAGCACCCGGGGAAAACCTACACGGTCGCGGGAAAACGTACAAACTCCATACAGACAGCACTCGTCAGGATCGAACCAAGATCTCCAGCTCTTTAAGGCAGCAACTCTACTGCTGCACCACCGTGCCACCCCATAATGTGCGAAACCAAACATAACGCTAAGATTAACTAACCTCATCTGCTTGCACATGATCCATATTTCTCCATGCCCTACTATCCATGTGCCTATCTACAGCAGTCAGTCCCTCCCTCCATGGATTTAACAACAATGTGATTTTCAGCTTATACCTAAACCTAGCCCTGTTTCTGACCCCTGCCCACAATCCTGGCCCTAGCACTTACTGCCAAGCCCGACCTCTCGAATACACAAACTCCAGGGTGGCAAGTTAGCAGATAATGCGGACGTGCACTTCTGTCATATTATGCAGCAATCAAGCACCTGGGAACCAATGCCATGCAAACACGCCAGCATGGAAATAATCTTCCTTGTTGGAATATGGTTGAGATGAAGCGGCTGGCATTTAATGCCCAACCTGCAGTTTTCACTGAATTAGTGATGAACCTTCTCTGGACACTGCCTGGGACAATTGTACCAGAGGGGACAACGGTTAAACTGGTTATATATAGGTGGGCACCTTGAACTTGATCTGCAGATGAAGCTCAGCTGATATGTAGGAAGTTCCAGGATTAGTCCCAGTGTTGATGTAGGAACAGCAGAGGTGAGTTTGAGTTGTTAGGTTTTTGTCATGTGTACCAGGGTACAGTGAAAAGCTCTTGTTGCGTGCTAACCAGTCAGCGGAAAAACAATGCATTTTGAAAATCAAGCCATCCATGGTGTACATAGAATAACGTGAATAGGGAATAACGTTTAGTGCAAGAAAAAGCCATTAAAGTACGATCAAAGATAGTCTGAGAGTCTCCATTAAGGTAGATGGTAGTCCAGGACAGCTATCTAGTTGTTCGTAGGATGGTTCAGTTGCCTGATAACAGCTGGGAAGAAACTGTCCCTGAATCTGGAGGTGTGTGTTTTCACACTTCTATACCTTTTGCCTGATAGGAGAGGGGGGAAGAGGGAGTGGCCGGGTTACGACTCCTCTTTGATTATGCTGGTGGCTTTGCCGAGGCAGCGTGTGTGATGTTGGACAGGGAAGATAAATCAGAGTGAAAATTAACTGCGGTGGTTACATTTTAAATTTCTGCTTTTACTCAGATCATAAAGATCCTTGAAGGTAAAGTTGTGGTCGGCCACGCGTTGCACAATGACTTTAAAGTTCTGAAGTATTCTCATCCGAGATCTCAAACGAGAGATACGAGTAAGATGCCATTCCTGAAGAAGGTGGCTGGTTTTCCATTAAGAGAGTCTGTGTCCCTGAAGAATCTCGCAAAGCAGCTCCTGCGCCAATCCATACAGGTGAGTGGCAGACTGATGGCTTATTGCAAGGGAGAGGTCACGGTAAGGCTGCTCTCATTCAGCTGGCCAGCTGAGGGCAGCAGTACTGGCTGATACGATCGAACTTTGTTTATCTCAGGAGGGAAATTGGTCTACCAAAGTCATAAAACACACCAAGATACATGAAACATGAACTTAAAGTGACGAATGGAAAGTCCAGGATTGGGGTTGTGCAAAGATTGGGGAGGGTGGGGGTGGGGTGAGTCAGTCTACCCCACGACAGAAGGGGGAGGAGTTGTACAGTTTGATAGCCAGAGGAAAAAAGGACCTGTGGCATTCTGTACTGCATCATGGTGGAACCAGCCTGTTGCTGAAGGTGCTCCTCAGGTTGACCAGTGTGTCATGGAGGGGGTGAGCTGTATTGTCTATGATGCTCTGCAGTTTGAGGAGCATCCTCTCCTCCAAGACCACCTCCCGTGAATCCAACCCCGCCCCCAGGACAGAGCCAGCCTTCCTGATGAGTTTGTTGATTCTGTTGGCGTCCGTGGTTCTCCGCCCTGCTGCCCCAGCACACGGCAGCGAAGAAGAAGATTGGAATTATGGTTTGCTACGTCTAACAGGATGCCCATCGTTCAGAAAACTCTTCAGTTCCATGCCCGGTAGTTTGCCTGCAGTGTATGGGAGATCATTCTAAGCCTCCCGTGACTTATAAAATTATAATTACACTGGAATTTCAATCTCTAGGGTGTGCGCACTTTGTAGACACATTCAATTAATGTTCTAGGGGGGGACAAAAACAGCCACTTATTTTAGTCCCAAAACAACCACTTAGCTTTCAGCCCAACCTGACTGACCATAAAAGGCCTTATAGCGACAGACACTTAGGTTCGATCCTGACTACTGGTGCTGTCTGGAGTCTATGTTCTCTCCGTGACCACGTGGTTTTGCTCTGGATACTCCCGTTTCCTCCCACACTCCAAATATGTACGTGTTTGTAGGTTAATTGGCTTTGGAAAAATAGTTAAATTGTCCCTAGTGTTTAGGATAGTGCGAGTGTACAAGGATCGCTGTTCGGCATGAACTCAGTGGACTGGGAGACCCGTTTCCACAATGTTTCCCTCAAGTCTTGGGTGTGCACACTTTGCAGACACTATCAATACAGTTCTAGGGGGGAAAAATGGCCACATGTTAGTCATAGAGTTGTACATTGTGGAAAGAGGCTCTTCAGCCCATCCTGACCATAAACTACCCATCTATATACATCTTATTTGTGAGCCTTTGGTTCGTAGCCTGCTATTCCCTGGCAGTTCAAGTTCTTGACTAGATGCCATTTAAATGCTACCTCCACCCTCCTCATCAGTGCATTTCATCCTCCCTCAGGACAAAAAAGATGTGCATATTTTCTAAACTTCCTACTTGCCATGTCTTCTGCCTATGCCCTCTGGCTATGGATACTTTTGGAATGGGGAAATGTTTACGACTGGCCTCCACATCTAAGCCTCCCTTAATTTTATTCATTTCCCAACAATCCCCCCATCGGCTGCCACTGTTCCAAGAAAAAACTATACATCTGTGGGAGGCAACAGGAGCATCCAGAGAAAACTCACAAGGTCACAGGGAGAACTTACGAACTCCATACAGACAACTCCCATAGTCAGGATTGAACCCGGGTCTCTGGCGCTGTAAGGCAGCAACTCTACCACTGCGTTCCCAAATGTTACAATTTTCGCCATCAGCTTGTTTGCGAAGAACCAACTTCCGTAAACACATTGGTTCAGCCTCATTTCTGCTGGCGTGGCCTCAACATTAGCACGCAACAAAAAGCTTTTCACTGTACCTCGGTGCACGTGACAATAAACTGAACTGAACTCAACAGGTTGATGCTGAACAGGTTGAGTTTTACCTGCTGATTGTATTAAAATGTGGACGTGGCAGCCTCCGCAAAACCTCTTTAACAGCTGCCCCTCTAGTACAGAAGGAGTTATAATGCAGGTTGACATGTAAATATGGGTTAATGGATGAAACCATTTGGTTACATCAGAATCACTGGTTTTCAGCCACAATGCCAGAAATTGACCAAGAAGTCTGTCACTGAAAAGCGCACACTACTAGGGGGCCTATTTATGCCGAGTTAGTTGGTCTTCACCAAAGCAGCAGCTCGAGAGAGAGGTTTGCATTTATATCGAGCATTTTACTTTTCTCTTGAGTTGTCCTAAATATTTTGAAGTCAATTAAGTTTTGTCACTTTTGTAGTGTGGTAAATGTGCCAACAACGTGCCTAGCCAGTTCCCACAATCGCAGTGTAACTAAGACCATATGTTAGTGAGAGGTATGCATTGGTCTAAACACTCCTACACTCTGAAATGTTTATGAAGGAACTGCAGATGCTGGAAAAATCAAAGGTAGATAAAAATGCTTGAAATTCAGCAGGTGAAGCAGCGTCTATGGAGCGAAGGAATAGGTGACGTTTTGTGTCGAGACCTTCGTTCCATAGATGCTGCCTCACCCGCTGAGTTTCTCCAGCATTTTTATCTACCTACACTCTGAAATGGTGCTGTGGGATCGTTTTATCCACTTGAGAGGATTAATAATTCTGCGGTGGGCAACAGCTGAATAGTTTGGCGGTGGGTAGCGCAATGGTCAGGAAAAACATTATACCCTCCCCCTCCCTGATTTGCTCTTGTTCCCTCCTGCGACAGGTTGGCAGTGACGGCCACTGCTCTGTTGAGGACGCCTGCACTGCCATGCAGCTGTACCGACTGGTGGAGGTTGAGTGGGAGCAGCAACTGCACAGTGAGTTATCGACGGCACACGATCATACGATGGCTGACACAGCCTCTGAAGTCAGTCACTACATGGATGACCAGTACTGGCCTGCTGAACTAAATGACTGGGGACCGTTCTCCTCAGGATGAAGACTCACCAGCGGAGATGAACATTTATGGTGCTGACGAACTATAGCAATTCAAATTCAAATTCACTTGCCTGTTGGAGGAGATTTGATTTTCTCTCTGATTCACCTGTTCTCAGGCCTTGCTCCTGCCCAGCAAATTGGTGCTTAATCCCTCTCGCCAGTAGAATGTGGCTGTTAGGATGCAGGAGTTCAGGGTTAATGTTGAGATGGACTATCTCGGTCCAAGTTGAACAGAGAGTCCCCCGCAACTCCAACTTGCTACACTACCACAACATTTAGCCTGCCACTGAGGAGTCCAGAATGAGTTACGAGGAATGCTGTTTTGTGCACTGAGTTCATTGTGAGGCCTGGATGAAAATTCCCCCCCCCCCAATGCAATCACAATCCAGTGGATCCTGAGCCTAAGGGTGGAAAATTATGCCAGGGTAGTTTTTTATGTGGTGGGTAAACGTTGCTGGTGTTCTGTGTTAAGGCCTGAGGCAAATAGACGGAGCACAGGGTAGCAAGATTTATCCTCTTGTACTTCCTCTTGCAATGTTTATCTTCAACATTTCTGCACCCAACTCCCACCTGTGGTACTGGTCCACTGATGCCAAATGTCCCCATTCCCAAACGCTGGCTGTGACCCTGGAGAGCATAGGCCTGTGCAGCCTAGGGTTTGCTCCTCTGTGTCCTCATTCCAGCTCGCTGTCTGGTTCTGAGACATTGAGTTTGATGTTTAAACTAGCATCACCCTCGACGGCTTAAAAGCCAAGATGTGAACTTGCAATGAGTTATAACTCTCCTGGTCTGTGTTACTCTACTAATCGAATGATGCAGCCTTGTTATTCTTCACATGGCCCGTCTTGCAAATGGGTGTTAATGAGAGTAGAATGTGAGTTTCTCATCTCCCTTCTTCCTTTGTTCACTGTAGTTTAAAGATGGAAGCAGACCCTTCGGCCCAATAAGTCCGTGCTGACCATTGATCACCCGTTCACACTAGTTCTATGTTATCCCACTTTCTCATCCACTCGTTCCATGCTAGGGACAATTTACAGAGTGCAATTAACCTACAAACCTTTGGGATGTGGGAGGAAACCGGAGCACCCAGAGGAAACGTATGCGGTCACAGCGAACGTGCAAACTCTACACAGAGAGCACCCCTGGTCAAGATTGAACCCTCGCCTCTGGCACTGTGAGGCAGCAGATGCGCCACCGTGCCTGCCTTTGGTGCAACGTGGACCTACAAGAGCAAGGCGAGAATAAGGAGAGCAAGAAATATATTACCATGATAGACTGTCGATAGAGAAGTTGGAATAACAAGCAATGGGGAATGCCAGCAGGGAGTTCATGGACTAAGCAGCCATTAATACGAATGCTTATCTCAATGTTTTAATTCTCTCCACATCCCCATCTGCTCTCCCCAAATAATCCCACTCACCTGCACACACTTGCCTTCGATCTACTGGCTTCTCGCCAGCACCACAGTGACACAGCAAGCAGAGCGGCTTCCTCATAGCTACAATGGCCCAGATCTATAGTCATACAGGCCCAACTTGGCCACAACGGCCAACATGTCCCATCTACACTATAACCATATAACCATTACAGCACGGAAACAGGCCATCTCGGCCCTTCAAGTCCGTGCCGAACACTTTTTTATTTTTTTTATTTTATTTTATTTTTTTATTTTTTATTTTTATTACTTCCCCCTAGTCCCATCTACCTGCACTCAGACCATAACACTCCATTCCTTTCCCGTCCATATACCCATCCAATCTATTTTTAAAGGATAAAATCGAACCTGCCTCCACCACTTCCACTGGAAGCTCATTCCACACAGCTACCACTCTCTGAGTAAAGAAGTTCCCCCTAATGTTACCCCTAAACATCTGTCCCTTCATTCTCAAGTCATGTCCCCTTGTTTGAATCTTCCCTACTCTCAATGGGAAAAGCTTATCCACGTCAACTCTGTCTAACCCGCTCATAATTTTAAAGACCTCTATCAAGTCCCCTCTTAACCTTCTGCACTCCAAAGAATAAAGACCTAACTTGTTCAACCTTTCTCTGTAAATTAGTTGCTGAAACCCAGGCAACATTCTAGTAAATCTCCTCTGTACTCTCTCTATTTTGTTGACATCCTTCCTATAATTAGGCAACCAAAATTGTACTCCATACTCCAGAATTGGCCTCACCAATGCCTTGTACAATTTTAACATTACATCTCAACTTCTATATTCAATGCTCTGATTTATAAAGGCCAGCACACCAAAAGCTTTCTTTACCACCCTATCTACATGAGATTCCACCTTCAGGGAACTGTGCACAGTTATTCCTAGATCCCTCTGTTCAACTGCATTCCTCAATTCGCTACCATTTACCATGAACGTCCTATTTTGATTTGTCCTGCCGAGATGTAGCACCTCACATTTATCAGCATTAAACTCCATCTGCCATCTTTCAGCCCACTCTTCCAAATGGCCTAAATCTCTCTGTAGACTGAAAATCTACTTCATTATCCACAACACCACCTATCTTAGTATCATCTGCATACTTACTAATCCAATTTTCCACACCATCATCCAGATCATTGATGTACATGACAAACAACAGTGGACCCAACACAGACCCCTGAGGCACCCCACTAGTCACCGGCCTCCAACCTGACAAACAGCCATCCACCATTACTCTCTGGCATCTCCCATTCAGCCACTGTTGAATCCATCTTGCTACTCCACCATTAATACCCAACAATTGAATCTTCTTAACCAACCTTCCATGAGAAACCTTGTCAAAGGCCTTACTGGTCCATATAGACAATATCCACTGCTTTACCTTCATCAATTTCCCTAGTAACCTCTTCGAAAAATTCAAGAAGATTAGTCAAACATGACCTTCCAGACACAAATCCATGTTGACTGTTCCTAATCAGACCCTGCTTATCCAGATGCTTATATATATTATCTCTAAGTATCCTTTCCATTAATTTGCCCACCACTGACGTCAAACTAACAAGTCTATAATTGCTAGGTTTACTCTTAGAACCCTTTTTAAACAACGGAACAACATGCGCAGTACGCCAATCCTCCGGCACTATTCCCGTTTCTAATGACATTTGAAATATTTCTGTCATAGCCCCTGCTATTTCTACACTAACTTCCCTCAATGTCCTAGGGAATATCCTGTCAGGACCTGGAGACTTATCCGTTTTCATATTTTTCAAAAGTGTCCGCACCTCCTCTTCTTTGAATCTCATAGTTTCCATTGCTACTCTGCTTGTTTCCCTTACCTCACATAATTCCATATCCTTCTCCTTGGTGAATACCGAAGAAAAGAAATTGTTCAATATCTCCCTCATCTCTTTTGGCTCTGCAGATAGCTGTCCACTCTGACTCTCTAATGGACCAATTGTATTCCTTGTTATCCTTTTGCTATTAATATAGCTGTTGAAACCCTTTGGATTTACTTTCACCTTACTTGCCAAAGCAACCTCATACCTTATACCACAAATCTCATAATAGTCCAACCTGCCTGCGCTTGGCCCATCCATATCCCTCTAAACCTGTCCTATCCATGTACCTGTCGAAAATTGCTGACCTCTGGTGCCGTCTGTGTGGAGTTTGCTTGTTCTTCTGAGTGTGGATATCCCCCACATCCCAAAGATGGTGGTGAGAAGCCGGTAGATCAATTGGCAGGTGAGTGGCCACATTTGGGAAGAGTTGATGGGAATGTGGAGAGAATTAAAAATTGAGATAAGTGTTCGTGTTAATGGCTGCTTGCTGGTCGACGTGGGCTAAAGGGCCTGTTTCCATGCCGAATGCCTTGTGACTCTTAGTCCCTGTGACGTCATCGGCGGGCCGAGGGTTTGTGGTATCAATCCCCCATTGATGACGTCATGTGAGGGAGGAGTTCTATTCAAAATGTCTGCTTCATGCATGTCTCTAACCTGCAGAATCACAAGTAACGGCAAAATCTGGCGAAAACAGAAGTAAGTTAACCGGCCCACTCCACTTATGTAAAATGTTAATTTGTTTCAAGAATAGTTGAGGAATTGCATTCTGTTGCTCATGGTTCGGAAATGGAGGATAGGACTTCACATGCTTTCTGTGTTACAACTCTAAAGCCACCCTACCATGGTCAAACAGTCATTTTTTGCCCCCAGCCAGCAGCAAATTAACCCATTGATGCCCACTGCGGGTTTCTTGTTTCTTATTTACCTCAATTGCCTTTTGAACTGCTGTGCCTTCAACAATCATCCATGCTAATGGTTTCTGTGCTGTTACCTTGCGCGTGTATATCTGTGGTTTTCCAAAGATTGCAAGGTCAGATGATCGCACTGCTATTCCACTCAAGAAATTGTACTCCAGTGAGAATCCTAGCTCTGCCTTTCACGCAAGTTATCGATCTCAGACTCTGCTGAGCCCTCAGATTAACACAAGAGGCCATGTCAATTTTCAAAGGAAAAGCACTTGCATTCTCTCCAATACCCTGATCAATATTCATCCCTCAACCACATTTCTGAACCGATTTGAATATTCTCATTTGGTTCGTTGGAGCAGGGCCGATACTTCCTTTGAATGTAGAATTCTTTGGCCTGTCATCACATTTGGGAATAGTCTATCCAAGTTCTTCGTGACCATCCCAGTCCACTTTATTTCGTGTTGTTGAGTCCATGACAGTGGTGTTTACTTTCTCTACCCAGTTCCTCGAGTGAATTGCAGGTTTACAAAGCCAGTGGAACTGGTTTAGAACAAAGGCCTTTAGTGATTGAGTTCAAACAAACTCTCGGAATGGGTTCGCAGAGACACAAGGAACTGCAGATGCTGGAATCCTGAGCAAAACGCAAAGTACTGGAGTAACCCAGCAGGTCAGGCAGCATCTGTGGAGGGAATGGATAGGTGATGTTCGGGCCGGGACCTTTCTTGAGACTGGTTTATGAGTGGGTTCATCACCATATCCAATGACATTTGGGTAATACTGTTTGAAGTCTGAAGAAGGGTCTTGATCCAAAACATCACTTATCCATGTTATCCAGGGGAGCTGCATCACCTGCTGAGTTCTCCAACACTTTGTGTCTTTTTTTTGGTTAATACTGTGTTTGGCCTTGCATATTTTAATGGTCACAAATCTTCCCTCGAGTTGTGCCCTGTTTATACCCAGTGCTGTACAAATTCACTCGTCTCAATGGCACACTTCTGAATCAGCCTACCTGGAAGGTGTCCAAATTCAAACCATCTCTCTATTGCAAACTAGGAACATCAAGTTTGGTTGTGGATGATATGATCATCAGCAGTGTTTCTGCTCCTACTATCTACTGGCTTTGGTCCTCAATCCATCCATAGCTGAAGGCAGGCTCACAGAGAGCAGTGATTATTTCTCCTCTTGAATGTTCTCTCACAGTTTGCATCCTTGCATCCACTGGTGCCTTCTGAAGGGGAGGTGATTTGTATTTGAGGACACCTTTGCAAACGGTTGCAATTGCTTTACCCAAATTGAAAATGAAATGTATACCACGATGAAGGCAGTTACTGCTAATATTATGACAAAGGAGCAGATTTAGGCCTTTCAAACCATTGAGTCTGCTCCGCCCTTTGGTCATGGCTGATCAAATCTATAGAGGGAATCAATTTTCCCTCTCAGCCCCATTCTCCCCCCTTCTCCCCGTAATCTGCGACACCCTTACTAATACTCAACCCAATAGTCTTTCTGAAGCTTTGATCATTCTTAGTTAGAAGGGAATTCCAGACCAGTTCGTTATTGTCCACTATATTCACTGTTCTGTCACATTTTCCCATTTATTTAAGACATCAAATTGGTTTTAATGATATTTTTGGATAAATTTATCGTATGGCTCTGAGGCAATAAATTATTTTCAAAAGATTTGCTTTCTTGTGTGAAGTGGTATCTTTGCCTGAGGTCAATGTCACCAGGCTCCGTGTCTCCATTGGTACTTTGGAGGGAGCTCACAGCTCAAATTGCCATCACTGAAGAGAGTGTGAAGCGTGGGACTTCAGTGCTCTTGGTGCTACTGCTCACATTGGGGACGACAATGTGTGCAAACTGATGTGAGGGGATAATGGAGCCAGTGGATGTTAGATTTAAATCTACAAGTCGCACAAATCAATTTCTGCTAGGCGAGTACAGCAAAACTCCAATAATTCAGCATTCGATTGTTCAGGAATCCCGATAGCCCAGCGTTTGGCTCCATCATTAGTCCGTAACGTGAGCCTATGGTGCAGAGTATAATCGAGATTTCGGCCAGGGTCAGTGTCTGAAATCGGGGCAGGGTGTGAGCCATGGTTGGGGGCTCCTCAACAGGGAACAGCGGCCAGGGTAAGATTATGGGATCCAGCGTGTTTGTATATTTCTTGTTCCTTTAAACTCGTGATTCACTGGGGCAAGGGGTGGGGTGGGAATGTGCAGCATTAAAAGAAAAAGTGTAGTGAAACTATTTGGGTATTTATAGAAATAACATCGTAAAACCTGCTAGTCTGGCTATATCCCAAGGCCGTTGGTTATCGGAGTTCTATGGTTAGTGGTTCCTGTGTAGTACATGGTGTTGAAGTAATTTGCAATGTAAATTAAACTGGACAGGGAACAAGATGGGATGTGATGCAAATAAATTGTAGGATACTGAGAGATGGAGAGAAGCTGAAGGTTGGAATGCATGGATAAAGTGCTGTATATGAATGCGCGAAGTATAAGGAATAAAGTGGATGAGCTTGAGGCTCAGTTACAAACTGGCAAGTATGATGTTGTGGGAATTACTTAGACATGGGTGCAAGAGGGCCAGGGCTGGGAACTGAATATTCAAGGATATACCTCCTATCGAAAAGACAGACAGGTGGGCAGAGGTGGTGGGGTTGCTCTGTTGGTGAGGAATGAAATTCAGTCCCTTGCAAGGGGTGACATTGAAACAGGAGATGTGGAGTCAGTATGGATAGAACTAAGGAATTGTAAGGGTAAAAAGACCCTAATGGGACTAATCTACAGGCCCCCAAACAGTAGCCTGGACATAGGGCGCAAGTTGAATCAGATAGTTAAAATTGGCATGTAGCAAAAGTAATGCTGTGGTTGTTATGGGAGATTTCAACATGGAGGTAGACTGGGAAAATCAAGTTGGTACTGGACCCCAAGAAAGGGACTTTGTAGAGTGCCTTCATGATGGATTCTTAGAACAGCTTGTATTGGAGCCTACCAGGGAGAAGGCAATTCTGGATTTAGTGTTATGTAATAAACCGGATTTGATAAAGGACCTCGAGGTTAATGAGCCATTAGGAGGCAGTGACCATAACATGGTCAGGTTTAATCTACAATTGGAGAGGGAGAAGAGTAGATCAGAGGTGTCAGTGTTGCAGTTGAATAAAGGGGACTATGGGGCCATGAGGGAGGAGCTGGCCAAAGTTGACTGGAAAGATACACTAGCAGGGATGACAGTGGAACAAAAATGGCAGGTGTTTCTAGGAATAATACAGAAGGTGCAGGATCAGTTCATTCCTAGGAGGAAGAAAGATTCCAAGGGGAGAAAGGGACGACCATGGCTGACAAGGGACGTCAGGGACAGTATAAAAATTAAAGCGAAGAAGTACAACGTAGCAAAGATGAGCGGGAAGCAAGAGAATTGGGTAATGTTTAAAGAACAACAGAAGATAACCAAAAAGACAATACGGAGAGAAAAGATGAGGTACGAAGGTAAGCTAGCCAAGACTATAAAGCAGGATAGTAAAAGCTTTAAGTATGTGAAGAGGAAAAAAATAGTTAAGACCAAAGTTGGACCCTTGAAGACTGAAAAAGGTGAATTTATTATGGGGAACAAGGAAATGGCAGATGAGTTGAACAGGTACTTTGGATCTGTCTTCACTAAGGAGGACACAAACAATCTTCCTGATATAGTAGTGGCCAGAGGATCTGGGGTGACGGAGGAACTGAAGGAAATCCACATTAGGCAGAAAATGGTGTTGGATAGACTGATGGGACTGAAGGCTGATACATCCCCAGGGACTGATGGTCTGCATCCCAGGGTACATAAGGAAGTGGCTCTAGAAATCGTGGACGCATTGGTGATAATTTTCCAATGTTCTATAGACTCCGGATCAGTTCCTGTGGATTGGAGGGTAGCTAATATCCCACTTTTTAAGAAAGGCGGGAGAGAGAAAACGGAATTATAGACCAGTTAGCCTGACATCGGTGGTGGGGAAGATGCTAGAGGCAATTATAAAAGATGAGATAGCCGAACATTTGGATAGCAGTAACAGGATCGGTCCGAGTCAGCATGGATTTACGAATGGGAAATCATGCTTGACTAATCTTCTGGAATTTTTTGAAGATGTAACTAGGAAAATGGACAAGGGAGAGCCAGTGGATATAGTGTACCTGGACTTTCAGAAAGCATTTGATAAGCTCCCACCTAGGAGATTAGTGGGCAAAATTAGGGCACATGGTATTGGGGGTAGAGTGCTGACATGGATAGAGAAGTGGTTGGCAGACAGGAAACAAAGCGTAGGGATTAACGGGTCCCTTTCAGAATGGCAGGCAGTGACTAGTGGGGTATCGCAAGGCTCGGTGCTGGGACCGCAGCTATTTACAATATACATCAATGATTTGGATGAAGGGATTCAAAGTAACATTAGCAAATTTGCTGATGACACAAAGCTGGGTGGCAGTGTGAACTGTGAGGAGGATGTTATGAGAATGCAGGGTGACTTGAATAGGTTGGGGGAGTGGGCAGATGCATGGCAGATGAAGTTTAATGCGGATAAATGTGAGGTTATCCACTTTGGTAGCAAAAACAGGAAGACAAATTACTATCTAAATGGCGTCAGGTTGGGAAAAGGGGAAGTACAATGGGATCTGGGGGTCCTTGTACATCAGTCTATGAAAGTAAGCATGCAGGTACAGGAAGAAAGCGAAGTTGGCCTTTATAACATTTAGAACGGAGACGAAGAAACACTTTTTCTCACAGAGAGTGGTGAGTCTGTGGAATTCTCTGCCTCAGAAGGCGGTGGAGGCGGGTTCTCTGGATGCTTTCCAGGGAGAACTAGATAGGGCTCTTAACAATAGCGGAGTCAGGGGATATGAGGAGAAGGCAGGAATGGGGTACTGATTGGGGATGATCAGCCATGATCACATTGAATGGCGGTGCTGGCTCGAAGGGCCGAATGGCCTACTCCTGCACCTATTGTCTATTGTCTATAGATCCCTGAAGGTAGCAGGTTGACAATAGGTGGTTCAGAAGATGCAGGGGATATTTCCTTCCACAAAATAATGTGTTTATAATGTTCCTTTGCATACACTGAGGTTGTGAGAAGTGCATTAGCAATGCGAATCAATTAGATTTAAACATCCCAGGATTGGAATGCGTTGCATGTCCCAATATTTCAAAATAGATTATCTACTTTCCATAGCCCTTCCCTTGAGTCATACAGTATGGAAACAGGCCCTTTAGCCCAATTTGCTGACCAAGATGCCTCGTCTGTGCTCGTTCTACATAGCCACGTTCGGTCCCTATCCCTCCAAACCTTCCCTATCCATATACCTTTCTAAGTTGGTATACATCTATCTCCTCTGGCAACTTGTTCCATTTACCCACTGACCTCTGTGTGAAAAAGTTGCCCTCATATTTTTTCATCTTTTCCCTCTCACCTCTAACCAATGTCCTCTGGTTGTTGATTCCCCTACTCTGGGTAAAAGACTGTACATTCACTCCATATACACCCCTCATGATTTTATGTACCTTATCCACTGGTAGACGGTATCAACCACACTGCGTGGAACATGTAATCACTCTGCTCAATGATCCCCTTCAGTAAAACATTCTACTATATGGTGCAGAGTGGAGACGCATCCACTTCCAATATCAGCTTAATTGTGTTAACTGTGTCACTAAACTTGTCATCCCACATTTGGAAACTTGGGGCAATATCCTGCGGGATTGTTAAACATCAGTGATCTTTTCATCAAAGGCATTGAATTGAGAAGATGAGGATCATGTTTAAGACTTTACACTGGCCCATCAGCAAATGTTTTGTGCCTTATTCTGTCCAGTAAAAATCATTTTTTTAAATGTGTATATAAAGCAGAGATTCTCAGCACGTGGAAAGAAACTTCAGCCACTTGAGATTTTGATTTTATATTGCGAAGGAGGTAATTTGACCATTCCAGTTTCGTAGCTGATCAGCTCCTTATTTATCTTTGCTGCTTATCCATTGGGACTCCCATTTATTAATCAGCCTTATCTGTGGTCTTAGCATCTGCAGTCTCGAGGAATGTACTTTAAAAAAACACATGCTGTCAGATTTCACTCTTGAATAATAGATTTAATTTTATTAAATTTGTCTCCTTGTTTTTGGATGATCAGTGTAAATTTATTCTCTCTCCCTCTCTACCGCATTAAATAATTTCAATATCTCACTTGCTCCCATCTCAATTCTTAACTAATGTACTATCAAGGAAGCAAGGAAGAGATGACTTTTTTTACCTTCCAATAGACAATAGACAATAGGTGCAGGAGTAGGCCATTTGGCCCTTCGAGCCAGCACCGCCATTCAATGTGATCATGGCTGATCATCCCCAATCAGTACCCCCGTTCCTGCCTTCTCCCCATATCCCCTGACTCCGCTATTTTTTTTAAATTTTCCATCACAGTGAGGAGGTGCCTGGATGCGAGTCACTGTGATGGATGTTTGTGTTAAATTGTGTTTAATCGTGTGTTCTGTTGCTTTTTTACTGTTATGACTGCATGGCAACTAAATTTCATTCAAACTTGTTTTTGAATGACAAATAAAGAAATTCAATTCAATCCAGGGATCTCCACCCCCTGATTTCCCTCCATCATTGCCCAATATCTAATTGTTAATTGGCAAGGATATGGTAGTTTGAAGAAGGAAGGAACTACAGATGACGGAATACCTATGCAAAGTCCAAGGGGAACTCAGCCGGTCAGACTGCATCTGTGGACGGAATGGCCAACAACATTTTTGGTCATGAAGAAGGCTTTAGTTTAGTTTAGAGACCCAGTGCAGAAATAGGCCCTTCAGCCCTCCGTGTCCGCGCCGACCAGCGACCCCCTGTACACCAGCACTATCCTACACACTAGGAACAATCTTACCAAAGCCAATTAACCTACAAACCTATACGTCTTCAGAATGTGGGAGGAAACGGGAGCACCCGGAGAAAACCCACGTGGTCACGGGGAGAACATACAAACTCCTTACAGACAGCGACCATAGTCAGGATTGAACCCCAGGCCTCTGGCGCTGTAAGGCAGCAACTTGACCGCTGCACCACCGTGCTGCCCATCCTGACCTGAAACGTCACCTACTCACTCCCTCCACAATTACAGCCTGACCTGCTGAGCAAATTACTCCAGCTCTTTGCGTTTTACTCAGTACATGGAAGTCTATTGGCCAAAAGTGAGAAAGTAACTTGAGGTTAATAGTTAAAATCTCAAACTGGCAAATTAAAATTGAATTGAGTACATCTTGTGAAATATCAATGTACGACAAAGGAGACTAGAACTGTGCAAAATAGACACAGCGCTGGAGTAACTCAGCAGGGCAGTCAGCATCTCTGGAGAACATGGATAGGTGACTTTAGAGCCGTTCTTGTGCTGCATTATTTATTGGAGCTACATTATCATTGGCACTTTCACACTGGAAGATGGTAGCTTTCATTTCCTTTCTCTGGCTTCACAATTCACAACGCTTCAATCCATTCTCACACCATCTGCTTTTATCTTTGGCCTTTGTTCCAAGTATCTGCCAATCGATGGTGGTCAGTGCCATCATCTTCCCCGACGTGTGCTGGGGCAGCAGGGCGAAGGCAGCGGACGGCAACAGATTTAACAAGCTCATCAGGAAGGCTGGCTCCGTCCTGGGGGTGGAGTTGGATTCACTGGAGGTGGTCTTGGAGGGAAGGATGCTCCTCGAACTGCGGAGCTCGGACAATACAATTCACCCCCCTCCATGACACACTGGTCAACCTGAGGAGCACCTTCAGCAACAGACGGGTTCCACCAAGATGCAACACAGAATGCCACAGGAGGTTCTTTTTCCCTGTGACCATCAAACTGTACAACTCCTCCCCTTTCTGTCATGGGATAGACTGACCCCCCCTTCCCCCTCCCTCCCTACCCCCCTCCCTTCAACCCAATCTTTGCACATCCCCAATCCTGGACTTTCCACTCGTCACTTTAGTTTCATGTTTCATGTATCTTTGTGTTTTATGACTGTTGGCAGACCAATTTCCCTCTGGGATAAATTATATTGTATCGTATCATAAAATCCCCTTTGCTACCGATTACCTGCTATCAGTGATGGAAATGGGGGGGTACGCTGGGGGACGGCATTGCCCTACCTTTCAGTATCCAGTTTATGTCCAATTTCTTTACTGGAACGGAGTTAGAGTTGTTAAATACAGATTTATTTTTAAAGGACGATGGATAACCATTACAACGAGACACCGCTGCACCGGCCATGACTTGTTAACAGCCAGTAGTTAACACATAGTTATACAATGTGTCATCAATACATAGCAATGTTACAATATTTTGAGATTTTAAAAATCAACTGCAATTTATCCCATCAGATAAAGCATAAAAATAAGTTTAATTTGACATCTAATTCACTTTCATATCTTCAGTATTAAAAAAGTTATGGCCATTTTCATACTGAAATTAGCATCTTGTTCCCTATTACTTTTCCATTGACTTGACTCAAAAGCTGTGATCAAGGACAGTCAAAAGCCCATAAGTTTCTTAAAAATTAAGAGAACTGAATGAAATTTTCAGTTATTATAGATTGAAGCATTCTGAAACAGATATGAAACAATCTTACTTGGATGACCTGAAATTAAAGCATATAATAGTAAGATTAAACGAGAACTTACCAGTTTGAAGTTTGATCTGTATTTTATGAGGAGTTACGATGAGGGATTACGTGAAGAACCCGCTCAGTGCGCAGGCGCGGCATACTTCCAAGCAGCGGTGTGGAATCACAGATAGACACAGGTATTTGAAGTAAACATAGTAAAGAAAAGGAGACATCAATTTATTAGTTTGATCCATATAATGAGGGTGGGAGCGGAGGGCACGTAATCCCTCATCGTAACTCCTCATAAAATCCCGGGCTTAAATTAAATATTTGCAGCTTGTAATATTTTCTCTGCAAATAAATCAGGTTTCATCAACGGCTTATTATAAAAAGTTCTGAATGTCGTTTCCCTCGATTGGGGGGAGGGACTCAAATAGAGAATGCTATTAGACAGTGTGTGAGGCAGGAGGCAGAGAAGGAAAGCACTCAGACCCAACATGTAGGGGGGAAAGAAGAAAACAATAATAAACAGAGAATAAGAGGTGGTGGGGTTCTTAAATGGGTGAGCAGAGAAACAGAGGGGTGCAAAATGCGGGCGGAAGCAATAGGTAGCAAGGTGAAAAGTAAAAGTGGCAGGCAGACAAATCCAGGGAAAAAATCAAAAAGAGCCACTTTCCAACATAATTGTATAAGGGGTAAGAGCGTTGTAAAAACAAGCCTGAAGGCTTTGTGTCTCAATGCAAGGAGCATTCGTAATAAGGTCGATGAGTTGAACGTGCAGATAGCAATTAATGATTATGATATAGTTGGGATCACGGAGACATGGCTCCAGGGTGACCAAGGCTGGGAGCTGAACATCCAGGGATATTCAACATTCAGGAGGGATAGAGAGAAAGGAAAAGGAGGTGGGGTAGCATTGCTGGTTAGAGAGGAGATTAACGCAGTGGAAAGGAAGGACATTAGCTTGGAGGATGTGGAATCGGTATGGGTAGAGCTACGAAATACTAAGGGGCAGAAAACGCTGGTGGGTGTTGTGTACAGGCCACCCAGCAGTAGTAGTGAAGTTGGGGATGGCATCAAACAGGAAATTAGTAATGCGTGCAACAAAGGCAAAACAGTTATAATGGGTGACTTCAATCTACATATAGATTGGGTGAATCAAATTGGCAGGGGTGCTGAGGAAGAGGATTTCTTGGAATGTATGAGGGATAGTTATCTAAACCAACATGTAGAGGAACCAACGAGAGAGCAGGCTATTCTAGACTGGGTATTGAGTAATGAGGAAGGGTTAGTTAGCAGACTTGTTGTGCGTGCCCCCTTGGGCAAGAGTGACCATAATATGGTTGAGTTCTTCATTAGGATGGAGAGTGACATTGTTAATTCAGAAACAACGGTTCTGAACTTAAAGAAAGGTAACTTTGAGGATATGAGACGTGAATTGGCCAAGATTGACTGGCAATTAGTTCTAAAAGGGTTGACGGTGGATATGCAATGGAAGGCATTTAAAGACTGCATGGATGAACTACAAAAAATGTTCATCCCAGTTTGGCAAAAGAATAAATCAGGGAAGGTAGTGCATCCGTGGATAACAAGGGAAATCAGGGATAGTATCAAAGCAAAAGATGTTGCGTACAAATTAGCCAGAAAAAGCAGCATACCAGAGGACTGGGAGAAATTCAGAGACCAGCAGAGGAGGACAAAGGGCTTAATTAGGAAAGGGAAAATAGATTATGAAAGGAAACTGGCAGGGAACATAAAAACTGACTGCAAAAGTTTTTATAGATATGTGAAGAGAAAGAGATTAGTTAAAACAAATGTAGGTCCCTTGCAGTCAGAAACAGGTGAATTGATCATGGGGAACAAGGATATGGCGGACCAATTGAATAACTACTTTGGTTCCGTCTTCACTAAGGAAGACATAAATAATCTGCCGGAAATAGCAGGGGGCCGCGGGTCAAAGGAGATGGAGGAACTGAGTGAAATCCAGGTTAGTCGGGAAGTGGTGTTGGGTAAATTGAATGGATTAAAGGCCGATAAATCACCAGGGCCAGATAGGCTGCATCCCAGAGTACTTAAGGAAGTAGCTCCAGAAATAGTGGATGCATTAGTGATAATTTTTCAAAATTCTTTAGATTCTGGAGTAGTTCCTGAGGATTGGAGGGTAGCAAACGTAACCCCACTTTTTAAGAAGG
Organism: Malacoraja senta; assembly: GCA_038087875.1. Taxonomy (NCBI): domain Eukaryota; kingdom Metazoa; phylum Chordata; class Chondrichthyes; order Rajiformes; family Rajidae; genus Malacoraja; species Malacoraja senta. The sequence continues at coordinate 8,041,902 of CM075989.1, read as the reverse complement.
GAGGGAGAGAGAAAACGGGGAATTACAGACCAGTTAGTCTAACATCGGTAGTGGGGAAACTGCTAGAGTCAGTTATTAAAGATGGGATAGCAGCACATTTGGAAAGTGGTGAAATCATTGGACAAAGTCAGCATGGATTTACGAAAGGTAAATCGTGTCTGACGAATCTTATAGAATTTTTCGAGGATGTAACTAGTAGAGTGGATAGGGGAGAACCAGTGGATGTGTTGTATCTGGACTTTCAGAAGGCTTTCGACAAGGTACCACATAAGAGATTAGGATACAAACTTAAATCACACGGTATTGGGGGTTCAGTATTGATGTGGATAGAGAACTGGCTGGCAAACAGGAAGCAAAGAGTAGGAGTAAACGGGTCCTTTTCACAATGGCAGGCAGTGACTAGTGGGGTACCGCAAGGCTCAGTGCTGGGACCCCAGCTATTTACAATTTATATTAATGATCTGGACGAGGGAATTGAAAGCAACATCTCCAAGTTTGCGGATGACACTAAGCTGGGGGGCAGTGTTAGCTGTGAGGAGGATGCTAGGAGACTGCAAGGTGACTTGGATAGGCTGGGTGAGTGGGCAAATGTTTGGCAGATGCAGTATAATGTGGATAAGTATGAGGTTATCCACTTTGGTGGCAAAAACGGGAAGGCAGACTATTATCTAAATGGTGGCCGATTAGGAAATGGGGAGGTGCAGCGAGACCTGGGTGTCATGGTACACCAGTCATTGAAAGTAGGCATGCAGGTGCAGCAGGCAGTGAAGAAAGCGAATGGTATGTTGGCCTTCATAGCAAGAGGATTTGAGTATAGGAGCAGGGAGGTTCTACTGCAGTTGTACAGGGTCTTGGTGAGACCACACCTGGAGTATTGCGTACAGTTTTGGTCTCCAAATCTGAGGAAGGACATTATAGCCATAGAGGGAGTGCAGAGAAGGTTCACCAGACTGATTCCTGGGATGTCAGGACTTTCATATGAAGAAAGACTGGATAGACTTGGCTTATACTCGCTAGAATTTAGGAGATTGAGAGGGGATCTTATAGAAACATACAAAATTCTTATGGGGTTGGACAGGCTAGATGCAGGAAGATTGTTCCCGATGTTGGGGAAGTCCAGGACAAGGGGTCACAGCTTAAGGATAAGGGGGAAATCCTTTAAGACCGAGATGAGGAAAAACTTTTTCACACAGAGAGTGGTGAATCTCTGGAACTCTCTGCCACAGAGGGTAGTTGACGCCAGTTCATTGGCTATATTTAAGAGGGAGTTAGATGTGGCCCTTGTGGCTAAAGGGATCAGGGGGTATGGAGAGAAGGCAGGTACGGGATACTGAGTTGGATGATCAGCCATGATCATATTGAATGGCGGTGCAGGCTCGAAGGGCTGAATGTCCTACTCCTGCACCTATTTTCTAGGTATCTATGTATTTATGTATCCTGCTGTATTCAGAATTTGGTCAACTGGTACGTCCATTCTGTCGGCCGTTGATGTAGATGCTGCCCTAGTGGAATGAGATTTAAATGTATTAGTATCTATTCCAGCAGCCTTCAGTACCTGTTTGAGCCATCTTGAAATGGTTTGGCTCGTTACCCGGCCATGAGGTTACTTGTGGCTGACCCATAAGGCTTTTTCACTCCCTCTGATATTGTGGGTTGTGTCTATGTAATGTTGTAGATGGGTCACGACACACAACCGTGGCTCTGGTGGGTAGGCCCGGAATACCACCAGTGGATTAGCTGTTCCTGGCCTGCTTTGCTTCACCAGACCCTGTATGATGAATGTGATCTGATCTGGGGTGGTCACCATGTTGTCCAGCCTTAACTTGTGTAGTGACTGGACCCTCTGAGCGGATACGAGTGCCATCAACATGAGCGTCTTTAGTGTAGATTGCTCGAGGCTGAGGGATCTGGCTGGTGGCCATTCCCTGAGGTATGTCAGGACCACACTGATATCCCAAATATGGGTATACCTGGTTTTAGGGGCTTGATATTATAAATGCCCTTCATCAGTTTTACCGCCAGTGGATGGGATCCCATTGCCTGTTGTCCTGCTGGTTTGAGATAAGCAGAAAGAGCACTTCGCGCTGTGTTGATGGCACTGTAACTGATCCCTTCATCATGGTGTAGATGGGCCAGGAATTCCAGTACGTTGGTGGCTGTGGCTGTTGCATACGTTGTCCCTGTTTCCTGGCAGTTCTTCTCCCATTTTCTTATGCTGATTAAGTACTGCCTCTTGGTGGATGTTCAAAGGGATGCCGACATGGTGGTGATGGTTCGTTCGGACAATCCCAGTTCCAGGTAAGGTCTATTCAAAACCTGCAACCCAGGAGTTTAATTTTCTCATGGCATAGGTGGCTTATGCCTGATACTGGGTGAGTTAATAATCCTGGATCACTGGGAAAGACCATTGGTGACTCAACCACCACGTCATGTAGAACCGGGAACCATGGCTGTGTAGGCCAGTCGGGCACCATCAAAATTCCTGAAGCAGAGTCCATCTGTATTTTGCGAAGTACCCGACTGATGAGGCAGAAGGGAGGGAAAGCATAGAAGACATTTCCCCAATCCAGTGTGAAGGCATCTACCGCTGGTGCCTCTGGGTCTGGTTCCCAAGCGACATACATAGGTAACTGGTGATTTCGTCTTGATGCAAATACATCGATATCTGGCGTTCCATACTGCTTAATAACTTTAGCAAATACTTTAGGGTTTAACATCCATTCGATGTTATCATTGAATTTGCGTGACCTGGTGTCTGCCACTGTGTTTAGCTTACCTGGTAGATAAGTAGCTGATAGCCAAATATGTCTTTCGACACACCATAGCCAAATCACGTTGACCAATTTGTCGCATGATAATGATTTTATGCCGCCCATATGGTTAATATAAGCCACCACCGTAGTATTATCAATCTGTAACCGAACATGCAAGTGCTGCATATTAGATACATATGCTTTTAACCCATAAAAGGCGCCCAACATCTCTAGATAGTTAATGCCCAGTGTCAGTAGTAATGATGACTCTAGGTTAGTCCATCTACCACCTGTGCTGGATATGGAGTTAGTTGCTCCCCAGCCTTGAGCACTGGCATCTGTTTTAAGAACTAAAGTAGGGTTAGTGATGATGATAGAGCTGAAACTATGCCAAACATTTTCTGCCCACCACTGTAGCTGATATTGCTTCAGTGGGTAATTACATGACACGAACATCGTGACCTGTATGTCGTTTTAGTGCCTGTACCTTTGCTGTTTGTAAATTTTGATAGTGCAAAGGTCCGAATTGTGTAGCTGGAAATGCTGCTACCATTTTCCCAATCACTCTTGGTACTTGTCGAATAGTTGGTCGTTTGTTGACCATTAAATTGTTGCATGATTGTGCTAATGCAACCATTTATTTTTTTTTCCCTTTGGCAAGGTAACAGTCATATGGACTGAGTTAATTGTGAAGCCCAGGTAGTCCATGATAGTGGATGGCTTCAACTTAGATTTATCTGGATGTAGGACGAACCCCAGAATTTCGAGGAGCTGTTTTGTAGCTGATACTGCTGCCACAGCCAATTCCATCGTTTTCCCTACTATCTGAATATCATCCAGGTATGCCATGACAATATGTTTTTGTTTTCTTAGTCTTGCCATGGCTATTTTCAATATTTTGATGAATAATCTTGGGGCTGAAGTTAGCCCATTGGGCAATGCTTTGTACTGTCTCAGCTGCCCCAACCAGATACATTTTAGGTATCTGCAATGATCCTTGTGTATGGGTATTAGATAGTAAGCATCTTTAAGATCAATGCTTGCCATGAAGTATCCTTTGGAAATCAGTTGTTTGGCAGTAACAAATGTCTCCATTTTGAAATGTATATACTCAACAAACTTATTTAGTGATGTTAAGTCAATGATGATGCGACATCCACCATCTTTTTTGGTTTTAGTGAATATATTTGATACAAATTCCAAAGGTTCATGTTTGGTCTTTTGGATGACCCCTCCACTAATGCTGTTGAGTATATACTTGTCACACGTGACAGTAACCCATGCTTCTTTAAACCAGTGTCATCTCCCCCCTGTTAGTAAAGCACCCTTATTCTCTATATGCTGGCAGGAACCAGACCCACCTACCTCCATGGTTATTGGTGTTTCTTTTGTTTCCTGATGTTTTTGTAGGCTTTGCTTGTCTGACGTGCTGGCGATGTTGGGGGGTGGCGCATTTTCCATGGGGTCCGCTGTGGGCCCTGATCTAAAAAAGATCTTTGGGGATAAAATGCGGTCCCCGAGCTTTCACGAGTCCCATATTGAGGACGTCGACTGGTGGATGCCATGGGGTGCTGCCGCTAGGGTATTGTAGCTCTTGGTTTGCTCGTACCAGGGCCTGCACTCATGAGGCCGAAAGTTTTCGCTGCTTCCTCCAAGTCCCTCAGTTTTTTGTTGAGGTCTTTCCCAAATAACAGAGCGTCCGTCTCTGCAGCTGGGGCTCTGCACAACCCAGCAAATTTGGGATTGAGGGCAGGTCTTATGTTTTCCCGCCAGAGATTATTGATCTCAAATTGTGTGTTGCACATCAGTGCCAGCAAATCCTGCTGGCAGGTATCCATCTCCGTGCTTTTCCAGAGAACGAGCAAAGGCTGTAATGGCCGACGTCAGGAGCCTTAGGATCCGCTGTAGCTTTAGTTCATGGTTACGAATGTTTGACCCCACGTGCCCCCAGATCTGGCTGTTCACAGTCTTCACTCTGAGGGCCACACAGTTCTCCTGCAAGGGCTTATTGGAAAGATGATTGATGCTGGCTGCCATTTTTGGTTCCAGCGGTCTTCCAGCCCCTGTTCCAGACCAGCCCAACCCTGGTCACCAATGCTAGCCTCCAGTAATAAGGGAGCAGAGGGCAGTGCACAAGACACTGTGGAGGAGGTGCCTGACCTACCTCCGCGAGAACGCTCTTTCTGCGTATCCCGCTGGAGCATCTGCTCCAAGAGCTGTTGTAAGCTCTGGCGGCTGTCTCTCCTCCGTTTAGGTGGAGACATGTCCCCATCCGACGAATCGGAAATTTTTCCTAATGGATTTACTCCCTGTCCGCTGTTCAGGCATTAGCGGGACTGGGCTTGGCTCGGTCTCGGGGATAGCGGAGCGCTCTATGAGCGTTCCTGCCGCCTGTTGCTGCCCCCCTGAGATTGAACGCTCCTCTGGTGGAGTTGAGCTGGGGGCAGTTCTTTTGGAGAGTCTTTTCTTCAGTGTACTCATTTTCTAAGAACACCCACACTCTCCTTCTCCGTTATACTAGTTCAGTATACTTACCCAACGGTCCGTTGGGTAAGTAATGCCGCGCCTGCGCACTGAGCGGGTTCTTCACGTAGTCACTCACGTGACTCCGAAGTAAAATTAGTTAGTTACCCAATTGTAGCTAATTACAGAATTCAATTACTAGATCTAAACATCTATCCATTTCTTAAGAAAATTTTAATATTTTTAAATAGCCTAAGTGTTCAAATAACATTCACAATATAACATGCTTTTTAAATCTCATTGTCATTAATTTATAGGCCAAATGGACGGAATTTAGTGTTTAATTCCTGTAAATTAATGGACATTTTAATCATCTTGCGAGTGGGTTTTTGTGGAACGCGCTGGTTTGGAACGTTGCATTTGCGGTGAATTTAAACCCCATATCGGCAGAAAAATACTGCCGGTTCGTATATTTACATAATCACATTTTCGCAACGTAAAATTTTGATTAAAGGCATCCTTAGAAGCAAATTTATATATAAAATAAACGGCTTTCTTTTACCTGCCCCGTGCGTGAAATCCGTCCCCGTTGACGGCTTTAGAAGATTATTTTTAATTTACTCCTATTCGTAAAATATCCAGTGCAGTTTAAAAGCAACTTAATAAAACGGCAGTTGAAGCGATTATTCTTTAGCAGTTAATTTACCTGACAGACATCGATTTGAGAAACAAGGCATTTTAAACCCGCCCCTCTCTCAAAGGCGCCAAAGTCACGCGCAGTGGCAGAACTGAAGGTAAGTTTTGTAACATACCTACAATACATCGATCCACATTCCTCAGTAAATGTAATTGTGTTTTGACCAAGTATTTATGACGCCGCGTTCCTTTGAATAAAATTCACGGGAGAATTTCTTAAATCTCACTGTCATTGAGGGCTCCGGACCGCGAGCTTGGGCTTCTTCCTGGTGTGCAGGTAAAGTCATTCGCCCACGTTATTTTATTATTCTCTCGCTCTCTCTTTCTCTCTCTTCTCTCTCCCCTCTCTCCCTCCATCCCTCGTTCTCTCTCCCTCTCTCGCTGTGTCTCTCTGTCTTTCGCTCTCTCCCTCCCTCTCTCTCTCTCGCTCCCCATCTCGTCTCTCTCGCTCTCTCACTCCCTCTCTTTCACCGTCTTGCCTCGGCATTCCTGGAATCATTTGGTGTTTTGTGGGGACGGCTGCATCTGAGGTTCATTCCTGTTGGGGGGGGGGACCCCTGGGCCGTGGCGGTTCCTGATCCGTTCCCTCCGCTGGTGCCGTCTGGCCCGCTGAGTTCCTCCAGCTCTCTGTGCTTTTTGTTTGGCTCTGGAGTTGAAGGTGGACACGGGGGGCTGGGGTGGCTCAGCGCAACGGGCAGCGGCTCTGGGGAGTTGGTGGCGTTTTGGGTTGAGACCCTTCTTCAGACAATCGCAAGTATTCTCACCGACGAGAGCTCAGTTCAGTCTCAAGAAGGGTCTTCTCTCCAGAGTCGCTGCCTGTCCCACTGAGTTACTCCAGCTTTATGTCTATCTTCAATTTCAGAGTTAAATTAAAAACAGAGTGCTGGAGGAACTCAGCGGGCTAGGCGGCATCTGTGGAGGGAATGGATTAGGAGTTGTTTCGGGCCAGGGTTCTTATTCAATAGGGAGGAACTGCAGATCAAAGATACTAGAGTGGATACTAGTATCTTTGCTGCAGATCAGGCATGATATTCTTCCGATTTAAATCGGAATTCCGATTTTATTGTTTTCTTATTTGTCAATTTTTTGTGCCCGATTATTTGGCGGCCAATCAACCGCTGTCTCTAAGGGGGTTGCGTGCAATCACCGACCAGCTTCCCTTAAAATTCCCGTCCAATCAACAAATCGGTCTCCTCCCGTCCAATCAGCCGCTGTCTCCAAGGGCATTGTGTCCAATCACATAATGCGCTGGTCACTCGGCGGCCTATCAGACACAGTCTCCGAGGGGCGTTGTGACCAATCACCGACCTGCTTCCCTCACCGAAGCAGACGATGGCTGCAGCCAACACAGAGAGAGAGATGCAAGAAAGCAGCTATGACATATAACACACAATAAACTGTATTACAAATACACAATAAACAAGTTATGCATTCTTGTACTCATACATGGGTATGACCGCACATAAATCCCCCCCTTCCTTCCCAACCTCAGCCTCACGGGCCTTAGCGCACCCCTAGTTCCTAAAACCCATTTCCATCACTGCCTGCTATTACCTAGACTACACTTCTTCCCACCCTGCTGCCTGTAAATACTCTATCCCCTACTCCCAATTCCTCCGTCTACGGCGCATCTGCACCCAGGATGAGGTTTTCCATACCAGAGCATTGGAGATTTCCTCATTCTTTAGGAAACGGGAGTTCCTCTCTTCCATTATAGATAAGGCTCTCACTAGGGTCTCCTCGATATCCCGCAGCTCCGCCCTTGCTCCCCCACCCCCCATTTGTAACAAGGACAGTCCCCATCTTCCACCCCATCAGCCGTCGAATACAGCATATAATCCTCCAACATTTTCGCCATCTCCAACGTGATCCCACTACTCGCCACATCTTCCCATCTCCGCCCCTTTCTGCTTTCCGCAGTGACCGTTCCCTCCGAAACTCCCTGGTCAACTTGTCCCCACCCAAACCACCCCCTCTCCATGTACTTTCCCCTGCAACCGCAGGAGATGCAACACCTGTCCCTTTACCTCCTCCCTTGACTCCATCCAAGGACCCAAACAGTCTTTCCAGGTGAGGCAGAGGTTCACTTGCACCTCCTCCAATCTCATCTACTGTATCCGCTGTTCCAGGTGTCAACTTCTCTACATCGGCGTGACCAAGCGCAGGCTCGGCGATCGTTCGCTGACACCTCCGCTCAGTCCGTGTTAACTTACCTGATCTAACGGTTGCTCAGCACGTTAACTCCCCCTCCCATTCCCAATCTGACCTTTCTGTCCTGGGCTCCTCCATTGTCAGAGTGAGGCCCAGCGCAAATTGGAGGAACAGCACCTCATATTTCACGGGTAGTTTACACCCAGCGGTATGAACATTGACTTCTCTAACTTCAAATAGCCCTTGCTTTCCCTCTCTCTCCATCCCCTCCCCAGTTCATCCCACCAGTCTAAAGGGCCTGTCCCACTTGGCCGTCATTTGCGCCTCATTTACGCGTCATATGTAAAATAGGTCGACGCATCGTGATGCGCGACGTCGCGCGCAAATCACGCGTCAGCACCGCCGTCTGGTGCACGTGACGTCATTAGAATACCCTGCGGTGCTCGGCAGGACGTTGACGCAAGGACGTAGACGCACGGTGACGTAACCATGCGTCACCACGCGATACAAGTGAGACGCCGGGACGCCAGCAAACGACGCCAATGCGCCAGCATGCGTACGCGATACATCACGCAGGTGCCGCACAAGGATTTTGTTCCTGTACTAAATCCTGGAGCGCCGCGCCACCGCATACGATTCCACGGCTCACCATGCGCACCCCACACGTCACGACGCGTCGACCTAATTTACATATAACGCGTAAATGAGGCGCAAATGACGGCCAAGTGGGACAGGCCCTTTACTGTCCAACTACATTCTATCTTCGTCCCGCCCACTCCCCCGACATCAGTCTGAAGAAGGGTCTCGACCTGAAACGTCACCCATTCCTTCTCTCCAGTGATGCTGCCTGTCCCGCTGAGTTACTCCAGCATTTTGTATCTACCTGCTATTACCTACCACACTTTGTCATGTCCTCTCTTCCGGCTTTCTTTTCCCCCACCCCCACAATCAGTCTGAAGAAGGGTCCTGACCGGAAACGTCACTTATCCATCTTCTTCTGAGATGCCGCCTGACCCACTGACTTACTCTAGCACTTTGTGTCCTTTTGTGTAAACTAGCAGTTTCTGTTCCAGTTTCTTTTTTTTTGTGTCTGTAACATCATAAGTTGTTTAACAAGCTTTTTAGGTTTTGTTTTAAAAGTACAAACATTGACTGATCCATGAGATTTTTCAGGAAGGGAGGGGAATTCCTGACCTCTGGTTGAGCGAGAGCCAAGCTGCAAGTCATGGAATTATTACATTCTCGGCTGATCAAGAGACTAGAATCTGAGTACAGAGATTTACAGACTGGAGAAGATTAGAGAGATGGGGAAGAATGCCAATGAAAAATATTTGGGGGGAAAAAGGATGGGATTTAAAATATATATATATTTTTTTTTAATGATTTTTTTATTAGAAGCAAGTACATAATAAAAACATTTCATGTATATCAATCATACATTGCAAATATTATCAATTATTTAATAACTCTGCTTCTATTATTATTATTTTTTATATATATATAGATAGAAAATAATAAAGAGAAAGAAAAAAAAGCATGGTAAAAAAAATAATGGAATAATTTACTAATACTACAACATTGGAGATAGGTTTGAAGATTATTAAGTATAACTTTTCATCTAATCCTGAGCTCGAGCTTCAGTCAGTTTTCCGTGCCGAACCATTCTACCCCTTCAAATCTATCTATCTATCTTCTATATACTTTTAAAACTCTCTGGCTGTCGTCCGTCTGTACGTCTGTACGTCTGTACGTCTGTACGTCCGTACGCCCGTACGCCGCCTTTGATACCGCCCCTGGCCCACACAGCGCGTGGAAAGGCCCATATTTTTTACCATTTCCAAAGAGATGACATTTATCTTTACGAATAGCCACTCCTGATTAAATTCGGTCCTGTTTATGTACACGTTTTTTTATAAAATGCATCCCCCCCCCCACCCCCATGTGATTTTCTCCGATTGTCTCCGATTTTCTGCGAAAACGACGCCATCTTTTTTTCGCCGATTTTCTCGGAAAACGACGCCATCTTTTTTTCCACGATTTTCACCCAGGGGTCTGAAGCACGTTCGGGAACAACACCCCGGGGTGTCAAGCACTTTCGGGGACCAGACCCGTGCACTTGGTCTAGTAGTCAATAAATGGAGACCATATTCTGACAAAAAGTTCTTGTTTGTCCATTAAGACGTCTAATTCTTTCCAAATGTAAGGTCTCCGACATTTCCATAATCCACATTTTAATTGTGGGGGTTATAGGGCCTTTCCAAAATTTTAATATTAATTTTTTCCCAGTTATTATACTATAGTCGAGAAAGTTTATTTGGCTTGTAATAAGTGTTAGGCTTTGTTCTGATATTCCTAATATTATTAGTTTTGAGTCGGGATCCAATTGGGTGTTGACAACTTACGGAATTATTTTTAAAATTTCCGTCCAAATTTTTAATTTTTATACAATTTACAAATGTGTGAGTTAAATTAGCCTCTAAATGCTGACATTTTTCACAAGTAGGAGATATGTGGGAAGATTCTATTTAATTTAGTTTTTGAGTAATGTAACCTATGTAATACTTTAAATTGTATTAAAGAGTGTCTGGCATTTAACGAGCATTGATGTATATGTTGTAAACTTTTGTCCCAAATATCTTTCATTATCGGTTGGCCTAGTTCATTTTCCCAGGTTTGCCTATATAATTCCGTAGGTGGTGCCTCACTATCTAGTAGGATATTATAGATATAAGATATTAATTTATCTGTATTAGGATTATTCAAACATTCATCAAGAATTTCTGAGTCTCTAGTTCTGTAGTCTTGTGTATTTGATTTAACATAATCTCTAAGTTGTAGATATCTGAAATAGTCATTTGAGTGGAGTCCATAAGTTTGTTGTAACTCCTGAAATGAAAGAAAGGTACCTTTCCTATATAGATGACCCATCTTCTTAATTCCTTGGTTTTTCCATTGTGAAAAACCTTTGTCCAACATTGAGGGTTTAAATGTAGGGTTGTTTACAATGGGGAGAGAGAGTGATAAATTATCCAATTTTAGAGTCTTTTTTAATTGCTTCCAAATTCGTATACCACTGTGTATTATAGGGTTTTCACTATAGGTTTTGTTGTTCAATTTTGTAGGAGCAAACAAAATCGAGCCAATTTCAAAAGGTAAACAGTCTTCCTTTTCCATCTTTAACCAGTCTGGTTGCTGGTCCATTTCTTCCAACCAAAAGTTCATATTTTTAATGTTAACTGCCCAGAAATAGAGCACAAAATTCGGTAAAGCTAAACCTCCCTTGATCTTTGATTTACATAAATGTTTTTTACTTATTCTGTGATTCTTATAATCCCAAATAAAGTTAGTGATGATGGATTCCACCTTTAAAAAAAAAAATTGGAAGATATATCGGAATTGATTGAAAAAGGTACAATAGTTGCGGTAGAAAAATCATTTTTATAGCATTAATTCTACCAAACATTGAGATAGGGAGTGTTTTCCAATACTGAATATTCTTATGTAATTTATTCAGTAATGGAGGGAAATTTTATTTAAATAAAGAAGTATATGTCTTAGTTACGTAGATTCCTAGATATTTAAATTTTTCATTAACTATTTTAAAGGGGAATTGTTGTAATATATGTTGATTGATTTCCATTATTGGCATAATTTTGCTTTTATTCCAATTAATTCTCTATCCCGAGAACAAACTGAATTGAGTTATTAAATTTAATAGATTTGGAATACTAATTTCAGGTTTTGTAATGTAAATTAAAACATCGTCTGCATATAAAGATATTTTATTCTCAGTGTCTTTAGTATTATATCCGTATATTTCTGGATGGGCCCTAACACTTTCTGCTAGTGGCTCAATAGCGAGTGCGAATAATAACGGGGATAACTGGCATCCTTGTCTACAACCTCTAGGTAAGTTAAATTTAGTTGATAACATTTGGTTTGTTAATATTCTAGCTGTAGGGTTAGTATATAAAAGTTTTACCCATGTGCAAAACTTCTCGCCCAGTTGAAATTTTTCCATCACCGAAAATAAATAGGGCCATTCCACCTGATCAAATGCTTTCTCAGCATCTAATGAAATAATTGCTAAGTCTGCGTTAGTAATTCGTTTTGAGTATATGATATTAAATAATCGTCTCAGGTTATAAGATGCGTAACGTTTTGGAATAAATCCTGTTTGGTCAGGGTTTATTAATTTATTAATCACTGTACTTAATCTTTGTGCTAGGATTTTAGTTAATATTTTCTGATCCGTATTTAAGAGAGCTATAGCTCTATATGAAGAAGGGTTTCGGCCCGAAACGTTACCTATTTCCTTCACTCCATAGATGCTGCTGCACCCGCTGAGTTTCTCCAGCATTTTTGTGTACCATAGCGCTATATGAACCTGGGTCTTCAGGGTCCTTATCTGTTTTTGGTATAAGTGTTATTGTAGATTCGTTTAGCGTTTCTGGTAATTTCTGTTGGGTATAAGTGTACTCATACAGTGTCTGTAAACGTGGAGAGATCAGATCATAGAATTTTAAATAAAATCCAGAGCTTATACTGTCAGGGCCGGCGGCCTTGCTGTTTTTTAGAGACCTAATGGCCTCTTCAATTTCTTTTACTGTTATTTCAGCTAGTAATTCTCTCTCTTTCAAATCTCAACCTTTAAGATTACATTTCTGTAAAAATGCTTCCATTCCTGTCGAGTATTCCGTCGTTTTGGCTGAGTAAAGATTTTGATAATATTGCAAAAATCTCTCATTGATATCCTTGGGCTGTGTTAATAGTTCTCCCATATCTGATCTAATTTTATGAATTGGTTTTCCCCCGTCCATCTTTCGAAGCTGATGTGCTAATAGTTTTTGCGGTTTGTCACCAAATTCAAAATGTAATTGTTTAGTATGCTGATAAAGTTTTATAATTTGATCTGAGTATATTTTAATTTATATTTCAGCACTGCGATTTTATTGTGTTTTACCATAGTTGGCGTTAAAATATTTAAGTATTGATTAACCCAATGTCGGTAAAGATCATCAAACACATTTTAGAGTGTACACATTTTGTTTTAAGTGAGTTGCTTGACTCTAGAGATACAGCGCGGAAACAGGCCCTTCGGCCCAGCAAGTCCCCACTGACCAGCGATCACCCTGTACACTAGCATTATCCTACACACTAGGGACAATTTACAATTTTACCGAAGCAAATTAACCTACAACCTGTACATCTTTGGAGTGTGCGAGGGAAATGGAGCACCTGGAGAAAGCCCACATGGTGATAGGGAGAATGTCTTACAGGGACAAACACTTTACAGACAGCACCCGTGGTCGAGATCGACTGCGCCACTATGCCGCCATACTTTGAATGATATTGTGTTTAAGGAGAATAGAATAACGAAAGCCAAATTGGAGGGTCATTAATTGGCCAAGCAAATAATATGGAATAACCCTTCATTGCACAATTGCATATCCGGTAGGTCATCACCACAGTTGGCAATTTGCCATTGAAACGCACTGTGAGCTGGTTTTAATCCAGCGAATGTTAGTAGATCAGTGTGTGCCCTTTCAATACAATAAAACAGTGCAAAAAGCAAATAATGAACTGTAAACTATTTATATTTGGCCAAAGATGCAGAACGTCAGCTTTTGGCTTCCACTGAGCTGAAGTTCCACTGACGTTATCACACCCTTCAATCTCAAACTGCATTCTTGAGCCACCAAGCTCAAAATATCAGGCACTGGGGATGGTAAACAGAAACTGAACATGCATGTGGAAATAGATAGTGAACACGTGATAGCAAATGGATACTGAAAATATGTTAGGAAATGGAACTGAGCATATTTCATAATAAGAAATGGGTAGTTAATAGTCAGTGACCCAGGCACATTTCAGCTTAATGAAAGGTGCAAAAAGAAAGAACTTTAATAAAGTGCAAATGGTAGAGCACGGAAGGTTAAACGAGACAATTATCTTTGGTTTACCAAATGTGGATGCTGTTGTTGTCGTCATTGCCAGTATTTACTCTCCACCTGATGAAGTGTTTAAGGGTTGACAGCTGGAAATTGTGAGGGCCGCACAGAGGTGCAGCTGGTAGAGCCTCGCAGCACCAGAGACCCAGGTTCGATCCTGACCACGGCTGCTGTCTGTATGGAGTTTGCACATTCTCCCTGTCACTGCATGGGTTTTCTCCAGGTGCTCTGGTTTTCTCCCACATCCCAAAGACGTGCGGGTCTGTAGGTTAAATGCCATTTGTACATCGCCCCTGGTGTGTGGCGAGTGGATGCAAAAGTTTCAGTTTGGTTCAAGTGAGGCGCATGACATACTTTGAAATGATATCGGGTTTAAGTAGAATACAATAATGAGGGCTAATGAGGAGGGGTCATTAATTAGCCCAGCAAATAATGTGGAAGGTACACAAAAATGCTGGAGAAACTCAGCGGGTGCAGCAGCATCTATGGAGCGAAGGAAATAGGTAACGTTTCGGGCCGAAACCCTTCTTCAGACTGATAGCGAGTGGATGCAAAAGTTTCAGTTTGGTTCAAGTGAGGCGCATGACATACTTTGAAATGATATCGGGTTTAAGTAGAATACAATAATGAGGGCTAATGAGGAGGGGTCATTAATGTGGAATAACCCTTCATTGCACAATTGCAATAGGTTATCGCTACAGTTAGCAATTTGCCATTGGAAACCCATCGAGTGCTGGCTTTAATCCAGCAAATGTTATTAGATTTTAGTTTTTAGAGATACAGCCTAGAAACAGGCCCTTTGGCCCACCAAGTCTGTGCCGACCAGAAATCATGCTATCCTACACACAGTAGGGACAATTTACAATGATACCAAACCAATTAGCCAACAAATCTGTACATCTTTGGAGTGTGGGAAGAAACCGGAGATCCCGGAAAAAACCTACGCAGGTCACGGGGAGAACGTACAAACTCTGTACAGACAGCACCAGTAGTCAGGATCGACCCCAGGTCTCTGGCGCTGTAAGGCAGCGACTCTAACTCTGCGCCATCGTGCCGCCCTTAGCGTTCCATTGCTGAGGTAGGATCAGGGTTGTGCATGTCAGTTCAAGAACCTGATAGTAGCTGTTCCTGAAATTGGTGGTGTGGATCGATCATTATCTGACTTTTCAATCCAGTGGAAATAAAATAGTGCCTATAGCAAAAGATGAACTGTAAACTATTTGAATTTGGCCAGAGATGGAGAACGTCAGGCTTCCAC
Organism: Malacoraja senta; assembly: GCA_038087875.1. NCBI lineage: Eukaryota > Metazoa > Chordata > Chondrichthyes > Rajiformes > Rajidae > Malacoraja > Malacoraja senta. The sequence goes on along the minus strand of CM075989.1, from coordinate 8,026,630 downwards.
TGAGCTGAAGTTCTACTGACGTTATCACATCCTTCAATCTCAAACTGCATTCTTGAGCCACCAAGCTCAAAATATCAGGCACTGGGGATGGTAAACAGAAACTGAACATGTATGTGGAAATAGAAAGTGAACACGTGATATCAAATGGATACTGAAAATATGTTAGGAAATGGAAACTGAGCATATTTCATAATAAGAAATGGATAGTTTCTTACTGTTCGCAATAAGAAGGAAAAAGCAAGAACAGACTTCTACAAAGATCCCTTTAAGTTTGTGAAAGGCATTTTCACAAAAGAAAAAACCATCAAAAAAGGAGGTTGAAGGACACATCAGAACCATCCACACTGATGAGTTAAAAGATGAACCGCTGACATCCCACCAATCTCACCCCCACAACATCAATTTGACATCAGCCCTCCCAAGCTGAGTGAGGTAAAAGAAGTAGTGAGGAAGGCAAGAACGGCCTCTGCACCAGGCCCTGATGGTGTTCCGTATTGTGTCTACAAGAATGCCCTAAATATTCTGAAATTCCTCTGGAGGAACATGAGGGTTGCATGGGAAAAGGAAGTCATCCCCAAAGTCTGGCGAAGAGCGGGGAGAGTGCTGATCCCAAAAGAAAAAAAATCTTCCACCATCGAACAGTTTCGGCAAATAAACCTTAATATAGAGGGCAAGATCTTTTTCAGTGTGGTGGCGAAAAGACTTACAAAGTATCTGAAACAAAACCATTTCATTGATACGTCAATCCAAAAGGCTGGCATAACAGGCTTCTCGGGATGCCTTGAACATACCAGCATCATATGGCATCAAATCCAGACTGCTAAGAAAGAACGAAAGAATCTGCATGTCTTGTTCCTCGATCTGGCCAATGCCTATGGATCAGTTCCTCATTCGCTACTGTGGAATGCTTTTGAATTCTTTCAGGTGCCTGCAATAATAACAAATCTGGTAAAAAACGACTTCCAGGATCTGAAATTTTGTCTCACACCATCAGACTTTACCACAGTGTGGCAACCACTGGAAGTAGGCATCATGGCGGGGTGCACCATCTCCCCATTGACCTTCACTATGGCAATGGAGCTCATTATCAGAGCATCAAAATGGGTTGTGGGAGGAAAATGGCTACAGTGTGGTCAGCGATTGCCACCTATACGAGCCTATATGGACGATATAACAACACTAACAACAGCTATCCCCTGCACCAAGAGACTTCTGGAAAAACTTCATCAAAACATCACATGGGCAAGGATGAAGATTAAACCCAGCAAGTGCAGAAGCATCTCCATTGTCAAAGGTCAAGTCAAGGATCAAAGATTTCATCTTGACGGAATACCGGTTCCAACTGTTTCAGAAATGCAAGTGAAGAGTTTGGGCCGATGGTATGATGCAAAGCTCAAGGACACCGAGCAGTTTGAACAACTGAAAAAAGGATACCATCATGCACATAGCTCGCATCAACAAGACCTTGCTACCAGGAAAACTCAAGCTGTGGTGCTTCCAATTTGGCATACTGCCAAGAATCATGTGGCCTTTAACTGTGTATGAAATCCCCATCAACAAAGTGGAAAAGCTGGAAAGAATGCTCAGCACACATGTGAAACAGTGGCTTGGACTTCCACGATGCCTAAGTGCTGTCGGACTGTACGGGAGTGGCAAATTGGAATTGCCCATTGCAGGACTTGTGGAAGAGTTCAAATGCACTAAAGCAAGGTTGGTCATGACCCTCACTGAATCTGAAGATACTGTCATTCGAACAGCGGCCCCCAGTGTGGCAACGGGGAGGAAGTGGACCCCATCTGAAGCCATTCAGAGTGCTAAGTCTGCTCTTCATTTCCGGGATGTGGTTGGCCAAGTCCAACACAGGAGAGCTGGGCTCCTCAATGGCACAAGGCAACATCAGTGCAGAAGAGACGGCTCGTGGTGGAGGAGGTGAGAAGACGGGAGGAGGCAGAGCGACACGCCAAGGCTGTCTCAATGGCCAAGCAGGGCCAATGGACTAACTGGGAGAGCCTGGAAAAGAGGAAACTCAGCTGGCGTGACATCTGGCAAATGGAAGGATCTCGGCTAAGTTTTGTCATCAGAGCCACTTCTGATGTTCTACCATCACCCCAGAACCTGAAGCAGTGGTTCAGAGAAGACCCCGCTTGCTCCCTTTGTCAAGCACCTGCATCACTAAGGCACATTTTAACAGGATGCACTATGAGCCTCGGCCAAGGGCGTTACACTTGGCGGCATAATCAAGTTCTCAGACAGCTGGCATCAATCCTGGAACAGAGGGGAATGATCACAAATGCTTCCCCACCAACATTGGCAGGAAATGTCCACTTCACAACATTTGTACCAGCAGGCCAACCTACAGAACACCAGATAACATCAATGGATGCAAGCATTCTGCAGCCTGCTCGGGATTGGAAAATGGAAGTGGACTTAGAAAAAAGGCTTGTGTTTCCTCCAGACATTGTGGCTACAACACTCCGGCCAGACATGGTCCTGTGGTCCACAACAGCCAAGTTGGCATACGTTGTGGAATTGACAGTTCCATGGGAAGATGGTGTTGAAGAAGCTTATGAGAGGAAAAAGACCAAGTACTCTGAACTGGCAACTGAAGCTTCCCAGAATGGTTGGAAGACCAAGATTTTCCCTGTCGAAGTGGGATGCAGGGGATTCGTGGCTACATCTATGACCAGGCTATTAAAGAAAATGGGGGTGAGGTGTCGCTCCCTCCAACAAGCAATCAAATCATTTTCAAATTCTGCAGAAAAAAGCAGCAATTGGATTTGGATCAAAAGGAGAGACAACAATTGGGCTGTAAGATGAAGACAGGAGGGTATGGAATTGAAGGGAGTGTAACTGGGACGCCAGGTATCACCGTTGAGCCCTCTGGAGATGTTGTGGGCTTATCAATGAAACGTCAAAGAAGGAGGGTGCCCACCTGATGACGCCCATGACATACCTACCCTACCTTTCACCACTCCAATCCCACTGCAAATAGCAAGAGTGCCGACTTACTATAGGGATTGAAACATCAAGTCCTATTAGCTCTACTACTAGTTAATAGTCAGTGACCCAGGCACATTTCAGCTTAATGAAAGGTGCAAAAAGAAAGAACTTTAATAAAGTGCAAATGGTAGAGCACGGAAGTTTAAACGAGACAATTATCTTTGGTTTACCAAATGTGGATGCTGTTGTTGTCATTGCCATTATTTATTCTCCACTTGAGGAAGTGGTTAAGGGTTGACAGCTGGAGATTGTGGGGGCTGCACAGAGGTGCAGTTGGTAGAGCCTCACAGCACCAGAGACCCAGGTTCAATCCTGACCACGGCTGCTGTCTGTATGGAGTTTGCACATTCTCCCTGTCACCGCGTGGGTTTTCTCCAGGTGCTCCGGTTTTCTCCCACATCCCAAAGACGTGCGGGTCTGTAGGTTAAATGCCATTTGTACATCGCCCCTGGTGTGTGGCGAGTGGATGCAAAAGTTTCAGTTTGGTTCAAGTGAGGCGCATGACATACTTTGAAATGATATCGGGTTTAAGTAGAATACAATAACGAGGGCTAATGAGGAGGGGTCATTAATTAGCCCAGCAAATAATGTGGAATAACCTTCCATTGCACAATTGCGATAGGTCATCGCTACAGACAGCAGAAACTGAACATGTACGAGGAAATAGAAAGTGAACGTGATAGCAAATGGAAACTGAAAACATGTTAGGAAATGGAAACTGAAAGTTAATAGTCAGTGACCCAGGTACATTTCAGCTCAATGAAAGGTGCAAAAAGAAAACACTGTAATAAAGTACAAATGAAGTATAAATGAGACAAGGACCTTTGGCTTACCAAATGTGGATGATTTTGTTGTTATTGCCAGCGTTTATTCTCCACCTGAGGAAGTGGTTAGGAGTTCGCAGCTGGGAGTTGTGGGGGCACAACTGGTAGAGATGCTGCCTCACAGCACCCGAGACACGGGTTCGATCCTGACCACGGCTGCTGTCTTTATGGAGTTTGCACATTCTCCTTGTGACCACGTGGATTTCCACCGGGTGCTGTGGTTTCCTCCCATATCACAAAGACGTGCGGGTTTGTAGGTTAATTGGACTCTGTAAATTGCCCCTGGTGTGTAGGGAGCGGATGCGAAAGTGGGATAGCGTACTGTAGAACTAGTGCGAACTGGTGTGCGCTCGGTGGGCCAAAGGGCCTGTTTCCACGCTGTATTTTAAAAACAGTGCATCTAAATAACTATGGAGTTGTATACTGGGTGGACTGGTTTCCCTTCCTGAAGTGATTGTCCAGAAATGTCTTGGTTACCATTGACTGAGACTTTCCAGAATTATCCGATTTACTTAATTTAAATTTCCCGACCACTCTTCAAACTCACATCTCCCAATCAAAGGTCAAAGCACTCTGACTCTTAGCCCAGTCACGTAACCACCCACAGCACAGCGAATGCAAATAGGAAAAAGCATTAGCTTAAACTGTTTATCTATTTTGTTGAGGCCATTGGTAATATCTCCAATGGATGAGATGGAGTTCCACAAACTTATGATGAACTTCCTTGGCTCGGAGCAGAAGGCTCGGACAAAGAGTGGGAGTGTAGGGAAGAGTTGAAGTGTCAAAAGAATGAGAGCCAGTATCACCCTTGGAGCTCTGCAACAATGCCAACCAACATGCCCCATCTACACTAGTTGCACCTGCATGCATTGGGCCCATACCCCTCCAAACCGTTCCGATCCATGTATCCGTCCAAATGTCTTATAAATGTTTCCAAAGCACCTGCCTTAACTACCTCCTCTGGCAGCAAATTCTTTATAACCACCACCCTCTGTGTGGAAAAGGTTGCCCTTCAGGTCCCTATTAAGTCTTTCCCTTCTCACTTTAAATCTATGTCCTCTGGTTCTTGATTCCCCTACTTGGGGTAAAATATTCTGTGCATCGACCCTATCTATTCCCCTCATGATCTTGGACACCTCTCTTAAAAGGGTACTTACTATGTGTATGATATTGTTTACTCATTGTGTTAAATTCCTGTGCATGAATCAGCTGACAGAAATGTGTCCAAAGGGAATTTCGGCTTGAGATGATGCACTGGAATAACACCAATCCTCTGGTGCAGGAATAATAACATGTGACGTGTAAAACCAATAGGACTTAACATTGCTTAATCATTAAAACCTAACATGCAGCTAGCATTATGAAAATATGGACTTCAATGTTTTATTGAAGAAACGTTTCCATCTTTTATTCATAGGTACTGAGTTATCCAGCACAGAAATAGACCATCCGTGCCAACCACGTTCCCTACATGAGTTGGTCCCATATGGCCCATGTCCTACCTTTCCTACCCACGTACCTATCCCAATGTTTTTAACATGGTGTCATTGTACCTGTCTTGTACCCTTCTCTGCCACCTTATTCCACATACCCACTGCCTTCTGTGTGAATAACGCCTCCAAGATGCCCTTTAAATCTTTCCCCCTCACACCTTAACCCTATGTCCTCCAGATTTGGACACTCCTCTCTTGGGAAAGTGACTGTTACTATCTATGCCCCTCATCACTTTATGCACCTCTATAAGATCACTACTTAGCCGCCTCACTCCAGGGAAAACAGCAGCAGCCTAACCAATCTCTCCTTGAGCCCTAATCAGGCCCTCCAGTCCAGGCATCGTTCCTGTGAATCTTTCCTGCACCTCTATAACTGTACCACATCCTTCTTCCTGCACGTTTCGTGACCAGAACTGTGCACAATACTGCAATTGGGTGGCCTGACCAGTGATTTCTACGCTTGTTTCAGGGTGTCCCATACTCCTGTATTCAATGCCTCCATCGATGAAGGCAAGCACACCATACACCCTATTCTTCTGAAGGGTCCTGACCCAAAACGTTGCCTATCCATTTCCCCCAGAAATGCAGCTTGACCCAAAATGCTGGAGTAACTCAGCGGGTCAGGCAACACCTCTGGAGAAAAAGGATGGGTAACGTTTCAGGTCGGAACCCTTCTGTGCAGAAGGAAACTGCACACGCTGGTTTATACCGGAGATAGACACAAAGTGCTGGAGTAACTCAGCGAGTCAGGTTGCTATAAAACCAGCATCTGCAGTTCCTTTCTGCACATTTTGTCTGCTCCACTGCAAAATCTCAAGAAGGAGGATTCTGGCCCAAAACGTCAACCATCTTTTTTTCTCCAGAGATGCTGCCTGACCAGCTGAGTTACTCCAGCACTGTGTGTCCAATGCTGCTTAACCCTTTGATTTATTCCAGCACTTTGTGCCTTGCTTTCTTCACCACCCTGTTTAACTAGGTGGCCCATAACTTCTAAATGGTATAAGGGTAGAACAATTAGAGGTCTAAAGAAACTCAAAGGACTATTTACATCATTAAATCATGAACAGATACAGAAAATAATTGAAATGGTTAATGTAATGCTAGTTAAAATGGGGAAGTACAAATGATAGACATTTGCCACACCTAGAGAGGATTTCTTCACTCGGTGACTCTTGTTGACTCTTTGGAATTATGTACCCTAGAGGGCTGGGAGAAGCTCATTCACAGAGTATAGTCAGAACAGCCACCAATAGATTTATTGGACATTGAGGAAATAGAGAGATATGGAATTAGTCTGGGGGAAAATGGCACTGAGGTATAAAGATTAGCCATGACCTGTGAAACAGGTGTTAGGGGATAAATATTTAAGAAGGAACTGCAGATGCTGGAAAATCGAAGGTAGACAAAAATACTGGAGAAACTCAGCAGGTGAGGCAGCATCTATGGAGCGAAGGAAATAGGAGTCTGAAGAAGGGTTTCGGCCTGAAACTTTGCCTATTTCCTTCGCTCCATAGATGCTGCCTCACCCGCTGAGTTTCTCCAGCATTTTCGTCTACCTTAGGGGATAAATAGCCTACTCTTGCTCTATTCCTAATGCTGTGACGTTTTGTGAACAGTTACAGATACTGCATTTTGGGAGAACACATTAATCTTGGAGAGCTGTGGGAATGATGTTTGGCTATCAGGATGACTGGGTGGATTACAGAAACTATGGTTGTACTTCCTGGAATTTGGGAGATAAAGCCGTGAGCTGTGAACTTTTCAGGATATTCAGGGAAACTGATAAGGTAGATAGAGAGAAGGCAAAAAATGCTGGAGAAACTCACCCGCTGAGTTTCTCCAGTATTTTTGTCTACCTTCGATTTTTCCAGCATCTGCAGTTCTTTCTCAAACAGGTAGATAGAGAGAAACTATTTACAATGGTTAGGGATCTGCGGATTAAACCATGTCTAAAAATTAAAACCAGGCCATTCAAGTGTGGGTATATTTCTATTTTCCACTAGAACACAGTGGTAGAGTTGCTGCCTCACAGCGCCAGAGACCTGGGTTCAATCCTGACTATGGGTGCTGTCTGTGAGGAGTTTGTACATTCTCTCTGTGACCGCGTGGGTTTTCTGCGGGTGCGCTGGTTTCCTCCCACATTCAAAAGACATGCCGGTTTGTAGGTTAATTGGCCCTAGTGTGTAGGATACAAAAGTGGGATAACATAGAACTAGCGTACAGGTGATCAATAGTCAGCATGGACTCAGTGAGCCGAAAGGGCCTGATTCCACATTGTTAAACATAGAACAGTACAACACAGGACCGGCCCTTCGGCCCACAAAGTCTGTGCCGAAAATGATGCCAAGACCAACTTTTATCTGCCCGTGCATAATCCTTTCCCCTTCATTCCTCGCATATACATATGCCTATCCAAAAGTCTCTGAAATGCACTATCATGTCTGCCTCCACTACCAGTGTGTTCCAGGCACCCATCACCCTCTGTATAAAAAATACTTGCCCTGTACATCTTTAAACTTTCTCCCTCTCACGTTAAACTCTATGCCCTCCAGTATTTGATATTTTTATCTATGAAAATAGTTCTGACTGTTTACCTTATCTATGCCTCCCATAACTTTATGTAACTCTTATCAGTCAATCCCTCAACCATTGACTTTCCAGAGAAAATACAGGTGAAGTTAAGTAGGTTTTTACACACAGGCAGTGGTAGAAATGTAAAAGTCTCTTCTACAAATGACGAAGTAGTGAATGACGTGGAGTCCGGTAGGTGGAGTATGGTAAGTACATGGATCAGTTCAGAAATTAGCGTCAACACAATGGATGGTGGAACAGGTTTGTGGGGCTGCATAGCTTTATCCTGTTGCTATGTTGTAATAAAAATAAACCCACACACAAATTTTAAAATCTGCATAATGCAGTAGGCTAGCTGGTATTTGGAAATGGAACAACAGTTTCCTTGCAAAGAATGACCTTCAGAACCTCAGTGTACAGAAGATTATCCTCAAACCTATCTCTTTTTCCATTTCTGGTAGGTGTAAGGCAGTCTGACCTTCTTGCGTATGGCGTGCACAGCCTAAAGTTGTAGGACAACTTGTTCTATTTGATTGTGCAACGCCAGGTTGATTGCATTCGTCGAAACAGGGCGGACCACGTGAAGGTTGCAATCTTCCACCCCGGCAGCCTGATGATGGGTCCCCACCCGAATTGCCACGTTTCCATGTTCTCTAGATATGCTGCCTGACTCACTGAGTTTAATTTCAGTTTAGAGATACAGTGTGGAATCTCTAAACTGTATCTCTAAACACAGTTTAGAGTCCATGCCAACAATCGATCACCCAATCACACTAGTTCCATGTTATCCTATTTTCTCATCCACGTGCGACACACTTTGTGGCAATTTAGAGAGGCCAATTAACCTACAAACCTGCACGTCTTTGGGATGCGGGAGGAAACCGGAGCACCCAAAGAAAACCCACACGGTCACAGGGAGAACCTGCAAACTCCACACAGACAGCACCCGAGGTAGGGATCGAACCCGGGTCTCTGGCATTGTGAGGCAGCGAGTCTACCAACAGCACTTTGCTGTTACTCCAGCGCTTTGTGTCTGAAAAAGTATTCTACTTGCTAACTTTACTAAGGCGAATTTAAGCCCGTGTGAGCATCACTTGGTGTGTGTGTAAAAGTGTGTGTGTGCCACTTGTGGAGTGTGCCCCTGATCCATTTTTACAGAGAGAGAAACACACAGCTGTATGATACCAGGAGTGGGAGAAGGTGCACAGGAAGCCAATGAAACCCAGGGGGTTCATGAAGGGAACAAAGTGAGTGAACTTTGAGTAGGAAAAAACTGCAGATGCTGGTCTACACCGATGATAGATATATAATGCTGTAGTAACTCAGCGGGACAGATCACGTCTCTGGATAGATGGAATGAGTGACGTTCCGGGTGGAGACCCTTCTTCAGTAGTCCCTTCCTTCTCTCCAGAGATGCTGCCTGTCCCGCTGGGTTACTCCAGCATTTTGTGTCAATCTTCTTGAGTGATCTTTGTGGTTTGGGTCTCAGCGGCTTTGAGGGGTAGGTCTGAGCAGAAACGCGAAGTACCCTCAAGCTCTGCTGAAAAACATTTTTATTTTATGGCAGATTGCACTGACGTGATTGTGCTGTAGCAAGCCAAAACAACGATAAGCAAGGAAGACAACAGTGTAGCCATGGGTACGATGAAAGTGTGGGCGTTCCCTCGCTCTGTTGTTGATTCGCTGTTACTTTATCTCGGCACTGAACTGAAAGTGACGACACGAAACTCCAAGCTGTAGAGATCAGGATATGTTTTGTCACCTACAGGCAAGTATCCAGTGGAAGGGCGAACTGAGCCAGCGAGCAGTGCAAGGGGGAAGTTGCTGTCACCAACCACATTTGGACTCGGTTGCAGTTTGCAGGGAGCGCTCGGTGCCCGACAAGCTGAACAATGGTAGACCCTTCCAAGTATGTTGCAATGGACTGCGAGATGGTGGGACTTGGACAAGGCGGCCTTGAAAGTGCCCTGGCCCGCTGTAGCATCGTGGACTACAGCGGCAAAGTGATCTACGACAAATTTATCAAACCCGACGGGACCATAACCGATTACAGGACAGACGTGAGTGGGATTCGTCCGTTAGATATGGACACAGCCTTGCCTTATCACGTAGCCAGAGAAGAGGTAAGTTTCACCCCTTGAAATAGTTAAGTAATGATTCCGATGCACAGCCATTCTGATCTGTTAAAACCTACCTTAAATAACCAGCCCCCACATCACTGAGACACGATGAAGAAAGAAGACTCAGTCTCCACCCGAAACGTCACCCATTCCTTCTCTCCAGAGATGCTGCCCGACCCGCTGAGTTACTCCAGCATTTTGTGTCTGTCCACAGTGAAGGACAAACGTTGTGTGGATGCATGTATGTGGCACTCTTCAGGGGCACGCAAAGTCACTTTAAAGCTGATAGAATACAGGTTAGAAGAATGGTCACAGTTATAAAGTAGGAAAAATGGCATAGAGTTTGTACCCAGCAACTCACACGGGTGATAATAAACATGACGTTTTAGTAATGCTGGTAAACGTTGGTCTCAGTCCCATGGGGAATTACCTACCCAGCTCTTCAGCTGCACACATCCTTTAAATCTGCTGGAAAGCGGAAAGAGCAAGATCCTCTGAGAATGCATCACCTTACTGGGTTTACCTTGCACTAAACGCATTCCCTTATGCATCTAAACACTGTAATTGGCTCGATTGTAATCATGTACTGACTTTCCGCTGACTGGATAGCTCGCAACAAGAACTGTTCACTGTACCTCGGTACACGTGACAATAAACTAAACTAAACTGATGAACTAAACTTTCCCTCGCACTGCAACAGCATGGTTAGTGTTGACTTTGTGCGCGAGTCTCCTGACTGGGACTCGAACCTACCAACCTGATGGTTACTTCCCATTCCAACAGTGAAGCCCTTCAACCTTGAGATGGTGGCCAATTTCTTGATCAATTTCAGGATCAGTTCCTGTGGATTGGAGGGTAGCTAATGTTATCCCACTTTTCAAGAAAGGAGCGAGAGAGAAAATGGGGAATTATAGACCAGCTAGCCCGACATGTTGGGGAAGATGCTGGAGTCAATTAATAAAGATGTAACAATGGCGCATTTGGATAGCAGTAAAAGGATTGGTCCAAGTCAGCATGGATTTATGAAGGGGAAATCCTGTTTGACTAATCTTCTGGAATATTTTGAGGACGTGACAAGTGAAATGGATGAAGGAGAGCCAATGGATGTAGTGTATCTGGACTTTCAGAAAGCCTTTGATAATGTCCCGCACAGGAGATTAGTGGGCAAAATTAGAGCACCTGGTATTGGGGGTAGGGTATTGACATGGATAGAGAATTGGTTGGTAGACAGGAAACAAAGAGTTGGAGCAGGTCCCTGTCAGAATGGGAGACAGTGGCGAGTGGAGTGCCGCGAGGCTCAATGCTGGGACCGCAACACATATATATTGTAAATATATATTTACAATATATATTAATGACTTAGATGATGGAATTAAAAGTAACACTAGCAAATTTGCAGATGACGCAAAGCTGGATGGCAGTGTGTACTGCGAAGAGAATGCTAGGAGGTGGCAGAGTGACTTGGACAGGTTGAGTGAGTTGGCAGATGCATGAAAGATGCAGTATAATGTAGATAAATGTGAGGTTATCCACTTTGGAGGCAAGAACAAGGAGGCAGATTATTATCTCAATGGTGTCAGATTAGGAAAAAGGGAAGTGCAACGAGACCTGGGAGTCCTTGTACACCAGTCACTGAAAGTAAACGTGCAGGTACAGCAGGCAGTGAAGAAAGCTAACGGCATGTTGGCCTTCATAATGAGAGGATTTGAGTTTAGGAGTAAAGAGGTCCTTCTGCAGTTGTACAGGGTCCTGGTGAGACCACATCTGGAGTATTGTGTGCAGTTTTGGTCTCCTAATTTGAGGAAGGACATGCTTGCTATTGAAGCAGTGCAGCATAGGTTCACGAGTTTAATCCCCGGGATGGCGGGACTGTCATATGAGGAAAGACTGGGCTTGTATTCACTGGAATTTAGAAGGATGAGAGGGGATCTTATAGAAGCATATAAAATTATAAAAGGACTGGACAAGCTAGATGCAGGACAAATGTTGGATGAGTCCAGAACCAGGGACCACAGTCTAAGAATAAAGGGGAGGCCATTTAAAATTGAGATGAGGAAAAAAACGACTGCAGTTTTGAAATCATCATGTCCTCCCCCCCCCCCCCCCCCCCCCCCAGCACCTATTAAAAACAAGATTAATTTTCGACATTGTAGGAATATTTGGAAGGAATTGGAATTTGTTTGGGACATAGTACAGCACGGAGACAGGCCCTTCAACCCGCATTGTCTGTTCTGAAATAATGCCAAGATAAACTAATCTCATCTGCTTGCACATAATCCATATCCCTCCATTCCCAGCATATCCATGTACCCATCTAAAAGCCACTTAAGCCATTTGTAAGAGCCATTATTTTCATCCTGTGCTGTAATTTCACTCTGCCCTAGGTTTCTCCCTGTAGTTTAAGAATTGGATAATTTCCCAACTAGTTTTTTGAAGGCACTTCTTTATTTAATTGACTAGATAATGTGGTGTTCTGTCCTTGGAACACTATAATTGGTACAGTAATATAACGATTGACAACTCTTTCACAAACACTGCATCCAATTAAATAATGCAACCCAAAGTAGAAACTCAGTATCCCTTCTTCTCAAAAATACCACTGAGGCTTGGGGCAGATGAATTGAAAGGTTTTAAAACTGACAAGAATAGATGTTTATTCTGTGGGGTTATTAATGGATATATGGAAGTAAACTGTGTAAATAATAATAATAATAATATCTTTTATTGTCATTGCACAGAGGTACAATGAGATTTGGTATGCAGCTTCCATCCGATGTAATAACTTAATGAACTAAAAATTTAGACACCCAGAAAAACAAGATTAAAAAAAACAGTCTAAAGTGCAAATAGGTCTGTGCCGGGTCGATGTGCCACTTGACCATCCGAGGGAGACAGTTCATGGGGGGGTGGGGGGCACTCAGCAGGGCCGGTTCAGAGCAGCTATAGCTCTGGGGATGAAGCTGTTCCTAAGTCTGGAGGTGCGGGCGTAGAAGGCCTTGTAACGTCTGCCGGAAGGTAGAAGTTCAAACAGACTACTGCAAGGGTGTGAGGAGTCCTTGTGAATGCTGACGGCCTTCCTGAGGCACCATGTAGCTAAATAACACGTCAGCCTTGATATGATTTGGTGGTTGAGCTGCAGGCTCAATGGAATGACAGGTCACCTTCTACCCTCTGATTTTGTGTAATTCTTGGTAAGTAATTGGGATTTGTGGAGAAACAGAGTTAATAGTTCAGTTTTCTCGCCATTAGACTGGGCACAGGTAAGAGGGGCCAAGTTTAAAGGAGAAGCCCGGGGCAGAGGGTGGGCGTTGAGTGCCTGGAACGCGCCGCTGGGGCTGGTGATGGAGGCAAATACGATAGTGACTTTTGTGTCAGCATATGGATGTGCAGGGAATGGAGGGGTGTGGGTTATGTGCAGGCAAGTAAGGGTTGGTCTTAGCATCATGTTCAGCACAGTCATTGTGGGCCGAAGGGCCTGTTCCTGTGCTGTACTGCTCTATGTTCCTGATCGCCTGCCCAACACTGCCTAATTTCTTCAGCCAAGAAGGTGGTGAATGTGTGGAATTTCATTGCCACAGACGGCTGTGGAGGCCGTCATTGGGTATTTGTAAGGTGGAGATGGATAGATTCTTGATTAGGAAGGGTGTAAATGAAGCTAAATAACACGTCAGCCTTGATATAATTTGGATTATGGGGAGAAGGCAGGAGAATGGGGTTGAGCGGGAAGGGTAGATCAGCCATGATTGAATGGTAACCTGCCATGGCTACAGTGCCTATAAAAACCATAATAGTTTGTAAAAATGTTTATGAAGCACTTTGGGCCATCCTGAGGAAATGTGCGGCAGATCTACAAGGTAATTACTCTAACAAAGTGTCTGCCAATTCCATTCAGATTTTGAAGATTTTAGAAGGGAAAATTATTGTGGGCCACGATCCAAGATCCGATTTCCGCGTCCTGAGAACGGACATCGCAAGCTACACCATACGGGACACCTCCTCGTGCAGGTTGCTGATCACAAAGGCAATGCTGAAAACTGACAGGCGGGCCTCGTTGAAAATCCTCTGCCAGAAATTGCTGGGGAAAAGGATACAGGTAAACGGGTTGGCGAGCAACGGCACACAAAACTACGCTTTCTCTGTAGATATCTTGAAACTAAAAGAAGCAAAATGGGGACTAATTCGCCACATTTATCAATGTCTTTCCATTTCCAGCAAATGCTGCTTCTGCACCATTTGTTTCCAACTATCAAAGTTTCCGACAGCCTGCTAATATGAAAGATCAATGCCATCAATTCCTAGATAAGTATAGTTTCCTGTGATCAGTTACAGCTTCCTCACACATTCAAGCTGTGGGAACTATTATGTCTCCTATAATGTACATATGGACACGCGTTCACACATAAGCAAGCACATATTAAATGAGTTAGAAAGAATAAGGGAGAGAGAGAAATATAGAATAATACCAGTGATCACACATAGACTCAAGGAACTGCAGATGCTGGAATCTTGCGTAGAACACAAAGTGCTGGAGTAATTCGGCAAGTCAGGCAGCATCTTTGGAAGTAATGGATGGGAGACCGATTGATTAATTGAAAGATGCAGCGTGGAAACAGGCCCTTCGGCTCATCGAGTCCATGCTGACCATTGATCACCCGCTCACATCTATATTATCCCACTTTCACATCCACTCCCTGCATACTTGGGCCAATTTACCTGCAAACTAGCATGTCATTGGGATGTGAGTGGAAACCTGAACACCCAGTGCAAACCCATGCAGTCACAGGGAGAGCCCGGCACAAATTGAATGCCAGCTGCGTCACTTTCAGGTCAGGATCCTCCTTCCGACAGTCTGAGAAAAAAGTCCTAACCCAAAAAGTTGCCCATCCACATGCTGCAGAGATGCTGCCTGACCTGCTGAGTAAACCAGCACTTTATATTCTGTGCAAGATTTCAGCATCTGCAGTTCCTTGACTCTACATGACATCATTGGTATTATTCTTTCTATCTTGCACTCACTATCCCTCTCCCCCCTCATTCTTTCTTCCTCATTTAATATGTGCTTGCGTACGTGTGCACACGTGTTCATATGTATATCATAGGAGACAGTTTGAATGTGTAAGGAAGCTGCATCTGATCACAGGAAACTATTATCTATCCAGGAGTGGATGGCATGGATCTTTTATATTGCCAGGCTGTAGGAAAGTCCAATAGTTTGAAACAAAATTTAAAAAATGGTGCAGAAGCCTGGAAATAGAAAGGCCATTGATAAATGTGGCGAACAAGCCTAGGTCCCAATTTTGCTTCTTTTAGTTTAAAGATACAGTATGGAACCAAGTCCATGCTGACCATCGATCACCCATTTACACCAGTACTATGTTATCTCACTTTCCCATCCACTTCCTACACCCTGGAGGCAATTTCCAGAGGCCCAATATACTACAAACCTGCACGTCATTGGATTGTGGGAGGAAACCGGAGCACCCAGAGGAAATTCAGGCAGTCACAGGGAGAATGTGCAAACTCCAGGCATACAGCACCCGAGGTCAGGATCGAACCTGGGTCTCTGTCGCTGTGAGGTAGCAGTTCTACTGAATGCTGAATGAAACACATCATTTTGTTTTCAGGACATCAGGGTGTGACACCCGCTTTATATTTTCAATCAAACAGTCGCATGTAAAAGAAAGGTCGTGTCAGTGTAGAGTCAAACTACATCAACATTGAAGAAAGGTCTCCACCCGAAACGTCACCTATCCCTTCTCTCCCCTGTCCCGCTGAGTTACGCCAGCGTTTTGTGTCTATCTGCAGTTGTGAGTGTAGTTTAAAACTCCCTCTCTGCTGCCCCCCTCAGTCATTAGCAAGCTGGTGCAGTACAAGACAGGAGCAGTCAGGTTCGAGGGCCATGCAGCATGGAAACAGGACCTTTAATGTCTAAAGAAGGGTCGTGGCCCAAAAAGTTGCCTGTCCACGTTCTCCAGGGATCCTGCCTGACTCGCTGAGTTACTCCACTACTTTGTGTCTTTCTTTGATCATCAGGCCAATATTCACTAGTTTAGGAGAGGGGATCTGGTAGAAACATACAAACTTCTAATATGACTGGGTAAATTAGACCAAGGAAGGATGTTACAAATGGCAAGGAATTCGAGGAGCATGTGGTCACAATCTAAGAATGAAAGGATAAGCTGCATAAGGCTGAGATAAGAAATTTCTTCACCCAGAGGATAGAGGGTGTGTGAAGTTCTTTACCTCCGAAGTAGATAGGTATTGTTCTTAGGGCTGCCAAAATCAAAGGACATGGGGAGAAAGCAAGAACAGGGTACTTGTTTTGGATGATCTGCCATGAGCATAATGAATGGTTAGCAGGCGGGGTGGGCCGAATGGCCAACTCCTCTCCTGACGTCTGTGGTTTTTGTGTAACATGTACACCTCTGCTAGCAGCAGTGTGACTGTCCCGCACTCACACTGTCGTCCTCACCTGTTCCCTCTTTTCCTCGACAGAACAGCCTCCGAGGTCACTCCTCCGTGGAAGATGCAAGTTCAGCGATGGAACTTTTTAAACTTGTGGAAAACCTGTGGGAGGTTCATATCACCAAGGGGACCAAGGTGGAGATAGTAAACCGATTTGAAAAATACGACAGATATTAATGAATAAAACGACCTACCAGATTAGAAAACTCTGATTTTCATATGCCGCGTAAACAAGGAATCATATCTGCTGTTAAGCCATGATCTCAAAATGCCTTGCATTATTTTATTCTCTCCACACAACACCATAGATTTCTTGTTCTTTCCTATGTTGCTTCCATAGATTTTGCTCCTTGGAACCTTGGCCTGTCTCACCCCAAGTGGGTCTGCTGAAAATGCAAGGAATCGCCATTGTTTCACCTCTTCATTGCGCCTGCTTGCAGGGTAAAAGAATCACACTTGATAGTTTATCCTTCTCCTCCAACTCTTGTCAGCTCAGGGATTTGGTGCCATTTGTAGAGGCCTGAACATTCTCCTGGGTGCTTAGATAATTGAACCTGGATCTCAGCCTTCGGGAGTTATCTGACCCCATAGACTGTCCGGTCGGGCCACCACACAACTGTACACCTGCAGAACATTTCTTCATTGAGATATGGTTTTAATGTACCTGTTGATCAGATTACAAGAGCTCTTGTTAGATTGGTTTCTTAAAGACTTTTTTTTTGATGTGTGTGCGGGAGTTTGTGAATGTTGAATTATTGCGTCTGTGTGTGTGCGCATGCATGTGTTCGCATGTGAATTTGTATGTACTTTGTGAATGTGTGTGTTCGTGTGCATTCATGTGTACATAGAAACATAGAAAATAGGTGCAGGAGGAGGCCATTCGCCCCTTCGAGTCAGCACCGCCATTCATTGTGATCATGGCTGATCGTCCCCAATCAATGATACAATGAGACAATACAATGATACAATTAATTGTTGTCATTTGAACCTAAGTTCAAACGAAATTTGGTTTCTGCAGTCATACAAACAAGTAAAAAGAACCAAGACACAACACAAGTTACACAAACATCCATCACAGTGAATCTCCTCCTCACTGTGATGGAAGGCAAAGTCTTGTCTCTCATTAACCCGTGCCTGCCTTCTCCCCGTATCTCTTGATTCCACCAGCCCATAGAGCTCCATCTAACTCTCTCTTAAATTCATCCAGTGATTTGGCCTCCACTGCCCTCTGTGGCAGGGAATTTTTCCACAAATTCACAACTCCCTGGGTGAAAAGGTTTTTTCTCTTTTCTTTTAAAATCTTTTTATTAGTTTTTTTCAAAAGCAAAAACAAGACCACAAAAAAATAATGATAAACATAACAATGATATTGATACATAGGGATCAGGGTTACATTAATAACAGGTATAACCTAAATATGAGTCCAGTGTCAAAATATACATTAAATATAGACCTCTATGTAAATATATAGTTAAATGTTTAAAAGAGAACTTATATGTATAAAAACAAAAAGAAAAAAATAGAGAAAAAATGAAAAACAAAACCCCTCTAAACTTAAAAAAAAGCAAAACAGAATCTGGGCTGAAAAGAATTTCAGCAATTTAAGTCCCTGTTTGTCGTCAAATCCGTTCCACCGTATAAAGGTAAAAGAATTATTATAACAGTTGGAGAGGGGACGATTTATGTCGTATGAAAATGTTGAATAAATCTTCACCAAGTCCTATCAAATTTAACCAAGGGTTCAACAATGTCACTCCTAATGTCACACTTTTCAAAATTTAAACATGATATCGTTTCAGAGTACCAATGGAGTGTGGTCAGAGGATCAGAGTCCTGCATCTAGCCTGTCCAGTCCTTTTATAATTTTATATGTTTCTATAAGATACCCCATCATCCTTCTAAACTCCAGTGAATACAAGCCTAGTCTTTTCAACCTTTCCTCATATGACTGTCCCACCATCCCAGGGATCAATCTCGTGAACCTTCGCTGCACTCGTGAACCTTCAATCACAAGGATGTCCTTCCTCAAATTAGGAGACCAAAACTGTACACAATACTCCAGGTCAAGCTTGGGGCGGGACAGTGATGCAGAGTTGCTGCCTCACAGCGCAGAGACCCGGTAACGGTCCTGACTACGGGTGCTGTCTGTTTGGAGTTCGTACGTTTTCTCGGTGACCGTGTGTTGCTTTTTCTCCGGGTGCTCTGGTTTCCTCCCACACTCCAAAGACATAAAGGTTTGCAGGTTAATTGGCTTCTGTGAATTGTCCTTAGTGTGTACGGTAGAACTAGTGTGAACGGGATGATCGATGGTCGGCATGGACTCGGTGGGATGAAGGGCCTATTTCAACGCAGTATCTCTAAACTAAATTTGTGTACATGCATACATGTGTGCACTTGTCCGTGTGTGTGTGTTTGCATGTCTGTGTGTGCATTGTATAAATTTTGTGCACTTTAGGACTTCCCAAGCTTTTTACCATTTCAGTCACTTTCAGTAGAAGCCATTGCCTGTGCCTTCTGGACCATTAAAGTGCACCGGCATTTGCTCTCTCCCACAATCGGTTCTCTCCACATCTACTGTGGGACACTGGGCAGCACAAAGGCACTATTGCCTCACAACTCCAGCAACCCGGGTTCAATCCTGACCTACGGGTGCTCTCTGTGTGGAGTTTGTAATGTTGTCCCTGTGACCGTGTGGGTTTGTGCCTGGTGCTAGGGTTTCCTCCCACATCACAAAGGCATGCGGTGTGTAGGAAGGAACTGCAGGTGCTGGTTTACACTGAAGATAGACACAAAATGCTGGAGTAACTCAGCTGGACAGGCAGCATCTCTGGGGAGAAGGAATGGGTGACATTTCAGGTCGAGACAGGTGGGTAGGTTACCTATCTGGTGTAAATTGCCCCTGGTTTATGGGTGAGAGGTAGAATTGGAGGAAGCTGACGGGAATGTGGGGAGCATAATAATGAGTTTGTAAATGGGTTCATGATGGTCAGCATGGATTTATGCAGCTGGTCAACTGTTTCTGTGATGTATGATTCTTTAAAATCGTCTAATAAACAAATGTTGAAGGATGTTCAGAGTCAAGACCCTGTCCCACTTTCCCGAGTTACTCACGAACTCTCCCGAGTTTTCCCCTTGATTCGAACTCGGGGAATGTCGGGTAATGTCGGTAGCGAGCTCGTAGGAGTCCGTAGATGTTTCGTAGTGGCTCGTAATGCCAGCCGTAGGAACTCGGGGCATCAGGTAAGTCGGGATGTTTTTTCAGCATGTTGAAAAATGTCCACGAGTAAAATAAAATAGCCCCGAGTACCTACGAATGGCTATTACCGCAATTCTCCGAGTTCGAATCAAGGGGAAAACTCGGGAGAGTTCGTGAGTAACTCGGGAAAGTGGGACGTGGCCTAAAATCTCCAGGCTACTAAATTTATTATTACAAGGCACCATCTACTGGAATTTACAAGTACTGCACCCACTCGCCATCAAACGTCAGGGGAATTTGTCTGAACTTGAAATTACTTTATTCTCTCTAGTAATGGGAGGTAAAATACTCTTCTGTCTCATGCTGCCTGATTGGCAATTAAAGCTGTATTCTACACCCAGAGGGTAGTTTGCGAGGCCCACTACTCACAGAGGACATCATGTAGAAGACTATAAAGGTATGCTTAAATTTCAAAGTTGAGTTCACATTAAATAAAACAATGAGGTGAATTGGGAAATGAGAAAAAAATGAATTTAAAATACTTGTCATGAAAGGGGTGGCACAGTGGTGCAGCAATAGTGTCTTACAGCGCCAGTGACTCGAGTTTGATCCTTACCACGGGTGCCGTCTGTATGGAGTTGGTACCTTCTCCCTGTGACCGCGTGGGTTTTCTCCGACATTCCAAAGACATACAGGTGTATAGGTTAATTGGGTTTGGTAAAAATGTAAATTGTCCCTAGTGTGTACGAGAGTGTTAGTGCACAGGGTGATCTCTGGCCAGCGCGAACTCGATGGGCCAAAGGGCCTGTTTCCGTTCTATATCTCTAAAGTCTCGAAAGTAAAAAAATCTTTAAAAAGAATTGAACTGTTTTCTGTGGAGCGGAGACCTCTTAGAAGTTTATAAAATTATGAAATGGTTAGATGGTCACTTTTTTTTCCAGTGTGGAAGTGTCAAAGACTATAGGGCATCACTTTAAGGTGAGAGGGGGAAGGTTTAAAGGAGATGTCCATTGCAGGTTTTTGTTCCACAGTGTGGAAGGTACTGACAACTCGCTGCCAGGGAAGGTGGTGGAAACAGACAACAAAATTGACATTGAAGAGACATTTAATCGGACATTTGAATATGTTATAAATGGAGGGTTGTGGGTCATATGTGGGGAGATGGGGTGAGCATTATGGCCAGCACAAACATCATGAGCCGGTGCCTGTTCCTGTACTATGCTGTTCTACGTTCAATGTTAGAAGTTGCAGAAGATAGTCGCAAAAAGCTGCAGTAACTCAGCGGGACAGGCAGCATCTCTGGAGAGAAGGAATGGATGAGGTTTCTGGTCGAGACCCTTCTTCAGAAGTGTTTTTGTACTCTTCCTGCCATTGAAGATG
Source organism: Malacoraja senta (assembly GCA_038087875.1). NCBI lineage: Eukaryota > Metazoa > Chordata > Chondrichthyes > Rajiformes > Rajidae > Malacoraja > Malacoraja senta. The sequence continues at coordinate 8,005,581 of CM075989.1, read as the reverse complement.
ACCTGGAGTGCTTCAGGTGTATCCATGAGGGGATTCAGGATGCAGAGTCATAGCTTCGCTGGATCAATTGACCCATTCCTCATTCTTGACACATGAGAGAGCGTGAGTGGAACACTCCAGGTAGGCCCGGGCTTTTGGTGATCACCCAGAGACTGCAGAGCGCCCTGCTCTCGGTGGAAATAAATCACAGAGCATTAAAGAGCAACACTACATTACAGGAGTTCGAGGTGAAGTGAAATATTACAAACATATCTATTATACAGCAGTCAATTTTCTCAGAATTGTTTAAAAAAGCAAAACTACAGCATTTTCTCCCAGTAAAAGCTGACTAATGTCTCCAGAATAATGCAGTGAGTGGAGGATAGTTACATATTGATTACTTGTAGAAAATCTTCACTCACTTATAGCTGTGTGGTCACAAAGCTTGGTCAGCTGGACAATTACCCTGATGCAGGATATCGACCAGAGACGTTGACTTACATAAATGGGTCCATAGGAGAGCCCACCGAGTTCTTCCACTATTCTCTTTTAAATCCACATAGAAGTATAGAAAATAGGTGTAGGAGTCAGCCATTCAGCCCTTCGAGTCAGCACAGCCATTCAATATGATCATGGCTGATCATCCAAAATCAGTACCCTGTTCCTGCTTTCTCCCCATATCCCTTGATTCCATTTGCTCTATGAGCTAGATCTAACTCTCTCTTGAATACATCCAGTGAATTGGCCTCCACTGCCTTCAGTGGCAGAGAATTCCACAGATTCACTACTCTCTGGGTGAAAACGTTTTTCCTCATCTCAGTCCTAAATGGCCTATCCCTTATTCTTAAACCCCTAGTTCTGTGGTCCCCCAACATCGGGAACATTTTTCCTGCATCTAGCCTGTCCAGTCCCTTAATAATTTTATATGTTTCTATAAGATCCCCTCGCACCCTTCTAAATTCCAGTGAATATAAGCCCAGTCGATCCTTTCTTTCATCATATGTCAGTCGCGCCATCCCCGGAATTAACCTGGTGAACCTACGCTGCACTCCCTCAACAGCAACATTCCAGCATCTAGTCTTCAGGAAATGTCCACTATCAGGTGCATCGTGGCTGTCTTTGATGTTGTAATTGTGTGCGGGCATTAAACAATGTTGAATACCCCTTAGATAGACAAATAAAATGCTGAGTAACTCAGCGGTCTAGGCAGCATCTTTGGAGAGAAGGAATAGGTGACGTTTTGGGTGGAGACCCTTCTTCAGACCCCTTCTTCAATATCCCAAACTGCATACAGTGCATCAAACAGCCCCTGGCTCTCTGCACTCTCGACACCCTTCGATCAATTTGGATAAAATGCCTGGGTACATTCACACTGATGTGGCTTGCATGAAAATAGTGACTGGATTTGCCTACAGAAAATAAGTAAATGCGTTCCAAATATATAACCTACACTTTGGAATACCCAGACGGGAGAACACGATGCAATAGAAATATGAAGAAACAAGGAACCACAGGTGCTGGCTTACAAAAAAACGTGCTGGTGTAACTCAGCAGTAACTTGTGTGTGTTTTGTTAAATAGAACAATGACTTCCTTTTTTGACAAAGAATTTTAATCAACATTTTTTTTAAAGACTTATTTTATAGAGAATGTGCCGATTAGTTTAGTTTTTTGTTTTAGAGATAGTGTAGAAACAGGCCCTTCAGCCCACTGAGTCCACGCCGACCTTTGATCATCCGATCACAGTAGTTCTGTGTTATCCAATTTTTGCAATAAATCCCTGAGGGGCAATTTACAGAAGCCAATTAACCTATAAACCAGCACGTCTTTGGAATGTGGGAGGAATCCGGAGCACCCGGAGAAAACCTATGCGGTTACAGGAAGAACGTACAAACTCTGTACAGACTGCACCCGTGGTCAGGATCAAACTCTGGTCCCTGGCACCATAAGGCAGCAACTCTACTGCTGTGCCGCCTCACAAACTTGAGAGCAATACCTATAGTGCAAAAACAAAAGACGCAAAGTGCTGGAGTAACTCAGCGCGTCAGGTAGCATCTCTGGAGAACGTGGATAGGTGACATTTTAGGTCAGGACCCTTCTTCGTAATACTTTTAGTGCAGTTATTCTTGTATGAAATTCAGCAACTCTCATGTTAACTCTTACGTTGTAATGATGACCAGTTAATATTTTTCGGAGATGTGGATTGAGATAGATATTAGCAAGGGAGGAATAGATGGGAGGAATAGATCGGGTCATGACCTGTTTTCCTGGATGGAAAAATCAAATACTAGAGGGCACAGCTTTAAGGTGAGAGGGGTAAAGCTTAAAAGAAATGTGCAGAGCAACTTTTTTTTACACAGGAGGTGAATGGCTGTAACGCGCTGCCCGAGTTGGTGGTTGAAACAGCTATGACTTTGGATAGGATATGTAGGGAATGGAAGGATATGGAGATGGGCAAATTCTTGATTAGAATGGGTGTGAAGGGTTCTGAGGAGATGACAGGGAAATGGGATTTGGAGGCAGAGATCAGCCATATACTGCTATCAGGTCTTGGCATCATGTTGAGCACAGACATTGTGGGCTGAAGGGCCTATTCTTGTGCTGTGCTGTTCTATGTTCTAAATGCCCCAGTATTTTGAACATGAGGAACATTAGTCTGGGTTCCAGGTCCAGTAACTCAACCATTAAGTCACCTCATCCCAGAAGGCAGTTCCTGCTCATGAATGGTTCTGACAATACTGTACTAAACACTCCTTTCACTGGTAAGGTTCTCTCTGGAGCTTCTGTAGAGTGGTACTGGATATGTTCTAAGGGGCTGTGGGCATCACCACACTGCTGGAGAGCATGATCAATGAAGAGACAAACACAGACCTCTTTGCTGTAACTTGGCGACATCACAATTCTTGCATCGAAGCTTTGAATACCTCCACCTGTAGCTACCAGGCATCAGAGAACACCAGGTTAAACACTGTTCTTAGAGTGATTCACCAGAACAGTCTGTTCTCACTCTCCTGGATCTGTGCAACGAGTGATCCATCACAGACTCATTTGGCTGCCTTTTCCAAATGGATGGAGCCCAAACCTTCTTGACGAACCAAACACAAGAATGAGTTGTGCTGATTCAGCCCGAGCCTCGCTGTTAAAAGACATTTGGACAGGAAAGATCTAGACGGATATGGGGCAAATGTGGGTAAATGGGACCAGCTCCGATGGGGCATCTTGGTCTAATTGCAGATGCTGGAAATCTGTAATAAAAAAGCAAAACTGCTGCAAATACTCAGTAGGTCAGACAGGATCTCCACAGACGCTGACTGACCCGAGTATTTCAACGTTTCATTAATGGAGATATTAGGGCTGGCTTCAAAACTCTCTGTCAAAGAGAAAGGTATCAAGGAGGGTCATTTTACTTCAGCAGAGAGTTAACCCATCGACCACCATAATTTTCCTGGAAACCGAAAATAGGTGCATTAGGCCACTCTCCCCATCAAACCTGCCCCACCATTCAATATGATCACGTCTGATCTATGCTGGCCTCAACTCTTCTGTGCCATTCTGTTCCCCCTAATTCCTTGATCTGTCAAACACTGGTTGGTCAGTGTGGGCAAGTTGGGCCGAAGAGCCTGTTTCCACACTGTATGACTATGACTCTACAACTGATGAAATTGAGAAAAAAAACTGCTGGAGGAACTTTTTCACACAGAGGGTTGTGAATCTGTGGAATTCTCTGCCTCAGAAGGCAGTGGAGGCCAATTCTCTGTATGCTTTCAAGAGAGAGTTGGATAGAGCTCTTTAAAGATAGTGGAGTCCGGGGATATGGGGAAAAGGCAGGAACGAGGTACTGAGTGTGGATGATCAGCCATGATCACAGTGAATGGCGGTGCTGGCTTAAAGGGCAGAATGGCCTACTCCTGCACCTATTGTCTATTGTCTAATTAGGAGAAGGCACCAGTAAAAATAAATGGGTGACGTTTCGGGTCGAGAATCTGCTTCAGAGATGCTGCCTGACCTGCTGAATTACTACAACATTTGGGTCCTTGATATTTGTTGAGAGGATTTGCAGATGTAAAAAGACATTACAAGTAATTAGGAGAGGGCACTGGTAAATCACAGATATTTGGAGATAGTAACCTGATTTGTGATAAATGTTCATAGTAACCCACACTGAGAAGAAACAGTTGCCAAGAGATTTAGGTTCATCAAAGTTTTTTAAAAATAGCACGCATTGCTGGGAGTGATTGTCCACCAAGTAAAGATAAACCGATTGTGAGTACAAACGTTCCCTGGAAAGCCCTGGTAAATGTTCACAAACTACCCGGGTTTTCCAGTAAATAGTCACACACGCTCTGGGCTCATTAGTAAATACTCGCACTCCCCATATCCCAGTAAGTGTCCACACAGTCCCCAGACCCCCAGTAAATATTCACACACTACCAGTAAATTTCACATTTTTCATATATTTTTTTCAACTTTGGGCTTTAATAATACAAAATGCCACCAATGGCGACTCTTGTGTACTCTCAGTGTAATCTGTTTTTCTTAAAGCCCTGTCCCACGGTACGAGTTCATTCCAAGAGCTCTCCCGAGTTTTAAAAAAATCAAACTCGTGGTAAGCACGGAGAATGAACGTAGCGGGTACGTCGGAGCTCGGGGACGTCTCTTACGGCTCGTTACACTAACGGCAGGTACGCGGGAAGACTCGCTAACGGCAGGTAAGCACGGGAAGACTCGTGAAGATTTTTCAACATGTTGAAAAATGTCCACGAGAGCCTGAGTACCGATGAGCGGCCTTTACCGTAAATCTCCGAGTTAGAATCAGGGCAAACTCGGGAGAACTCTTGGAATGAACTCGTACCGTGGGACAGGGCTATTTTTTTTTCTTGTGTACTTAAGTATTATTAAATTGTATGCAAATTTTTTTACTGTACCTAGGTACATGTGACAATAACGTATCATTGAAACGTTGAACTCTGCACTGTGGATCTTCCCTTTTGCTCTATATGTTGTACTTGAGTTTGAACTCATTGCATGGAATATTTGATATGTTTGATCATATACAAAACAAAGCTTTTCACAAACCTTGGCATATGCGACAATAACATATCTGAGCAATTGATCAGTATAGCGAGAGGCTTTGCAGAATGATACACAGTTGCAATAGTTATAAAAACATAGAAACAAGGAACTGCAGATGCTGATTAATACACAAGAGGACAGTCAGCAGGTCAGGCAGCATCTCAGCATCAGATAGGTGATGTTGCAGGCCATCTGAGGAAGGGTCTCAACCCGAAACGTCATCTATCCACGTTCTCCAGAGATAGACACAAAATGCTGCAGTAACTCAGCGGGACAAGCAGCATCTCTGGAGAGAAGGAATGGGTGACGTTTCAGGTCGACAATCTTCTTCAGAGATGCTGCCTGACCTGCGGAGTTACTCCAGCATTTGGGTCATCGATAGTTGTTGAGGAGACTTGCAGATGTAATAAGACAATACAAGTAATTGACTGATACACAGAAACAGATATTATTCCCTTTGTAATGTTTAGTTAACCGGACTGGCTTGACCTAGTTTATCTCCCTTTTGTCACCGTACATCATAACATAATAACCACTTTGCTGTAACATGGCCCAGGCGAGAGGTGAGGATGCCACGGGCAGTGGATCTCTGGTGCTAGGTGCTGATGCCGGGCATATTCACATTGGCCTTTTTCTCCGTGAAGAACTTCTTCAGGACTACCACCTGTCCGATCGTAACCACGAAAAGGATGATGGTCTCGATCGCTGCCCAGTACATGATACTGGCGTTGACACTGTCGGCGTGTAGCCAGTCGACCAGCAACTGTACATGGTAATTTGTGTGCAAGTCTTCTAACCTTACCAGAGAACTGTGCACCTTGATGCAGGAATACTCCAGCTGAAGGAGAAGCAAAAAAAAAGATCATGATCAGTTTATAGATACAGTACAGAAACAGACCCTTCGGCCCATTGAGTCCGTGCCGACCAGCGATCACCCCAACCGGATCACCCCCCCCCCCCCTCCCCAACGATAAATTCCAACCAAGCTTAGACAGGGCAGAATTTGTATCCAACAGGGACATCTGAGACTCAGATCTTCTCAGAAGTTAACAGGCTTCTATACAGTCCTTCCATAAGCTAGGGTACTGTCCGATTCACCACTACCCCACTGAGGACATTGGACTTTGTCTACAGAACTGATGTGCTAAAATGCAGAGAACTATATTCTGCACTTTGTATCATCCCCTTTGCTTTATCTATTGTACTTGAGTTTGAACTGATTGTATGTACGGGTGTATATGATCTGTTTGAATAGCATGCAAAACAAAGTTTTCTTCTGTACCTTGATAAATGTGAATAATAAAATTAAACCTAAACCCATATGGATAGTCTAACTATGTAAGGGGCCACGCTGGACCTTGTATTGGGAAATGAGTGGAGATTAGAGCTGCACAGTGGGGCAGCTGGTAGAGCTGCTGCCTCAGCACCAGACACCCGGGTTCGATTCTAACCTCGGATGCTGTCTCTATGGAGTTTGCATGTTCTCCCTGTGACCCCGTGGGTTTCCTCCAAATGCTGCAGTTTTCTCTCACTTTCTAAAGACATGTGGGTTTGGAGGTTAATTGCCTGCTGTAAAATTGCCCACAGTGTGTAGTGGGTGGATGAGGAAGCGAGATAACATAGAAGTTATGAGAACAGGGGATCAGAGGTCGGAGTGGACTTGGTGGGCCAAAGGGTCTGTTTCCATGCTGTATCTCCAAAGTTGAAAAAAACCTTAAACCTAAAAAAACCAGAATGAGTCTGGCCAGGTGACTGGTTTCAATGCGGGAGCGTTTTGAGAACAGTGATTCTATGGTTCAATGGTTCTTTATTGTCTCGTATGGACAGCACAGTGACATTCTTTTGCACAACCACAAATGCACGGGCCTACACAGTTTTGCAGCCATTATAAAATTTAATAAAACAACTCCTTAATGTTTTAAGATAGTTATGAATAAGGATATGTTTGGACTTTGGGGGAAAGTACCAAATTGGAGAAGGGTAAATATTATTAAGGAGGAGGTAGGGAGTGTAAATCGGTAGTAAGTGTTATTTAGTAAGTCCACATCTGATATGTTGGAGTCACTTGGAGATCGGATGTTCAGATTTCAGGGCTGGTATGCTCCAGTAAGGAGGTAAGGAGGAGAGACAAGGATGGTAAGGTAAGGGAGAAACGTGGATGAGGAAAGAGGTTTTAAATGTGGTCAAATAGTAAATTGAAGCATACGTTAGGAAGATGAAATCAATGGAATTGATAAATTTAAAGAAACCTGGTGGTAAGCGCTCAAGCAGGGAGTTATGTGGGTCGGAAGGGCCATCAAAAATTCTTCACAAGTAGGATCTGAGAGAATCTTAAGACATTTTATACATACGTTAAAAATAAGAGAGTTATTGGGGAGAGGGTAGGACAAAAAAAACACAAAGTGCTGGAGTGACTTAGCAGGGCAGGTATCATGGACAACTCCAGGATAAAGGAGGAAATTCATGCTTAGATTCAAAGGATGTAAGCAAGATGATAAATGAGTACTTTTCATCGGTATTTATCATAGAGGAAGACATGTGGATAGTGAGATCAACGTGGGGTCTACTAGGGGATATTGAGATATAAGGAGGTGGTGTTGGATCTCTTGAAGAGCATTAAAGTGAATGTCTCCATAATCTATAAAGGATCTATCCCAGCTTATTGAAAGAGACAAGAGAGGAGATTGTTGGGGTCTTGACAAAGATCTTTCCATCCTCTTTAGCCACGGGCAAGATTTTAAATTGGTGTTTAGAGGATTTTAGATAGGCAGATAGATATGCAGGGAATAGAGGGATATGGATCATGTGCAAGAAAAATCGATTGGTTTAATTTAGCATCATGTTCCACACAGACATTGAGGGACCAAGAGCCTGCACCTGTACCACAGTCTTGGCAGACCAGGTGGCTCTTTAAACACATTCTATTATTCAATAAAATCCTGGCTGATCCAGTCTTAACTTCAACTCAACTTCCACACACTCTCCCCATACTCCTTGACTCCATTGTATGTTAAACATCTGTCAGTCTCTGCTTAATATATAATCAACAAAACTTCTTCCTAATATTCTGTGGTAGAGAATTCCAAAGGTTCAAGGCCGAAAAATTTCCCCTCACCTCAATCTTACAATGGCAACCCCTTATTAGATCATAAAACACATAGCGCAGGTTCAGGCCCTTCGGCCCACAATACAGTGTTGACCATGATGCCTGGATACACTGATCTCATCTGCCTGCACATGATCCATATCCCTCCATTCCCTGCACTTCCGAGCTGCTTAAATGCCTCTGTTGCATCTGCCCTCACCACCATCCATGGCAGGGCACCCACCAACCTCTGTGTAAATTTTGCCCCTCTCATTCTAAAGTCCAGTCTTTGACATTTCCGCCATGGGAAAAGGTTTCTGACTGTCCACCATCTCGATATCTCTCGGGAGATTTAACTAAAACTGGATCGGCCATAGTATAGTATGATTGTATCTGCTTCTGTCAGTTCTCATCTCAGCCTTCGGCATTGCTGAGAAAACAATCCATGTTTATTATTCTGAAACAGTGCCCCGATTTCTGGATGCCTCCTCGGGGGACAAACATCTTCACCATATCGCTGGTTTAGAGCTGGAGATGGGTTAAGTAAGACCAAGAGGTCATGGTACAGTGGCACAGCTGGTAGAGCTGCTGCCTCACAGCATCAATCCCCCTCAGAATCTGTTAGGTTTCACTAAAAATCTTCTAAACTCGAATGAGGAGAGGCTCAACATTTCATTAAACATCAATCTAGAGAACCTTCTCTGCTCAACCCCCAATTCAAACACATTCTTCCTTAAACATGGAGACTAAAACTGCCCAGGGTCATTCACGTGGCATCTCACCAGTGCCCTGCAAAGTTGCATCAAAATGTCCCACATTTTATCCTCCACACCCCTTGCAAGACAGGCAATATTCCATCATCTTTCCAGACTTGTTAACTTCTTGTGTTCCATTTACTAGGACTCTCAGACCCCCTTTTCACCACAGCGTTTGGTCATCTCAGTGTTAAAGACACGCATTATAGAACTAAATTGTAGAGAGCAAAGATGGTTATCAAAAATTACAACAGGATCTTGATCAGTTGGGCAAGTGACAATCAAGCTGTCCACACAGTACAGATGCAGGATAAAGGGTATACAGTGGCTTGCAAAAGTATTCATACCCCTTGAACTTTTCCACATTTTGTCACATTACAACCAGAAATGTAAATGTATTTTATTGGGATTTTATGTGATAGACCAACACAAAGTGGCGCATAATTGTGAAGTGGAAAGAAAATGATACATGGTTTTCAAATTTTTTTACAAATAAAAAACTGAAAAGTGTGGCATGCAAAAGTATTCAGCCCCCTTTACTCTGATACCCCTAAATAAAATCCAGTGCAACCAATTGCCTTCAGAAGTCACCTAATTAGTAAATAGAGTCCACTTGTGTGTAATCTAATCTCAGTATAAATACAGCTGTTCTGTGAAGGCCTCAGAGGTTTGTTAGAGAACATTAGTGAACAAACAGCATCATGAAGCCCAAGGAACACACCAGACAGGTCAGGGATAAAGTTGTGGAGAAGTTTAAAGCAGGGTAAGGTTATAAAAAAATATCCCAAGCTTTGAACATCTCACGGAGCACTGTTCAATCCATCATCCGAAAATGGAAAGAGTATGGCACAACTGCAAACCTACCAAGACATGGCTGTCCACCTAAACTGACAGGCCGGGCAATTGATCAGAGAAGCAGCAAAGAGGCCCATGGTTACTCTGGAGGAGCTGCAGAGATCCACAGCTCAGGTGGGAGAATCTGTCCACAGGACAACTATTAGTCGTGCACTCCACAAATCGGGCCTTTATGGAAGAGTGGCAAGAAGAAAGCCATTGTTGAAAAAAAGCCATAAGAAGTCCCGTTTGCAGTTTGCCACAAGCCATGTGGGGGACACAGCAAACATGTGGAGGAAGGTGCTCTGGTCAGATGAGACCAAAATTGAAGTTTTTGGCCTAAATGCAAAACGCTATGTGTGGCGGAAAACTAACACTGCACATCACCCTGAACACACCATCCCCACTGTGAAACATGGTGGTGGCAACATCATGCTGTGGGGATGCTTTTCTTCATCAGGGACAGGGAAGCTGGTGAGAGTTGATGGGAAGATGGATGGAGCCAAATACTGGGCAATCTTGGAAGAAAACCTGTTAGAGTCTGCAAAAGACTTGAGACTGGGGCGGAGGTTCACCTTCCAGCAGGGCAACGACCCTAAACACACAACCAGAGCTACAATGGAATGGTTTAGATCAAAGCATATTCATGTGTTAGAATGGCCCAGAAAGTCCAGACCTAAATCCAATTGAGATTCTCTGGCAAGACTTGAAAATTGCTGTTCACAGACGCTCTCCATCCAATCTGACTGAGCTTGAGTTATTTTGCAAAGAAGAATGGGCAGAAATGTCAGTCTCTAGATGTGCAAAGCTGGTAGAGACATACCCCAAAAGACTTGCAGCTGTAATTGCAGTGAAAGGTGGTTCTACAAAGTATTGACTCAGGGGGGCTGAATACTTTTGCACGCCACACTTTTCAGTTTTTTATTTGTAAAAAAATTTGAAAACCATGTATCATTTTCCTTCCACCTCACAATTATGCACCACTTTGTGTTGGTCTATCACATAAAATCCCAATAAAATACATTTACATTTGTGGTTGTAACGTGACAAAATGTGGAAAAGTTCAAGGGGTATGAAAACTTTTGCAAGCCACTGTAAATAATGCTTAGAGCAAGATAACGTTCAGTAAAGTCCAATTAAAGACAGTTCAAAGGCCTCCAATGAGGTAGATGGTAGGTCAGGACCATTCTCTAGTTGGTGAGAGGACAGTTCAGTTGCCTGATAATACCTGGGTAAAAACTGACCAGTCTAGCCATCAGTACTTCCTGTGCAAACAAAAAGGTATTAGTATGTATCTTTAATGTAACGTAAAATTAAATAATGACGTTTAACAATTTAGAGGCGCTGCCATCCCATACCATCACAAAATAAAACAGTGCTGGCCTCTTGGGTGAAGGTGAAACAGCCTGACTTTCACAAGCCCTGTCATAGCCAACTAACCTGGGTAAGAGCAGCAGCAGTGGTGGAGTTATTGGAGACAGCTGGAATAAAATCGCCAATCTTCAGTTGGAAGTAGATCTTCTTGTGGGTGAAGGTGGAGAACCTGTTGCCAAAGCAGAACTTGTAGACCCCAGACATCATAGCTTTGGCATTGTAAGATTCATGGCTTATCTTGTGCTTTCTGTAGGTGATGTTCCCAGTGGGATCTTCAATGAAGCTATCCACGTCATAGTGACCCCCTGCAATCACCTGTAGATATAAAGAGGTTTATGTTTTATCAACACATCCACCTATGATCAGCTTAGAGATACAGTTTAGTCTAGATACAACAGAGAGATACAACAGAGAAACAGGCCCTTCAGCCCACCAAGACCGCACCGACCAGTGATCCCCACACACTAACACTATCCTACACACACTAGGGACAATTTACAATTGTACTGAAGCCAATTAGCCTACAAACCTGTACGTCTTTGGAGTGTGGGAGGAAACTGGAGATCCCGGAGAAAACCCACGCAGGTCACGGGGCGATCGTACAAACTCCGCGCAGACAGCACCCGTAGTCAGGATCGAACCCCGGGTCTCTGGCTCGGTAAGGCAGCAACTCTACTGTTGCGCCACCATACTGCAGAAGCGATCATTTTGATATTGGGTACAGGAAATTGGAATTCCCTCCCTGAAAAACAGCAGAGGTCATGGGCTGTACCCTGTAAATTGTTGCTATTGTGCAAAGGGAAAGCAGCACAATATGAAACTCACGTGAACCGATGGTTGGCATGGACTCGGTGGGCTGAAGAGCCTGTCTCCAAGCTAGATTTTTTTAAACTTGAAAAAAAAGCCCTCTCTGGTGATTCACAGCCGTTAAATACATGAAGTTTACAACCAATTAGTCCAACGTTGTATTTATTTAATGTCAGTTGAATAAAACATATCTACTCTACACTGGAAACACCTAATTAGACAGCTGGCAGCGTTTGAAGAAGGTGGTTCTCCTCCACCTCCACAAGGACAATGCGGGATGGGCAATTACATGCTGGCACAGTCGATGAAGCCAACAAAATGAATTTAATAAAAACATAAGAGCTTTGCACCCATGTACGAAAGATTTGTACCCATTAGACAACTTAACGATGATTCAGCAAGAGTCACAATAGTTCATTGGGATCTGAATCCTTTAAAGTGGGGTCGTAGGTAGATAGGGTGGTCCAAAAGGCTTTTTGCACACTGGCCTTCATCAGTCGGAGTATTGAGTATAGAAGTTAGGAGGTAATGTTGCAGTTATGTAAAGCGTTGGTCAGGCCACATTTAGAGTATTGTGTTCAGGTTTGGGCACCATGTTACAGGAAAGATGTTGTCAAGCTGGAATGGGCACAGAGAAGATTTATGATGATGTTGCCACTGGCAACCTGCCAGGACTCAAGGGCCTGAGCTGTAGGGAGCGGTTGATGAGGTTTAACAGGAACCCAAGGGGTAACTTTTTTACACAAAGGGTGCTGGTTGTATGGAATGATCTGCCAGAGCAGGTATTTGAGGCAGGTACGATCACAACGTTCAAGAAACATTTAGACAGGTACATAGATAGGATAGGTTTAGAGGGATTTGGGCCAAATGCAGACAGGTCAAGTAAAGTCAAGTCAATTTTATTTTTTATAGTACATTTAAAAACAACTCTCGTTGACCAAATGGGACTACTGTAGGTGGGACATGTTGGTCGGCATGGGCAAGTTGGGCAGAAGGGCCTGTTTTTGTATTATTCTATGAATCAAAAAATTACGAACACTCATATATTAGATAAGTGCCAAATGATATCCCATTAGACCCATGGCCCTTTGCACATTGCTTTTCCTGCTTCCTTTGTAACAACTTCTTAACCATTCATGGCATGGGACGTCACTGGTAATGCCAGCTTTGGTATCTCTCCCCAACTCCACCTGACCTGCTGAGGGAGTTATGCATTAATGACATACAGGCCTGATTTTTGTCTTTACTGGGGTGACACAACGACATTCCAGATAGTGCTGCCACCATGTAGATCAAGCTATACAGGTTCAATGCTGGCCTCTGGTGCTGCCTGTGTGGAGCTTGCATGTTCTCCCTGAGACCACATGGGTTTCCCGGGTGGTCCGGTCCCGTCCCCCCCTTCCTGCCCCCATATCACAAAGGCATGTTGGATGTTGGCCATTGTAAATTATCTCCCAGTGCATTGGCTGCAGGCTGCATTAGGATGGGGGAAATCTATTAATGGAGCTGCATGAGAGAGAATAACTTACAGGGGACTAACTTACAAGTTGGGGAAATGGGACTGATGACAATGCTCTGAGAACTAGCTAAGCCTCAATGGGCCGAACAGACTCTTTTTATGTTATAAGAATATGGATAGTTTCAAATGTAATTAATTATTGGATTTTAAATTCAGCAACTCTCAGCTGCTCTGATGGGATTCAAACCCATGTCTGATTGGTTTTGCGTAGGAAGGAACTGCAAATGCTGGTTTAAAACGAAGATAGACACAAAAAGCTGGCATCCAGCTGGTCAGTAACAAACCACTACATGACCTTTTTCAATGTTAAACTAAATACGCTTCCAACATTCCCTGGGATCACAATTTTTTTTAAACCCAACCCTTCTGATTTATTTGATAATTGTCTTAAATCAGAGTTTTCTGATGTTGTTTCTGACCAAGACTGACCCATTCTCGCTCTACCTCTTTATTGTACTTGAGTTTGGCTTGATTGGATTTATGTTGAGTTTTATCTGATGAAAACATGTCATGCTTTTGAACACTATCATTAAATCTACCTTTAGCTTCATGGTTCAAAGGAGAGCAGTCCCAGGTCTCCTAGTCTCTCCATGTAATTCATACCATCTCACAAACTCTCTATCACCTTGCCGTTCTTCAAAATGGAGTGGTCCCTGGAATTAGGTAGATTCTTAGTTTCTTGTTTCTTGGTTTCCTGGTCCTCCAAAATATTCCAAATGGAATTTAAACTGGAGGTGGTGGAGGGAGGACTTAAGCCCAAAATACCTTAAATGTAGTTGCATCTGGTTGGGCCAAGACTATTTCATGCTTTAATTGTGTGGAGGAAGAATGAATTGCTGTCTTGGTAGCTGGTATCTTAAATTGGACCGAATGCCCTCGTCTGCTCCTAATTGGTTTGGGTTTGGTGTAGGTTATGTAATCTATGTCGAGCTGGCCATTTAACATTTTGTAAAAACAGGTCAAACGGTGAGCTAGATGACCATAGACTATGTGAACCAGTGATTTGTAATTAATTAACCCTCATACTCGAGCCCTGTAACTGGAAAGATTCAGACCCAGTGTGCTTTTATTAACTAGTTTATCAAAGATTTGTGCATTTGATTGCTGGAATTCACCGTTTCTCGATCCTTTTTAAAACAGTGTGTTTTAGGTTATATTACCTTTCCAATGACCTCTTTCCAATATTCCCAAATGCATTGCTTTTCTGTGTTAAATTTCACATTTCAACTGTCTGCACATTTTACCAACCCGTCTTCTGAAGTCTTTTACCATCCCCCTCCGTTGGAACTCACTTTCAAGATTCACGTTGCTTGGAAACTTTGGTCACCAATATACATCAAATGTGCTATCTTAATGCCAACCATAAAGGCACACTATTGTTTGTGTTCCCAGAATCTGATAAGCAATTACAAACAACAACTTGAGACAAAAAAAATACTGCTGACATTGGAAATGTAAAATAAAACAGAAAATATTGAAAGCTCTAGGAATTAGACAGCATGTGTAGAGACAGGAACAGAGTAAGCATTTCCACAGAAAATGTCCAGCATTCCCTTTGTGTTTATCCAGTAGCATACTGAAGTTTCTCTTGGCCAGTCCTGTTGCCAATGTATCTTTAATCTAAATGACACACTTTAATCTCACTGACCATCAATGACCTATTTACATTGTTTTAGCTTTTAGAGGCACAGCGTGGAAACAGGATCTTCGTCCCACCAAGTCCACGCCGACCACCAGTCACCCCGTATACAAGTCTATCTTAATTCTCTTTCGCATCCTACACACTAGGGACAAGTTAACATACAAACCTGCACGTCTTTGGAAAATGGGAGGAAATTGGAGCTTCTGGAGAAAACCCATGTGGTCACAGAATGTACAAACTCCGTATTGATAGCATCTGTAGTCAGGATCAAACCCGGGTCTCTGGCACTGTGAGGCGTATGGACTTTACTTTAGAGTTTAGACTACAGAAATACAGCATGGAAACAGGCCCTTCAGCCCGTCGAGTCCGCGCCAACCAGCGATCACCCCGTACATTAGCACTATCCTACACACTAGGGGCAATTTACAATTTTACCGAAGCCAATTAGCCTACATACCTGCACGTCTTTGGAGTGTGAGAGGAAACAGGAGCACCTGGAGAAAACCAGCGTGGTCACAGGGCGAACATACAAACCGCAGAAAGCACCCATGGGATGAATGCAGGGGCAGTGCATCTGATTGATGGTTGATGAAGCCTTGGTGAGCTGAAGAGTCCGTTTCTGTGCTGTATCTCTCATCAGTTTTGCTAAGAATTCAGGCAAGTGATGTTTGATTTTGAAGTGCAAGTACACACATCAACTGGATTACTCTTACCAACACGCCCTGTTACTTCACTGAAGATTTAAGATGGTCACACAGAATCTTCCTTTAACAAATCCATCAGATTTAGGTCATAGAATCATAGAGTGATACAGAGTGGAAACAGGCCCTTCAGCCCAACTTGCCCACACCGGCCAACATGTCCCAGCTGCACTAGTCCCACCTGCCTGTGTTTGGTCCATATCGGTTCAAACTTGTCCTATCCATGTACCTGGGATAGTCCCAGCCTCAACTA
>CM075989.1:7925279-7989360 GCA_038087875.1 Malacoraja senta | reverse complement strand
CAGCCATGATCACATTGAACTCCTGCACCTATTGTCTATTGTGTGTCGAGAACAGAACTTACAATAGAGAAAAGTTTGGGATAGAGGAATATATGAGCGTTATAGAAACAAGAGACATTTCCACATGATAAAAGTTTCTAAAACTAGAGCTCAAGGTCTGCGGTAAGAGAAAAGATTTATTTTAGGGGCAATGAATGTGGAGAATGTTACCACACAGATGGAGGTTGAAATCTGGAATACACAGCATGAGTGAGTGATGAGTGGGGGTGTGTTGTGGGGTCTGTGTCACGGGGGGGGGGGGGATGTGTTGTGGTGTCCGTGTCACGGGGGGGGGGGGTCTGTGTCACGGGGGGGTCCGTGTCCGTGTCACTGGGGGGGGGGGGGGGTCCGTGTCCGTGTCACTGGGGGGGGGGGGTATGTTGTGGGGTCTGTGTCACGGGGGGGGGGGGGGGTCCGTGTCCGTGTCACGGGGGGGGGGGGGGTCCGTGTCCGTGTCACGGGGGGGGGGGGGTATGTTGTGGGGTCTGTGTCACGGGGGGGGGATGTGTTGTGGTGTCCGTGTCACGGGGGGGGGGGGTCTGTGTCACGGGGGGGGGGGGGGTCCGTGTCACGGGAGGGGGGGGGATGTGTTGTGGTGTCCGTGGGGGGGGTATGTTGTGGGGTCTGTGTCACGGGGGGGGTCCGTGTCCGTGTCACGGGGGGGTGTCCGTGTCCGTGTCCGTGGGGGGGGGTCTGTGTCCGTGTCCGTGTCCGTGGGGGGGGGTCTGTGTCCGTGTCCGTGTCCGTGGGGGGTGTCCGTGTCCGTGTCCGTGGGGGGGGGTCTGTGTCCGTGTCCGTGTCCGTGTCCGTGTCCGTGTCCGTGGGGGGGGGTCTGTGTCCGTGTCCGTGTCCGTGTCCGTGTCCGTGTCCGTGGGGGGGGTCTGTGTCCGTGTCCGTGTCCGTGTCCGTGTCCGTGTCCGTGTCCCGGCCCCTTCACCTACCGTGTCCGTGTCCGTGTCCGTGGGGGGGTGTCCGTGTCCGTGTCCGTGTCCGTGTCCGTGTCCGTGTCCGTGTCCGTGTCCGTGTCCGTGGGGGGGGGGTGTCCGTGTCCGTGTCCGTGTCCGTGGGGGGGGGGTGTCCGTGTCCGTGTCCGTGTCCGTGTCCGTGTCCGTGTCCGTGTCCGTGTCCCGGCCCCTTCACCTACCACGTGTCGCCGCTGCTCCTTCACGGGCCGCACGTTGGCCCCGCCTCCCGCCGCTCCCCATTGGCCAGGACGCTCCACGTCGGCACGTTCGCCCTCAACGTGACACGACGCGTGTACGTCAGTGGTGGGCGGGGCCCCATCCCTCTCCGGTGGGGCGGGGCGGGTCGGGGGGAGCACAGCGCCACCGCGTGCCCGGAGGTCAGAGCCGCGGCTCAGCGCCTCGTCTCGCCTCATCGCCAGGTGACCGCCAGCGCCCACTGCCGGCCGTCATCTCCCAACATCAGCCAGGCGGTCTCAAGCAAAGATCATAGAGCTGTGGAACAGAGACCAAGTCAAAAACTAGATTCTGGAGATGTTGGGAATCTGAAAGAAAAGCAGAAAAGCAGAAATTACCTCTTTTTGAGGTAATTGACTTTAAATATTGACTATTTCTCTCTCCAGTTATGTTGCCTGTCCTGCAGAAGATTTTCTGCATTTTCTATTTTGGTTTTGTACTGGAAACAATGGGGTAATCATGGATAAAAAAACCCACCCATTCTCATACTAATCAGTAAATACAAGGAAACTAAAGGAAATTGTACCTTATTCCTTCTCATATTCACAAACAAGCCATCAAACACAAACCACTTTTCATGCAGATTGGAGCCCTGTGTCCAATCACATGCCAGGGTTTGTCCTGCCTGCACCTCTCTTTCCCAGCTTTCTCCCCCTCCTCCATCAGTCTGAAGAAGGGTCCAGACCTCAAACATTGTCTGTCCATTCCCTCCACGGATGCAGTCTGACCCGCCGAGTTCCTCCAGCACTTTGTGTTTTGCTCAAGATTCCATCATCTGCAGTCTCGTCTCTTCACATAAAAGAATGTTATTTTTAATTTTAACCTAACATATCGTGGCGTTAAAGAGTAAGAATATTTCAGAAATGCAAACATAATCTGCAAAATACCGCCAGACTCAGGAACAGCTTCTTCCCCTTAATTATCAGACCTCTGAACAGTCTCTCCATAACCTAGGGTACTGTTCGATTCACCTCTACCCTATAGTCATTGGACTTTGTCTGAGGAATTGACGCATTACAATGTTGAGTACTACACTCTGTATTTTCCCCTTTGCTCTATCTATTGTATTTGAGTTTGAAGTGATTGTATCTATGTATGGTATATCTAATCTTTTTGGATAAGCAAAACAAACCTTATCACTGTACCTCGGCACATGTGACAATATTAAACCTAAACCTGAACTAGAAATCTGACCCTGAGCCTTGCTGTACCACTAGCAGAAGTGAATATTTCCACCTGAATTGCGATCAATGCAGTAAACATACACTCCTAGGAAAGTTTGACGTTAATAATTGCCAGAGGCGCAGACATTTCGGTTTGGTTATAAGAACGTGTCATTAATGTTTGAATCTCTTCAATCATTTGAGCCAAATGTCAGCTTTGATGCTGGGCTTTACTGAAGATTTCCATGTAATTCCAGGAGAATAAACGCAGGTGACTTCTTGCTGACTGCGCTCTCTGGCCCTGAGGCAGGAATGCCAGCAAAGGACAGATTATAAAAAATGCTCACCCACTTCTGCGCCTGCAGCTTCTGAGTCCCATGAGAGCACTGCTGTTTTAAAGACTATCTCAATAATTTGCTATGGCTTTGAAGTTAAGTCCACACCCACCAGGCTTAACTAGACCATTCTGAAATGTATTGAACATGAAAGCAGGAATGGATAGAGTTTGATGTACCATTAGTTAACTCTCTCCATCAAATTCTTTATTTAGCACAGGTAATAACAGCTTAATAGGTTAATGTGGCCTCTTGGGTAACATCCTTGCCTTTGGGAAAATAATTAGTGGATTCAATTCCCAATCCAGAGACTTGAGCAAAAATAATATGGACAGATACTTGTGCAGTACAAAGGCAGGTCTGCACTGTCACAAGTTAGCTCTACCTATTGTACTTGAGTTTGGTTTGATTGTATTTATGTATAGTATTATCTGATCCAATTGGACAGTATGCAAAACAATGCTTTTCAAAGTACCTCTGTACGTGAAAATAACAAACCTAAACCTAAGTTAATGTAACATGCAACTCCTCTAACCTCGTCTACTGCATCCTGTCGGTGTTCCCTATGTTGGCTTCTGTGCATCGGGAAGACAAAGCATAGACTCAGCGGCAATTTTGCTGAACACTTGCACTCGGTCCATCAAGACCTACCGGATCTCCCGGTTGCTAACCACTTTAACCATGTAACTAGTGTACAGGTGATCGCTGGTCGGCGCAGACTCGGTGAGCCAAAGATCCTGTTTCCATGCTGTATCTCTAAACTAACCTAAACTAAACTACCAATGGTCACATCTTTGGAATGCGGGACTAGCACCGTGCTAGATATGTGGAACAAGCTGCCAGAGGAAGTGGTAGAGCATGGGACAGGAACAATGTCTAAAAGACATTTGGACAGGGTCATCGATAGGAAAGGTTCAGAGGTATATGGTCCAAATGCAGACAAATGGGACTAGTTCATGAAGCTATATTCAAGTCGTCAAGTCACATTTATTTATATAGCACATTTAAAAAACAACTCTCGTTGGCCAAAGTGCTTTACATTTGTTATAAGAATAATATAAACAAACAAACTACATACATATATACATATAGCCCTCGCTCAGAGGACGTCAAGAAAGGCTTGGGAGCATAGATACGTTTTTAGTCTTGACTTAAAGGAGTCGATGGAGGGGGCAGTTCTGATGGGAAGGGGGATGCTGTTCCACAGTCTAGGAGCTGCAACCGCAAAGGTGCGGTCGCCCCTGAGCTTATGCCTAGACCGCGGGATATTCAGCAACCCCAAGTCGGCCGATTTGAGGGACCTGAAGGTGGAGTGGTGGGTGAGAAGACTTTTAATGTAGGTGGGGGCAAGCCCATTGAGGGCTTTGTAGACATAGAGGAGGATCTTGATATGTATACGGAACTGCACAGGGAGCCAGTGGAAAGAGGTCAGGATCGGGGTGATGTGGTCCCTTTTTCGGGTGCCCGTCAGGAGTCTCGCTGCGGCGTTTTGGACCAGTTGCAGGCGGGACAGGGAAGATTGGCTGATGCCAGTGTAAAGGGAGTTGCAGTAATCTAGGCGGGAGGAGATAAATGTGTGGATGATCTTTTCGAGGTCATCAAAGTGGAGGAATTGTTTTATTTTAGCTATCGTCCGAAGCTGAAAGAAGCTAGCTTTTACCACGGCATTGACATTTGTCAAATTTCAGCACTGAGTCAAATATCACGCCAAGGTTTTTGACGTGAGGTTTGAGTAGTGGGGTAAGGCTTCCAAGGCTGCCTGCTATCATTTTGATTGAGTCCGAGGGGCCGAGAAGGATGACCTCAGACTTACTCTCGCTTGGTTGGAGGAAGTTCTGGGCCATCCAACACTTTATATCCTCGAGGCAGTGGGTAAGGTTAAGCAGATTTGATTGGTTTTTGGGCTTCAGGGGGAGATAGAGTTGTGTATCGTCTGTGTAGCAATGGAAGGAAATGCCGTGCCTTTCAATGACTTGGCCTAAGGGGAGCATATACAGGGAGAAGAGAATGGGGCCAAGGATGGAACCTTGTGGAACCCCACAGCAGAGATTAGCTGGGGAGGAGAAAGAGTTGCCTATGTTAGTCGAGAAACTCCTACCTTTGAGGTAGGAGATGAACCAGCTCAGGGCAGTGCCATCAAAATACCAACCCCGTACCGGAGACGGTCAATTAGGATGGTGTGGTCGACAGTATCAAATGCTGCGCTGAGGTCAAGAAGGAGCAGGATTGCACAGTCGCCAGAGTCAACGGTGAGCAGTAGGTCATTATGTACCTTCAACAAGGCAGACTCTGTGCTGTGGTGAGCCCTAAAACCTGATTGGAAAGTTTCCAAGCTAGTGTTTTGGTGAGGGTAAGGCATATTGGTCGGCATGACCAGGTTGGGCCACGGGGCCTGTTTCTATGCTGAATAAATCTATGACACCAGAGGAAACCCACAGGGAGATCAGGCAAACTCTACACAGGCAGCGTCTAAGCTCAAGACTGACCCTGTGTGTCTGGTGCTGTGAGGGATGAGCTCTAACCAGTGTGCAGTAACAACGATTAGAGTAAAATTCTTACTTGCAGCAGCACAACAGATCTGTAAACATATCTTAAAATGGATAATAAACAAAAAAAAGTTCCGAATATATTAAAAAAGACAAATAAATAGACAATAGTAGCGCAGTCAAAAATATTGTCCCCAAGTCTATATAGTTCAGAACCTATTTGGAGATTGTAGTGTCTAATAGCCCGATGGTAGTAGGGAAGAAGCTGCTCCTGAATCTGGACGTTACAGTTTTCAGGCTCCTATATCTTCTCCCCGAAGGCAGGAGTGAAATGAGATTGTGGGTCTCTGATGATGCTGGCTGACCTTTTGAGGCATCGACTCTTGCAGATCTCTTCGATGGTGGGGAGGTCAGTACCTGTGATGGACTGGGGGGTGTTCACCACTCATTTCCAATCTTCTTCATTCCTGTCTCACAGGGTGAGTGAAAATTCGGAATTCTCCACCCAAAAAGGAGGGCTGGGTTTGCAAATACAGCTCTCAGTAGATGAACAGATTTCTTGCTGGGGAACGGTTATGAGAGCGAGGCGCTGATCAGCCGATTAATTCAGCCAACACTTAAACTAGGCGTAGACACAAAATGCTGAAGAAACTCAGTGGGACAGGCAACATCTCTGGAGAAAAGGAATGGGTGACACCAGTCAGAAGGGTCTCAACCCAAAATATCACCCATTCCTGAGATGCTGCCCGTCCCACTGAGTTACTCCAGCTTTTTGTGTCTCTCTTGGGTGTAAACCAGCATCTGTAGCAAAGATCATAGAGCGCTCTATGATCTTTGATCTGTAGTTCCTTCCAAAGATATTCCTCTAGTATCTTTGCTTCCTACACTTAAACTTGGCAAATGGGTGTGGTTTTCTCAAAGCCACCAAATGCCCGCCTGCTTCATCCGTCATTGGACCACATCTCCTTCTGGCAATCATTGCACTGACTGCGACGATTGGTCTTTCCTGCAATCAATCGGCATTGAAAGGCCCCTCCGCTTGGCTGTCCTTTGTTGACAGCATAGAGCACGCCCCCCTGACAGTTTCAGGAGGGCCCCGAATTGTATCCACTGTATGTTGCAAAATTCACTCGGTGGGAATTCAAGTCTCAGCACTTGCGGAATATGTCAATTTCGCCAAAACGTAAGTAGCAGCTTAAAAGCTAAAAGAACATTTGAGAACGATGCGATCTTAAAAAAAAATCAAGTTCATTCATTGCAAAATGATTTTTTTTTCCCGGCTGGGTACTGTCTTCACTTTCAGACAGTAATTTCAGGTACATTATCTGATTTATCTACTCGACCAGGGAGGCATATTATCCCCGGTCCGTCAGTGGGAGTTTTGGGGGCAATGCAGAACAAAACCCCAAGTTTGGCTCTTGGGGTTTTGCTGGTGTGTGGCACTCTTTGGTAATGTGCATTATTTGAATCGATTTTTGCATTCAATGCATTGATATGATCACTGGAGGAAAGCGGGTGCGTTTTAAGAAGAGTAAGGACTTTGTTATACAACCGTGGTTTCATATTCATGGAATTCTTTACCTCGCCAAAGAGTGCAGTTTTCACGGCTCGGCTCAGTATCTCAGGGTAGAAAACGGACGGGGGAAATGCTATCGCCCAGCTCTGGGTCTATGTGTGATTGTAGGACTGTCATTCATTGCTGAAAGACACCAGTAAAACTCGAAGGCGGCGGCGCTTGACTGAGGTGCGGGAAAGAAGTCTCCAAGCGTCTTCTCTGAGGCAGTATTTTCATCCTTTACCGCAAAACCTAACCACTGTGCCCCGTTGAGATAGAACATATTCATCACTGATTATAGACGCAAAAAGCTGGAGTAACTCAGTGGGACAGGCAGCATCTCTGGAGAGAAGGAATGGGTGACGTTTCGGGTCGAGACCCTTCTTCGGACTAGTCAGGGGAAATGGAAGCGAGAGATATAGACGATGATGTAGAGAGATAAAGAACAATGAATGAAAGATAAGCAAAAAAGTAACAATGATAAAGGAAACACCGCTGATTGCTTTGGCTTCAGTAAAAAACCGATTCCTATTATGCCTTGCATAGAAACGTGCCAGTTAATTTATTTGTGACTTTTTGAACAATGAGAACCCATAAACTACAAACAGCCAGTTAATGATTAAGGATCAAAGGAATTTATAGCACAGAAAGAGCCACTCAATTTACCCTAATATATTTAGACTAATTCCATTTGTAGCTCTTGGTGAATACTACATCACCACTAGTCCTTGTATAGATGTTTTTTAAATGTGATGTGGTTTCCATCTCCATCACCTTTCATACATCTCCTACTCTGAAGCCCCAATTGAAAGATACAGCATGGGAACAGGCCCTACGGCCCACCGAGTCCATGCTGACCACCAATCACCCGTCGACACTTGTTCAATGTTATCCCACTTTATTAAACGGGGAATTACAGACCAGTTAGTCTAACATCGGTAGTGGGGAAACTGCTAGAGTCAGTTATTAAAGATGGGATAGCAGCACATTTGGAAAGTGGTGAAATCATTGGACAAAGTCAGCATGGATTTACGAAAGGTAAATCATGTCTGACGAATCTTATAGAATTTTTCGAGGATGTAACTAGTAGCGTGGATAGGGGAGAACCAGTGGATGTGTTGTATCTGGACTTTCAGAAGGCTTTCGACAAGGTCCCACATAAGAGATTAGTATACAAACTTAAAGCACATGGCTTTGGGGGTTCAGTATTGATGTGGATAGAGAACTGGCTGGCAAACAGGAAGCAAAGAGTAGGAGTAAACGGGTCCTTTTCACAATGGCAGGCAGTGACTAGTGGGGTACCGCAAGGCTCAGTGCTGGGACCCCAGCTATTTACAATATATATTAATGACCTGGATGAGGGAATTGAAGGCAATATCTCCATGTTTGCGGATGACACTAAGCTGGGGGGCAGTGTTAGCTGTGAGGAGGATGCTAGGAGACTGCAAGGTGACTTGGATAGGCTGGGTGAGTGGGCAAATGTTTGGCAGATGCAGTATAATGTGGATAAATGAGAGGTTATCCATTTTGGTGGCAAAAACAGGAAAGCAGACTATTTTCTAAATGGTGGCCGACTAGGAAAAGGGGAGATGCAGCGAGACCTGGGTGTCATGGTACACCAGTCATTGAAAGTAGGCATGCAGGTGCAGCAGGCAGTGAAGAAAGCGAATGGTATGTTAGCTTTCATAGCAAAAGGATTTGAGTATAGGAGCAGGGAGGTTCTACTGCAGTTGTACAGGGTCTTGGTGAGACCACACCTGGAGTATTGCGTACAGTTTTGGTCTCCAAATCTGAGGAAGGACATTATTGCCATAGAGGGAGTGCAGAGAAGGTTCACCAGACTGATTCCTGGGATGTCAGGACTGTCTTATGAAGAAAGACTGGATAGACTTGGTTTATACTCTCTAGAATTTAGGAGATTGAGAGGGGATCTTATAGAAACTTACAAAATTCTTAAGGGGTTGGACAGGCTAGATGCAGGAAGATTGCTCCCGATGTTGGGGAAGTCCAGGACAAGGGGTCACAGCTTAAGGATAAGGGGGAAATCCTTTAAAACCGAGATGAGAAGAACTTTTTTCACACAGAGAGTGGTGAATCTCTGGAACTCTCTGCCACAGAGGGTAGTCGAGGCCAGTTCATTGGCTATATTTAAGAGAGAGCTAGATGTGGCCCTTGTGGCTAAAGGGATCAGAGGGTATGGAGAGAAGGCAGGTACGGGATACTGAGTTGGATGATCAGCCATGATCATATTGAATGGCGGTGCAGGCTCGAAGGGCCGAATGGCCTACTCCTGCACCTAATTTCTATGTTTCTATGTTTCTATTATCCTAACCCTACACCACTAGGGGGGGATTTACAGAGGCCAACTAACTTACAAACCCGCACATCTTTGGGATGTGGGAGAAAACCGGAGCACCCGGAGGAAAGCCAACTGGTCACAGAGGGAATGTACAAACTCCACACTGACAGCACCCGAGGTCAGGATCGAACCTGGGTCTCTGGCACTTGAGGCAGTACCTCGACCAGCTGTGCTGCTTTGAATGAAAGATTTTCCTCTCAGCTCATCAGTTTACCAATCACCTTAAACCTATTTATTCAAAGTTCTTCACCTCATTGTTATGGAAAATAGGATCTCCCTCTACAGACCGTCTTGGCTCTCAGTTTTATATACCCGATTTAAATCTCTGTCCTTCTCCTTTGTTCTAAAGGAAACAATCTCAGTAATGCATTCTTTCCTCATAACCTGTTTTCTCCAATTTGGCAACATGTAGATCTTCTAACCTCACTCTAGTGCAATAATATTCTTCCAGTAGTGTTGTAACAAGAACTGTATGTAACATTCCAGCTTGTAGAAACAAGGAATTGATTCCATTATGGTTCAGGAACATTTCCACAATAGGAAGCTGCAGATGTGTTTGAACATCTGGGAACATCAGAGCTTTCATTCATTTGTTCTTTGTACCTTTTCATATCTCTCATTTCCCTCTCCCCTGACTCTCAGTCCGAAGAAGGGTCTCGACCCGAAAAGTCACCTATTCCTTTTCTCCAGAGATGAAACCTGATCCGCTGAGTTACTCCAACTTTATGCGTCTATCTTCGGTGTAAACCAGCATCTGCAATTCCTTCCTATACACCTTCATTGTTTGTCTTAATATCCCTGGAAAAGATGTTAAGCCATGAGCCACTTTACAGGGATTGTAAACATTTGCGCTGTTCAATTGTTCAAGAGATGTGAACCTCAGCAACACACTAGCACTGGGTCTCCCCCACTAATTGGCCTTGAATTGAGTGGCTTGCCAGACAATTTTGTGTAGATTAAACTGAAATTTAGTTCAAAGTAAATAACATTTCTGGACCTAAAGGCACTTGGTGAGACTTGTAAAGGAGGGCAGGTCTCGAAAGACGTTAAAGGAAATGTAGACACAAGGAACTGCAGATGCTGAAATCTTGAGGGGAAAAATACAAAGTGCTGGAGGAACTCAGCAGCTCAGGTAGCATCTGTGGAGGGAATGGATGGGTGATTTTTTTCAGTCGGGAACCATCTTTTGTTTCAGCAAACAATCCAGTAGATTTATTATGACTAGATTCTAAATCCAGATTTATTTAATTAATTAAATGTAAGGGACCTCCACTTGTTGTAGTGTGATTCAACTGCATCATTAGATCGTACACCAATCTTCTCTATGTTGGTCCAGTAACTTTTCCCTATCCTCCATAGTGGAGGTTTAGAGATCACGTTAGCAAGGTTCCCTGCGGTCTGATTTTTTTTTGACACCGTAACGGTGAATACATTTTTCTTGCTTTTTTAATATAAGCAAGACCTCTGTGACTGAAATCAAAGGCAAGCCACCTGCTGCAGACTGATAAAACTATCCTGGAAGAAAATAGAGGCAACATCTCAAGAGAAGCAGCATCACATTATACATCTCTTGGCTATCTCCATCAAGCCCACATTGCACAACTTAACTCTGAAGTGTGACTTCAATCACACAGGGATCATGTTTTCATTTTTTTCCTTCACCTTCCACTACACCCCACCACAAAATCAATTTAGTTTAGTCTCGAGATACAGCATGGGAAGTGGCCCTTTGGCCTGCCGAGTCTACACCGACCATCGATCACCTGTTCACACTAGTTCTATGTCATCCCACTTTCTTATCCACTTCTTACAGGGGCAATTGACAGTGGCCAATTAACCTACACACCCGCACGTCTTTGGGATGTGGGAGGAAACCGGAGCATCCGAAGGAATCCCATGTGGTCACATCTGTAAACTTCACACAGACTGTACCCAGGGGTCAGGAACGAAGCCGGGTCTCCAGGCAGCAGCTCCATCAGCTGTGCCGCTCAAATATATTGCTCATTTTTGCAAGGTTAGGGAGCTATGAATGTCAGCAGTGCACATGGAGAGTGAAATAATGGAAATGTGAGCAAACTATGAACAGGTTGGGAGCGCAACTTATCCAATACAGTACTTGTGCATGAAACAAACTCATACCGCAATACCATCAGCATCTTCTCAACTGTTCCACCTCTCCATGATGGGAAGACGGCCATGCTCACTCATCATATCTGTTGTATCACACATCTAGGTGAACTCCACCCTTCTTAATAAATAGGAACACTGATAGCCTGCCAGAGCTGTGGGTTGCCAGAGCTATTTTATATGGATTACAAAGACCCATTTGGAGACTATTCAATTCATCTTATCCTTCCTTTTATATGATTCAAACAAGAACTTCAAGATCTCAGCACTGAAACAAAATCTTGCACCTTTATTGTGCATTTCAGGTGATTTGGAAATGCTTTGGTGGCAGTTAACTAATGTTTGATAGGTAGTAATTGTCGCCAAATACTGTATGAGACGGTGTCCATTTTGTGGACAGCATAGTGACAATGCCAGTGACCAGGACATCTATTGTTGTAATGTTGTGTAGGAATCATATGTGTTGGCCAAGGCACCAGAAAGATCTCCACCGCTCCTTCAGAACAGTGCCCTGGCATATTTTACAGTCTACTGAGAGGGCAGATGCAGCTGGGATTTAACTTATCTCATTTTAACTCATCTCCTTTAGCCCCTCTCATCGGATGGGCAGCTCCCTTGATTTTGCAGCGTTCCTCAGTCTTGCAATGGAGTATCAGCTAGTTTTGTGCCCAAAGTACTGGTGCAGTTCTTGAACCAACAATGTTCTCTATGTGTTATGATTAAGCAGCTTAGGATCTCTCTCCACTTACTAAAGCCAGGGTTAATGTTAATGTATAATAAAGAATTTGCATGATTATGCTCTGAGTAGAAACAGGTGTTAAATGTTAGTGACATTTAGCTAATGATACTGAAGTCAGAGTGGAAACACAAGTGAATTCACTCTGAGTCACAGTTCTACTCACTCTATACCTATGACCGTGCAGGGAACTGGGTCTCCGCACTTCCTTTGCAACTAGATCCTCGACTTCCTCATCAACAGAACACAATCAGAACAAATTGGCAACAACACCTCTTCATTCATAACCATCAGCATTGGAGCACCTCTAGGATGTGTGCTCAGTCCACTGCTCTACTCACTGCTCTACCCATGACAGTGTAGCCGGGCACAGTTCCACCTCCATCTCTAAATTTGTTGACGACACCACCATTGTTGGATGAGTTACGGGTAATGAGTCAGAGTATAGGAATGAGATCGATCGTCTGATTGAATGGTGCCAGAACAACAACCTTGCAATGTAAGCAAGACCAAGGAGGTGAATGTTGACTTCAGAAAATAAAGGCTGAGGATCCACAAACGTTGGGTCGGTGGTGGAGAGTCGACAACTTCAAATTCCTGAGCGGGCATGTCTCTGTAGGAGGAAGTAGGTAAACAAGATTTTAAGTTGAGAGCAAAAAATCTTGAACATCCCCTCTTAAGAGTTTTGTATACATTTTTTAAAACTTACATTCACAATGATATATGATTTGAGCATACTCGAGTGCCAATCTCAAATGCATATTCCCTCATCAGCAAGCCTTATATGAACTTTTTTTTTGGTTAAATCAGCTCATGCCCAATATTTACTTGAGGAAATCATGGCAAAATAGAAACTGGTGTAGGAATCCAAAAACAGAGGTGTTTCTCCACCCTTCAATTATTCAGCATTGGTGCTAAATTGAATGTGGTAATCTCTGCATCATTCTGCACCCTCCAACCTTGACACTCTCTGATTTTAATTGCAAACCAGTTTGGATACAGGCCATATCCAGAGCTCTGGAATTCTTTCCCTCAACCTCACTATAACTCTTCCCCGTTAAAGTCGTTCTTCAAAACTCAGCTCATTGACTAAATAAAAGGGAAAGCCTTCTCCCTGTAAGCCTTTTATTTGGTTATGTGTTTCATACCGCATATTTATGGTTTTGTGAGGTTAGACAAAAGTGCTGGAGAAACTCAGCGGGTGAGGCAGCATCTATGGAGCGAAGGGAATAGGCAACGTTTTGGGTCGAAACCCTTCTTCATGGTTTTGTGAAATGGCTTGGTTCATTTTACTGTGTGAAAGGGTCAGCTTCCGACCCAGAGTTATGAACATTGATTTCGCTCATTTCAAATAACTCCTGCATTCCCTCTCGTGACCCCCTCCCACCCACACACACACATTAGTCGTCCTACCAGTTCCACTGTTTGCATCCCTGTCTCCCTTTGTCATCAAGCCAAAAATGGCCCATTATGGGTTCCACCCTTCTTATGTTCTGCTGCCAGCCCTGATTTGTTCTGGCCTTTTCCTACCTCCTGTTCCCCCCCCACCCCCCATCCCGACATAGTCAGAAGAAGGATTATGACCCAAAACGTTACCTGTTCCTTTACTCTAGAGATGCTGCCTGACCCACTGAGTTGCTCCAGCAATTTGTGTCTATCTTCAGTATAAGTCAGCATCTGAAGTTCCTTCCTACACAATATAAATGCAAGTTGTTTTTTGGCTCATTCATCTGATTAAGGATGCCACAACTGAACTAATGGGTAGGGTGAATTTATGGTGCACATTAGGTCAGCTCTCTGCAGCGAGCATCTCGCATTACATTAATGGTTATCAAGGCTGCATTGGAATAGGTACAGAGGGTACATTTACTCTCCAGTATCTTGGTAATGTTTCCAACTAAAGAGGTTGCAAACACAAAGGAGCTTTGTCTTGATAAAATGGGTCACTTCCAATGAGCTTTACTCCAGTAGTATGTTTCACTAAGTGTAGTCATAGCCCGAGGCCAACTCTTTCACTGGCCTATATCCAGCACTACAATGTTCTGTGGCTCTGAGCATGAATGTTTACTGCTGGAACAATTTAAAATAAGTCTTCTCCATGTGAGCCTATCAATGAATAATGTCAAAATCAATGAATCAAATGGCGCAGAAACATCCCAGACATCACCTTTTGATGGTCTGTGCACTAATGGTCAATTTACGAAACATAAGTTTTGACAATATTTTCTATTACCTTTGTAGTACTTGCATGGCTGATTCAAAAGTTCTCTTATGTTGTATCTTTAATTCTTGCAAAGAGCATTTTACATATTAATACAGGATGGTTGATCATAACAGACTAATAAAGTTAGGTCAAGAATGTGCAACCATTATAAGTGAAGGGTTTAGAACAGAGTGTGAAAAATTGTCCTCGGGCAGAAACCAATTTTAGACTGGTGGTTGAAAGATAAATTGTTACCAGGTTAGGTACTCGTGATTGGATAGTGAATGAAGAAGTATGAGAACAGGATTGACAAAAGTTAGAAGGGCAATGTCATATGGCATCTCAGGCTTGCTTTATCATAGAGACATACATCATGGAAGCAGGAGCTAAGGCCTACATGTCTATGTTGACTAATACGTCCAAGCTAGTCCCTTGCGTTTGGCCCTCTAAATCTTACTAGTGCAAATGTCTTTTAAATATTGTTATAATACCTGCCACACCTTTGTCTGAAAGCTCATTCTACCCTCAGTGCCAACCTCAAGTTGGCCCTCAGGTTCCTATTACATCTTTCCTCTTTCGCCTTGAACCTATATATTCTAGTTCTGATTACACTTGGACACACTTTGTTGCTGAAGGTTATTCTGTGTGAACACAAGTATAGGCGAGGCCAAGATATTGAGTTCAGTCACACTAACCCAAACATCATTGATTGGCAGACACAAAATGCTGGAGTAACTCAGCAAGACAGGCAGCGGGAGATGCCATCTGTCCCGCATTTTGTGTCTACCTTCGATTTAAACCAGCACCTGCAACTCTATCCTGCATCGTTGATTGGTACCTTGTTCTCCTGAGGGAAGACGGAAGACAATGGACCATAGGGGTCATTCGGCCCCTCGAGCCTGCACCGCGATTCAATGTGATCATGGCTGATCATCCACAATCAGTACTGTGCTCCTGCCTTCTCCCCATATCCCTTGACTCCGCTATCTTTAAGAGCTCTGTCCAGCTCTCTCTTGAAAGCATCCAGAGAACCATCCCTGAACATGGAGAGGCGATGTTTAGAGTCGCAAACCTTCTTCAGACTCAACTTTTAACTCATTTGCGTAGAATTTCTATTCTGATGCATCAGTTTAATAGTAATACATTTATTTCAGAGCTTGTACTTGAAAACTCTTTATATTTATTAGTATCGGTTTATTATTGTCACGTGTACCGAGATACAGTGGAAAGCTGTTTGCATACTATCCCGTCAAATCTTACTATAGATAGACCCCAAATACTGGAGTAACTCAACGGGTCAGGCAGCATCTCTGGAGAAAAGGAATGGATGTCGTTTCGTTTCGGAAACCTTTCTTAAGACCTGAAATGTGAGCTATTCCTTTTCTCCAGAGGTACTGCCTGACCCACTGAGTTTCTCCAGCATTTTGTCTATCTTTGGTATAAACCAGCATCTCCCGTTCCATCCTACAAATCATATCATACATGAGTATGTATATTCATGTCAGTTGGTGTAAAATATTCCCAAATCCTGGATGTTTGAGACCTGTAAATATCCAGTTTACAATGTGTCAGAACTAGTTCTGTGCATTATCAATATTTAATGTATAACTCCATGATCACGGTGAAGGAAATTGGTTATGTGAGTTTCTCTCTGTGCATAAACAAAGGGGAAAGCACCCACTAGATGCTGTGCTATTTCATAGGGTCCAGGAATCACATATACTTTGTTTAGATGTTCCAGCTTCACTGGGAAAAGAGGGTTGATACATCTATTGTTCAAGATGTGGACTCTTATATATCGGCGAGACCAAACGCAGACTGGGCGATTGTTTCGCAGAACACCTTCGCCTGAACCAACCTGATCTTCTTGTTGCTGGACACTTTAATTCTCCTTCCCATTCCCACACAGACCTTTCTGTCCTAGGTCTCCTCCATTGTCAGAGTGAGGCTAAATGCAAATTGGAGCAACAGCAACATCTCATATTTCGCTTGGGCAGCTTACAGACCGGTGGTATGAACATTGATTTCTCTCACTTTAGGTAGCCCCGGCATTCCCTCTCGCTATCCCTCCCTCACCCGTCAAACCAGCTTCTCATTTTCACCCTACAATCAGCAAACAATGGCCTGTTTCCTTTATCATCATTACTTTTTTGCATATCTTTCATTCATTGTTCTTTATCTCTCCACAATACCTTCTATATCTCTCGTTTCCCTTATCCCTTAACCAGTCTGAGGAAGGGTCTTGACCTGAAACGTCACCCATTCCTTCTCTCCAGAGATGCTGCCCAAAGATTATAGAGCGGAGCTGTCTGTCCCAGCTTTTAGTGTCTATCTTTGGTTTAAACCAGCATCTGTAGTTCCTTCTTATCCAATATTTTTTTAAATTCTTTTAATTGAGATCAACAGATTAGCAGAGCCAGGGGGAGGCCAGTTTAAGAATAAGGGGTAGGACATTTAGAACTGAGATGAGGAAAAATCTCCCAGAGAGTTGTACATTTGTGGAATTCTCTGCCTCAGAAGGCAGTGGAGGCCGATTCACTGGATGCATTAAAAAGAGTTAGATAGAGCTCTTAGGGCTAGCGGAATCAAGGGATATGGGGAGAAGGCAGGAACAGGGTACTGATGATGAGCCATGATCACATTGAATGGTGGTGCTAACTCAAAGGGCCGAATGGCCTACTCCTGCACCTATTTTCTATATATCTATGGAATCTATTCTGTTCCCTCTGGGACAAGATAACATGAGGAAATGTAAACCTAAAATCAGATCCTCTTATAGTGGCTGGCAAATTTACATTAGTGCCTCAGTTATGCCTTGAAAAATGAGTGGGTGCTTGGCTAAAGTCATCAAAGAGCGTCAGTAGTCTACATGAGAACATTGCAACATTTTTTCCACCCTGTGAGAGGCAGGGTTCAGGACTTTACTACCCGAGACATAAACCTGAATCACATTTTTAAAGTACCTGCATGAGCAGTTTTAGTCATTCTCTCCAAGGCTACGAAACAAGAGGTGATGCGGAATAATCTTAATTACAATTTTTGCACAGGAATTCCTCAATGCCTGTACACCAGCTTTCTATGCCATAAATGTCTGTAAGATGCCAGAGCTGGTAAATAAATAGTTACTGCTGATTTGACTTGTTTTGATTATACCATAGATCTATTGTCATAAACCTTCCCTGTATTTAATATTTCTGTGGCAGTGGCACAAATGAAAAAAACAGTGCTTGTACTGGTGTTTTAACTTGACACTCTACCTCCTATCACTTTAGTAACAAGCTGGTACTGGAACAAATACTTAACCATTTGTCTGGACTGAATTCTTGATGATAGTTCTGAAGGTAGGGTGGCAGTTGTAAACATCTGCAAGGCAAGAAAAGAAGAAATGGATGCTGTGCATGAGTCTATTTTATTATTGTCACGTGTACTGAGGTACAGTGAAAAGCTTTCTTGTGTGCTATCCAGTCAGTGAAAAGACTATACATGATTACAATCAAGCCGTCCACAGTGTACAGATTGATACAAGATACAGGGAATAACGTTTAGTGCAAGATAAAGTCCAATTAAAGATAGTCTGCGAGTCTTCAATGTGGGGAAGTCACAATTCTGGAATAAATAAGTTGAGCAAGAGTTCCCAATATGGCCAAGATTGTCCTTTGCTTTTTCCTGAGATTAACAAAACAAGAATTCCTTTGGTTGACCTTAAATCTGTCAGATTTTATGGGTGTAAGCTTAGGTCAGAGTTTCTGGCAATCTGCATTATTAGTTTACAGTTGACAAAAAAAGACAACACGTTAACTCCTGGAAATTAAAAATATTGCAGTTTTTCCCCCCACTTTAAGCATTGCTTGTCTGTATAAACTAGTCAAGATAGGTGACCCTTAACACTTTTAGGATTGCATTATGTACACAGGGGCTATTTTTGGCAAAAAGCCGGGGATAGATGTGAGGAACATTTGGTCTCTTAGATCATGATATTTTGTGATCCATCCATGGACTCCAATGGGCAATTGAAATGAGCAAGGTGTGGAAGTCAGGACTAAATTCACCAAAACGCTGTAGATAGCTGGCAGTTCTCCATGGAATTGTTCAGTACCATCTGGCTCAATGTGTGTTATCAAACCTGTTCCGTCCAGACACAACACAGCTGTGTGCATCAATTGCCTATCTTCAGGTCATTCAATGTCCTAGAAGTCTTTATATACTGTAAATATTTCATACTTTGTAATTGGAGAACGATAAGATTGTCTGCTTGCTCTGTGAAGTGGAACCACAGGTGGAAGCCGTGCATCCTACAACTGATATCTATCTTTTTTTTTACAGTGGGGAATTTCTTTACTTCCTTTTATTGCTTCATGTTTTATGTTTTGTCATTATAAACATTGTTAGATTACATCCCTCTGCCACTTACAACTTAAGTACCAGTACTTCATCCTGCATGCTTCAGATAATTAAATTCTGGCTCTATGCCTTTGCATTGATTAAACCCAGGTTCTGACATCTGCTTTTCCAGGTAGAAAGTGCTGGGTAGTGATTATGTACTTAAATACTGAAGAAAATAGTATTTACCTTGTTATGTGACGGATAAAATGAGCATTTACAAAATATTTCTATCTTTGGTTTTGAACAAAATATTTACTCTGTTAGATGCTGAGTTATTTTTGATTTTATATGTGCTAAGGCTCCGAACTTTGCAAGATGTTCTTTGAAACTGGTGAAGCCACATCTGAGAGATCCCAATCCTGGGTGTTGAGCATCCAACAAAAAAGAATACATTTGGAACTTATCAAGATTAGACAAATTCTCAGCCTGAAAAAAACCCAAAAATACCTGCGATCTAAAGTCATGGAATTGTACAGCTTAGAAAATCCCTTCAGCCCAGCATATCGATGCCAGCTTTCATGCTTATTATATAAATCCCATTTGCCTGCATTAATTCCATGTCTCTCTATGCCTTGTTCAATCAAGTACCTGACCTGATGCCTCTTAAATGTTGTTCTTGTTCCCGCTCTACCACTTCCTCTGACAACTCATTCCAGGTACCAACTAGTTTTTGTGTGAAAAGCTTGCATCTTAGATTGGCTTTAAACCTCCCTCTCACTATAAACCTATGCCAGAAATATTGCCTCAAAGCCAAAACATATTATTCAAATGACAACTTGTATCTGTCACAGCTCTTTAGCGATGAGTTTGCCTGGATTCACTGCACACTTTCATACTTCCATAACGTAAAAAGTCTGTTTAGGCTCATTGAATCTATACCTACTCACAGAAGTGATTTTTCCCTGTGAAATATTCCTCTCAACTCCCTCCCATCCAACTACACTGAGGCCAATTAACCTGCTGTTAACCTATTGCACATCTTTGAGGTGTAACCAGAACATCAGTGGGAAACCCAAGAATTCACAGAAAGAAAGTGCAAACTCCACATAGACAGCACTGGAGTTCAGGATTGAACCCGGGTCGCTGGAGTTGAGACACAGCTCTTCTAGCCACTGTATTGGTATCATTATCAAACAAACAACTCTAGTTCAAGACCTACCAATTTCTTGAACAACCATGTACAAGCAATGAATGCCAGCATGTATTACATGCAGTGCAATGTCTTTTTTGAGTCCTAGATAATATTCTTGTTTTAACAAATTAACTATAAAATAATCCACTTTTATACATTGCTGCTGCAAACTGTGGTATTTTACTGTATAAGAATCATTACATTTTTATTGATTTATTGGGGGACATTTTCTACAAAATGAAAAGATGGCATAGTTGATGTCCTGTACCTGGCGATATCCAACATGGCGATATGTCTGCAGGGCCATGACAGATCCAAATCATCCCCTTTTTGACCTTCTGATATCCCTTCAAAAGCATACTTCTACACTTCTTATACTCAAGCAATTCACTTAGTCAAGGGCCTAAAACTGACGAATGTCTCCTTTATTTGTGACCAGACTCAAAATCTCTCGTCAACCACGTTTACCCAAGCATGTCAACCTTGCCTTTCACCTTCAGTAACATGCTGTCCCTGAACTCTTGCTATTGTACTTTTAAAAGCCTCCTACATGCCAGAAGTCTCTTTAGGTGCAGCCTCATCCAGTCGACATGCGCAAGCATCCTCATAATGATTTCAAAATTGGCCTTGCCCTAATTTTGGATCTTGATTTGCGGGCCAATCCTACCTTCCCCTATAACTATTTATCACCTCTGATAGTATAATAATCTCAATCACAGAGGCTGATGCCAGAAGATTTTTCAGGAGGGTGAACCCTTGAAAAGCACCTGGACCGTATTCTTAAAACCTATGCAGTCCAAGTTTTTGTGGACAACCTCAACCTCTCATTACTGAGATGTGAGGTTCCCACCTGCTTTAAATGGGTATCAATAATATTGGTGCCCGATGACTAAGGTGACGTGCCTCAATGACTACCGACCAGTGGGACTAACATCTGTACCCACCCTCACATCAGTCTGAAGAAGGGTTTCGGCCCGAAACGTTGCCTATTTCCTTCACTCCATAGATGCTGCCTCACCCGCTGAGTTTCTCCAGCATTTATGTCTACCTTCGATTTTCCAGCATCTGCAGTTCCTTCTTAAACATCCGTAGCGATAAAGTCCTTTGAGAAGTTGGTTATGGCACATATCCTCTCAACAAAAACCTGGACCTGCTACAATTTGCCTACCGCCACAACAGGTCATCAGAGGATGTGATCTCACTGGCTCTCCATTCTGCACTGGACCACTTGGACAATAAAAACATGCATCAGGCTGTTGTTCGCAGACAATAGCTCGGCGTTCACCACCATCATCCCCCCAAGCTGGTTAACAACTCACAGAATTGAGACCCTGCGCATCCCACTGCAACTGGATCCTCGACTTCCTTATCAACAGATCTCAGTCTGTACGAAGGTAGACAAGATTGCTGGAGAAACTCAGCGGGTGCGGCAGCATCTATGGAGCAAAGGAAATAGGCAACGTTTCGTGCCGAAACGTAGACAGATCTCAGTCTGTACGAATTGACAGCAGCACTTCTCTCCTTGATGACCATCAGCAAGGGAGTGCCTCCAGGCTGCGTGGATAATCCTCAACACAGGTGCTCCACAAGGATGCATACTCAGCCCCCTTCTTTACTCATCATATGCCCACGACTGTGCAGTCATGTACAAATCTAATTCAATTTTCAAATTCGCAGACGACACCACCATTGTGGTACACATACTCCAGTTTGCATTGACGGTGCAAATGTAACTTCTCCTGGACCACCCATATTGAAGCAACGACCAAGAAAGCACACCAATGCCACTACTTCCTTAGTAGGGTTAAGAAGTTTGGAATGTCCCCTACAACTCTCACCTAGAAACAGATGCACCTAGAAAGCATTTTATCAGGATACATCACAGCTTGTTTAAGGAACAGTTTACATCTTGGCAACATATGTCCTCTGACCATTCTGGTTCATAGTGACACGTGATACATTTAAATACAACATCAGTTACCATGAAATCCCTCCATTATCAAATAAAATGGATATCCACATCACCATATTGTAAACGGAACATTCCAACACCATTTAGGATATGGCATTTGTTACATCGATAACACATCATTTCCACATGTCAATGCATCTAGTAGTCCTTATATCTCTTGGGTGGTCTTCTCTGACGCTTTGGTCTGGCCACTACCAAACTATCCTGTTTAAGGAGCTCTTGGATCTTAGCTTCAACCTTCTCTCTTAATCCAAATGGAGTTCTTCTCATTGGTTGTGCTACTGGCTTAATACTTGAGTCTATCTTGAGTTTGAATTGACGATCCCAATTTTCCAATGCCTTCAAATACTGGCTTGAAACTCTCCTTTAAGTCTGCATACGACTTCAGTGAGTTCATACCTATCCCAATGTGTGGCACACCTAATGCTTGAGCAATCTCTCTACTCATGAGTGGCTCTCCTTTCTCCTCGATAACTACAAATTCAGCCATAGTCTGCTTATCACCTGCTTGGACCTCTGCCTTGAAACATCCAACCATCTGGAGTGGTTTCGATGATGCATAAGGATACAATTCCTTCTCGCACGTCCTTGACGTGCATTAAAAAAAAGTCTTCCCACAATGCTCTATCAATAACATTGCTATCACTTCCGGAGTCTACTACAATGTCTACTTCCACACCTCCGATTCTCACCGGCACCATTGCGTGCTAAATATTGATAGCAAAAGCATATCGTGCATATATCCGTGTTTCGTCACGTTTACATTCACTCGAATAATCATCAACAAGGCATAAATTTTGATAGTACTGTCTCTTCCTCCAAATCTATTTGTTTTTCCATCATCTCTCTTTTGTTTGCCTGGGGCTCGACACATCTTTGCAAAAATGTATTTTTTCCCCGCACTTTCTACACGTTTGACTCCTGGCAGGGCAGCATGAATCCTTGGCAAAACGTCTAAAACTCCCAATCTAAAACACTCACATCTTCAGCTTTGGAATGATCCTTACCATGTCCCTTGCTAGTGCCAATAGATGCCATCTTGTCTTCCTCCATCCAATCTCTGATACTGGGATTCCATGGCTTCAAAGGAAGCAGCAATTGTCAGTGCTTCCCCTAATGATAGTGTGTCACCTTTATCCAACAACTTGCGTCTCAAGCCATTTTATTCTCCAGTTCAGCTCCATAGTTGCAGTCGTCAGAAACTCGACAATATTTTGACAAACTGAGCAATGCCTTCCCCCTCTCGCTGTCGTCTGCCGACATACGTAGCATTTGGTTGCAACAGCCATCACATAATCTGCTATGCCTCCTGACTCTGGGAGTGTTTTGAAAGTCTCCCGAACTGAAGCTCCAGCAGTGTACAATAACAATGCTCTCAATCGTATGAGCTGCACCAGCATTGCTCCTTCAACAAACAATCCAATTCCTCTAGCATGCCGTCCACATGGCACTCACAACACTCGCCTCACCACTCGGGTCGAATGAATTCAAACTTCTAATTTCAGCTGCTTCGATTAAACGCCTTATCTGCTTCAAAAGCTGAACTAAACAATTGCTAGTTCATCCTCGTCACCAATGTCAGATCTTTCACCTTGATCCAAACATAATAAACACACTTCAAGGACACTGAACGTAAACGCTTTGTTTTATTCCGCCATTCCTTTGCATCCTGGCAACACGTGTCCTCTGACCTTTCTGACTCATAGTAACACGTGAGTCATCGTCAGTTACCATGACATATGCCTTGACTTCTGTAGAGTATTGAGGAGTTTCTGTATGCCAACAAATACCCACTTGAACTACAACAGATGCAGAGTAGAGAGCATGTTGACCGTTTGCATCACGGCCTGGTTCGACAACGCGAACGCCCAGGAACGAAGGAGGTTACAAAAAGTGAACACTGCCCAATCCATCATGGGTACTGATCTCCCCATCAAAGGGATCCACAAGAGTTGTGCTGCATCTTTCAATTAATTCAAATACATATGTCTATCAATCTTCACTATATTCTTTCCATGTGTTGACAAAGGTGTTAAAACGAGTTAAGTGGCTTTTCACTGTTGCTTTGACTGTGCCCATGAAAGTGCAATTTAACTTTTGATTCCAATACCAGGATACATAAGGTGCTAATAAAATTTAAAACATTGGATTAGTTAATTTGGTAACCATTCCAAGCATTTATATCAATAGTGGACATTCCTAGTCAATTGTTTAAGTGATTCGAAACAAGGAAGACACAAGGATCTGCACTCGTAGAAATCTTGAGCAATACACAGTGCTCGAGTAGGCGTGGGTCATGCAAACTGAGTCTAAAGAAGGATTCTGACCTGAAATGTCCCCTATCCATGTTATCCACATGCGCGGCCTAATCCGCAAACTCCAGCAGTTTACTCTAAAATAATTGAGTTTTGCTTTCTCGGCTCTTTAGCAAGTGTTCTGTACTCTAATCTTGTAAGATTATGCTGGATGTTTCTGGGCAATCAATAGAACCAAATCTGAAAGCCTTGTCTTTTGCCCTACAGTGTGATCCTGTGCGCCATTGTGTGAAGTGCGACCATGTCGGTGAGCGAGCATGAGAACGGCAAGTCCCGCAGCCAGGACACGACCAACACGTCGCTGTTCCAAAAAGCCTCGCACCCGGAGAGCGTCCTCAGCCAGCTGGACAACCTGCGCAGACAGAGCCTCTTCACCGACGTGACCCTGCGGGCGGGCAGCCGCTCCTTCCCGTGCCACCGGGCCGTGCTGGCCGCCTGCAGCCGCTACTTCGAGGCCATGTTCAGCAGCGGGCTGCGGGAGAGCAGGGCGGGCGAGGTGGACTTCGGCGAGAGTGTGCAGCCCGAGGCGCTGGAGCAGCTGCTGGAGTACGCGTACACGTCGCGGCTGGCACTGAGTGGCGAGAACGCCGAGTCGCTGCTGCAGGCCGGCGACATGTTGCAGCTTCACGACGTGCGCCAGGCGGCCGCCGACTTCTTGGAGCGGAGCCTGGGCGCCGACAACTGCCTGCGCCTCATGCTGCTGGCGGACGCGCACCAGTGCCGCCGCCTCTACCAGCAGGCCTGGGGCATGTGTCTGGCCCACTTTGAGACGTATGCCGAAGGCGGGCTGGACGGAGACGATGACGACTTCTGCGGCCTGCCCGAGGCCAAGCTGGGCGAGCTGCTGGCCTGCGACGAACTGGAGGCGGACGACGAGCGGCTGGTTCACCGCGCCCTCATGAGGTGGGTGCGACACGACGCCACCGCCCGCCGCCACTGCCTGCCCCGCTTGCTGAGTCACGTCCGGCTGGGCCTGCTGCCTTCCGGCTACCTGGAGCGGGCCGTGGCCCGTGACGGGCTGGTGGCGGCGGACGAGAGGAGCTTGCGGCTGGTGGCCGAGGCCCGGCGCTGCCAGCTGCTGCCAACGTCGGCGTCTCACAAGGAGGCGGCTTGCAGCCCCTGCGCCCGGCCTCGCAGGGCCGGACACACACTGCTGATCCTGGGTGGCCGCACCTTCATGTGCGACAAGATCTACGAGCTGGAGCGGCGCGCCCGCCGCATCGTGCCCAGGGCCGCGCTGCCCAGCCCACGGAAGGAGTTCAGCGCCTGCGCGCTGGGGGCCAAGGTCTACGTCAGCGGGGGGCGGGGCTCGGAGACCGGCGTCTCACGTGACGTGTGGGTGTTCGACACGGCGGCGGGCGTCTGGGCCCGGGCAGCGCCCATGCTGCTGGCGCGCTTCGGCCACGGCTCGGCCGAGCTGCTGGGCTCGCTGTACGCGGTGGGCGGCCACACGTCGGCCGTGTCGACGGGGGAGGGCGGCGGGCACCCGGCCTCGCCGTCCGTCGAGCGCTACGAGCCGCGGGCCGACTCCTGGCACATGGCGGCGCCGCTGCTCGACGGCGTCAGCAACGCGGCGGTGGTGAGCGCGCGCCGCCGCCTGTACGTCATTGGGGGCGCAGGCCCGCGGCGGGGGCACGAGCGGGAACGGGAGCGCGCCCCCAACGTCCAGCGTTACGATCCCGACGACGACCGCTGGGCCGTGGCGGCCGCCTGCCCCCAGGCCTGGCGCTATACGGCGGCCGCCGCCGTGCTGGGCAGCCAGATCTTCATCATGGGCGGCGACACGGAGTTCACGGCCGCCTCGGCCTACCGCTTCGACTGCGACACCAACGAGTGGAGCCGGCTGGGCGACATGTCGGCCAAACGCATGAGCTGCCACGCCGTGGCGTCGGGCAACAAGCTGTACGTGGTGGGCGGCTACTTCGGCACCCAGCGCTGCAAGAGCCTCGACTGCTACGACCCGGCCTCGGACACCTGGAGCAGCATCACCACCGTGCCCTACTCGCTCATCCCCACCGCCTTCGTCAGCACCTGGAAGCACCGCGACCTGCTCGACACCGACTAGGAGGAGAGGCCCAGGTGGGTCAGGAGTGTGATTAGTATCTGTATCCAGAGGGAATAATGCTATGTTTTAACAAAAGTCACCAGTGCTGGAGTAACTCATGTGTACCCATAGGGAACTATGCATTGCTTTAACAAAATACGCAACAGTGCTGGAGTCATACTGTGGCATATCTGGACTTTTCATACATATAATCAAGGGAAAATAACTAGAAATAGTTTAGGCAGGTCAGGTTTAATCCGAAAATAGACACAAAAAACGAGTAATTTAGCCGAAACGTCATCTATTCCTTTTCTCCGGAGATGCTGCCTGGTTGATTCGCTGAGTTACTCCAGCTTTTTGTGTCTATCTGCAGTTCCTTCCCACACATATGAAGAGTTTAGTTAGGGGTAGAGGATGTCCAAAATGTAATCCAACCTATAATCTGTGGAGGGAATGGACAAA
Source organism: Malacoraja senta (assembly GCA_038087875.1). Lineage (NCBI taxonomy): Eukaryota > Metazoa > Chordata > Chondrichthyes > Rajiformes > Rajidae > Malacoraja > Malacoraja senta. The sequence goes on along the minus strand of CM075989.1, from coordinate 7,962,850 downwards.
CGATTAGTAGAATAATATCCCTGGCTATTTAAATTCATTATCCCCCAGTCATTCAGATCTACCACCAGACTTCTGCACTTTTGCAATGAGGCCCAAAGCAAGCTCGAGGAACAACATTACATTCCTGTGAAGCATCTCGGAACATTTTTAAGTGCTGTGTAGATGGAAGATGTTGTTAGAATCTAAGCCGAGGACGAGCCCTATCATCAGTGTCTGGCTCTGGGATGTTTTTGCAACAGGTTCCAAATCAGTTAATTGCTGTTTATGGCACGCAATGATTACACTTAATACATAAGCACAACAAAAAAAAACTTGCAGGGATGACAGGAAAACTATCCTTGTAATTGTGAGGTAATGCATTTGGGGGAATCTTTCTGACTGTATCAGCATTGCTCATTTTTGCCAGTCGTCCGTCTGTGATTTGTGGCTCAGCTTTTCTCTCCCCATTAGTATGGTGTGGCCTCCAGGGAGCCCTGCTATTAACTACACACAGACAAAGAAACGCACAGTGCTGGAGTAACTCAGCGAGTCATGCAGGATCTCTGGGGAACATGGAAAGGTGACGTTTCAGAAGAAGGGTACTGACCTGAATCGTCACCTATCCATGTTCTCCAGAGAGGCTGCCTGAGTTACTCCAACTCTGTCTTTTTTTTGTAAACCAGCATCTGCAGTTCCTTGTGTTTTCAGACAAAGAAAAAAACCTGCTTCTAACGGCCACATTAACACATTTTATGTCACTTACAAAAGATATTCTATTTGCTCCACCATCCCTCCCAGGTATCTTTGTGTTCTTATTGTACTTCCCCAAATGCATTGTCTCACCACTCTCGGGACTGAATTTGTTTTGTCCACCCAACAAATAAGTCTAACATGACATGAGGACCAGAAGGCAGGCAGGGGTACATGGAAGTTAAATGTACCCCAGAGAACATTGAGGAACTAAAGAGGGACTACGGAGGTTGGAGAACCATGAAACCCCTCTTTGACTCCCCAATACACTGGTGGATAGCATCCAAGGAGAACATCGAGGTTTTTCATCCCCAAAGCTGTTCAGAGAGCAAGACAGGGTCAGACGGAATTGTGCCAAGCCCAGACTATTTGCGGTAGAGGGCGGAGGATGTGAGCCAGGTGAAGTGCTGACAATCTGCGTTCTTTGTCTCTGAACTGCACTTTCAGGACAATTCAATAAATAAATAATTGGATGCTCAAGCATGTAGCTTTGCATAGCTTGGTTCATCACAAATATCAATCCATCAAACTTTCCCTGACTGACAGGCTTCCTTATATAGCTCAGATTGCTATTTCCACAATTCCGTGACTTCTTCCTTTTCCAGATATTTTCCATTGTTAATATTTTAGAGGAGTTGAGCAGTAGAGTTTGTTCCTAACTATGTGAAGAAAAATCATGATATATGCTCAGAGCTCTACAACAATATTCGTGAAAAAGAACTCTTTGAAACAAAGAAAAATATGTAGGCAATGCTAATTGTTGGGAAATAGATCCTGGATATACCAGTTACATGAATCTTTTTGTGACAAAATATCACAACTACACTGTTCTTGAGCTAAAAGTTTAGTGTTTGCATACATATAACTTTAACGTCACAAACTTGAAATATTAAGTATTGAAATCTGAAGTATATGAAAGCTTAACACTGGAGAACATCTGCAAAGAGAATAGTTATGTTAATGTTTTTCTACATGAAATACGAGCTTCAAGTATTAACAGCAGTGATCTCAGATCAGGTTCATCCTTGCTCTTTAACGCAATGAAGAATGTTAAACTCTTCCTTGATCTTTTGGCAGATTAGAGGCCCTTTAAACTAATATTATGTTGGAAAGAACTGCAGATGCTGGTTAAATCACAGGTAGACACAAAATGCTGGAGTAACTCAGCGGGACAGGCAGCATCTCTAGAGAGAAGGAATGGGTGACGTTTCGGGTTGAGACCCTCCTTATTATGTTGGATTAATTTGTTTTTCTTATCTTTGTAATGTTTTCTGTTTCTTAATGTACTATATTCTCAGCCAAAATCTGGCATCTCCTTTTTTCAGGTTCCATGAGACACCTCAACAACAATTTAGAATGGGCCAAGCAATCATGTGAGTATCCCCATCGTTTATACAGTAAAGATCCCATTTTCTGCTCCGAAAAGAGTTTGTTCCCTCGTGTGTCAGACGACGCACAGCTCGCTGTTGGCTTCTGTTGTCGTCCAACATGTTAACAGAATAGGTCGCCCGATGCGTCAAAGAGTGCATCTTGTCATCGTTTCCGGGGATCGCCACGAGGAGGCTTCTGTCATGATCCCCCCGAAAAGAGTAATACCTGATTTACTGGCACAAGACATGATGACAACCTTGAGACCCGACAAATATTTTTCCTCTTGTCCAGGCTTGACAGCTGCCTAGTTCTTTTGGTCTTCCTCCAGTTAATTGTGAATATATTTTTCACTCCCCAATGATCAGTGATTGAAGCACTGACTGGTATATGGTGGAGCCATGGAGATCTGGAGCTGTAGGATTGATTCCCTAATCTGTGCTTAACCAGTGACTATTGGTCAAGATTATCTAGTCCAAGGTATTTGCGATGGCCATTGTATGAACCTTCCGTGAAGTGTGGGAGAGCAAAAAGATGAGACATTTGCAGTATATAGTGCTTTATACTTTCAGTGAAGACAGCACATAAACCTCCAACATTTTCGTCACCTCCCACGGGATCCCACCACTAGTCACATCTGCCCGTCTCCACCCCTTTCCGCAGAGACCGTTCCCTCTGCAACTGCCTGGTCAACTCATCCCTTCACACCCAAACCACCATCTCTCCAGGTACTTTCCCCTGCAACCGCAGGAGTTGCAACACCTGTCCCTATACCTCCCCCCTCGACTCCGTCCAATTACCCCGACAGTCTTTTCGTGAGGCAGAGATTCACTTGCACCTCCTCCAATCTAATCTGTATCTGCTGTTCCAGATGTAGACTCCTGTATATCGGCGAGACCAAGCGCAGGTTCGGCGATCGTTTTGCTGAACACCTCCGCTCAGTCCACCTAAACCTACCTGAGCTCCCGGTTGCTAAACACTTTGACTCCCCCTCCCATTCCCAATCTGACCTTTCAGTCCTGGGCCTCCTCCATTGTCAGAGTGAGTTCCAGCGCAAATTGAAGGAACAGCACCTCATATTTCGCGTGGGGAACTTACACCCCAGCGGTATGAACACTGACTTCTCTAACATCAAGTAACCCTTGCTTTTACTCTCTCTCTACCCCATCCCCCTTCCCAGTTCTCCGACCAGTCTTACTGTCTCTGACTACATTTTATCTCTGTTAGCTTTGTCGTGACCTTCTCCCAACTAACAATGATCTTTTCTTCATTTTTCTTTGATCTCCATTCCCACTGTCCTGTTTTCACACCTTAAACTTCCTTACCTATTCACTTGCTTATCTATGTGATAGATAACACCTTCGACTCCCCTGACATCAGTCTGAAGTTCTCTGGTTCTGTCAGAGAATTGGTGAATGGCTTGCTCATGAGTAGTAGTCACAACCAAAGATCAGCTCTATGATCTTTGGTCACAACTGAATTATTAAAGGAATTCTAGTGTCTGGAGACCTTCACTAGATGAGCAATTCATTCTGGTAATAAACAGTGCAGAAGGGAATTGATTTTGCTTATTGGGATCAAATATACACAGAAAATGGCTTGACTCCAAATTTATGGCTCTAAGCTTGTGTCCATTCACATTTTAAATTGAAGAGGGGTTACTTACATTAGCTTTAAATATGTAAGAGGCTGACAGCTGTAATTTCTACATGGTGAAACCAAAATGCATAAAAATGGCCTTTATTAAAATCTGACAATGTGCACTTTAACCACATGTGATTTTTTTTCTATTACAAATCTCAAATTGTGAAGTACAGAGGCAAATAAATAAACGATGGGTCTTTGTCCCAAACATTATGGAGGGCACTATATGATAGAATTTATAGTTAGAAACTTAGCAGCACAATGCCTCTGGCATTTGTTCATACCTACTAAAAACTCAAAGGGTAGTACTCTGTCTATTATAAGAAATTAATAGCTAATTAGATTAGCCTCAAGTTTCAAAAAGGAATTAAAAGCAATTGTTTATTGTCTCAAAACTGAGAACATTTCCAAAGTGCCTCTTATTAGTTTGCAACTGACTATATCTAGACTAATTTTGCAGCCTTAGTACGAGTTATGTTCTATAGGGGGGGTTGCACGTAAGGTCACTGGGTCATAGGGCTTGACGCACGGAGCCGCTCAATCCATCTGGAGGACATCCGTCACTTCTGGTATATGTTATTAATGCTAGAAACGCGTACTTTCCTACCTGTTAAAAACTGCCAAAATGTTGAATTGTTTCGCTGTAAAAAATTGTGGAAGTCGGGGTAAGTGAGAGACATGTACCTAAATTCAGAATTCCAAAAGTGAAGCGAAATGAAGGTAAAGAGAAGCGAGAGCTGAAGGGACGACAGCAGCTAAAGTGCTTGGCGAACATTGACCGTGCAGATATCGGAATTGAAAATATTGGGAATTATCGCGTTTGCTCACTGCATTTCATCAACGGTAAGGCATTATTTGTTTTTTTTCTTGATTCCTTTGGTATCTAAAAAGTCTCAGAAGTGATAAATCTGGCTGTAAATTTTGCTTTAGAGGCATTTTATTTTTGTATGTAAAAACCCACTTGAGAACCATGGACGATTTTAAAATTTTACAGCCAGATTTATCCCTTCTGAAACTTTTTAGATGCCAAAGGAAGCAAGAAAGAACACAAATAATGCCTTAGTTGATGAAATGCAGTGAGCAAATGGCCAATGTTCGACAAGCACTCTGGCTGTTGTTGTCCCTTCAGCTCTCGCTTCTATCTACCGGCATTTCTCCACACATTTTGAATTCTGAAGGAGGCTAAATGTCTCTCACGCTTATCCCGATTTCCATAATTATTTACAGCGCAAAAATTGACAATTTCGGCGGGTTTTAATGGGCCCGCTACGCTGGAAACAATGGTGAGTGCTTACCTGCAGTTCATCGCGTGTAATCCATTTGGCGTAGCGTAGCAATAGTACGGGTCATGGGTCGTGACCCGACTGCCGTGAAACCTCCCTATAGATAAGAGTGGCTAATGCATTTGTGGGTTTAGTTAAGTAAATGGCTACAATGACATCAGTAGACTGTGTTTTCATAACCATTTATATTTATCCAGCAGCTTTTTCTGTATAAAATACCAAACATTTCCGTGGTATTTTATGAAAGGCAGAAGAGAAACAAAAAAAACAGTACATAGGGGAGATATGGGGGACCATGCAAAAATGTAGGTAGTGGAGGAGTTTATGGAACTAATAAGGGAAAGAATTAATAAGAGATAGGGAGGCACAGAGGTGGAGTTGCTGTTTTACAAGATCCTGGTTCGATCCTGACTGCGGGTGCTGTCTGTAAGGAGTTTGTATATTTTCCCCGTATTGGTGTAGGTTTTGTCCGAGATCTTTGGTTTCCTCCCACACTCCAAAGAGGTACAGGTTTGTAGGTTAATTGGCTTTGTATAAATGTAAATTGTTCCTAGTGTGTGTGTGTGTAGGATAGTGTTAATATGCGGGGATTGCTGGTCGGCATGGACTCGGTGGGCCAAAGGCCTTATTTCTGCGCTGTATAAACGATTCGCCGAACATCTTTGCTCAGTCCGCCTTAACCTACCTGATCTCCCTGTTGCTCAGCACTTTAACTCCCCCTCCCATTCCCAATCTGACCTTTCTGTCCAGGGCCTCCCCCATTGTCAGAGTGAGGCCCAGCGCAAATTGGAGGAACAGCACCTCATATTTTGCTCGGGTAGCTTACACCCCAGTGGTATGAACATTGACTTCTCTAACTTCAAATAGCCCTTGCTTTCCCTCTCTCTCCATCCCCCTCCCCCTTCCCAGTTCCCGCACCAGTCTTACTGTCCCCGACTACATTCTATCTCTGTCCCACTCACTCCCCTGACATCAGTCTGAAGAAGGGTCTCAACCCAAAACGTCACCCATTCCTTCTCTCCAGAGATGCTGCCTGTCCCGCTGAGTTACTCCAGCATTTTGTGTCTACCTTTGATTTAAACCAGCATCTGCAGTTCTTTCCAATACAATAGGTAGAGCATTGTGAAAGATAGAGTGCAGAATATAGTTCACAGCATTGTAACAGTTCCAGAGAAAAAGTCCAATGTCTGCAATGAGGTAGGTTGGAGAATTGGGACTCTATCCTATCTCATGGAAGGGCCATTCAGAAGCCTCATATCAGAGGGGAAGAATCTTTTCCAGAGTTTGGTGGTGCAATCCTCTGCCTGACGCGAGCGGGGAGAAGGAGGAATGACGGTGTGAAAGGACTTTAATGATGTTTACTGCTTTCCTGAGGCAGCATGAAGTGTAGATGGAGTCAACAGTGGTGAATCTGGTCTGTGTGATTGTCTAGGCTACATCACAACTCTGCAATGTATTGTGGTCTTGGGCAGAGCTGTTTCCAAACCAAGCTGTGATGCAACTCGACAGTATACTTTCTATGGATTGTCAGCGTTAATTGTGTTGCTTTTTTAATCCCATCATCTTCAAAGTTATGACTGTTGCCATGCAATGCTAAAATGTAAACCAATTTATCACCTAGTTTCACAACACTCCCATTGAGTAGATCTTGCACAATCCTTGCACTGTGATGCTGCTATGTTTGTGTTGTTAAGCCAGGAAAGTTGACTGTGGTTCTGTTAACAATCCCATTCGGGTAACCTTCCCTTTTTGCTGAAAAGGCTCCTTTGTTACTTTTTGTCATCTGTTCACTCGCTTTCCAAAGAGAAACGGAAATGGCATTGTTTGAATCCTAAGCAAAGTGAAAGATAATATCCTTGAGAGATGCAATTAAATGTCCTAACTACCTTTTTAAAGAATGACTGATTTAGACAGCAAGGAGGAGCACTAACAGGTCACTAACAGAAGTAGGTTAGACCTCTGTACACAAGAGTTGGACCTCTGTACACAAGAGAAACTCCTTACTTTCTTCTCTGTTATACTGACCCCCTCCTTATAACAATTTATTTGTTGGGAGGTACATAAAATTCTGACTTAAACTGTTAAAAGTATCAAGGGACTGCAAATAACCAACAAGCAACAATCGTGTAAGTGGTTCTCCTATGTACCAGGAAATATTCTTTGCCTAACAGCAGGCAGTGAAGAAAGCAAATGGCCTTCATTTTAGTTAGTTAGATTTGGCTCTTGGGGCTAAGGGGATATGAGAAAAAAGCCGGAATGGGGTACTGATTTTGGATGATCAGCCATGATCATATTGAATGGCGGTGCTGGCTCGAAGGGCCGAATGGCCTACTCCTGCACCTATTTTCTATGTTTCATACTGAGAGGACTTGAGTATAGGAGCAAGGAGGTCCTATTACAGTTGTATAGAGCATAGAATATAGAACAGTATACTAATCGTCCAAAATCAGTACCCCGTTCCTGCTTTCTCCCCATATCCCATGATTCCGTTAGCCCCCAAGAGCTGTATCTAACTCTCTTGTAAACATCCAGTGAATTGTCCTCCACTGCCTTCTGTGGCAGAGAATTCCACAGATTCACAACTCTTTGGGTGAAAAAGATTTTCCTCATCTCAGTCCTAAATGGCCTACCCCTTATTCTTACATTGCGACATATGGTTCTGGACTCCCCCAATGTCGGGAACATTTTTCCTGCATCTAGCCTGTCTAATCCCTTAAGCATTTGATATGTTTCTATAAGATCTCCTCTCATTCTTCTAAATTCCAGTGAATATAAGCCCAGTCGCTCCATTCTTTCATCATATGTCAGTCCCGCCATCCCAGGAATCAACCTGGTGAACCTATGCTGCACTTCCTCAGTAGCAAGAATGCCCTTCCTCAAATTACAAGACCGAAACTGCACACTATACTCCAGGTGTGGTCTCAGCAGGGCCCTGTACAACTGCAGTAGGACCTCCTTGCTCCTATACTCAAATCCTCTCACTATGAAGGCCAACATGCCATTTGCTTGCTTCACTGCCTGCTGTACCTGCATGCTTACTTTCAGTGACTGATGTAGAAGGACACCCAAGTCTCGTTGCACCTCCCCTTTTCCTAATCGGACACTATTCAGATAATAATCAGATTGTGGCGCACTCCACAATATCTAATGTAAGAATAGTTACTGAGGGCGGTAAAAAATGCATATGGTATACTTGCCTTCATCAGTCGAGGAATTAAGTATAAGTCAAGAAGTCATGATGCAGCTTTATAGGACTTTGATTTTAGTATGTTTGCAATGTGGTGTGCAGTTCTGGTTGCCTCATTACACAAAGGATGTGAAAGCTATGGACAGGGTGCAGAAGAGGTTTACCAGAATGCTGCCATTTTTCGAGTGTATTAACCATACAGAGAGCTTGGACAAACTTGGATTGGTTTTTCTGGAGTGTCGGTGGCTTGAGGGGAGAGTTGTTCGAAGTCTATGAAATTGAGGCATAGATATGGGGACAAGGTGAGAGGAGAAAAGTTTAAAGGAGGTGTACATGGCAAGTTTTTACACGGAGGGTGGTGAGTGGCGGGAACATAATGCCAGGGGTAGTGGTGGAGGCAGATATGATGGTTGTGTTTAAGAGGCTTTTGAATAGGTGCATGGTTGTGTAAGGAATGGATGGATATGGATAAAATGTAGGCAGAGGAGATTAGTTTCATTTGGCATCATGTTCAAATGCATGGACATTGTGGTCCGAAGGTCCTGTCCTGTTCTAGTGTGTTTGCTTCCACCCAGCCCCTCACCCCCTTCCTTAATATCCATTTTTTGTTCTCCTCCTACTACCCGCATGGTTCTAACCCACACATTCTACCAACTGGCTCCCACCTCCCCCACCTAGTTCTGGTTCCATCTGCTCCTCCCCTCTCCCCAGGTGGTTCCTGTTTATCACCTTCCTTATCCATCAGATTCCAGCACTGGTAGCCTTTATTCCAGCTTTTCACACTCTCCTCCAATCCACCTAGCTCCATCTGCTTTTTCCCCCCCCACTGTCTTTGTCTATCATCCACCTGGCTCCATCTGCCCATTGTCCACCAATCACCTGTAGGTCACCATCTGACCTCGCTCTCTCTCCTCCACACTGGTTATCCCCCATCTCTACTCTTCCTGATGCAGGGCCCACTCAACGTCAACAGTACCAACCCATACATCCCCTTCTTCTTCTTCTTCTTCTTGCGTATGGCGTGCACAACCTAAAGTTGTAAGACAACTTGTTCTGTTTGATCTTCTGTTTGTGCACGCCAGGTTGATTGCATTCGTTGAAACACGGTGGACCACGTGAAGGTTGCAATCTCCCACCCCACATCCCCCTTAAACTGCCAGGTTCCTCCCATAGTTTGGGGACTGGACATTGTGCCTTCCCCCACAGTGGTAACCACTGTGGGGGGATGTTTTTTTTGTGTGTAAATGATTATTTTATTCTGTATCCAAGATGGCTGCCGGAAGGGAGAGTGGACGCTGGCTCGGATTAGCTGCCGCTGCTCTCTTCATATTGTGTTTTTGATTTTTGTCTTTGGATTGAATTCTGTCTTTAATTTGTGTACTGGTGATGTCTTTACTATTTATTTCATTCCGCTTACATGTTTTTGCTAAATTTTGTAAGTCCTTGAGACTTTTGAAAGGCGCCCATAAATAAAATGTATTATTATTATTATTATTATTATTATTATAGTTTGTCTGTTGCACCAGATTTTGAAATCTGCAGTCACTTGTGGATCCTCTGTTTTTCTGCTGCTAATTAGTCAGTTGTAGACCTTTATTAACTATATGGAACTTGCAGGACTAGGCTATACTATGAGAGGAAATATGTTGTGATTTTTCTTTAAGGGCAATGTTTCCATACATTAGAGCACGTACACAGAGGCATGGACTCATTTACTTCACTGAAGAGTGTCAAGATTTCTTAATAGCCTCTGATTTTTGAAACTCAGCAGCCTTTGGAGATCACAAAGATAGCATGGAGAGTAGTTCAGACCCGAAACACCCAACGACACCGGTAATTTGCCTGTGCTTTACTTTGCCAACAGCAAAACTTAGACAAATCCAGTTCTATAATGTATGAGCACAATTCAGTGCCTGACCACTGTTACTAAAAGGGTTTAGAAATCCCTGAGAAAGAGCAAATCGTGGGAATCCAAAGGAGATTCACCAGGCTAATTCCTGGGACAAAAAGTTTGTCCAATCTGAAAAAACTAGAATTGAGAGGATGCAATATTTTCAGGAAAGATTTAACAGGCTTGCTTTTAAGGATCCTTTCACTTTTTATTCTGATTGTCTTTCCATTTTCTTTCCTCCTGAACTATCTTCAACGTGTGAATGTAGCAACTTCCTCCCAGGAAAGTACTTGGATTTACACCCCTTTTCCCAGATAAATATAACCCCTGCTTTGAAAACCTTTGTTTTTTGTGGAAATAGGCGAAATGAGAATAATTATTTGGGTGGCCAGAACTTTGGGTTTTTCTCTGGTTTCTTTTACTTGAGCTTCCTTTTAGTAGATAGATTAATGTTGACAGGGATTGGAACTAAACCTGAGCCCGTCATGTACGCCCCAGAGGGACAGGTTGTTGGACAGCAATCAAAGGAACATGGTCAACTCAGCTGCTGTGTCCTTTGGCAGTGTGTTTTTTTTAAACTGAACTTCTGTCAGAGGTAATCTATATGAATATTGAGGCATAATAAGGCATTGATATATTTTAGAAACCCCTTTGTCAATATGTGCAATGTCTTTCTAAAGTCGCAGTTCCCGTTTGCCTTGAGCAAAAGAAAGGGAGAAAATGGCTACTGTTCAGAAAACAGGAGCAGGAGTTGGCCACTCAAGTCTGTCCTGTCATTCAATGGCTGATTTATGCTGGTCTTTTGCGCTATTTCTCTATAACCGTCAAATTTATTGATCTTAAAAATATTTGTCTTCACTTTAAATGAGCTAGACTCCACAACCTTTAGGCAAAAAACTCCAGAGATTCACCATCCTCAGAAGAAATTTCCACTTGTCAACGTTTTTTAATTGGCCCTTAATTTTGCAGCTACATTCTCTTGCGTTTCTACCATTAAAGACAAGATTTTAACCTTTACCCTATCAGGCCCTTTTAGAATTTTACAGGGTGCTTGTAGTCAACCAAATGGACTCCAAGGAATACAAGGACTAACAAGCCTATCTTGATCAGACAACCCCCTCTTTCCAGGAATTAGCCTGGCGTTTCTCCTCTGGGGTCCCTCCAGTGCTACTTTATCCTTCAGTAAAGGAACAGAAGGTTCCGCTTTCAAATGTCTGACATCAGCCATACAAACCGAAACGTCACCTATTCCTTTTACTCCAGAGATGCTGTCTGGCCCGCTGAGTTACTCCAGCTTTTTGTGTCTATCTTCTGTTTAAACCAGCATCTGCAGTTCCTTCCCACTCCCACTGAGTTGTTTTCTCCAGGAACGATGAAGATGATGGTGAAGAATATAATAAATCAGAGCGATTATGGATATTTTTAATGAACCAAATGCCGCTAAAGTGAATTGTGAAAACTTTTGAATAGATGTGTACATTTTATTAAATGTTTTTCACCTTGTCGCTCTTAGTAAATAGTAAGGAAAATATGTTTGGTTAGCTATTGTACCATAAGCACTTTGTATATTATTACATCATCTGTATAAAGTAAAAGTAACTTGAGCGCCAAGGAGCGGTAAAGACTACAAAAAGTAGTAAACACTGCCCAGTCCATCATCGGCTCTGACCTCCCTACCATCGAGGGGATCTATCGCAGTCGCTGCCTCAACAAGGCTGGCAGCATCATCAAGGACCCACACCATCCTGGCCACTCACTCATCTCCCTACTACCTTCAGGTAGAAGGTACAGGAGCCTAAAGACTGCAACATCCAGGTTCAGGAATAGCTACTTCCCCACAGCCATCAGGCTATTAAACTTGGCTCGGACAAAACTCTGAACATTAATAGACCATTATATGTTTATTTGCACTTTATCTGTTTGTTTATTCATGTGTGTATATATTTATATAATGGTATATGGACACACTGATCTGTTCTGTATTTAGTTATGCCTACTATGTTCTGTTGTGCTGAAGCAAAGCAAGAATTTCATTGTCCTATCTGGGACACATGACAATAAACTCTCTTGAATCCCTCTTGAATCTTAAAAGGCGCGAGCCGATACAAGTCCAGGAGAACTATGTGCATTGTGTGCGGCACTTTACCTTGTCGATTCCGTTACTCCCATTAACCCTGACACCCTTTGCTTCCTTTAGTAATTGTTTTCATAAAAGGTAAATCTAAAGATGCTTGCTCTATATTTGAAACAGGGTAGACAATTACCACAGCACCAATGTGTGTGTGTGTGAAGAATCTCACATATGTTCATATGTTCCATTCCCCCACCCTCATGTGACACTAGGCATTAAAGTGAAGACATCTGTTCCTAAATGACCCCCCATGAATCCTCATATTTAAGAAAGAACTGCAGGTGCTGGAAAAATCGAAGGTAGACAAAAATGCTAGAGAAACCCAGCAGGTGAGGCAGCATCTGTGGAGCGAAGGTCTCGACCCGAAACGTCACCTATTCCTTCGCTCCATAGATGCTGCCTCACCCGCTGAGTTTCTCCAGCATTTTTGTCTACCCATGAATGCACAAATCATATCTGATTAGCAATTGTTTTTTAAATGGTTTGAACACAGCGGTGGGTATACTAAATATGACAATACTGAACTTTTGGTTTTTAAAACAAAGCTCTTTATTTCGCTCTTGCCACAAATCAAATAATACGTTTATAATCACATTTTACAAAGTGGTTCTGCTTGATCTGCAGGAAGCTTCACATCAAGCTGTTGGCACCTGTCCCTCCTAAGATCTTGGACAAGGTCTTCACTTGGCCCACAAGACCAACAGAGCAGAAGGCTGCAAAAACTGTCAGGCCGGCTGTTGAGCATCGTTGTCATTTTAATCGGGACTGAGATGAATGTGACTTTAAGCGTGTGGGAAAAGATGAAGAGAATGAAGCGGAGAGAGAGAAACTGGGTGAAGTGTGATGGTTGGGGTGAAACCTTAGAACTTGGCGCAGCGCCAACGACGGGCGATTGTGTAAGGTTTCTCCGAGACTTCTGCGAAACTAGTTACAGATAAAGCAGCACAGTTTCTTCGTGAAACTACTGTTCATTTGCACTGAGCCCTCTTTTTAAAGAAGCCGAATTTTTTGTATTTTTTTAAAATAAGGAAAAGAACGATATGTCTCCAACATGGCAAGTTACTTTTAACTATTTCAGGAAAAGAATTGTGCACAATTTTTATGAAACATTGTTAGTTAGTAAGTTGGAAATAGACGAACAGTTGAACTTTTAAATAAAAAAGTTTCTGATTTCCATTTCTGTGACTGCGTTATTACATTATTTCATACCCAAGTAGTTTAAAGGGTTCTGATCCGAAATGTCAACTGTCCCTACCCTCCACAGATGCTGCCTGAGCCACTGAGTTACTCCAGCACTTTGTGTTTTTCTCTAATTCAAGGCTTGAAAAGAGAAAATGAAGATGTCTAGGGTTACTTTACATAATAGACCAGACGGTCAATAAATGAACAACTTCAATGCGTGCACTCAGTGCAATTCTTAGATCAGCACCTCACTAGGTAGGAGCCCTTGGTCTGGTAGTGAGAACTGAGGTTTAGCCCTGGACCCGTCTAATGAGGCTCTATTCCAAGATTTTGACTGCACTATGGCAGCCTCGCCAACAGTCTGTCCTTTTGTATTTTTTTGTTATTTTTAGTGTGTTTTAAAAGTTTGTGTTAATGTTCTCTGGTTTGTTTTATGTGGGGGAGGGGGTCAGGGGATTTTTTTTTCAGTCTCTTACCTTGCTGGAGATGCGATTGTTTTCTGGGACGTATATCTGGCCTAACATCATGGAGCTAGAGGCCTTGCTCGGGACTCACTTTGAGCCCCACCGCGGGGTGTAGACTTACCATTGGAGTAGATTCCTTGCCTGGGATCGACGCTCCAACCGCGGCCTGCGGACTTTAACATCAAGGAGCTCGCAGTCTCGGGTAGAGACCGAGTCGGGAAGCTCCAGTCGCAGAAGGTTTCGACAAGCCCCGATCCGGGGTCAGGTCACCCAGCGAGGGGAGCTGACATCCCTGATGCAGGAGCTTGCTCGCCCTGACGCGGAGGGCCCAACCGTCAGCTGCGGGAGTCAAGATCATCCCATTAACGGAAGGCTCGAGGCCCCCGACCACGGGAAAACAATGGAGGGAAGAGATTTTACTTTTTTTCGCCTTCCATCACAGCGAGGAATGTGGAGGAGTCACTGTGGTGGATGTTGATGTTAAAATGTATTTTGTGTGTTCTGGTGCTTGTTATTAGTATGACTGTATGGCAAATCAAATTACTCATATGTTGCAAAACATACTTGGCTAATAAAGTATGATCATGATTATTAAATGGATTTCTGTTGCCTAGCACTGACTCAATGCGCCACTTCCATGGTGCAACTGCTTTGCGAATCTGCGTATTTACATTTAATTTATAAACGATGAAGAAAAGAATGATTATCCACTCTATCCAATCTGTCCCACAGCACTAATTTGTGCACCACACTTGCAAATTTACCACCGACCCAAGGCCATGTAATCCCATGGGAGTGTCAAAGGTACAATGACAGTTTTATTCTTGTTAGAAGGTGGGGGTTAGGGAAAGACAATGTGTAAAGTCTGGGCATTGGACTGCACACTCACAGAAGACTCACTGGCTGTGCTTAATGTCATGCACTACCCACCCCTCGTTTGAGGTGATCGCTGCCCCAGCTTGGCACACTCATTGATCTCTGTTGAAGGAATTCATTGGCAGTACCATACAATCCAACAACTTGTTGCAGAGGTCCAGTACTCACTGGAAAAGGGCTTAATATTTGACATTGAATTAGATTTTGCTCCCGAAAGCTTCAAATTGTGACTGGCAACTCTAGAATGTATGGAAACATACTGATGGATTTACCTGGTGCTTTTTGATCAGTATCAATTTGAGTGGTGCATTTACCTATTGATTAAAGCCCAGAATATTTGATTTTCAAAGGAAAGTGGAGAGCTGCACCTTATATGGTATATTTACTGTATCTTACCAACAAATTCTACATTCAGTGGAAACTTGCACCATAGGAAGTGACCATTTCACACAGGACTTGGCTCTCAGCTTTTGCTCCACAGAAATGCAAATGAATCATTTCAGAAACATGTTCATCTGCCTTGCAAACATTTACATGAAATTTGATTCCACCTTTTAGATTTTCGTTTCAGATCTAAATCCTCCAGGGAAAACAAAAATCCTCATTTCCCCTCTGGTTGCCTTTGCAAGTCAGAGCCATGATCTCTTGACTTCTTTGTTAAATGTGTTTGCTTTAAAGTGCACCATCTGGATCTGTTGATGATTGAGCAGAGACAGTGAATACAGCAATTAATCTTGTGTCACAGAAATTTCAAAAACTTTGGGGGGGGGGGGTGACACCTCCACCTGTTAGTGTGTGAGCTGTGTCATTTGCAGTAAACCTGAAGGATGAAGCTTTCCCTTCGTGGCTGGCTTGAGTGTTGACAATTCCCTCCATTCTTACCTATTCCTGCCCTGCAGCTACTTGCCTTTATTTCAACAAATGATCAGTTTAAAACTTAATCAACAGGTTTAATCAATGATGCAAAAAGCATAGAAGATAGAACTGGCCCCTCGATCCACAATGCTTGTGCCGAACATGTTGCCAAGTTAAACCAGTCTCTGCCGGCATGATCTGCATGTATATCCATCCATTCCCCTCATATCCTATGTGCCCATCTAAAAGCCTAAAACACCACTATCGTACCTGCTGCAGGCAGCGGTTCCAAGCACCCACCAATCTTCATGTTCATAAGTCATGGGAGCAAAATTAGGCCATTCGGCCCAACAAGTCTACACTGCCATTCAATCATGGCTGATCTACCTTTCCCTCTCAACCCCCATTCTCCTGCCTTCGCCCCATAACCTTTGACATCCCTACTAATCAAGAATCTATCAATCGCTGCTTTAAAAATACTCAATGACGGCCTCCACAGCAGTTTGTGGCAATGAATTCCACAGATTCACCACCCTCGGACCAAATCAATTATTTCTCATCTCCTTTCTAGAAGTACAAACTTTAATTCTGTGGGTGTGCCCTCTGGTCCTAGACTCTCCCACTAGTGGAAACATTCTCTCCATATCCACTCTATCACTATTTGGTAAGTTTCAATGAAGTGTCCTCTCATCCTTCACTCTAAACCCCTACAAGTTCAGGTCCAAAATTATTTCTCTACTGTTTATCCTGGACATTTCAATGACTAATAAAAATGGTTCCTTGAGATTTTACCAACCTGCTAATATTCTTTGGTTCTATCCTGCATAGAGGACAATGTCTTCAAAAGAATGTCTAGCACAGATTACATTGCCCCACACTCGCGCTGCTTGGTTGTAACGAGCAGACAGCTGCATGACCATGCCCCATCAACCCTCATAATGTAACTGCTTCAAACCTCATCGCAGATTGAATCTGAATGCTGCCATATAGACTTTATCCAGATTCAGCTGTCCTTCAGTGTAATAGTCAGTTGATTTGTAAGCCTGCGGCTGCCCGCTGTAAGTATATATATATATATATTATCACTGGAAGAATAATCAAGTAAATGCACTTTGAGCAAAATGAAGACAAGCCCATCTGTCAGACAGAATTCTCATCACGTGCAATAAAACCACATGGCAGGAACCTCCTCTGCCTAAGGCACTGAAGGAAAGGAGGAATTTATAGATAATTCAATTACATTTTTCAAAATCATTCAATACGTATGACTCTCGACTTTATATAAACTAATGCAGCAAAGCCTCACCAAGACAACATTTATAGTTGGTTACTTTGTTTTGGCAATGTTGACTGAGGGAGAAATTTTAACACATTGGAACTTTTTGAGCTCTTTTTGAAAAGAATAAAGGGCCTGTCCCAGTTGGCCGTCATTTGCGCGACAGGCCGTTAGTGACTGACGCGTGACAGTCGCACGACGGTTGCGCACGTCATCATGCGTCCGCACAGCCGTCTGGAGCGCGTGACGTAATTTGAAGATAGACACAAAATGCAGGAGTAACTCAGCGGCACCGGCAGTCTGAAGAAGGGTCTCGTTTCGAAACGTCACCCATTGCTTCTCTCCAGAGATGCTGCCGGTCCTGCTGAGTTACTCCTGCAGTTTGTGTCTATCTCCAATCGTCATGGCCCCGCTCTGGGAGTAGGAGTGGGGGCGGATCCGGATCTGCAATGGCCGTGAGCCCCAGGCCGAGCTCGGCGATCGTTTGCCTGCTTCTGCTGCTGTTGGAGGTGAGACGTTGTGCTCCACCCTTAAGGGTGTTCCACTTGGCCGTCATTCCACACTCCTCCACGTCTCTCTATGTGCCCGTCCCGCGCTACCCACACGCTACCTACACGCTACCAGGTCGCGTAAATGGCGCACAAATGACGGCCAAGTGGGACAGGCCCTTAAGGGATCATGAATATCCACTTGGATCACCACAATTTCTGTACAATGTCCCAGATTCAGATTAGTTTCTTGTCATACACACCAGGGTGCAATGAAGTTCACAAAGTACACGGTATACATGGAAATGATAGATACTGTAAATACAACAATACATGCGATGAATGTAAAACAGATGAGATATCTTACTTGGTCCAAAGCAAATATCAGTGCCGCACGTCAAACAATATTAGCATGGAAACAAAAGCTGAACTTTATAACATCTTAAGAAACAAGGATACCACCATAGTCTGTAAAAATCTTACGTTGGCATGATAATGTTGTGGTTATCTTACTGAACTAATAATTTGGATGTGATTAAGAGACTCAAGTTCAAACCCCACCAGACCAGCATAGAATTTAGTTTAGTAGAACTAAATAAATCGGGAATTTATCAATAAATACTATTTCGTGCTAGTATCAATAATGCCGACATTGGAACCTCCCAGACTTAGACCATAAGACATAGGAGCAGAATTAGGTCATTTGGGATTGAGTTTGCTGCAACATTTATTCATGGCATCTATTCCTCCATCTCGACCCGTTTTTTCTGCCTGATCCCCATGATCTTTGATGCCTGTACTAATCAAGAACCTACCAACCTCCACAAAACGGCTGCTTTACTGATCTCCTTCAGAGACTGAAATCTCCAATGTTTGCCTCTTGTCTGGCCATTTATATGATCCCAGACCCACAGTAATATAATCCTTAGTGCCCATTGAAAGTGCAATATGAACTGGCCTTGTCAGCAAAAATAAAATAGCAATATCAAAAAATAAAGAATGAACCTTTCCACAAGCAAAGCCCCTCCGAAAGGAACATCGATAGAAAAAGGACTGGCTTGACATGTTTATAATTTCATAAGTGGTCAAAACCAGAGAAGGCTATGAAATGTTGCTCCGATCAGCTACCGCTGATAGCCCCAAAGATTAAATGCTACGTGAAAGGAAATTAAGATGTACCAGAGCAAGCACATGAGAACTATGAAGAATTACACTGATGCTAACATTTGGTAACCATTCATGATGCCAGTGGATATCTCATCCTCATCCACTAATGCAGTGTAGCTACAATTGCCACAAACTGCCAACGAATCTTTGATGGACTACCAAACAAAAATCTTCACTAACCTTGACAAGCAAGAGCAGCAGATGCGCAAGGACCATTGGGTTTCCTTTCAAGTCATCCAATGTTACGGCAAGGACATATTTATAGGCCTTCATCAAATATGGGTCAGATGTTCTCAACTTCATGTTCCAATGCATTCATATCTCCAACAACCTCACCTGGTCTCTTCACAACAATGCGGTGATCAAGAAAGCACTTCAGCGTATTTACTTTCTTAAATATCTGAGAAGATTCAGCAGGTCCACAAAGATTAATCTACAATGGACTATGGAGAGTACTCTGACAGGATGCATCGCAGCCTTGTGTGGCAACTGCTCTGGTCTTGACTGCCTGAACTTGCAGACAGTGGTGAACACAGCATAGTCCATCACAGGCTCAGTACTTCCATCCATCCAGTCTACATCAGGACGGCTGGAAGTATCGTCAAAGGCACCTGCCACCCTGGCCATTCTCATCTCATTTACTTTCTGGAAAAAATACAGAAGCTTGAAAGCTTGGATGTTCAAGACTTAGAACAGCTTCTTCCCACACTGTTATCGGACTCTGAACCATTCACCTCCTTCACAGTCCAGTTGCTGCAATGTACTCTTACTCTTAACTCTACCACAATTGGTTATTCTGTTATTGCGCTGAAATGATTTTTCCACCACAACCTTTGCCCCATTCTGCTGTTTTGAACAGGTCTGTATTTATTGTCTTATCTATCAATACCATCTATACTCTATGAGCTTCCTGCACAATGAATTTCATTGCACCCAGGTGCATATGACAATAAACTAATCTCATCTGATCTTATTAGCATGCAGAGTGGGTGTAGTTTCAACATGGATTGTGGTGGTTTAAGATGTCGGCTCACTTGATGCACCCTTTCAAGGAACAAGAAATTAGAATAACTTTGAAATGCAAAGAACCACTGGCATCAATGCATTTTATATCACTTTCAATTAAATTAAAACAATGTATGTCAGAGGAATAAATTTCATGATACAAGAAATCTCACTCATTCCTTGTCAACCTTTAAACATTAAAAAAAAATCAATATGATTCATAGTTGAACAAAATAGCACTGACTTACCCCTTTCGCTAATTGCATTTGTTTCCAGCACCGTATAAGGAGACTAAGTCGTAGCCTTGACGTGTTTGTTGCCCTGGCAATACGAGAAAGGTAAGTACGTAACAGTTTAAAGAACCAGTTATGAGAAAATCAATCATATATCACAATGAATTGGAAATAAATTACTCTCTAGGTCTGTATAGAATGTGCTCTGTAATGACCAATCTTGTTCTGTGAATGATTAATGTAACCTGGCTTGCCAGTAATTTGTGGTGTCATCCTATCCTTAAGTCTGCTGTAATTAACTTTACTCTCCTATTTCATCCCTCAAACCTCTTTTTCTTGTCTCCTCGTGGTACGCCTACATAGAGCATCCATTTTATTAATGCTGGAAGTCTGCAATACACATCTGCATGGCCGTCGGATATATTTTGACAACTTTATTTCTCTGATGCTGCAATTATGACCGGTGATCCGTGGGATGAGACGGGGGCTACAAACCCCTGAATTAAACCCACTTGGGAAATTGTTCAATCATTGCATGTCAAATATACCCTTCATTACCTAAACTGATCTTAACACGATGGGTGGAGGGTGACTTGGGGAGGAGGCTCAAAATTCAGCCTGTAGTCACACACGACACAACGGCTGATTCAGTTTCAGATTGTGGCCAATGTGAGGGATGGCTGGTGGAGTTGGAAACCAACGTACTGTCAGGACAGAAGGTGATGGTCTTTCCAATACATAGTTGGAGGAATGAAGAACATAAAAAAGTCCTTCAACACTGGCTGTTTTTCCCTCAAATAGCTACCAAATCTGACCAGACCCAGGTCCATTTATTATCTCAAAAGGATTTCCCTTACATAAGATAAGCAAAGATATATATTGTCCTTACTTGTCATTTCTAGTGTTTGTTCTTGTATCCTTTTGCTCCGGTTTTTGGCTGTTTATCTCAAATGCCTTGATCACATATCCCGGAGTTAGACTTTAGAGAAACAGGCCCTTCTACCCACCGAGTCCACGTCGACCAGTAATCACCCCGTACACTAGCACTATCCTATACGCTAGGGACAATTTACAATCTTACCAAAGCCAATTAAGCTACAAACCTGTACGTCTCTGGAATGCGGGAGGAAACCAGGGCACCCGGAGAAAACCCACGCGATCACAGGGAGAACGTACAAACTCCGTACAGACAGCACCCGTAGTTAGTATCGAGCCCGGATCTCTGGTGTTGTAAGACAGAAACCCTACCGCTGCGTAACCGTACTGCCCTAAAATAGGATGACATGGGTACGTTAAATACAACACGGAGACTGATTCAGTGTCGGACAGGGACAAAGTTCTTGGTCTTTGATTCTCTAACCTTTATTATTCAACCCCAATTCCCTTGGTCTAACGAGGTTCAGGTCTCATCACACTCTTTATGATTTAATAACCTCAAGTTTCATTTACGAGTCCCCAGAGTCTTATAGTACATCTCCCTAAACTCAATTTGATTTTCTACGCTTTAACTCTGGTTTATGAAGCCGCACACTCCATTTGACATTGTTTGGTTAAAGATTATAATTAATGCGTTGGTGTCTCACTTGTTGATGAACTGTGTGCTTTGAAGATGCCCATAGCACCTTGGCCACATCTTTCTGCAAGGTATTTGAAAGGCTCCCAATCTTGGCAGAGCATCAGTCTTCAGAAACAAAACCAGAAAGCCGGCACTGTGCAGAGTGGGAAATCTGCCAATGGAGTTAGTGTCAATAAAATGCACTTAAAAAGTGATTAGGAATACCAGAAATAAGCGACTCAAAACCAGGCACTTTGATGTACTTATGTACTGGCTACTAGTTTTAACCTGTCGTGTTGCAAGTAGTTTGGCTTTATTCTTGGTAGCACTGAGTTTGAGTTTTGTGTATTGTCACGTGTACCGAGGTACAGTGAAAAGCTTGCATTGCGTGCTAACCAGTCAGTGGAAAGACAATACATTATGAGGGCCATTCTGAACAGAAGAAATAAACTATGTGTGAAAACATTACCCCTCAGGTACCTATTTAATCTTTCCCCTCCCATCTTAAACTTATGTCTCCTGGCTTGATTCACTCTACTCTGGGTTAAAGACTCTGTGCAGCCACCTTATCTATTCCCCTCATGATTTTTTTTTTTAACCTCTATAAGATTATCCCTTTCCTTCTGCGCTCCAAGAAATCACCAATTGGACAGGGTTTAACAGTGGTCAAATTGTTATTTTTCAGTATTAATTAAAAGCATTGGTCAGTTAGGGTTAAAGAAGGAACTGCAGATGTTGGAAAATTGAAGGTAGACAAAAGTGCTGGAGAAACTCAGCGGGTGCGGCAGCATCTATGGAGCGAAGGAAATAGGCAACGTTTCGGGCCGAAACCCTTCTTCAGACCAATTAAAGGTTTCAAAGGTCTTTTATTGTCACGTGTACCAATTAAGATACAGTGATATGCGAATTCCATACAGCCTTATGGGGAAAAAAGCAGGACACACAACTACATAAAAGTTAACATAAACATCCACCACAGCAGATTCCCCACGTTCCTCACTGTGATGGAAGGCAATAAAGTCCAATCTTCTTCCCCTTTATTATTGGAATAGATCAAGAAAATGTCTATTCAGACATTTCTTTCCAGGGGGGGCCTCACAAGCATCCCAAGCATCCAGGGTGGGCCTCAGCAATCCCAAGCATCTTCATCCAAGAATAGACTGATGGGTCATTCCCTCTCTTGCTTTATATGCAACACTCTTTCAATGTGAATTCAGTTTTAATCCTTTGCCAGACAAAACTGTGGTAAGTGAGGGAATTTCAGCCTTGTCAAGACATTGCACTGGTGAAACGCAACAGATGTCAAGTTGGTGTTTACTGCCACATGCACAGCTACAGAGAGGTACAGGTATAATGAAAATCATGCTTGCAGCAACATCGCAGGCACCTAGATTCAGACACACAAAAACATAAATTACACACAAAAACTGGAAAAACAAAACAAGCAGCAACAACATACACAATTAGAAAACATCTTCATATGTTCATAAGTTACAGGAGCAGAATTAGGCCATTCAGCCCATCAAGACTACTCTGCCATTCACTCATGGTTAATCAATCTTTCCCTCTCAACCCCATTTTCCTGCCTTCTCCAAATACCCCCTGACACCCATACTAAACATACTGGTCCTTGGTGTTCCATTGCCAAGGTATGATCACGGTTGTGCAGGTCAGTTCAAGAACCTAGACACCAAATGCTGGAGTAACTCAGCGGGACAGGCAGTACCTTTGGATTCCTTCTCTCCAGAGATACTGCCTGTCCCACTGAGTTACTCCAGCATTTGGTGTCTACCTTCGATTTAAGCAGGCATCTGCAGTTCTTTCTTACACAGTTCAAGAACCTGGCAGTTATAGGAAAGTAGTTGTGGTAGAGTGGGACTTCAGGCTTCTGTACCTCCTGCCTGATGATAGCAACAATATAACATGAAAAAGAGGGCATAACCGGGCTGAGTCCACCGCTTTCTGGAATCTCCTGTGTTCCTGTTTATCAAAGGTCCCGTACCAGGTGTTGATACAACCAGTCAGGATACTTTCGACATCTGTATAAATTTGTTAGAGATTTTGGTGACAGGCCAAATCTCTTTCAACATCTAAGAAAATAGAGTCGCTGGCATACCTTCAGGATGCATCCATGTGTTGGGCTCAGGTCAGGTCAGGTCATCCAAGATGTTTCTTCGATCTGTTGCAGAAGTGTCAGTATATCAACTCAAATTTCTGAGATGCTCAACCCCCAAGAGAGGCAAGAGTTTTATTGTCATATTTCCCAAAACTGAGCATTAAAATTCTTGCTTGCAGCCGCACACCAGGTACGTAAACAGAGTACTCTTTCAACACAGTGATAAACACCAACAACTGACCAAAGAGAACATACTTTCTATCCTGTGTGGGAAGGAACTACAGATGCCGGTTAAATCCGAAGATAGACACAAAATGCTGGAGTAACTCAGCGGGACAGGCAGCATCTCTGGAGAGAAGGAATGGGTGATGTTTCGGTTCGAGTCCCTTCTTCAGACCAGTCTGGAGTTACTCCAGCTTTTTGTGTCTATCTTCATACTTTCTATCCTTCAAGGTTTCCGTTTGAGTTTAGTTTATTGTCACGTGTACAGTGAAAAGGTTTTCTTGCGTGCTAACCAGTCCGTGGAAAGACAATACTTGATTAGTGTTCCACAGCAAGTAAATGTTCCTGACAGACAGACGGTGACATCAATCAGATTCCAGGACATCCACGTTTATGTAAAGATGTTTGGAGCAAGACCAGGTTGGACAAGGACCTTGACCCAAGGCTACTGGAGTGGATTCAACACAATGAGTAGGTCATCACACATTCTGGTGGTTACTGATTAAAGCTACAATACCTTGTCTGCCTCGTGATTAGGAGCAAGGACTGGTCACATAAGGGTTTACTCTGATGACATTTAGAAGGAAATCCTCATAATTATTAACCAGAATTAAATTTTGGAGGCACAATAGTGAAAAATAGCTGAGGACGGCATATTTTCAAGTTGGTGCATCTGATTTGGGGAGAGAATGGAATTGAAGAGAAATGCAGCATGGAAACAGGCCCTTTGGCCCACCTAGTCCAAGCTGACCATTGATTGCCAGTTCACACTAGTTCCATGTTGTCCTGCTTTGGTATCCACAAATTTACAGAGACCAATTAATCTGCAAACCCGCACGTGTTCGGGATGCGGTAGGAAACCCATGCGGTCACAGGGAGAACGTGCAAACTGCACACAGACGGTACCTGAGGTCAGGATTGAACCCGGGTCTCTGGCGCTGTGAGGCAGCAGCTCCACCATTGTGCGGCCTGAAGATGTCTCTACTGCGTAAATAATCTGTGCTCTTGATGATATTGAAAATAGGTCACTGATATAGAAAGTACTCCGAGTCATTATTACAACACTAGCACAATAGTAACATCAAAGGGAAAAGTTGCTTGGAGGCTTGTTTGCCAGCTACACACAGGATTTTGCTGATGCCAACAGTTCCAAGTGTTTTTTTTCCCAGTGTTGAAAACACCTGTTTGATAGCAAAAAATATAGCTTAAGGCTTGAAAGAAAGAGAAGAGATTATTGGTTGCTTTCTTCAAAGGCCCAAGGACATGTTTCAGCAAGTGGGAGATGGCACAGTTTTAGTCACTCGCTTTATGGATTGAAGGCTATTCTTTATAACACGGCACCAACTCAGCAGCTTTCAACCATGGAGTGCCGTTAATGCAGATAGCCCAAGGGGCATTGTTCAACAAAAAAATACACTGACCCACATAGGGAGGCTTTAAGGACAGACAATCAAAAGCTTGGTCATCTTGAGAACATGTTTGAGAGGGGTAGGGAGGTGGAGAGGTTTAGGGAGAGAATCCTGAAGCATTGGGGCCGTGGCAGCTGAAGACATGGCTGCCAATGGACGAGTGATTAGTAGGAGGGAGAATTGGAGGAACACAGTGATCTTGGAACAAGCGGAGCGTAAATGGCAGAATCTCTCAACCTCCCCATCCACCTGCCCCATTGAGGACCTCTTGCCCCATTTGTGACTCCCACACTCAGATCTTAGAAGCAAGTCAACCTTGATTCAAGTGACCGAGGGAGAGAGAGAGGGAGAAGAGAGAAGAAAGGAGAGAGAGAGAGAGAGAGAGAGAGAGAGAGAGAGGGAGGGAGAGAGGGAGAGAGGGAGAGAGGGAGAGAGGAGTACAAGTAGAAATGGGGAAGCTGTGAGGTGGAAAGATCGGTAGGTACATGGGAAATCCGGTAAACTCGTGACGTTTTTTCAACAGTCAAAAATGTCCACGAGTAAAAAAATACTTGTGATGAATTAAAAAAAAACTTTTTACTCGTACGAGCCGCTACGAGACATCCACGAACTCCTACGGACCCACTGCGAACATTCTCCGAGTTCGAATCAGGGGAAAACTCGGGAGAACTCTTGAATTACCTCATACAGTGGTACAGGCCCTCAAGGATGCACTCTTACAGAAGGTACTGAAGGGTGAGGGAGGCTTGAGAGAACACAAGAAAATGTAAATGCAGGAAAGTTCTGGAGCAAGGTGAAGGATGGGGTTGTTTTAGCAGGAGTAGGCAGAGATTTGATGGGCGATAGCTATTTACAATTCTAGGTGTGCTTGAACATACACAGCCCCATGCATATAAACTCATGCTTAAAATGCAGGTATATATACATAATAGCACGTAGATCATTTATACAAGTGCAGACTCACCCACGCACTCACACACCCAACAAACACCAAAACACAAAGACTACAGAGATGAGAATTTCCCACCCAGGGATTTCATCTGCAAAGAGCTGATCAACGTTGATTTTGATTTTGGAGACAGAAGAAGTATTGATTTAGATTTATTCATCCCATGTTGTCTGCGAATTCACAGGAGAATGAGAAAAATTCAGAGGAAGAATGATAAATTATTCACAATCACTTGAAGTTGTGCCAACTCTGGGAAACGCGTCTCACTCAGTAATTAGGCCCCAGCGTTGTTGCACACTTTCAAGGTTGTGTGGGAGGCTGAGAGACTGGATTATGTTCTCAATCCTGCCTGAATGATTAGATAAAAGTCCCCATTGTCGGCTGCAAATGAAGTGATTTTAAGATTGCCCGACCAATGATTCCAAAATGTCATTCTTAAGACATATTGGGAGGGGTGAGGAGAGCAGGGGGTGGATATTTTTTCTTACTTGACACATATACCAAAGAGAGAAAAAGCAACAAAATAGTTCAGAGATATAGTGTGGAAACAGGCCCTTCAGTTCACCAAGTGCCCGTTGACCAGCGATCACCCATACCATAGATCTATGTATCCCAGTCTTACATCCTGTGCACTAGGGGTAATTTACCAAAGCCAATTAGCATAAAAACCTGCACGTCTGTGGAATGTGGGAGGAAATTGAAGCACCTGGAGTAAACCCATGTGGTCACAGGAACAGAACATACAAACTCCATGCAGATAGCACCCACAGTCAGGATTGAACCCAGGTCTTTATCGCTGTAAGGCTCTACTCTACCGCTGCGCCATTGTGCTCTTGCGATTTCTCTTTCCCAGTGTCCTGTTGCCTTCTGTAAGCATCCTGGAGTTGGACAAGATCTGCCATTATTTATATCTGGTCCTATATCAATGATCATCTCAGCATGTCACTTGATTATTCCTCCCAATAAAATAAGTCAACGTTAGCTCAACTCTTTGCAGTTGTTTGTGGCTCAGCTGGTAGCACATTTACCTCTGAATCAGAAGGTCATGGGTTCCAGTCCAGGGAGCTCCCAACTGCTCTCTGCTAACATACATGGCTAGAACTCTTCTCCACCCTCCCCATACCCCCATTGGCCTGCGAGTGGCCCACTATCTGATATCAAAGGCCAAGACCATTTATTTCAGTTCACTTCTGGAACATAGACATTCTTGGAATTGATTAACGCGGGCAAGGAGTCAATGACATAAAAATACAAAATGTCAGAAGTCCTCAAAATGTCTGCAGAGAGGAAATACAGAAACGGTATTAATGCGTCAGCTGCTTCTGAACTTTTCACCTAATAAAAGATTATTTACTAAAAATATTACCTGTTTCGAGACACATGAGCTGGGAGTCTTGAGCAAAGGACTGAGCAACGATCAAGATGGCGGCGGTGAGGGACAGAGGAGAGGATCGTTGCTGGGGAATGGGCTTGGAATCACCTCCGTCATCCTCGTAGGTGCTCTGAGTGTTCTGAGGTCGATGATGGAAGGTCCATTCCAAGCCCATTCCCCAGCACCGGGCACGTAGGCTGAGCAGTGAGACGATGGGAAGGTGCGTTGGTGGGTCAACGTGCCATAAGTTCACACGTTTATAGGAGTAGAATTGGGCCATTCGGCCCATCGAGTCCACTCCGCCATTCAATCATGGCTGACCTCTGCCACCTCATCCCATTTTCCTGACTTCGCCCCATAACCCTTGTCACCCGTTCTAATCAAGAATTTGTCTATCTCTGCCTTAAAAATAGACACTGACTTGGCCTCCACAGCTCTCTGTGCCAATGAGTTCCACAGATTAACTACCCTCTTACTAAAGAAGTTCCTCCTCACCTCCGTTTTAAAAGAGTGCCCTTTAACTCTGAGGCTATGACCTCTGGTCCTAGACTCTCCCACCAGTGGAAACATCCTCTCCACATCCACTGCATCTATTCCTTTCATTATTCTGTGTTTCAATGAGGTTCCTCCCCCTTCTAAACTCCAGCGACCAGAGGCCCAGTGCTGTCAAGCGTTCATCATATGCCAACCCACTCATTCCTGGAATCATTCTTGTAAACCTCTAGACCCTCTCCTGAGCCAGCACATCCTTCCTCAGATATGGTGGCCCAAATTTGCTCACAGTACTCAAAATGTGGCCTGACCAGCACTTTATAGAGCCGTGTCGAGGTGTTGGTGGAGTGGGCCGCTGGAGGCCCTGCAGTAGCCTGGGGCTCGAGCGCATCAGGCGCCGCTCCTAGAAGCTGAACATGCGGATGGGATGCAGCCTGCAACGGTGCCGGGCAGCAGTGGAGGACATCGACAACATCGTCTGACCAGGTTGACCTCTGCAACCCTAACCCCGACAATGGGCCTTTATAGTTAAGACTACACGAACGTGAAGGGTACAAATTGGCGGCAGGAATGTAGTGGCTCTTCTGTACTCCTTCAGCGTAATCCACTTACACTCTTGTACTATATGTAATAATAATATTGTGCCTATATGTAATAAAACTTCAACTGAACTGTATGTAAAAAAAATAATTTCACTGTACCTAGGTACACGAGCAAAGATACACCATCCTGGCCACACACTCATCTCACCTCTGCCATTGGGAAGAAGGTACAGGAGCCCGAGAACTGTAACGTCCAGGTTCAGGAACAGCTTCTTCCCTACATCCATCAGGCTATTAAACACTACAATCTCATAAGCTATGAACTACAATAGACTATTATTATTATTATTATTATTGCAGTTATTGTTTGTTCTTTTTTTCTGAGTTTTTGTTATATTATTTATTATGATTACATATTCTGTTGTGCTGCAGCAAGTAAGAATTTCATTGTTCTATCTGAGACATATGACAATAAAACACTTGACTTGACTTTAGAAATGCAGCGCGTTAACAGGTCCTTCAGCCCACTGAGTCTGCGCCGACCACCCTGCACACAACCACTATCCTACCCACGAGGGACAATTCACAATTTTACTGAAGCCAATTAACCTACAAACCTGTACGTCTTCAGAGTGTGGGAGGAAACCAAAGCTCCCGGAGAAAACCCACGCGGTCACAGGGAGAACGTACAAACTCCGTACAGACAGCACCCGTAGTCAGGATTGAACTCTGGCGCTATAAGGCAGTACCTCTACCGCTGTGCCACCTTGCCGCCCTTAATATGGACAATGAAGTACCATTGAACACATAGACCAATATTTTACCCGAGTCGCTCGCCTCAAACAGCTTGATTTGTTCAGTATTTCGAGATTCCCAGCATATTGCAGTTTTGTGCTTTCTGATAAGAAATCTTAGAAAATGTACTCATTATCCAAACTGCAGTGGAAGCATCTTGAATATTTCCAGAGTCTAGCTGCAAGTAGATTTTTGATATTGCCCCTGTGAAACATCTTGGCCATCTTTACAGGATGTCAACACTGTTGCAGGTACCCGGGAGCTCATCACTACCACCTGGTGGCAAATGTTGGGTTTGCTCCCAGGAACAGAATAAAGAGGAATAATGCAGCAGTTTACAGCAGTAGATACAGCGCGGAAACAGGCACTTCGGCCCACCGAGTCCGCGCTGACCAGCAATCACCTGTTCACACTAGTTCTATCCTACACACACTTGGGATAATTTACTATTTTACCAAGCCAATTAACCTACAAACCTGTACGTCCTTGGAGTGTGGGAGGAAACCGGAGCACCCGGAGAAAACCCACGCAGGTCACGGGGAGAACGTACAGACTCCATACAGACGGCACCCGTAGACAGGATCGAACCCGTGTCTGGTGTCTGTAAGGCAGCAACTCCACCGCTGCGCCACCGTGACATAAAAGAAGAGATTGTATTAAGTCGATTTGTGGTGTATATGTTTATTATGGGGAAAATTTAACATTGCCTTATAATCTAAAACGGGAAAACAAGTGATAAATAAAAGCATAATTACAAAAAAACCCATTTCAGAATGTGACTGTTTACATTTTTCATTTTTTTACTTTACATCATAGATAAAATAATTAGGTTTTCACTTTTTCTTTACACAGAGAATCAAGAAAAAATACACGGTGTACCTCAGTAGAAGTTAATCCTCAGGAACCCTTTTTTTTTGTAAGCAGAGAGGTATATAAAATGCTTGGGAGAGATCCTGAGCGCTCCACAATTCAGTTAGTGCATATGCATTTTCCGTACAAGGCAGCCGTGGCTGAATTGAGCAGGTTAAACGGCATTGAAAATGGGGACCAGGGTGGGGACTCTGGGGGCTGGAATCAAAACAGGTCGGTAAGATTCCTGCGACTCCACTCGTCTCTGTCCGGGCTGGTCAGTCCAGGATGTTTCAGGGAGTTCTCATGGAATGTGTACATCTAGTAGCCCTTTCGAAATTGGGTTATGGTCGAGGAATATAATGGGGGGCAGGAGAAGGAACGGGTTATGCATTTACCAAATTTACAGTGCATCGAGAGAATTTAAACATTCATTTAAAAAAAACCTTGCAAAATCACCCGTGATTAATCAAAATCCTTCTCCAAATCCACAGAAGCAAAGCTACTGGCAAAGAAAAATAATTTTTTCAAAACTAATAAAAATAAATTATGTCTATGAACTCTTAAAGCTTGTTTTTTTTTAAAGAAAAAAACAAGTGTTACATCTGCATCATGTGTCTGATGATGTGTGGATGAATGGGTTGCTGGCAGTTTGCATCCCGTGCAATTTTGTGCACACAAACTCAAAACAAGTGAAGCCCGTTAAATTAACGATGGATTAATCAGTACATGGCAATAATGGAGAGATTGTTTAAAAAAAAATAATGGTGAGATTTGCTCTAATCAGTAGCAAACCTTCTCCTGCTGGTCTCCCCACATTGCCCTAAACTCCCTGCAGATTCCTTCACTCACTGATGCACTTGGGGCAGTTTACAGGAGCTAACCAACTAAACGAACCGTGTGTCTTTGGGATGTGGGAGAATGCCTGATAGTGGGCAGGGAGTTCCAAAGCACAAAGAACCCCTCCGGTCGAAAATACCAAGCTCACAGGGGAAAATGAACCCTTATTGTGGTTCAATATCGAATGGGCAGTGGATATTTGAGAAGGTGTCACCTAAAGACAGTTCCTACGGACACAATCTGTTTCCAAATTGAAATATTGCACGTTGACTAAACTGGCCAGTGCTGGAATTAGTGATTTGTTTATTGGATGTCCCAAACATGGTTTAAAAAGAACATTATGGGAAGTGTGGGGTAGAGACAGCTGCTGTAGTAAAGCTCACCTGGAGCACGAACAACTCAGGTTTGTGATAGAAACATTAAACTGTCTGTGCTAAAGACTCCCATGCATTTTAATACAGGGGGGTATCGGGGACAAGTCTCTGGTGTACATGCCTTCCCCTAACCCCATCCACCTCCGAATAGTAATAGCCCTCGCATTGAAATCTCTTTCAGTCAACGTGCTTTAATCAACAGCCCAGCGGCACGGACTCCTGGGTGATCCCCCTCATGCCTGAGTGGTTCTCATTGAGTGGTCATATCTGTGTTCACTGCCATCTCTATTCCAGTGGCAAGAGAACGCGTTCACTGGCCAAATACCAATGCCATGGCAACTCCCTCAGTTGGGGCATCCCCCCTTCCTTCAGAAGTTGTACAACGTGCATTATTCATGTGCGTAAGGTGTTACCACGCAGGTGACCGTTGCAACCCATTTATTCCACATTTCTGTTTCTGCCACTCATTATGGACATGGGGAGGGGCGGGTGGTGGAATCGGGTGGGGTGGGATGAGGTGAGAGAGGTTCCTCTTCCTTGGATGTAACTGCCTTAAGGGTTGAATGCTCCTACACCAACCAGGGTTTGGATAAGAAAGAAGTGGATGGCTGGATGAGACGACCAACCAGTATCCATGGAAACCGTGACCCAGCATGAGTTAGTACCTTTCAAGAGAGGAGGAGGGGGGGAGATGGTGGAGGAGATGGGGGAGATAAGAACATTTAATGGAAGTACCAGGCAGGAATCGTTTTCTGGGGTGGGACAGACATAGACTTAGCAGGGCTGGGTTTCTGAACAACTGTCTTACATTGAACTTTCCTCAACAGTCTAAGGGCTGGGAGCCACACAAACATAAGATCAATGTGTGAGATAGATCACACCCCAGAAAAAAACCCACTGACCCTTTCTATAATTAAATAATCAAATCAAAATCCACAAAAAAAGTGGAAGAAAAATTCTATACAAGTATTAAAAATAACATTTCTGTAATTTTTAGCAGTGCCTTGAGGTTATAAAATGGAAACTTGACCACAGAATGTGTTGAAAGCATTAATTCCTGTTCTCTGCTTGGACTCTCTCCATGCAGACTAGGTATTTGGTAAAACGCATTCCCATTCCCATTGGTATTGGAGACAGAACCAAAACTGAAATGCCATTGCACATTCAAACGCGAGTGAAATATTTCCCTGACATTTGCTTTTGAGAAACCACAATAATAAAACATACATCATGGAATTGGAATTGTTTTCGGATTAAAGCAATAAGAAATATTTCCACAGTGTATGAATATTTTTTTTAAACATTTTTTTTTCCTTTAAAGTGCTTCTTGGCATCAAACCATACTCAGATGATGACCCTTCAAAATAGGCCGGTGGTGAGGTGTGGCCACGTTTTTAAGTCAACCCATTGTTGGTTCCGTGAGTTAGCGGTCCTAGACAACACAAATTCACCATGAGTTCATGGAATCCAATTGAACAGCCTGCTGTTGTCTGTCTGTACCCAACTCGAAAGACACAACTCAATCTTAAACAATCTAATGTGAGAAGTAACCTGGGGCTCCACAGGAACCGCTCTATGCTTCTCATTCTGTGGATCTGGCCATTTCCTTTCCTCGCGGCTACAGTTCCTTCCCGCAAGGCAGAGATATGAAGGCAAATGCAAAACTGGGTGATTCTGGTCCCGCTACAACGAAACAGTGCAAATTCTCCTCTCCCCTATGCCCCGCTCCCCCCTCCCCCCTCATGGCCTCTCACCTTGTTCAACGTAACCCGCACTTTAACACAACACAGTACTCAAGAAGATAGACACAGAATGCTGGACTTACTCAGCAGGTCAGGCAGCATCTCTGGAGAAAAAGAATAGGTGACGTGAAGGGTCGAGACCCTTCTTCAATCTGACCCGAAACGTCACCGATACCGTTTCTCCAGAGATGCTGCCTGACCTGCTGAGTAACTCCAGCACTTTGTCTCTATCTTTGGTGTAAACCAGCATCTGCAGTTCCTTCCTACACAGTACTCAAGAAACCGTCCAGTGCTCCTTCATGAGGTGCCTTTGAGAATGTGAAGGTGGTCAGTGGTTACAGCGAGCCCTTGCCCCACACGATGCTGCGGGATGGAACCCTGACAGGTGCCTGACCAAGTCTCAAGGATGCATGGGAATGTCTGCACAAAGAGCTAGGCCTCCTGGTCAAAGCTCTCCCTGTGGCACCTCTCCATTTGCCCCAGATCAGTTATCAACAGTGTGCGCGAGTGAGTGAGACTTCCCCGTTTAATGCCAAGTCACAGGTAACTTTATACTGTGTAGTTGATGAAGCACATTCCACACTGGACTCCGTTAAGTGGACTGGACATCCTAACCCCCGTCAGCCTGGGTTGGATTTAAAGCCAGGCTCCAGAGAAGACAGACTTGTACCTGACATGCTACACCTTGGTCTAACCCTCCCCTCAAATTATAAGCAGTCCAGACAAAGACTGTACATTTTCGGAATTGAGATGATCCAAACGAAGGCAATTAAAATATCCCAATCAGCATTCTAATAAAATGGATATAAAAGTAAAAGAAATCAAGTATAAACCTTTGTGGACACATTCCACCCTTGCAACTGTACAATTTTTGCTTTTTAAAAACATTATACATTCAGGATTTAATTTTACACTAACATTTGAAGTTGTTTTTCCCCCTCAATTTTTTTTAAACTATTAACATTTTGGAGGGGGGAAGAACAAACCTCAGAATCGTTGTCTCCCTCAAAAGGGAGAATCGCACTTCCATTAAAAGCCATTGCACACGTGACAATGCTATTTACATTTATAACCCCGTGGTGCGTTGTAGAGAGATTTTTCTTCCCAGCAACACCGGAAATGATAAGAAAGATATTTAGCCGGTACTTCACTCTCTGGCCTCTGCAGCTTGCCCGATTTTAGTCACCCTTATTTTCCGCAAGGTCAGATCATTTTGGTCGGGTAGATTTAAAAGCATCAGGAGCTCTCTCTCCACCAATGCCCACAGTGTGTGGATGCCACTTCAGTGAACGGGGGGAGTGGAGCATTCTCACTGGACTATAGGTCAATTAGCACAGAGGCGCTGTCATTCCTCACAGTTTGTGCCAGGAGAGAGTACGTTGGGATCTGGTGGTGAAAGTCCTTTCATGAGGGGTGAATAATGCAGCAGGCGCTGTTCACCAAGTTTGTTACATGGATCTTCTGTGATTTTTCGCTGCGGGAGACATCAAAAGCTTAAATCAAACCAGTCAGATGTCATACTCTGAATCCACCTCCTCGGAAGTGTGACACAGCACCTTAAGTCCAGTGACGGAGGTAATACAGGAGGAATTCTCTCCTGACACAACTTAGAAGGAGCCGCAGCCTCTTGGTTTGTTACAGTTCCAATGTTCGAACTTAACAGAACAGAAAACAGTGGTGAACATTTCACTTCCCGATTGAATTTTATCTCCATCCACACCCAACGGCAGTTGGGACATTAAATCTTTGCCCGCAGACTTCACTTTTCTTTTTTAGTGCTTTTGTTGTGCAGAGAGGTCATTGCACCAACTAAATATATTGATAGGTTCTGCCTGCACTTGGAGCAAAACCTTCACAACTAGAAGTGGAGGAAGACATGGTGGTTTCAGGTTGGACCAACTGAAGACACCCACACAGAGGCATTGCAGCAATGCCGGCCTCCACTCTCTCTCTCTCTCTCTCTCTCTCTCTCCCCCCTCCTCCCACTCCCTCCCCAAACACCCGAGGTGCCAGTCCAGTCCTAGTGCAGGATAGCTCAACAGTAGAAAACCTCCTCGCTGCCCAGTCGCTCAGTTGCAGGACGCTTCGTGTCCGAGCCTGCTTGGTGGAACTTCGGGTTGCCTGTTGCTGGGAGGACATCTGAGGGAAAACAGAACCAGGAGATGATACTTTAATCAGTGGATCCTGCAGAAGAAATGATGGTGAAAACAGCATCCAAGCTAGTGTCATCAACGGTTATTATAAGGCAGGTGAAGGAAGGAACGGCAGATGCTGGTTTATACTGAAGATAGACACAATAAACAATAGGTGCAGGAGTAGGCCATTCAGCCCTTCGAGCCAGCACCGCCATTCAATGTGATCATGGCTGATCATCCCCAAACAGTACCTCGTTCTTGCTTTCTCCCCATATCCCCTGACTCCGCGATCTGGAGTAACTCAGCGGGACAGGCAGCATCTCTGGAGAGAAGGAATGGGTGACGTTTCGGGTCGAGGCCCTTCTTC
This sequence comes from Malacoraja senta, assembly GCA_038087875.1. Taxonomy (NCBI): domain Eukaryota; kingdom Metazoa; phylum Chordata; class Chondrichthyes; order Rajiformes; family Rajidae; genus Malacoraja; species Malacoraja senta. The sequence continues at coordinate 7,927,312 of CM075989.1, read as the reverse complement.
AGACTCATTATGTTGTTATGAGACAACTGGCTTGCCATTAAATAGCCATCTTAATCATCAATGCCATCTCAAATGACAATCCAGACTTGGATTATTTTCTCTGAAACGTCAGAGGTTGCGGGAGACCTGATAGAAGTATATACAATTACGAGAGGCATAGATAGCGTAGACAGTCAGAATAGATGAAGGAGTCGGTCAGAATATTTCTCCTAGGATGGGCATGGCTCTAAGTTGAGAGGGGCAAAGTTTAAAGGAGACATGCAGAGCAATTTTCTTTTCACAGAGGATGGTGAGTGTCTTGAACACACTGCTGAGGGTGGTGGCTGAAGCGGTTATAACAGTGGCAATTTAAAGACTTTTGGATAGGCATATGGATATGCAGGGAATGGAGGGATATGGGTTATGAGAAGGTAAATAAGTGATGGTCTTGGCATCATGTTTGGCACAGACATTGTGGGCCGAAGGGCCTGTACTGTTCTATGTTCTTCCAAATGTATGCCTCACTAACGTCACCTTGAATGCCTGTCTCTTCACTGATGCCATCTTAAATGTCTAACTAACACCACCTTAAATGTGTAGGAAGGAACTGCTTTTTGCTGGTTTGAAACCGAAGATAGACACACAATGCTGGAGTGACTCAGCGGGACAGGCAGCATCTCTGGAGCGAAGGGATTGGTGAAGAAGGGTCTCGACACGAAACGTCACCCATTCCTTCACTGTTTTCCATTCTGTTGTTGGAACATTGGAACTGTAACAAACCACAGATGCTGCCTATCCCGCTGAGTTACTCCAGCATTTTGTGTTTACCACCTTAAAACTGACAGATCCTGCTCAGGTCCCACAGTCTGCCTGTGACGTACCAGGTCCGTACTCCGACGGCAGGTTCCCAGACCTCTGCCCCTTGTTCTTGCGGTGCTTGGACTTCTTCTCCTTCGGCTTGGCTAGCTTGAGTAACCGTGGTGGGATGGGGTTGTTAGTCTGGTTAGTGCCACTTGGTTGATTGGTGGGCTTCTTGGAGGAGGCCTGTGTGGTGTCTGTGCAGGGGGGGTCGGGGAGGTTCTCCGACGATCCCTTCTTGGTGAGGTGTGCGTCCGCGGGCTCCTGGTTTAACGAGTTGCAACTGGGGTGTTTCGTCGAGCTCGGCGAGCCCTCGTCTGCTTGTGTTGCCGAGTCTCGGTCTGAAGCCTGGGAGCAGAGAGAGAGAGAGGAGAGAGAGAGAGAGAGAGAGAGAGAGAGAGAGAGAGAGAGAGGAGAGAGAGAGAGAGAGATAGAGGTGAGTCCACATAACTCAGGGGCACCACCCCCAGTTGCTCACCCACCCCCACCTGTACCTCCCCACACCACCTCCCCCTCCCCCACTCCCCTCCCCGTACTGTAGCACCCCACCTCCCCCTACCTACACGCCTCCCCTTACCTCACACAAAAGACAATAGACAATAGGTGCAGGAGTAGGCCTTTCGGCCCTTATAGCCATTCAATATGATCATGGCCGATCATCCCCAATCAGTAACCCGTTCCTGCCTTCTCCCCATATCCCCTGACTCCACTATCTTTAAGAGCCCTATCTAGCTCTCTCTTGAAAGCATCCAGAGAACCTGCCTCCACCGCCCTCTGAGGCAGAGAATTCCACAGACAGGCGGAGAATTCCCACAGACACCCCACCCCTTACTCCACACCCACCCCCTCCCTGTACCTCAGCATCCCTCCTCCATTCCCTTCACCTCAGCACCCACCTCCCCCTACCCCACGACCCCCCCCACCCCTCCTGTACCTCAGACCCCTCAGCTTAGGAGGTTGGACACTTCCCAACCCAACCCATGGGTTGGGATTTCGATGAGAGGTGGGATGAGAAGCAATGGACGTTGAATGCTCTCCAGTGGCCCGTGACAGGGAAAGGAAGCATTTGTGACCATATCCCAGCCCTGACCCACATCTACCCTTCTGCTATTAAAGGGGCTATTCAGCCTGAACTTGATTATAACCCTACTTCATTGCAGAAATTGGACTATTTCTCTGGGACCGGAATACTGAAA
>CM075989.1:7870279-7920279 GCA_038087875.1 Malacoraja senta | reverse complement strand
GCCAGATACTGCCTGACCTGCTGAGTTCCTCCAGCTGTATGTTTATTGCTTATTTGACAGACTCCCTCCGAACAGGGACAGTCACATTAGCAGTTTTAACTTCTCATCTGTTTGTGGCTTGGCTGGCAGCGTTCAGTCAGCACAAATCAGATGAACAGATGTAAATAATTACCAACAGGACGCGAAGAACCACTAAGACTAGGGACTCTGGCCTGATCCCTCATTAATAGGATCCTACGTTCTTTCCATTTTCCAGTCCTATCCCCAGAAACCTCGATTCCCTTGGAACCCCCAAAAGTGACGAGTCTCCATTTCAATAGACACTAGACCAAGGGCGACTCGTTGGGTCCCGTTCCCTCAACGCGCGTTTGCCGGGGGGGGGGGGGGGGCTGCGGCATCACACGCACACAAACCACCTCCCACACACACAGGGGGGGAGGGGGGGTGAGAGGGGAGGGGGAGGGAGAGGAGTGGGGAGAGAGGGGGGGGTGAGAGGGGGGAGTGGGGAAGGGGAGAGGGGAGGAGATGGAGAGGGGGTAGAGGGGCAAAGGGAGGAAGGGGCAGAGGGGGGGAGGGGGAGAGAGGAGGGTGGGAGAGAGGAAGGGGGAGAGAGGAGTGGGGAAGAGAGAGGAGGGGGGGAGAGAGGGGGGAGTGGGGGAGAGTAGAGGGATAGTGTCTGAACATCCAAATCAATAGTGGAGAATTCCAAAGATAGACAACGCGGGGAAGAACGCTCTCCATCTTAGACCCGGCAGATGTTGGTCATGGGATGGTAGGAAGAACCAGGGGGGGGGGTCCTTACCTTCAGTGCCTTTAAGGTTGGCCGCAGGAGGCGCCTGCAGGGCACAAAATAATCTGTCCAACCTCTCCCTGCAGCGAATACCCTCCCAATCCTGGCAAAGTTCTGCTAAACTTCCTCTGCACCCTTTCCAAAGCTTCCACATCCTCCTCTAATGGGGTGACCAGAACTGTACGCAATACTCCAGGTGAGGCCTAACTAAAGTCTTATAAAGTAGCATCGTGACTTCCTGACTCTTACACTCAATGCCCCTGACCTGCGGCACATTCACGCAGCAACGCAACAAACTAATGTACAATTATACAATCAATTATCAATGAACACTTGGTAACCAGACTATAATAATGTATTGAGGACAATGTTTTGGAATTTGTGAGTTTCTCTGTCGCACCCTGAGAATAATGAACTTTAGCTGCAGTGCTAACTCTATGCACTAGGTGGCACATTAAGTCCAAAGTTATAATTGGACTGGTGTGGGAGCTGGAAGGGGTGAGGGCTGGGGAGGGGGGGGGGGGGGGCAAGATCCTATAAATAGTCGGGCTGCCAACTCTCCAGGAATGCTCTGGAATCGCCAGGATTTACGGATTAGTCTCCAGGATGCAGCTACAAACAGCTCAGGTTGAAAGATTTATATTTCTTTGAACAGTAATGGTTCTGAACATGCAGGATTATTTTGTGCATCCACGGGCGATGTTGGCAAAGAGGACGTTTGCACCCCTCTCCCATCGTCCTTCCATTGAACGACAATTCCAAAAACACTTAAGTCACACTAATTGCTCTGCACCTTCTCCAGACTTCTTCCCGTTAAAACATTAGCACACATTTTCATTCTGGTAGTTTCAGAGTCACCATTTCTTAGAATACACCACACAGGAACAGCACAGGAACAGACTCGTCAACGACACTTTGTTGCTTCCTGCTCGTTTTAAAACTTCTAGATTTATTTAATTAACTGCCTTCACATTTCCCAGCACCAGTGGTGGGATTTCAATCCATTCACCTGATCAACAGTCAGATTTCTTTTGGAGACACAAGGAACTGCAGATGCCCAAAACTCGAGGAAAATGCAAAGTGCTGGAGGAACGCAGCGGGTCAGGGAGCATCTGGGGAGGGAAATGGACGAACGATATTTCGGGTCGGGACACTTCATCAGATCTTTTCCCCCTAATTATTCATCTTTTGCGATCTGTTCATTACTAGAAAGTATTGATTATATTACTAGAAAGTAATAATTACTAATATACATAAGGTCATAAGTGATAGGAGCAAAATTAGGCCATTGGGCCCATCAAGTCTACTCCACCATTCAATCATGGCTGATCTATCTCTCCCTGCTAACCCCATTCTCCTGCCTTCTCCCCATAACCCTTGACACCCGTGCTAATCAAGAATCTATCTATCTGTGCCTATGCTTTATTCCTCGGCAAAGCAGAGGGCATTGGTGAGTCTGCAGTCGCATCTCGGCAGTGGGTTTGCAAGTCCTGAAGGAAATTGGTCAACTAGTTAGGTTTGTCGAGCTTGTTTATAATTCTAAACTATTGAATTGTTGGTCCAGGTTTCTGGTTTGATCATATATATTTTTGGACTAACACCTGCCCAGGTCTCTGGATTACCTCAGCTGTTGACCTCAGCTAAGAGACGGACAGACTTCTGGGTCGATGACTGTGTATCCGAGTTGGGAAAGGAACCAAGTTACAGTGAAACTCCGACAAAGTTGCCGTGCTGGACTAGCCGATTTTCTGGGCTCTTGGATGTATATAATATATTTTTAATTGACTTTTCTTTTTACATGTGCAAAGCGGTAGAACAAAATCATGTGAGGAATATATCGGGAAGACGCCCAGTCTCTTGTAGAGTCGGGAAATCGGGAAGCAGAGGGGGTAGGTTTAAAGTAAGGGGGGAAAGATTTAATAGGAACCTGAGGGGTATTTTTTTTTTTTACACAAAGGGTGGTGGATGTATGGAACGAGCTGCCAGTGGAGGTGGTTGAGGCAGGGACTATCGCAACATTTAAGAAACACTTATAGACAGTTACGTGGACAAGTTTAAAGGGATATGGACCAAACGCAGGCAGGTGGGACTAGTGTAGATGGGGCATGTTGGTCGGCGTGGGCAAGCTGGGCTGAAGGACCTGTTTCCATGCTGTATAACTGAACAGTTTTCCTGTGAATCCAGTGAGTTTAAAGGGAGAGGGGAATATATAATCACTCCGGTCCCAGGTTCTGACTGTAAACCTGTTCACACTCATGACCCCAGCCACACACTCACAGCCTAGGGTCTTACCCCAAACCCCACCGGCACGCACTTTCAGGATGGAACAGTGAGCCCGACTGAAGCCGCATTTCATGGTCATACTTTATAGGAGCTGAATTAGGCCATTCGGCACATTAGGTCTACTCTGCCGTTCAATCATGGCTGATCTATCTATCTATCCCTCTCAACCCCAGTCTCCTGCCTTCTCCCATAACCCCATGAAAACCCCAATGATGGCCTCCACAGCCATCTGTGGCACTGAATTCAACAGATTCACCACCCTCCGACTAAAGAAATTCCTCTTCACTCCCATTCTAAAGGAACTTCCATTAATTCTGAGGCTATGGCCTCTGGTCCTAGACGCTCCCACTAGTGGAAACATCCTCTCCATATCCACTCTCTCCAGGCCTTTCACTATTTGGAAAGTTTCAATGAGGTTACCCCTCACCAATCTAAACTTCAGCGAGTACAGGCCAAGTGCCGTCAAATGCTCATCCTATGCTAATCCAATCATTCCTGGGATCATTCTCGTGCAATTCTCTGGATTATCAGAGTTTTATTTTGGTTGGTAAGGGGACGGATGGATGGATAGGACACAGGGAACATGCCCGGGACCAATGAGAACGACACAACTGTAGCCTGGTGGGGGAGGCGGCTGACTGATGGGACCGTCAGCTGAAGCTCATGGTTCCGCTGAGGCTGCCATCACCAGTCAGCTGGAAGTTGGCTTTCACTGCCAGAAGAATTCATTAACACATAGCTGGCGGGCAGCCCAAAGCGGTTTTCACATGAGAAGAGGAAGCGTTATTGTAGTGACAGACATGACTCACCTTCTTTAAAACACTGTCTGACTCTGTTCTGCGGAGGTCTTGCCCATCTTCCACTTCGTCCCTCTCTCCACCTGTAAGAGATTGCAGATGAACTCACCAACTTCACTATTCACCTGGTTAGACACCTCCAGGTGCTCCACAGAGAGCGGTGTGGATGTGCTGCAGGCGTTAAGAAAAATGATACCACTAGCACCAGCTCATCTCAGCCTTGGCTCGCCAGCAGTTTTACAGTCACTCACTTTTACAGTCTCTTCCCCTTGGTTTTTCCTCTCCTTTCCCCGCACCACCCCCCACAGCAGCAGTTGTACCGGGGCTGGGATAAGGGGGAGAACTATTCTGGTCAACGTGGCTGGACCTGGTCTCTCCCATTGCTCGCGCGCCTGCACATTCCAGTCGACATTAGTCATCAGTTTAGTTTATTGTCACGTGTACCGAGGTACAGGGAAAAGCTTTTGTTGCTTGCTAACCAGCCAGTGGAAAGACAATACATGATTATAATTGAGCCATTTACAGTGTACACATACATGATAAGGGAACAACGATTAGTGCAAGGTAAATCCCGTAAGGTCTGATCAAAGATGGTCTGATGGACCCGGTGAGGAAGGTACTTGATGACGAGGGCTCTCTGGTTACGGTTGGATGGTGCAGTTGCCTGATAACAGCTGGGAAGAAACTGTCCCTGAAACTGGTGGTGTGAGTTTTCACACTTCTGTACCTTTTGCCAGATGGGAGAGGGGAGAAGTGGGAATGGCCAGGGTGCGACTCGTCCTTGATTATGCTGCTGGCCTTGCCGAGGCAGCGTGAGATATAAATGGAATTTATAGAAGGGAGGTAGACAAAAATGCTGGAGAAACTCAGCGGGTGAGGCAGCATCTATGGAGCGAAGGAAATAGGCAACCTTTAGGGTCGAAACCCTTCTTCAGACTGATGTGAGTGTGGGGGGGGGGGGGGAGATAAGAAAGGAAGAGGTGGAGCCAGTGGGCTGAGGGAGAGCTGAGAAGGGGAGGAGAAAGTAGGGACTACCTGAAATTAGAGAAGTCAATGTTCATACCACTGTGGTACAAACTGCCCAAGCGAAATATGAGATGCTGCTCCTCCAATTTACAGTGGTCCTCACTCTGGCCATGGAGGAGGCCCAGAACAGAAAGGTCGGATTCGGAATGGGAGGGGGAGTTGAAGTGCTGAGCCACCGGGAGATCAGGTTGGTTATTGCGAACCGAGCGGAGGTGGTGGGCGAAAGAATAGAAGGGAGGTTGGTTTGTGTGAGTGTCTGGGCTGCGTCCACAATACGCTGCGATTTCCTGCGGTCTTGGATGGAGCTGTTCCCAAACCTGAAGTGGGAATCTCCTCAGCTCTAATCCCTTCTGAGGCATGGCCAACTCCTGCCCTGATCGCGACCAGTGCAGTCGGCATCCCAAGGGTAGCTGAAGGAAAGACTTCCGTTCGACAATCATCTGCGGGACAATGCAAGGATCACGTCCCAAACCTGGACCGCTGCTCACGCACCTTTCACGGCGCTCATCTGATGGCTGTCAAAGCCTCCAAATGTCTCCGCTCTCCTGGGCAGAGAGATGTGGCCCATGGCTCCCTCCTGCTCTGGGGTACCAGCTGCCTGTTGTCCAAGGGCACCTCCGAAGCTCTGCGACAGCAGGTTCTGTAGGATCTCCACTGGGTAAAGGAAGAGTTCAGTCAGTACACGGATGGAAATAATACCAAGAGTACAGGGCAATCCAATGCTGTCAGCCCACTTATCTGCTCCACATTACAAACCAAGACACCAATGCTTATTGAACCTCCTTCCAGTTGAATAATGTGTCATAATCAATCCTCTCGATGTGTTCCCACTTCCATCATTAATGTCAGAACCATCCCTGATAATTGACCTCATTTTGAAGGGAATCAAAAAGACGGGAAAGAAACATTGTCTACAGAATCTTCTACACACTTAAGTTATCCTTAAGGGCCTGTCCCACTTATGCGATTTTTTCGGCGACTTGCCGGCACCCGTCATAGTCGCAGCAGGTGGGCGAAAATTTTCCACATGTTGAAAATCCAGCGGCGACCAGAAAAAGCCACGACTGTTTGGGCAACTACTCACGATCATACAGGCTGGTTGTGAGTAGCCTGTACTGGATGGTCGTGAGTAGTCACCCAAAGAGTCATACTTTCTTCTGGTCGCTGCTGGATTTTCAACATGTTAAAAATTTTCGCCCACCAGCTGCGACTTTGATGGGTGCTGGCAAGTCGCCGAGAAAAATCGCGTAAGTGGGACAGGCCCTTTAAAGACTCAACAACGTGCACCAGACATTTGAAGGGCAGCCATGGTTGCACCAGCCAATTTGTGTTCACCACCATCCCACAACCAGCAACGTAACGCTGAGATCATTTGCTTTAGGAATACTCACTGAAGCCTCACTGAAACTCTGAGACCTCTTGCATCCCCAAGAGGGTGGCCTTGGTTTAATACTTCACCCGGGAACTCCATCCCAGCCCCAATGGCCGGTCAGCCTGGGCACGAGTGCTCGGGTCAAACGGAGCCCAAGCTGCTGACTCTTAAGCAAGAGCGGGGCAGGAATTAGATATGTGCCATAGAGCTGGGAAGCATGGAAACAGGCCCTTCAGCCCCACTCGTTCATGCCAGCCACAAGTTGGCATTCTGGGCTAGTCTCATTTGCCTGCATTTGGCCAATATCACTCCCAAACCACCCTATCCACATATCTGTCCAAGTGGATTTGAAAGTCATAAATGTGGCCAAGTCATAAATGTAGCCACTTCTACAACTTCCTCTGGCTGTTCATTCCAGATATGGACTACCCTCCGAGTGACTAGAGTTCCTTCCACAAAGGACGTTTATGAACCAGCTGAGGAAATGTATGAGGAAACACAATAACGTCATGGTCACCTGTATTCTGGAGACACTTCACCTGCTGTTGTGTTGAGATTTGAACCCGCCTCCAAGGCCACTGGATTATTAGTCCAGTTATATAATAACCACCAAGACAAAGCAGGCCCTTCCAATGAGCAAGAAGGGGCTGAATTGTTCCCTGTCAGTGCTTTTGTCGTCTAATTTAGCTGTGCTGAGCGAGGACATTTGACCCTCAGCCACAACGTATTCTTCATCTTCACTTCAATGAACACAAAGAATTGTGAGCAGAGAGAATGCTATCGATAATGCAGATGTGCATCTTCTCAGCACATCGTGCACACAGATTGTGCATTGACATTTGATTTGTTTTAACACAAATAAACCTCCTCTTTGCTATTTCCAGGACACAGTTTGTGTACACAGAGCGACCATGCTTTCTGGTCAGATAACAATATCAACAGGCAGTGAGACAGAAGCAGAGAGATGTCGATCTCTTATCCACCTAGGCAGGCCATTGTGCCTCTGAAAAATACAAGGAAAATCAGCTTCTGTTTCCCTGCTTCCTCTATTGTGAGCAGGGTTTTCTTCAATGTTCAATTCTATATTTAATGTTAAGAGCAGTATTTGCTGAAGGCAGAGATTAAGCAGACTAGGGCGCAACTCTACACAGTTTAAAAGAATGAGAAGTGGTCTCATTGAAAGACAATAAATTATTTGGGATGCAGGGTTGACACTTTGCCTGAATCAGGGGACACGGGCCAAAAGTAAGAGGCTGCCCATTCCACGTAGGGATGAGAAGATATACGTCAGCAAGTCGTGATGCAGCTCTATAGTCATGATGTGCACCAACGCTGAGAAATATATTCTGAACGGTCCTTCCATAAGCTAGAATACAGTCTGATTCCCCTCTTCACCATTGAAGACATTGAACTTTGTCTATGGAATTGATGCACTACAATGCTGATAACCATATTCTGCACTCTATATCTTCCTCTTTGATCTATCTATTGTATTTGAGTTTGACGATAGTATTTATGTACAGTATATCTGAGCATGTAAAACAAAGCTATACTGCACCTCAATATATATGACAATAAACTTAAACCCAAAACCTTTTGCATACCTTTCAATCATTTTTTCTTTGTACCTTTTCATATCTCGAGTTCCCTCTCCCCTGACTCTTAGTCTAAAGAAGGGTTTCGACTTGAAAAGTGACGTATTCCTTAGCCTGACCCGCTGAGTAACTCCAGTATTTTGTGTCTATCTTCGGTTTAAACCTAAAAGATTTTGTCTCGGCCACACTTGGAGTATTGCGTGCAGTTCTGGTCGCCCTAACACATGAAAGCTATGGGGGCTTTGGTGAGTGTGCAGAAGAGGTTTATCAGAAAGCTATCTGGATTAGGGGTGTATTGGCCAAAAGGAGAAAGTTGGACAAACTTGGGATTGTTTTCTCCGGAATGCCGGAAGCTGAGGCGAAACCTGATAGGAATTTATAAAATTGTGAGGGACCAACTTTTGATAGGGCAGTCAGTCAGAACCTTTCTCCCAGGGTGGAAATGTCAAAGTGGAGGGCATAGGTCAAAGGTGAAAGGGACAATGTTTAAGGGAGATGTATAGGGCGTTTTTTTTTTACACAGAGAGTGGTGAGTGCCTGGGACTTGGTGCTAGGGTTGGTAGATATGACTGGCATTTAATAGACTGACACATAGATTTGCAGGAATGGAGGGGTATGAATCGTGTGCAGGCAGAGGAAATTAATTTATCTTGGCATCATGTTGGACACAGACATGGTGGGCCGAAGGGCCTGTTCCTGTGCTGTACTGTTCTATGTTCCATGCTCGTGATCATAAGACATGGGAGTTGAATTAGGCCAGTCGGCCCATTGAATCTGTTCCACTATTCCATCATGGCTGATCTATCTTTCCCTCTCAATCACATTCTCTCATGCCTTCTCCCTGTAACATTTGACACCCTTACTAATCAAGAACCTATCAATCTCTGCTTTAAAATACCCAATGACTTGGCCTCCACAGCCATCTGTAGAAGCGAATTGCATGGATTCACCACCCCCTGGCTAAAGAAATTCCTCCTCATCTCCATTATAAAGGTACGTCCTTTTATTCTGAGCCCGTGTCCTCTGGTCCTTGACTCTCCCACTAGTGGAAACATCCTCTCCACATCTACTCTATTTAGGCCTTCCATTATTTGGTAGGTTTCAATGGGATTCCCCCCTTATCCTTCTAAACTCCAGCGAGTACAGGCCCTCGTACATTAACCCAATCATCCCTGGAATCATTCTGGCAAACCTCTGAAATGCTGATCCAGCCTCTGCCTTAAACAACCTAACAAACACAAGCTTAATCAGTTCAGGTCTGCAAACCTCTCCCTCTCTCTCATCTGCTCCATCCAGAATCTCCAAGGCCTTTTCCAACCTTGGTCCTCTGATCACTCCCAAATTGAACAAATTCAGCGAGTTCACCAGCTCCGGGAATGTCGAGGGCACAGTCATCGGAGATTGAAAGCATCGACGAAAAGGGTGATCAACCATTGGTTTCTCAAGGGCAAGAATGAAATAAATATTTCATTGCAGGGGAAACTTCCAGTTGAACGTTCTGCCGTTGACGAGAGGTTCTGCCCACAGGCTACAACATCACCATTTAAAGTAATAATGAGAAAATGTCGGTCAGTTTGTCGCCACTCTGAAGTCAATCAACAAACATAACAACTTTGGCATTAGTTAGATGTGCAAATATCATGGGAATTGAAGAATTTTCTTGTGGGACAGAGCTGCCAACTTTCATGGCTGGCATGTTGACTTACTGAGACTATTTTAATTATATCTGGTACGCGGCTATTTCTATGTCATAGAATGCCAACTCTGTTTATGAAGTGGCTAGCAATGGCACAGCAATGTTTATTGGCGGGGGGGGGGGGGGGGGGGGGGGAGACAAGATGTTCTATATGGGCTTGGATCTTCATCTTCATCTTCCTGAATTAGTGAACCCACCATCCACACTTTATTGTCATCTACATTCCACAAACCTGCCCCTGCCACAATTTTTCATCTCCAAACTTTTTCCAGGGCCAATAATCATGAATTTCAACAATTCCCTTTGAAAATGTTTCCTTAAGTTTCATTAAAACTCCCTGCGAGAAAGAGTAGTGGGATGCAAAAAAACTTGTCTTAAATATGCATTGAAGTGTCATAACCTGGATGAAGAGATCACAGTTCGACCCATCAAGTCTACTCCGCCATTCAATCATGGCTGATTTATCTCTCCCTCCTAACCCCACTCGCCTGCCTTCTCTCCATAACCTCAGACACCTGTACTAATCAATAATCTATCTATCTCTGCCTTAAATCTATCCACTGACTTGGCCTCCACAGCCTTCTGTGGCAAAGAATTCCACAGATTCACCACCTTATGACTAAATCTCCTCCTCCTCCTCATCTCCTTCTTAAAAGAATGTCCTTTAATTCTGAAGCTATGACCTCTAGTCCTAGACTCTCCACTGGTGGAAACATCCTCTCCACATCCAAGGGTATAGGTCCATCATCGATTTTTCAGCACCTTTCTGGTTTATCTGTTTTGCCGAACCAATGGAGGTTACGGCCTTGAGGGGCCAAGATAACGGCCGGGGAACAAATCTTCCGGCTCCAGGCGGCAAATTCGCCCCGCCGATCGGCACAGAAGTCCCGATGTGGTTGAGATTGGCCGCCTCACCCAGCCTGGGCACCACATTTTCTGGGGGAGATTTCAGGAGGGGAGGGGAGTGGGGGGAGAGAAGAGAAGAATTTTGTCCAGATTAAAGTGGGGGGGCAGACTACCAGTTGCAGGGTAATTAGTTCATTTTTAGAAAGTATGGGTTCAATGGGAAGAATGGTCTCTTTCTATCCCTTGACAATCTGACCAAGCATTACCTGCTCCACAAATGTACGAGTGGTCATGTTAAACCGGGAGCAACCCCATGCACTAACCTTCCTTCATTGCATCCTTGATCAGCGACTCGCCTTTCGGGGCTTCCTCTGAATTAGCTCTGAACAAAGACCTTGTAATCAAGCTCTGAGATGCCTCTTCATGGCCACTCGATTCTACCATTTCCTTGTACAGCCTCAGCTTTTCTTCCAGCAGCAAGAGGATTTGTTGGTCTCTTTCCTGCAGTTTTTCTGTGTTGTGAAGGAAATCAAATGAAGAACAAAGTTCAATCAAATGCATCTGTGTTGATTGGTGTGTGGATCACATGGACCAAGCAATGGGTGAACACTGACCCGACTGAACTTAATTAATCCAGATGGTGAAAAGGAGGAACAGAATAATTTCTTTTCACCAGTGATTTTTCACGGACCAAAGTGACCTCTAAAGAGGCCACTTCTGCAAAGTATGAGTGAGAATCTTTGACCAGCTGCAGACTGGTTACATATTTGTCCATTGTGCAGGATTAAACATTAAATATAATAAATAATGTCCCATTCCGGTCATTATTTTATCTCCCTTCTCCCATCTGGCAAAAGGTGCAGATGGTTTTAGATACCATCTGTTTTTTTTAGATACCTCCAAATCCGAGATTACGTGAAAACATATACATAAGACTGTCCTCTTATGGGTCCAGATATATTAGACGATTGTTTGAATAGACATGCCGATACAAGTTGATATCTTACATTTATAACACTCTTCTAAATATTGACACCCCACCTCTGAGATTTATAGGCAAGCATGGGAGAACGAGCTGGGTTTACCCATTTCGAAAGATATATGGGAGGAAAGCCTACAATACATACACTACTGTTCTTTAAATGCCAGGCATTGCCTGATACAATTTAAATACCTATACAATTGCATAGGTTATACTACTCAAAGACCAAATTGAACAAAATCTTCCCATCTCTCCTCTGTGATAAATGTCACTTTCAAGAAGCCACCCTAACTTATTCTTTTGTATCCTGTATAAAAATACAAAACTTCTGGATGGAAATATTCAATATCATTTCTAAAACACTTAAAATTCAATTGGAGCCAGATTCAAAACTAATAATATCAGGAATGTCAGAGGGCTGCCCTAATCTAACGATATCTCAAAGACGCTTCCTTGACTATGGTTTAATAACCGCGAAAAAACTTACACTTAAATTCTGGAAAAAGATAACAGTCCCTACAGTGAAGATGTGGATTACAGAAATGACCGAGACACTACATCAAGAAAAAATAAGGCTTGTCTTGACTGACAACCAGATCAATTTTCCAAATATGGTCTCCTTTTATTGAATTTCTTCAACAACATAATGGTTGAACACAAACTCAAAACCGACGCGAAGGGTCGGGTGAGGCGGGCGTAGGGAAGGGTAGTGGGATATATCTCCGCTTCTTTCACTTCTTCGTTAGCTCTGGGGTTTTTCTTTTTTCTTTTTCGTGTCTTTCTTGAAATTCTTTCTTTCTTTTCTTTTCTTCTTTCTTTCCCTTTTTTCCTTTTTCCTCGATTTAGTTATTAGTTTATAAAATGTTAAAATTGAAGCAGTATGAAAATTGTATAATTGTTATGTCGATTACTTTCTCTTTGTACAATTGCTTCTAATAAAATAAAAAATAAAAAATAAAAAAAAGTGCAAACGGTTGAATGTGCGCACCACCAGACTCAGGAACAGCTTCTTCCCCTCTGTTATTAGGCTTCTCAACGGTTCTTCCATAAGCTAGGGTACAGTCCAATTTCACCTCTACCCCATTGAAGACATTGACCTTTGTCTATGGATTGATGCGCTACAATGCTGAGACCTATATTCTGCACTTTATATCTTCCCCTTAGCTCTACCTATTGTACTTGAATTTGACGATTGTATTTATGTAGAGTGTCTGATCAGATTTAACGGCATGGAAAATAAACGTATTCACTGTACCTCTGTACACATGACAATAAACCTAAACCTAAGCATTGATGTTTAACCAACATTAACCTGAATCATTGTATTTAAGATCAGGGAGCAACATATAAGGAGTTTTGATCAGATAATTCTTGATTCTTTTAAATGATCACATGAACAAAAGAAAAGGCATGTCTTCTCAGCAAGGTCTGAACAAGGGTTTCAGCCCGAAAGGTTGCCTATTTCCTTCGCTCCATAGATGCTGCCGCACCTGCTGAGTTCCTCCAGCACTTTTGTCTACCTTCTTCTCAGCAAGCATTGGTTACAATTAACCAACAGCAGACTCTCTACAAGTGCTGACACAAGGGACTACAGATGCTGGAACATCAAGGAAAAAAACAATGACTGGACCAACTCAGGGGGCCAGGCAGCAACTGTGGAGGGAAATGAATAGACAATGTTTTGGGTAGACTGAACATCAGTTTGAAGAAGGATACCAACTCAAAATGTAATCTGCCCATAACTAAAACCTACTTTCTTCACAACTGCCAATTCCTTTTTTCACGAGATGTCCAACTAACAGTTAAAAAAAAAAATTGCTTTTCAAACATGGCACTGCGGCGCAGCGGTAGAGTCGCTGCCTAACAGTAACAGCACCATAAACCTGGGTTCGATCTTGACTGCGGGTGCTGTCTGTATGGTGTTTGCACGTTCTCCCCGTGACTTGCGTGGGTTTTCTCCGGGCGCTCTGGTTTCCTCCCACATTCCAAAGACGTACAGGTTTGTAAGTTGATTGGCTTCGGTAAAGATTGTAAATTGTCCCCAGTCTGTAGGATAGTGTTAGTGTGCGGGGATCGCTGGCCGGCGTGGACTCGGTGGGCCGAAGGGCATGTTTCCACGCTGTATCTCTAAACTAAACTCAACACACGAATACAAGCCACAACCCCAGTCCTTCGAGTCTAAACCTTCTATTTTCCAATTCTCTCTCTCATGACGCAATAAACTAACAGCCGTACCTTTCAGCTCTTTGGCTCTGCTCTCCAGTTGTCGCCTGTCTTCCTCCGACTCACTCGGAATTCCCTCATCTTCATCCTGAACCCTAAAGCAGGTGACAGAATAGAGGTTTCAGGCGTTAGAGACGACCGCAACACTTGAGGAGAGATGGAGAGGGGGGAAACAAAGTCCTTTCAAGAGGAGGTTGCAGAAGAAACGAGAGTGAGGAGTGCCCAGAAGATTCAAAGCCTCTATGTGATTTTTATTATGGAGAACTTTTTCACACAAAGGGTGACGGGTGTATGGAACGAGTGGCTGGAGGAGGTAGTTGAGGTAGGGACTATCGCAACATTTAGACAGGTACATGAATAGGATAGGTTTAGAAGGATATGGGCAAAATGCAGGGAGATGGGACTAGTGTAGATGGGACATATTGGACGGTGTGGGCAAGTTGGTTCGAAGGGCCTGTTTCCACATTATATGACTCTACGACGCTCTAAGGTGAATACATGGATCAAATTGAGCAAGGAAGCACTGTGGCACAATCTCAGTGTAAAAATAAACGCCCTTGGCAATGCCCTCTCGCCTCTGACAGGAAGTCTTGAAAGGTTGGGCAGCATTTGCAATTCCTTCCTGATTTAAGTTCAATCTCTGGCAATGACTGGAGGAACAAAGGTGCCTGGCAGCGTCCTATTCGGTGACGTGTGGTGTCTTGGCAGTCATCCCTCTGATACAGGAGGTTTGGTCCTGGGAAGATGCCTCACCCACTGTGCATTCGCTGAGAAACTGTGAGCATGTTTCATTGCCCACACGAGATGGAGAACGGGCAACACGGTGGCGCAGCAGTGCCAGAGTCCCGGGTTTAATCCTGACTCCAGGTGCTGGCTGTATGGAGTTTGTACGTTCTCCCTGTGACCTGCGTGGGATTTCCTCGGGGAACCCTGGTTTCCCCCCAGATTTCAAAGATGTACAGATTTGTAGGCGAATTGGCTTCGGTAAAAAAAAAAATCGTTAAATTGTCCCTAGTGTGTAGGATAGCGCTAGTGTACGGGGAAATTATTGGTCAGCGTGAACTCAGTGGGCCGAAGTCTCTGTTTCCGCTCTGTATCTTTGAACTAAACTAGTGGTAACAATCCCAGTCCTACCAGACAAAGCTGAAGGAAACTATAGTCCAGGAACTATACAAATACATAACATATATAACTCATAACTGGAGAGGCTGGCATACAAGTAAACGCTGGCTTAGGGCAGCATGGTGGCACAGATGGTAGACCTGTCTCCCAGACCCGGGTTCGATCATCACCTTGACTCCTATCTGTATGGAGTTTGCATGTTCTCTCTGAGACCTCGGTGGGCGGCGCGACTCTCGTCAGCAGTGGCCTCTGCAGTCCGTCTGTCTTTTTATTATTTTTGTCTCGTTTTTATGTAGTTTTTATTTATTTTTTTTGTCGGGGTATGTGTGTGGGGGGGTGGGGGTGGGGGTGGGGGGGGGGAACTTTAAAATCTTTCCCCTGCACGGGAGACCCAACCTTTTCTTTGTCGGGTCTCCGTTGTCGTTGGGGCTGGGCAACGTGGAGCGGCCTCCAGCAGGAACGACCTGGGGCTCCAGTTGCGGAGCTGCGGACTACTCACCGTCGCGGGGCTGGCCGAGTCCGGAGCGGGTGGAGCTGTGATAGAGCGCTGCTGCGGCCCGACCCCCGGAGATTCGGAGGCTACAACCGCGGGTCTGGCGGACGGCAACACCGGAAGCCCGCGGGTCCCTGGTGGGAGACCGCTTTTCGGGGCTTCCGCAGCGGCGACTTCTCCCGCCCGAGTTGTGGGGTTGAAGAGCACCTGGAGCGGGGCTTTGCATCGTCGCCCCGCGCGGCTTGGAATGGCCGCGGTCCTTTGCGAGCGCGCGCCGGGGCTCTAACACCAAGACCCGGTGCGCGACCTTGCATCACCCGGCGTGGCTTTAATGGCCGCGGGATAATCACCATCGCCCGCTGGGGGCTTTGACTTTGACTCTGACATCGGGGGGGGGGGGGGGGGGGAGTGCAGTGGAGAGATACGTTTTTTTGCCTTCCATCACAGCGCTGTGATGGATGTATGTGTAAATTGTGTTGTGTCTCGGGTCTTCTTCGTTTTGTAATGTATGGCTGCAGAAACGACATTTCGTTTGGACCTTAACGGGTCCAAATGACAAATAAATTGTATTGTATTGTATTGTTTCCTCCGGGTGCTCCAGTTTCCTCACACATCCCAAGGATGTGCAGGTTTGACTGTCAATTGGCCTCTGTAAATTGCCCCTAGTGTGTGGGGAGTCGATGAGAAAATGGGCTAACATAGAACTAGAATGAAAGGGTGATCGGTAGTAGGCATGGACTAGATGGGCTGAAGGGCCTAATTCCATGCTGTATCTTTCAATCAATCAAAATGCTGGTTCCAATTGAACGCTCTTCTTCAGAGCATTGACCAGTGAGAGAACATTGGCTGACTTGGACAACTATTGCTGAGAACGTCTGAGGGAGAGATGTCAACTCTGTGAGTATAATTCCAAGATCCCAATCTACTCCGCCATTCAAAATTAAATTATGTTTACATATTCCGTCGTGCTGTAGCAAGTAAGAATTTCATTGTCCTATCTGGGACACAGGACAATAAAACTCTCTTGACTCTTGAACCAGGAGATGACACGTGCACAATCGATTCCCTTTGAAAAGCTGCTCAGACTTTGAGAGGAAGAGTTAAGATGGCGAGATTACTGGTGCTGGAATCTGGAGCAAAAAGCAAACATGGGAGGAAGTCAGCATCTGTGGGGGGGTAAGAGATGTATCAGGTCGAGACCTTGGACCAGGACTGAGAGTGGAGGGGGGTGGTGGGGCGGGGAGAGCGAAGGGGTGAGACAGGTCAGTAGGTGTTTGGTGCTGATCTCCGCTGGGTCTCTCCTGCACACCCTCCACGAGACACTTACATGGTGTCGGCTGTCTGCTGAATCATCTGCATCCAGTTGGTCCTCTCCTCTTTGGAGCTTGCCCGCACCTCGTACATCTCTGGCTCCTGGGCCGCGGCACTGATGAGGAACAAGCCTTTCTCCTCGTGCGCCACCTCCCGCACAATCAGCTTCTGCAGCGGCACCACCGTCGACTTCTGGTCCTGGAACAAAGGTGAGGACGAGGGAGTGGAGAGTGAGGGCGCAGAGCACTAATAGATGGTGTGCTCACAGTACAGACCCCGTGTACACACACTCCTAGACTTCCCTTCTATTTCATTTATTTAGAGTTTCACTCGGGTGAGTCTGTCTGAAATGATCTCATCTTCTTGATAGACTGACTTCCTGCTGCCAGATCAAACACCCATCCACATCGGCAGACACGACCTCTGCTTAATCCTTAATACATCTGAATCAGTCTGGATCTCATCGATTGTCGGAACGGTCTGAGGTAGCTGAATGACCTACTCCCGCTCCTAGAAACAACACTTGCGACAAAGCACTCAGTATTGCAACACCAATATATTCTAGCAGAGTTCAAGCAACTTTCAGATTAAACAGGGGTAGTTAAAGATAGTTGTAGTTCCAAAATGATACAACATGGAAACAGGCCATTCGCTCCAACTTGCCCACGCCAACCAAGATGCCTCATCAACACAAGTCTCATCTGCCCATGTTAGGCCCATAGCCCTCTAAACCTTTCCTATACTTGTACCTGTCCAAATGTCTTTTACTATAAATGTTGCTATCATACCTGCCTCAACTACCTTCTCTGGCAGCTTATTCCATATTTCCACCACCCTCTGTGTGAAAAATCTGCCCCTGTTCCTGTTAAATCTTTCCTCCCTCACCTTAAACCTATATCCCCTGGTTTTTGATTCCCATATTCTGGTTAAAAGACTGTGTGCATTTAATCTACCTATTCCCCTCATGATCACACAACTCTATAGGATCACCCCTCATCCTCCTGTGCTGCAAGGGATAAAGTCCTAGCATGCCAAACCTCTCCCTGTAGCTTAAGGGCCTGTCCCACTTACGCGACCTTTTCGGCGACTGCCGGCACATGTTGAAAATTCAGCGGCGACCAGAAAGACGCTACAACTCTTTGGTGACCTCTCACGACCATAGGAGACCACTCACAACCATACAGGCTGTACGGTCGTGAGTGGTCTCCTATGGTCGTGAGAGGTCTCCAAAGAGTCGTAGCATCTTTCTGATCGCCGCTGAAGTTTCAACATGTTGAAAAATTTCGGCGACCTATGACAGGTGCCGGCAGTCGCCGAAAAGGTCACGTATGTGGGACAGGCCCTTAAGGGCCTCAAGTCCTGGCAACATCCTTGTACTCCTAATATCGCAATACTCCTAATAACGTACAGGTTTCTAGGTTAATTGGCTTGGTATAATTGTAAATTGTCCCTAGTGTGTGTGGGATAGCGTTAGTGGGTAGGGATCGCTGGACGGCGGGGAGTAGGTGGGCCAAAACGCCGGTTTCCACGCTATATCTCTAACCTAAACAATCCATGCACTCTCTAAGTGTGTCCAGACACTGTTTTGCAACAGGGTTGGGACAGGGTTGGCTCCTCCAGTCACTATTTGTCCTTCAATTAACCTCAGAGAAACAGATGGGCTGGTTATTGCTAGCTTGCTGCTTGCAGGAGCCGTGTCTTCATAAATTGTCTCTGCTCCCTGTAATAAAACAGCAGCCACTGTGGCCCGTCAGGGAGTTGAACTGGTGAGGCAGATCCGTTCTATCACCCTGATTGTGATACTAAACTCTCTTCACCCTCGCACAGTTCACCTAGATGTTTACCCTTCTCCAAATATATCACTGGCAAAAAGCTTGGGGATATTCTGAAAGGGGTGCAGTGTGTAATCGGTACCACAGGAGTGATGTGGAGGTGAGCAAAGGGCCTGTCCCACTTGGGCGTCATTTGCGCGTCACGCAGATGGCGCGCGAAGATTTTGTACATCCCAAAATCCCGGGGCGTCGCGCGTCACTGCCTACGTCACCACGCACCATGCCCGCGTAATGCGTCGTGACGTGTAAATGATGTCACGTAAATTACGCCCAAGTGGGACACAGGCCCTTAAGACCAATGAAAGTTATCAATTAAATTCTAACTTACCAACGAAGCAAAAGTATACTTCTGGTCCTTCTCTTGAAGAAACACAAGCATGTCGGACAGCAGAACTGCGTGGACCTCTGGAAGGCAAGGAGTAGGTGGTTAACATACAGGGAGTGTGAACACAGTTGCTCCCACCAGCACTAATCTTCAGTGGCACTTCAACAGCCAGACTACATTGAGTAGAGTGAGAATACAAATCTTGGGAGAGGGAAATTACGGAAAGATGAATTATCGGGCTATTCTCTCTCAAAATCAATCATTTGGAAACCTGTTCCAGATCTCCACAGTAAACCATGGGGAAACTACATCTATATTTGCCTGTATAAGGAATTGCAGATGCTGGTTTATACTGAAGATAGACACCAAATGCTGGAGTAACACATCGGGTCGGGCAGCACCTCTGGAGAAAAGGAATAGGTAAAGTTTTGGGTCTGATGATGGGTCGTGACCTGAAACGTCACCTATTCCTTTACTCCAGAGATGCTGCCTGACCCGTTGCGTTACTCCAGCATGTTGTGTCTATATATATATATATTCGCCTGTTGTGGGGAGTAGATTGCGTCTTTGTTGCCAGACAGATCAGCTACAATCCCACAAGGAATGTAAGATCAGTGTGCATGTAAGACTGACAAAGATGAACAAGAAGCAATGATGCATTCCATGAAAGGATTTGTAGGGTTCATATCAGCATGAGAATTCTTGGGTTACTCAAACTAGAAATTTGCCAAAGTTATCATTGCATAATAGGTTTGCAGGTCAAAAGTCTGCTCCGCATAAAATACTGGTATTTATTGCCCAGCCCTAAACCATTGGAAAGCAAGTAATATGGAGATCACCAGCTTATATTGCTAATCCATTCCCCAAGCACTTGGTAGGAACAAGTTGAATCCACCCCCTCCTTCACTGTGATGTGGGTGGATTAATCTGCAATTAGCCATGCAGAGTGTGGTCCTCAATCAAGAGAGTGCCATTAGTCATGGGCCTTCGTGTGACCTAACCAGCACCCATTGGGCACTGTGCTTCATTGATGGAAGGGAGGATGATGTACCCTTTAGTCTTCCTGCCGCTGTTTTCAGCGTGACAGGTCCATCATGCACCAGCTTTCTCCGTATCAAGTCTTCCTTTGCAAACATCTGGCCACTCTTCAGTCTCATGATGGCTTTGGTCTCAGTCCTGCTGTGGATCTCCTGCAGTCTCGTCTTCTTCTCACATTCATTCACTTTATGGTCCACTGCTGCAACCACCTCTTTAATCATCACCAGCGCCTTGGTGAGGTCAGTGTAATCATCTTCGTTTTCTGCAAAGAGTAATTAGCGGAGAATCAGAGCGGAGAATTAGACATTGTAATCAGAAACACGCCAGCGGTTTCTCATCCAGAGAGTGGGATGGAGGGGGTGGGAGAGAGGGAGAACTGGAGATTTCCATCTGTTGGAATGGAGGAGACAGAATCTCTACCTCAATTTTGAAAAGTACCTTGTACTGAGGGACTTTGGATCAAGAGTTGAGAAACAGGGTTGGCTTAAACAGTACCCTGTACACATGACATTGATGAGGTGGGACAAATAGCCACCTGGCAAAGCTGCAAATTGCCACAATCTCAGGAAATGAAAAGCCAATGTCACAGACCGGGCGAGATTCAGAGGAGATTCACTAAGATGTTGCTTGGGATGGAGCATTTCAATTCTGAGGAGAGGATCAGTGCGCTGGGACTTGGTTCCTTGGAGCACAGGGGGCTGAGGGGGAATCTGATAGCCTTATCCAAAATGATGTGGGGCACATAGAGTAGATAGATGGAAACTTTTCCCCAGGTGTCTAAACGTAGAAATGGGGTGTAGATGCGTGTTCAACGTTTAGAGGGATATGGACCAAACTCAAGCAGGTGGGACTAGTGTGGATGGGGTATGTTGGTCGGCTTGGCAAGTTGGGCAGAAGGGCCTGTTTTCACGCTGTATGACTATGACTACTCTAGGGGGCTTAGATTCAGTTTTTTTTTAGTTTTAGAGATACAGTGTAAACACAGGCCCTTCAGCCCACCGAGTCCACACCGACCAGCGATCTCCGTACACCAGTAATATCCTACACACTAGGGACAACTTTACAATTCTTACTGAAGCCAATTAACCTACAACCTTTACGTCTTTGGAATGCGGAAGGAAACTGGACGCGGTCACAGGGAGAACGTTCAAACACCGTACAGACAGCACCTGGAGTCAGGATCGAACCTGGATCTCTGGTGCTGTATTTAGCCCGTCTACCGCTGCGCCACTGTGCCGCCCCATCAGGTTGGGTGATGGGAGGTTTAGAGGGGTTCGGAAGAAGATTTTATTCTCCACCCAGCTGGTGGGTGGAGTCTGTAACGCACTGTCTGATGGGGTGGTGAGGGCTGGTACTCTCACAACATTCAGCAAGTATCTAGGGAAGCATTTGAATTGCCAGCACATTGGGCGGCATGGTGGTGCGGCTGGTAGAAACGCTGCCTCACCGTGCCAGGGACCCGGTTTCCGCGTCTGTGTGGAGTTTGCACGTTCTCCCTGAGACCATGTGGGTTTCCTCCGGTTTCCACCCACATCCCAAAGATGCGCGGAGGTTTGTAGGTCGATTGTAAATTGTGCCAAGTGTGTAGGGAGTGGATGAGAAAGTGGGATCACATTCAACTCATGTGAACAGGTAATCGATGGGTGGGCTGCAGGGCCCATTACCATGCTGCATCTTTCAATCAATGAAACCTAGAAGGCAATGGATTAAGTGCTGGTATTGGCATGAGTACAGATGGGTGCTTAAGAGATTGTAAAAGCTGGAATCTCTAGGAAAAAGAGAGAGCTGCTGGAGGAACTCAGTGGGTCATTTGGGAGAATAAGTAGCATCTGGGAGAATAAGTGGGCACTTGACGGTGGGAATGGACACGGTGGGTTGATGTTGTGTTTCTGTACTGTGTGACTCCACGACTCACTGCTTACCTTTGGTAAGATGGATGATTCTCTGGACAATCACCGGATACTTGGTAATCCTTTGGGTAACCAGTAATATACATTCCTGGATCCCTAATCTTCGAACTATGGGACTAGACATTTTTTTCTGAAAAGGAGAAGAAAAAAAAATAAGACACTTTAGAGCGAGGATCCATGTCGGCAGATTTCAAACAGTCAAGAGATATAAACACAAAAACGCTGGTGTAACTCTATGGGTCAGGCAGCATCTCTTGAGGACATGGATAGGTGACGTTTCGGGTTGGGACCCTTCTTCGGACTTATTGTAGGGAAGAGGATGCAAGAAAAAACCCATGACAATTCAGGGCCAGCAACAGATGACATCAGGCAGGATGGTTCCCCGATAGGCCAATTGTTGGCTTGGGATGGTGTGATCCCGAGCGGGATACATTGAGGCGAGCTGAGGAACTGGTTAACCGACTTGTATTGGAGGGAGGGGTGGGGAAAACGGGATTATTTGTAGAAGTTACCTAAAATAATGGAATTCAACGTTCATACTGCTGGGTTGGAAACGACCGAAGCAAAATAGCATGTGCTGTTCCACCAACGTGTGTGTGGCCTCACTCTGGCAATGGGGGAGGTTAGGACAGAAAGGTCAGTGTGGGAATGGGAGGGGGAGTTAAAATGGTTATTATGTCAGTCAGCCACTGTTTTGAGTGGAATCTGCACACACCCGGACAAAAGCCTGGAACTTCTTCTCCCGCGCCAACAGCTCCTTGTAGAAGTTCACCGCATCGTTGTGCTGGCCGCAGAACTTCCCATAGGTCTTCTTCAATCGCTCGGCGCTGGATCCCGAGAACTGTCAAATAAAACACCAGGGTACAGGTTAGGGAAGAAAGTGGCTGGCCCCTTTTGGAATTAAATTAAGTCTTCTTAATCCATTTAGACAAATCTCGTCCAGAACAACTGAATTTAATGGGCATCAAAGAAAAGGTCACAATTACAGTAACAAGAGGAAGACCTACTCTATGCACCTCGCTTGCCTGAAAGATGCAAGCTTCAGCTAAAAAATATAGGCTATAAGAATTTGACTGTTAATACACTTAGCCAAGTATTACGCACATGCACTTCTCTCACTCATTCACCAAAGCAGGGACTAATGCACCCCTAATAGAGATTACATTTCCGTGGAGAGGTGGTTGGGCCAAGGAGAGGTGGTGGGGCCTCACAGCCAAGAACAAAGAGGGACCCGGTGGGGAGGGGATACCGAGAGAAACAAAGAGGGGCGAGACGCCGAGAACAAACAACAACATGACTATAATGACTACTTCCATTACATTATTTGCACCAGAATCGTGGCAACTCTTTTGCGTGCTGCGGAAAAAAAACTAGATTGGGATAGCGGTGGGGACTGGGGCAGGAGGGAACAAAGGACGGAGTGGACTGTATCTCGTGGAGCAGGAGTAGGTTGTTCTGGCCTTTGAATCAGTTCCACAAATGTAGCATGCACCTCAACCACATTTACCTGTCTTTGACCCATAATGTTACCAATTAAAGTTAAGATATCAATCTCCATCTGGAAACAAATGTTTGCTTTACAAAACAACCTGTTAATATTCTTTGTGTTTATGGCAAACTTTGAAATCGCAAAGCTTTTGTCATGGAGGGCTGCTTGCTTTGAAGTTTATATGAGACTTAAATTGCTGCAACCACGGAAAACGAGAGTGGCACAGGGCCTGGTCTAAACACAGCCTGAGAAATGCTGGAGCAGAAAGCAGGAAATAAGAACAGAGATGGGATGGAGATCTCAGGGTGCTGGCACTGTGTTGTGTTAGGCCATGTGGCTCTTCAAGTGACATTTACACTCATTCTCCAGGTTGGTAGGTTACTCAGCTACCGTGAGTTACCCTTAGTCATAGAGTCATACAGCCTGGAAACAGGCCCTTTGTCCCAACTAGCCCACATCAGCCAACATGTCCTACATTTACACTAGTCCCACCTGCCTGAGTTTGGACCATATCTCTCCAAACTGGTCCTATCCATGTACCTATTTAACTCTTTCTTAAACGATGAGATAGTTCCTGCCTCAACTGCCTCCTCTGGCAGCTTGTCCATACACCCACCACCCTTTGAGTAAAAACATTACCCCTCAGATTCCTATTAAATTTTTTCCCCTTCACCTTAAACCTATGTCCTCTGGTCCTCGATTCATCTGCTCTGGGCAACAGACTCTGTGTATCTACCTGATCTATTCCTCTTATGATTTTATACAACTCTATATGTGTAAGTGAATGCGGAGACGATGAGAATAGAGCAGCATTGAAACAGGCCCTTTGGCCCAACTTGTCCATGCAGACCAAGATGCACCAGCTACACTAGTCACATCTAGCAAGGATCAAGCACCAACTCGATATTGCCGAATACTGTACTGCAAGTGTTAGCCTAGATTTCAGTGCTTGAGGTGGGACATAAATGCTCAGGTTTCTATCTGAGGCAAGAGAGCCACACGTGGAGATACAACTGCTCCCGTCACAAGCGGTTGAAGAAACTAGAGAGTGTCATAGAGTCTTACAGCAAGGAATCAGGCCCTTTGACTCAACTTGCCCATGCTGGCCAAGACGTCTCATGAACGCTCGTCCCACCAGCTCACCTTTGGCCCATATCCCTCTAAATCTTTCCTATCCATGTACTGTCTAAATATCTTTTAAATGTTGTTATAGTACCTGGCTCAACTATCTCCTCACTCCATACACCCACCACCCTCTGTGTGAAAAGGTTGCCCCTCAGCTTCCTATTAAATCTTTCCCCTCTCACCTAAGTCTGGGTAAAATACTGCATTCACCCTAGCTATCCCCCTCATGATGGGAATGTGGGGAAATTTTAATTGGATTAATGTAGGATTGGTATAATGGATTTTCACCAATTGGTCCATTTCTGCGATGTATGACAATGTATTTTCACAACAAATAAATTGATGGTGTTATAGGGTGGGTGTGTCTTACTGACCTGATTCACCAAAATATCCCCGATCTGTTTAATGATGAAACTCCGGTCACTGTTTTCCACCAGGGACTCTTTCTTTCTCTCCAGAATACGAGTGAAGAACTGAGTGTGAATGTCGATGAGATCCTCCAGGCTGGGGAAGATGCGGTCCACCGTGGAGGTCTCAAACTGCATCTCCTTGGACATCCCTTTGCTGTAGACGTCAGACATGATCTTCAACGTCCGGAAGTGGTGCATTTCTGTCTGCATCAACTCTGAGGAGACAAGCACACAAATACACATAATGGACCTACCAGCCAATACGTTATATATCCCTGTGCAACCAGTCCTATTTCCCCACCTTGCCTCAGACCTATATTCACTCTCAACATCCCTTTAGAAGATATTGTTTTATCCCAAATTTTTGAAGCACTATTTAATTCAGAAATGTAAGCAGATTAACTTTTCTGCAGCTACAGATTTTTACAGTGCAAAGTGACATTGTTTAGTATAGGAACCAATATAACATTTACCATAGATAACGTCCTGTCGTTTGATTACATCTTTTTTCTGTTGCCGCACAAACTTGTTGTCCACCACCAGGCTCCAGGAGTCCGCTTCCAGCTCCTTGGCATCCAACTCAAACTCGCCCATCAGCTGTCCGTCCATGACATCAGTACCTGTGGGGATGTGGAACACATGTGCAGAGTCTGACAATAAACACCAATGTCCAGCACTTACTGTAACTACACACCATCACACGCACACACACACACCCCTTCAAACACACACCACTACACGCACACACACCACTACACACACACCACTACACACACACCACTACACACACATACACCCCGCTACACACACCCACACCCCCTACTACACACACATACACCATCACACACACAACTACACACACACATCACTACACACACACACACATCACTACACACACACACATCACTACACACACACACACATCACCACGTACACACACACACCACTACACAATCACATTAGAGTGGTACAGTGGTAGAGTTGCTGCCTTTACAGTGTCTGAGACCCAGGTTCAATCCTGATTATGGGTGCTGTCTGTATGGAGTCTGTACTATCTCCCTGCCACCTGCGTGAGTTTTCTACAGGAGCTCCGGTTTCCTCCCAAATCCCTCTGACGTGCGGGTTTGTAGGTTAATTGGCTTCTGTAAATTGTCCCTAGTGTGTAGGATAGAACTAGTGTACGTGTGATCATTGGTCGGTGTGGGCTGAAGGGCCTGCTTCCACGCTGTGTCTCTAAATTAAACTAAACATCAGGCAATAATGCTTCCGAGACCATCACTAATGCCTGATTTTGGTGAGCCGTGAGACACACTGCGGTGCACTACACTAGGTGTGTATTGAGAAGGGGTTTTGGAGTGGTTGTGTGGTGAAATGGCGTGGGTGGGGCAAGCAACCTGCCGCACTGTTGGTCGAGCTGCTGCCTCACAGCACCGGAGACCCCGGTTCAATCCCGCCCTCGGGTGCTGTCCGTATGGAGTTTGCCCATTCTTCCTGTGACCAGTTGCCTCCGCGTGCTCCGGTTTCCTCCCTTGTGGGAGGAAACCTCGTAGGTTACCTGGTCTATGTTAATGACTCCTAGAGTGCAGGGAGTGGTTGAATCGAGAGATGGGGTGGAGGGGGGGGGGGGTGGGGGAGAGTTGTTGGGAATGTGAGGAGAATAAAATGGGATTAGTGCAAATGGGTGATTGATGGTCAGTGTGTACCTGGTGGACCTTGATGATTGGGGCGGGCTTGGTGGGTGGGGGGTGGGGGAGTCGTGCTCAGATTTTTGAGCAGTGGTCTACAAGCATTTGGATCTCAACTGGATAAAAAGGTTATTGACCCTCATTGAAACAGAAGAAGAAAATGATCGGAGGGCACCCAGTGATCATCTACATATGGGAGGATTCAGTAATAACCTTCATGATAGAGAGATGCTGTTGTCTTGTGAAAGTCACCCTTGGTCCCAGGCGTTCAAGTCAAATCTACTCACACTCCCCTCCCCTTGAGAGAACATGGTCTCATTCAAACGGAATCAAGGAAGTGATGCAGAGGCAGAGACATATATAAAATTATATATGCTATTATAAATAGCGCATTTATGACAGCTATAATGTGGCTATATATGTCTAGGGCAGCTCCCAGGCTCTGGAATTCCCTCCCACAACCGGTCCGAAATTCTGAGTCCCTCACCATCTTCCAGTCCCGCCTCAAGACCCATCTCTTCACCTCTGCATACCCTTAGTCCCATGTTCCCCTCCCCTCTGTCTTACTGCTCTATTTTGTTTTGTTTATTCCTGACTCTCAATTGTAAAGCGACTTTGAGTCCTGAAAAGCGCTATATAAATAAAATCTATTATTATTATTATTATGTGTACTAGCCCAGGGTGAATTTCTACCCAAGTATCTTAACATGACGTAAAGGTGGATTCTACACACTCTAGTGAATGCACCATTGCTACACACACTACACACGCACACATCACCACGTACACACACACACCACTACACAAACACATTCGAGTGTTTGGGTTACCTGAATTAAAGGTCTTTTCAGTTTAAAAATGCAAGCCCCACACAGGCCCCACCCTCACTCAACACTCCCCTTACCTTCATCCGTCAGGGACTCCAGTGATTCTCTTGCTGGTTTTATGTGGTCCAGAGAGTCGGTCGATTGAGATAAAACTCGCAAAGAAAGAAGGGAGGATTCATCAATCGCAGGTCTAGACAAGGCAAAGAGAACACAAAAATAATGGTCAATGTGAGGGAGCTCTGGAAGCCACATGAGAAGCTCCAGAAGACCGGAGGGTGGCAAATGCTGTACCGTTAATTAGGAAGGACAGCAAGGACAAGCCAGGGAACTGCAGGCTGGTGAGTCTAACATCAGTGGTGGATACGTGACTGGGGGAGGTTCTGAGGAACAGAATCTAACAGTATTTGGATATATGTGTGATTTAGTTTAGTTTAGTTTAGAGATACTGCGCATAAGCAGGCCTTTCGGCCCTCCGAGTCCGAGCCAACCAGCGATCCCCGCACACTGAAGGGCCTGTCCCACGGGCAGGCGATTCCAGGCGGTAAGCGCGGCGTAGCAGGAAGTGGGGACCGCGCGGCTGCCACGCGGGTGCCACCGTACGGCCTGTCCCACGAGCATGCGGCAAGCGCAACCTAACCGGAAGCGGTCGCCGCGCGGAGGCCGAGTGTTTACCTTACGGCCTGTCCCACGAGCATGCGAATGCATGCGGCGAGTGAGGCGTCGGGTGATGACGTCATCGCGCTAGCCTACTCCGTCGAGACGGTTCGCGGCGTCAGGCCGTTGCCGCACGGGATTTTTGGACAGTGTCAGTTTTTCTGAGCCCCGCGCGGTGTCGGGACCAACTACATATGGCTCCGGCGATCTGCGTGGGACCGACCCCGCGGCCCCCGCGCGGTCCCCACTTCCTGCTACGCCGCGCTTACCGCCTGGAATCGCCTGCCCATGGGACAGGCCCTTAACACTATCCTACACACACTTGGGACAATTTAATGTTGCGAAGGGAAGATTTAATAGGAACCCGAGGGGCAACCTTTTCACTCAGAAGGTGATGGGAATATGGAACAAGCTGCCAGAGGAAGTAGTTGAGGCAGGTACCATAACAGCAATTAAAAGACATTTGCACGGGTACATGGAAACGAAAGGTCTGGAGGGATATAGGCCAAACGTGGACAAATTGGACAAACTTTATATGGGGCATCTTGGTCAGCATGTACAAGTTGGGCCGAAGGGCCTGTTTCAGTGCTGTATGACTCTTTCACTCAGCCACGGCGATTCAATGCAACAGAAGTAGCAGTGGAGGGAAGGAACTCAACAAGGTTTCCAAGCTTCTCCATTGTCGGTTCTGTTCTACCACATTGGCACCGCTCTGCAATGAGTGCACCCCACGATGATTCTCAACTCGGAAATATTTCCCACTGCCGCCCTTCCCATCGATTGTATTACAAATCTGAATTAAGCCAAGTATTATCCTCATCCATGAGGTTACAAAATTAAATTGGGAGATATCTTGGGCATTTACAGTGTGTATTTAGTTTGCAGGAATGTTAAATTGGCCGGTATTGTGGGCGGTCTTCTTTTAAGTGAAGTATCCATCCAAAATTTGACACAAAGCGCTGAGTAACTCAATGGGTCAGGCGGCATGTCTGTGCCGATGCTGCCTGACCCACTGATTTACTCCAGCACTTTGTGCCTCTTTTTGTAAACCACTATCTGCAATTCCTTGCATCCACAACCAACATTTTAGTTGCTTATGTTATATTCAGTTTCTTTGGCAAAAATGTCGCAGGGCACACTGCTTTGTTCATTATTGACCCAATGCTGACTACAACACAGCACTAGACTTGAATAAAGTGTATTAAAATAAAAATAGGGTCATCAATCATCTCACTTTGCTGTGGGAATGTGTGTGGGGGGGAGGGGGGGGGGGGGTGAGTGGGTTCACATGTTATGGAGCCAAAGTACATCCTGCATTCTCTCGGACCATACTGTCGCAACCTATTTTTCCCCAATGCCTTTTGTGAGAATTCTGCCCCATTAAGTGTGCTGTGTAAAGGCATGTGGCTTCTTTTCCCAATTTATTGATACAAGAAGCAAGAAAGATTTGTATTTCTACAGTACTTTCTGCATCCCTTTCAGAATGTGCTAACCTGGTTTATGGTCGATGCAATAGTTCAATGCTGCCTTTATTATCACATATGTGAATGAAATTCACGGTGAAATTATTTTCTTACATACAATCCAGCAAAGTTTTGCCATGCACATCCTAGATTAGCAAAGTGTACATAAGTTGTTCACTGAGCCTGCATGCAAGAGGCACCAGGATTTGGCGCCATTTTCTAAGTCCAGTCTGTGCTCTAGTTCTTACGAGCGGTGCCCGATCGAGGCGAGCTCCAGGCTGTAGTGGGCCTCCAGCCAGTCAGTGTAGTGCGGCAAGGACCTAGTGGCCAAATTGCACATATCAAGCTACCACTAACTAAATGTGAAATTTGTTTCCAGTGATATCAATGTAGGAAAATGTACTGCCCATGCAGAGGATTTCTCCTGCTCATCTTTGATATAGTGCCAAGGAATCTTTTATGTCCAGCTGAGAATACCGAGGTGACCTGTGTTTGTTTAATCCCTCACGTGAAAGATAAACCTGCACTGGAGCATAAAGCGAGACTTTGGCACTCCTGAACTTGGGGCAGGTTATCAGCACACAACCTCCGACTGTGATGCAAGAGTACAGCAAACTGAGCCCCGGCAAGCATTTAATTCATCAGCACTTTTGTACAACTTTAAGGTGAGGGGGGGGAAAGATTTAATGGGAACCTGAGAGATAACTTTTTTTTACACAACGGATGGTGGGTATATGGAATGAGCTGCCAGAGGGGATAGTTGAGGTAGGTACTATTGCAACGTTTGAGAAACAATTAGACATGTACATGGATAGGAGAGCATTAGAGGGATATGGGGCAAACACACACAGGTGACCAGTGTAGATCGGACATGTTGGTTAGCATGGACAAGCTTGGTCGAAAGGCCTTTCTCCACTCTGACTATATTCAACATTGAATATAACTCAAGCTTACCCTGCGATGTTGGCTATTGACATGCTCTTGGAAAGTGATCGATAGAGAGGCATCTTCCGATTAGGAGCTATCAACAAGTTGTCATCTGGAAGGATTACTGCTGACCTTGGACGTTCTCTCGCTTGCATTGCTACATGAAGAACAGAAACACTGCAGGTAAATACTTCATGAACAGCCACATGATTGATATCTACTGTCACCATCAGTGTCAACGTCTGATGATCTTGGGTTTGTCTTTATGAAATACATGAATACATGTCACAAACACGTGTGCCCAACATCAAAATCTTCTTCTATTTGCAAGCTTCTCAGCTCTTACCGACATGCTCTTGCTGACGGTGATCCATGCATAAGAGAATGCACCTGGGAAGGTGAAATGTATGTAATGTGGCTCTTTACAAATTTAGTAGCCCCTAAACCTGGTAAAAAAAGAAACAGTTGGAGGAACTCAGCAGTCGAGCATCATCTACCTATGGATAGGATTTGTTGTTTCAGGTCAACTTGAAACATCGACCATCCCTTCCACCCCCTCTCCCCCAGATGCTGCTCTTCCTCCAACAGTTTATTTTAATGATCCATTCCAACATCTGCAGTCTCTTGTGTTCTCAAACTTTGTAAATCCTATGATTTATATATAAATTGAAATATAAAACATGAGAATGAGTCCAGTCGGCTTGGGCTTTGAGGACAGGACTCAGTTCCTCCTGATGATCCTTGGACTCCATCCTTGCCAGTTGTCTACAACCGCGGGTGGTCAAAGGGCTATATTTTGGAGGACTTCATATCGTACCCAAATGACCACCTTTCAGAACCAGAGGACAGAAATCTTTGACAAATGATTTCCATAAACCAGACAGAGCAAATGATCCCGTTCCAAAATTTTGACCAGTTTTCACAGGCCAATTGACCTAAAAACAAATTAGGTGCCTAATATTTCACATAAATCTATGTCAGGACCAGAAGCAAATCACACTTCACCAAAAAAAAATGTTGGTAGCATTTGTCCAACTGAAGATAAAATTCCAAACATTATATATACTAAGGAGCTGATCATTTCCATTATTAAATCTACCTCATCCCAGTTTCCTATATCTACTCTATCATCATAGAACGTTGAACAGTACAGCACGTAAATGGGCCCTTAAGACCACAATGTTCATGCTGAATATGATGCCAAATTAAACTCAATTCCTCTCCCTATTCATCCATATCCCTCCATTCCCTGCATATATATATCTATCTAAAAACCTCTTAACTGCCACTGTCGTATCTGCCTCTACCAGCATACCTGGTAGCACATTGCAAGCATTAACCACTCTGTTAAAAAGAATTGTCCCACACATTTCCTTTGAACTTTGCTCCTCTCACCTTAAAGCTATACCCTCTAGTCTTTAACTTTTCCAACCCTGTGGAAAAAGGTTCTGACTGTCTACCCTATCTATGCCACTCAACAATTTCTATACTTTTATCATGTCTTCCCTCAGCCTCTGACGCTCCAGGGAAAACAATCCAAGTTTGTCCAACCTCTCCCTGTAACTAATACACTCCTAATCAGAAATCCTAGTTCCTAACTTAAAGTAAATATTCCTGGCCACCTACCTTCAAAGCTCTGTCTCAAAATTCTGAGCAAGTCAACTCTAGACCCATTAGTTGGTCTTTGCATCGGCATTCAACTTCTCCGTGGGACAGTTGATCTTGAATTGTTCACTGAGCTCAAAAGGAGCGATCCTGACCGACGCGTTCAGCTCCACAACACTCAAACAATATTCCCAATACCTTTATATTATGTGGCCGCTAACTTAGAATATTACAGCCAAAACTCCAGGAGAGAGGAATAAGCACATCTCTGCTTTAAAGCCATTTTCAAATCATCAAGTTAAATAGCTATTATCAACCTTTAAAGATACACCAGTGCTCCACTCTTGCAGTACCCATTCTCAACCAATCCAAGGCCAAATGTTATAACTAGATGACTGGGGGTGTTTTACACATGGACACTGTATTATATATCACAGACTTATCAACTCATGAAATCACCATTACAATACCATGCAAGCTCATTGATTGAGTTAAATACGTTAGCATTGTTCTAGCACTTTGCACAGTGAGCTTTGAATAGACAGAGATACTTGCGTTTATTTCTCATGATGACAACATTGGGTAACGTCAATGAATCTTGGGCCTGAGGTGTTTTTTGTTGCTGAAATAGAGAAATTTGCACATATCATGGTACTGGCTGCAGCAAAGGAAATTTCCTCAGAGGTGGGAGACAAAGGGAAACAACCTTGGGCCCGAAAGTCAGGCTTGGTACACACCGAGGAGTCAAGAGAGTATTTAATTGTCATATGTACTGACAACGGAACAATGAAATTCCTACCTGCTGCAGAACAAACAGAAAATATACAATAAATAAATAAATTATTAACCATAATACCGAACTACCGAAGTGTGCAATGCAACCAAAGACACAATCCATTGAAGATTCTAGTTGCTGATGTTAATGCTGTGTAGTGTTTAAGGGTCTGAGGTGTAAATGGTATATCAACACTGCACATCAACAAGACTGAACAGGTGGAGTCTTCCGAAGTCGGTCTGAAGAAGGGTTCTGACCTGAAACAACACCTATTCCTTTTCCCCAGACATTCTGCTTGACCCATTGAGTTACTCCAGAACTTTGTTCTATCTTTGAACATAAGTGGTGTTCAACAACAAGCTTTTAGCACAACTAGGCAAGTAGTTTGAATCCCATAGATGAGACTCTGTGACTTCCCAATTAACGCTTCATCTGTGCCTTAAAGCATCAGTTTCTCAAGGGCTGAGCTTCTGCCCCCACACAGCTCCAGCAAGAGTGGCTTCCCTCTCTGTTTCCCACATTCATCCATCTCCCTTCACACTCCACCAGACACATCAGCTTTAATTTACAGGCATCCACTTTCCCCTCCCTGGTTGGTGATGGGATGAATTGGGTTATCCGGATGAACTTCATCTTCACCCTATCTCAGGCAATTACCCCAGCTCTGCAACTTAAACATGGTTGCTTTCTAACTTTTCCGTTCTGATTTTCGAGCCGCTGAGGACTGTTCACCCGACGCCGGTGTTCCAGCTTTCCAGCAAGAGGGCCTGAAAACATCGGACTGGCTGCGGAGGCCACAATAGGCCCGACTATGGGTGAACAGGGGATGGGACTGGACTTTGCTGCCTTCCCCCACAGTGGGAACCATTGTGGGGGGATGTTTTTATGTTTATTGTTAAATTCTTTAATGTTGTGTCTTATCTTTATTCGTGTGCTGCATTGGCAAGTCAAATTTCACTACACCATTTGGTGTATGTGATGTGATAATAAATGTCCTTTGTATCCTTTGATGAGAGGTCATCAATCTAAAATATTAACAGTTTCTCCCTCCACAGATGCTGCCTGACCTGCCAAGTGTTTCCCACAGAGGGTTAGAGAGGTGAAGCACAGAAACAGTCCCTTCAGCCCATCGACTGTGCTGACCATCAATCACCCATTCACAAAATTTCATTAAACCCATATTTTTATTCTCCCACATGCCCATCAACTCTCATGTACAGAAGGATCTTGGGGTTTTAGTCCATAGCTCGCAGAAAGTGCAAACATACGTGTTGTACATAGAGTGATGGCTTTGGAGAGGGTGCAGAAGATATTTAACAGAATGCTGTCTGGATTAGAGGGCATTCATGTAGGAAAGGTTGGATAACCTTGGATTGTCCATTCATTCTTTGGGGGTGATTTTCAGGAAGATCATTCTAACAATTGTCACCAACGTGTTTTGCTCAGGATTCCAACATCTGCGGTTCCTTGCGTCTCTCCTGGATGGCAGAGTGTGCAGTTGGTAGAGCCGATACCTCATAGCGTTGGAGTTGCAGGTTCAATCCTGGCTTCCAGTGTTGTCTGTGTGGAGTTTGTACATTCTGCCTATGATCGCGTGGGTTTTCTCCGGGTGCTCCGGTTTCCTCCCACATCCCAAAGACGTGCCGGTTTGTAGGTTAATTGTCCGCTGTAAAACTTCCGAATGTGTTGGGAGTGGATGCAAAAGTGGGATAACATAGAACTAGTGTGAACATGTTGTCATGGAGTCAGAGGGCTGAAAGGCCTGTTCCAATCTGTGCCTCCCAATTCAATCAATCAATCAATCTTTCATCAATATGAAACTAAATTTGTGCAATATGAAACTACAGCACATATTGTGCCATCATCATAATTTAACTTAAAGTAATATTTTCCAGTACTCCATTCTATTTTATGTTCTGCATCGGCGCACGAGCCTTGACCAAAGCACCGTATAGTTTCTGAGACTGTTCTCCAAACCACTTCCTTGCTCTGTTATCTCAATGGCCTTTCATCTCAGAGATGTTAAGCTCTGGCTGATGAACACAAATTTCACTAGCTTACTGACTGCAAGGTTGTTATGTGAGGCAATACTGAAAGGCCCTTAGTCCAACTCCTTAAAGGAATGCACGTCACCAAAAACTAAATGATACGAGATAAAGTATGTTGGAGAGGCCGTGATAATCTGTATCAAGAGAGGCAATCTTCCCAGGCAGGGCTAAGAGATGAGCTCTCTCATTTTGTTCCAGATTTCCATTTGATTACAATTGAGACACAACTCACCAAACATTGGAACAATTTGAATATAACCAGCAATGCGAAGGATTGATTTTTTTAATAAAAAAGCATCAGTGGAGAAATTGAACGGTGATCAGACCATTCATCTTCCAATAGTATCGGAGAACCGTATAAGCGTTCCCAGGGGAATATTTGAAATTAAAAAAGAAACACAAGTGCTGGAGCAATTCAGTGGGTCTGGAGAACATGAATAGGAGATGTTTCGGGTCAGGACCCTTTTTTTTTAGTTTAGAGATGCAGCGTGGAAACAGGCCCTTCGGCCCACTGAGTCCGCACCGACCAGCGATCCCCTCACATTAACACTATCCTACACACACTAGGGACAATTTACACTTATACCAAGCCAATTAACCTACAAACCTGTGCTTCTTTGGAGTGTGGGAGGAAACCAAAGATCTCGGAGAAAACCCACGCAGGTCACGGGGAGAACATACAAACTCCGTACAGACAGCACCCGTAGTTGGAATCGAACCCAGGTCTGCGGTGGTGCAAGCGCTGTAAGTCAGCAACTCTACCACTGCGCCACCGTGCCGTCCCACCCTTCTTCAGATTTTATCAGCAGATTTGGGGTTAAACACATTGAAAGGCATCATATCTGATAGTGCAGCAGTGTGCTGAGGTGTTAGAATGTGCTCAAGGTTCAAGTGTGAGACTGAAGTCTGTAACCAGCGGCGTTAGAATGTGGTACCACTGCAATAGCACAATATTGAGGCCTTTCTCTCCACTAAACCCATACTTGACCCGACCTGGGAGTGCAGGAGGGTGGCATATTGTGCAGTAACTGAAAGGAATGTTTCATCCCACGACTCAATGAATGAAGAGACTCACAGGAAAATAAACCTGCATTATATTGAGTATTTTGCACAACACAGAAAACAGAAGAAAATTAAGTACCTTCTGTTTAATCTTACTGCACGCTATGAGACTCTCCCTGCAATCCTTGTGAACTTGTACGTTGCAATCTGTGGAGGGAAAGAAAAGGCTGTTAGAGAAAAGAGACAACCAAATACGGGCACAGGAAACCTTAACAGACTATAAATACCATTGCACATAAATTATCATGCACAGAATTATTTGTGGTGGATTTAAAGATTAGAATGTAAGAGGCAGTAACATTTTAAATTGTAGAAACAGGGAACTGCAGATGCTGGTTTACACAAAAGGACACGAAGTGCTGGAGTAACTCAGTGGGTCAGGCAGCATCTCTGGAAAAAATGTATAGGGGGGAACTGCAGATGTTGGTTTACACCGAAGATGGACACAAGAAGGTGGAGTAATTCAGCAAGGCAGGCGGCATCTCTGGAGAAAGGGAATAGGTGATGTTTCGGGTCAAAACCCTTCTTCAGACTGAGGTGAATTATCCATGTTCTCCAGAGATGCCACATCCTGAAGAGGTGCAGGCCTCTGCAACTTGTCCCTTGTGTGTAGGATAGAACCAGTGCACGTGATGATTGTTGGTCAGCTTGGACTCGGTGGGCCGAAGGGCCTCTTTCCACACTGTATCTCTAAACTGAACTAAACTAAAACACAAAGTGCTGGAGGAACTCAGTTGGTCAGTCGGTGAGAGGAGACAAAACATTTTCACAGTTGATAGACGCAAAATGCTGGAGTAACTCAGCGGGACAGGCAGCATCACTGGAGAGAAGGAATGGGTGGCGTTTCGGGGCGAGACCCTTCTTCATTCTTCACAGTTGACTTTCCTTGAGATGTTGCAGTGGATGCTGGAGAGAGGAGCATTCCTTCAGAAATGCTGCCAGAAATCCTCCAGCACCTTAACTCGGGAATTCCTCTCCTGATGGTGGTCTCTCCCCTAATAGCTCTCATTATCACTTTCTTTATTTATCAGATTCCCGCACAGGCAGTCTATGTGTCCTCACTTATCACTCACCAGAGGCTGTCTCCACTTCACACCCTGCTCTCTGCACCTGGCTCCTTCTTTCTTTCCCCTCTTTTCATCTTCTGTCTGCCTCCATCCATCATCTACCTGCCCCTGCCTCCCAACTCCATCCCTTCCCCTCCGATACCCAGCTTCATTAATCCGCCATCCTTCACCCCTCCCCAGTACAATCATCTCTCGCTTTGTCTCACCCCTTCCTCTCCGCTGTTTATACTAACTATCCTACCTCTCCCCTCTCAGTCCTGATGCAGGGTTCAGGGCCAAAAGGTTGACCATTCCTTTCCATCCACCAATGTGCCCGACCCTCTGAAGTCCTCCAGCAAAAAGGACAACGCGCTGGAGTAACTGGGCGGGTCAGGCAGCATCTTTGGAGAACATTTCGGTCAGGACCCTTCCTCAAGGAGTCTGAAATAGTGTTCTGACCTGAAACATCCCAACTCAAAATGTCACCTCTCCACGTTCTCCAGAGATGCTGCTTGACCTTCTCCAGCAATTTGTGTCTTTTTTTTGTAAACCAGCATCTGCAGTTCCTTGTTTCCACGAGGTCCTCCAGCAGATTCCTTGCTGCTTCTTGCCTGAACCTCTTTGCTTCACAACCTCTCTATCGTGTTTGTAGACTTCCATTAACACTTTTCTTTGATTGTAGCCACTTTGCAAGACTGGTATTCTTTATATTAAGCTTGATTACTCCACTGCAGGGCATCTTGGAATATTTTGTCATGCTGAAGATATATATATATATATAAATAGACCCTGTTGCTGGACTCTGAACGTCCTCATATTTAATTTGTGTGACTTATATTTAACCTTCCATTACAGTTCCTCAAAAAAAACCTTACTCATGTCTCCATTATACCACACAACTCCCATCCTCAGAGTAGTTAAAGACGGGCAATAAATGCTGACCTTGCCAGTGACATCCACATTCCACTGTTTCTGTATTAACCCAAGTGACTTGCACAATTACACAGTGTCTCAAGAATGCTGAGGGAACTATCTGACTGTCAGACCAAATAGAAATAGACAAAAAAACATCGGAAACTTAAATGTTGCAAATTGAAGAAAAGTTCGCCTAGACACTGCAGTTGGACTGCTGGACCGTGGGTGAAGAACAAAGGGAAGAGATAAGACTTTGCCTTCCATCACAGCGAGGAGATGTTGGAGATTCACTGTGATGGATGTTTATGTAAACTGTGTTAAGTGTGTGTCTTGGGTTTATGTGTAATGTAAAAAACTGTAGTAAATGCAATTTCGTTCAAACCTAGGTTTGAATGACAATAAATAGCATTCCATGTTCTGAGGGCAAACATTCACTAGGCTAGACCTTCTGATTAGCATTGTTTTAATGCTGGTGTTAAGGCCAAGAGCTAAATACAAATTGAATTAAAATGCAACTAAAAACAAAATCAAACTCAAATGCACAGCACACAGAAGACAAAAGATCCTCTCGAGGTGGTTGAATGCTTTAAACTCATCAAGGATTTCAGGGGTTCAGTTTTATCTGGAACATTAGGAACAATTAGGGGACAATAATCCAATCAGTGAGTCATAACAGAAATGTTAGAGCGCGTGCAAACATCGTTAGTATCCAGACATTTAGGATCCAGGGCAGACCTGATGCATCACAGCCCACTGTAACTCAACAGGTACGTAATTCATTGGGATAGGAAGGAGAAGAGAACAGGGCTAGGAGTGGCAAGCAGAGTCACACAACATTAGAGTGCTTTTAGAGATACAGCGTGGAAACAGGCCCTTCGGCCCACAGAGTCCGCGCTGACCAGCGATCACCCACAGACTAGCACTATCCTGCACACTAGGGACAATTTACAATTTATTGAAGCCAATTAACCTACAAACCTGTACGTCTTTGGAGTGTGGGAGGGAACCGATGCGCCCGGAGAAAACCCTCGTGGTCACAGGGAGAAGGTACAGATTCCATGCAGGCAACACCCAGAGGGTCTCTGGCGTTGTGAGGCAACAACTCAGCAGGTCAGGCAATATCTCTGGAGAACATGGATAGGTAATGTTTTGGGTCGAGACCTTTCTTCAGATGAGTCCTAAAGGCCATTGATCAATGTTCAGGACCGACATGTTCCAGGAAGGAGAAGGATGGCAAGGTAAGGGAACCGTGGATGACCGAAAAGGTTGTAAATTTGGTCAAAAAGAAAAGGGAAGCGTATGTGAGGTTTAAGAAGATGAAATCAGACAGGGCACTTGAGGAATAGAAAGCATGGAGGAAACAACTCAAGTGGGCTCTCGAAGGGTCAACAAGAGCCAAGAAATGCCTTGGGCAAATGTGTGTAGGTACAAGATACAAGATACATTTATTTGTCACATGTACCAATTGGTACAGTGAAATGTGTGGTCACCATACAGCCATAGGAGTAATAAAGAGCACAGAACACAAAGTCTTAGCACAAACATCCCCACACAGGGAGATCAAAGTTTCCCACTGTGAGGGAAGGCTCCAAAATTCAGTCGTCCTCCTCTGTTGTCCTCCCGTGGTCGGGGGGGGGGGGGGGTGCTCCCGAACCCCCCGCTGTCGCCGCTACGGACGGCTCGATGTTCAGGCCTGCTCGCCGGGGTGTTGGAAGTCCGACGTCGGGACTGGAGGACATCCACAGCGGCCTGGACATCCGAGTCGGCCACCTCCTACCGGAGTCCACGGCTCCCGAAGTCCACAGGCCGCGCTGGGCGGAGATTCAACGCTGGCGGACCTCGGCAAAGGGATCCCAGGACCCCGCGATGTTGAAGTCAATGAACAGCACATCTGCACCTTGGTTGCTGCTCTTCCCAACAACTTACACAGGGCAGTTTGTCCATTAACATTCCTGTTAGAGAGTAATGACCCTGCAATGTACAGTACGGAGCCATGATGGAAGGAGAGAGTCCGGAGCAAGAGCGGTGGCAATGTTAAGTGTTATTTCTATGTAGCAGCATATTGCTGGGATTCAGGAGAAAAACATTCACGGAATGATCATGGAAAAAATAACTAGTTCTCAATTTTCCGAATAACTGCTTCGAGAAGTCAGAAAAAAAAAAAAACCTGT
This sequence comes from Malacoraja senta, assembly GCA_038087875.1. Classification (NCBI taxonomy): domain Eukaryota; kingdom Metazoa; phylum Chordata; class Chondrichthyes; order Rajiformes; family Rajidae; genus Malacoraja; species Malacoraja senta. The sequence goes on along the minus strand of CM075989.1, from coordinate 7,880,436 downwards.
TTGTAATATTCCCTAGATTGCCAACAACCTAAAGATAACTTGGAAAAAGGAATCATAGACAAGCTACTAAAGTTGCATGAGCAATGAACTTTCCATTCCGCCCATGTGCCTTACCGTCAAGAGAAGAAAGATGAGAAGCCCTCTCTTTCCAAGGGGGATGGTGGGGCAGAGAAACATTAGCACAAGTCTGTAAACTCTTGCAGAAAGCGTTGATGAAAATTGCCTCAGACAATATCATGCAGAGGTAGAAACTTCAGGGAACACCATTTATTCCGTGAAGTCTCTTTTTCGTTCAATATGATCACAGCTGACCCTCTCTCTCTCTCTCTCTCTCTCTCCATATCCCGCTATGCTTTTCCTTTGACTTTCCAGAGTAGTAATGCTGCCTAATCACACCATCTAAACCTCATAAGAATCCATTGGCTGTATATTAAACTGGGATGAATTTAAGTTGTGAAAGGTTTGAAGCAAATGCAAGCTCGTATCATAATTTAATCTGTTGACAGGTCACCCGCACAAGGAGAGTGGAGTGGTTCATTCAGCTAGTTTTAGTGTGGAGATCCGCTTGTCATTAAATCTCATCCGGTTCATTAAAGAGCTTCAAGTAAGGAAATCAGATTGAAGAAGGCTTCTGACCCAAAACCCTGTCAGTCCATTTTCCGTCACAGATATTATCTGGCTCGCTGAGTTCTTCCAGAAAGTTGTTTTTTTTCTACAGAGGGACCTTGGGATGTTTATGGTTTTCTGAAGGTCAGTGTGTTGTGGAATTGTGCAGCACATAAAATGGGCCCTTCGGCCCACAACATCAATGCTAACCTTTTTGCCCAGCTACCCTAATCCCATCAGCTGCACCAGTGATGTGTTGTTCAATGCTTGCCTATTTAAGTGTTGTTCCAAATGCCTCTTAAACCCAGTAATTGTACCCGATTCCGCCACATCCTCTGGCAATACGTTCCACATATCAGCACATAATAAAAACAACTTTTCCTCAGATGCCCTTCAGAAGTCCTACCTCTCACGTTAACCTATATCCTCTTATTTTTGATGGCCCGACCATGTGGAAAAGACTTTGACTTTCGACCCTATCTATGCATCTCATAAGCTTACATATTTTCATTAGGTTACTCTTCAGCCTCCTTGTCTCCACGGAAATCAAGTCAAGCCTATTCAAGCAAAAGCCTCCAATCCAGAAACATTCAGAGTGCATCTCCTCTGCACTCTCTCCTCTGCAAACACATCCTGCCTTGGGTTGGTGATGGCAATCGCAGACAATGCTCCAAGTGCGGCATAATGTCTCAACTCTTATATTCTGTGGCCTGACCTATGAAAGGAACATGCCTTCTTCATCACCCTATGGATCTTTGATTGTGTACAAGATATTTTACTTCATTAGCCAAGGAATAGAACGATAGAGCAGCGAGGTCATGCTGAACCTGTATAGTCAGCACTTTCTGAACTACTAGTAGGGTATAACTGCACCTTGGAGTCATATAGTCATACAGCATGTAAACAGGCCCTACAGCCCAATTCATTAAGCTGGGCAAGATGCCCCATCTATGCTAGTCCCATTTACCTGCATTTTTACAAACTACCCTTGAACTGACCAACTGTACAACTTGCCCTCTGTCAGCTCATTCCATACACCCAGCACCCTCTGTGTGGAAAAAAGTTTCCCCCTCAGGGTCCTATTAAACCTTTGTGTGGGAAGGAACTGCAGGTGCTGGTTTAAACCGAAGATAGACACAAAAAGCTGGAGTAACTCAGCGGGACAGGCGGCATCTCTGTAGAGAAGGAATGGGTGATGTTTCGGGTCGAGACCCTGCTTCAGACTCCATTTTGGGTCGAGACCCTTCTTCAGACGGTTCTTCTTCTGAAGAAGGGTCTCGACCCGAAACATCTTTGAATCCTGGCAACATCCTCGTAAATCTTCCCTGGAGTATTTTCAATTTAATTCCATCTTTCCAACAGCAGAGTGTCCAGTCAGATGTAGAGGAGATTTACGAGCATGTTTTCAGAGGTGGAAAATTATATTATGTGGAAATATTGACCAGGCTGGGATTTGTTTCCTTTTGTTTAGGAAGTTTTAAATGAAACTTCATTTAGATATAAGTATTCTAGATAGAATTATGTGGTAGGGTACCTTTGGCGCATTAGCTAAGTGTCGACCTTTGAGTTACCATTGGGCGACATAGCGGTAGAGTTGCTGTCTTACAGAGCCATAGACCCGGCTTCGATCCTGAGTATGCGTGCTGTCTGTACGGAGTTTGTACATTCTCCCTGTGACCATGCTGGTTTTCTCTGCGTGCTCCAGTTTCCTCCCACACCCCAAAGATGTGCAGGTATGTAGGTTGAGTGGCTTCGGTAGAAAAATTGTAAAATTGCCCCAATTGTGTAGGATAGTGTTAGTGTGGGGCGTGATCAGTGGTTAGTGTGGACTCTGTGGGCTGAAGGGCCTGTTTCGGCGCTGTATCTCGAAGGTCTAAAGTCTACCAATTTTCACTGATGCCAAGACTGTTTAGAGGAGAGCTGACAAAATATTCTCTCGCCCCCAACTGCAGTGGGAAGCACCTCTTGGAAAGAACAGGAGAGAAAGTTAGCTTTAGAACCACCTGTTAGAGTACTTGAAATCTGTAATGTGTTATGTGGTGAGCTGGGACGTGGGCCTTACCCAGGGAGCCTACTCAGCAGCAGAGACACCATCGACCAAATCACCTCCTCCGGAGACAGAAATGTCTGTGATAGATTTGATCACCGCTGCAGCAGAGAAGGGAATGAGGCCCTCGTCTCCAGCCTGGCCAATTTCATTTTGAAAGATAGCAAGTCTACTTTCCACTGGCACGGAAACAGGAATTTTAAAAAGTGTGCTCGAGAGCATTTTTATTTAAATGTTCTCAATTTTTTCCTTTACGGTAACAATCTAGCTGAAATCCATCTGCCAGTCCCAAAGGAAGTAATTTCAAATTTAGGCTGACATTTGTGCTGTGTTGATCAGGGCGTATCGTTGTGTTTTACACATGAAGGTGACAGAACTACAGGCTGCTTCCAATGCTTTGGCTTCATTGTAAAGATGCCATGATACAAGTCGCAAAGGGCAGTCAAGGACTTGTAAACTGGCCAACACATCCCGCAACCACCACCCAGACCACTTCACTCCAGCGTGGGGTATCCGCACACAAATGGGTTGCCGCAGTTGCCAAAGGTAACAATAATCGCAGCACGTTCAACCATTTTAATTTTAATATGAGAAGCAGCTTGCGATGTACCCGAGGATAAAGAAATGTGTTATAAAAATCTAAGAATTCCTACAACCATAGAAACAACGTTCCGGCTGGAAACTCAGCAAGTCTGACAGCCTCTATGGAGAGATAAAGTTTCAGGACAGAGACCCTTCATCAGAAAAAATGAAAAGGTGGTTTTCAAAAGCTGGTTAAAAAAATCACATTTACATTACATAAGCTTTTTGTTTTAAGTTGCAAAGTGAGCATCTTCAACAAGTTTTTAACCAAACGCGGGCAGGAGGGACTGGTGTCGCTGGGACATGTTGGCTAGTGTGGGCAACTTGGGCCGAAGGGCCTGTTTCCACACTGTATCACTCTATGGCTCTACGAGTGTCAGTTGTTATGGGGAGAAGGCTGGAGAATGGGGTTGAGAGGAAAAGATAGATCAGCCATGATTGAATGGCGGAGTGGACTTGATGGGCCGAATGGCATAATTCTGTTCCTATAATCTATGAACATGAATTCACTTCTACCCCATGGCGGACATTGAAACTGATGCGCTACAATGTTGAGATCTAAAGTATATTCTGCACTCTGTACCTTCCCCTTTGCTCTACCTGTTGTACTTGAGTTTGACTTGAAAGGACACAAAGTGCTGGAATAACTCAGCAGGTCAGGAAGCATCTCTGGAGAACATGGATAACATTAGTACGTGGATTGTATTTAAGCATGGCATATCTGATCTGATTGCAAAACTAAGCTTTTCGCTGTGCCTCGATACAGTGAACCTAAACCTGTTTTTCTTATTAAAAAATATCCTCACACTGATTTTTTAAATCCTTTCCAGTTTCCTTTAAGATCCTCTCCAGTTTCTTGATTGAAACAAGCATTTCAAACATAGTCATTCAAAAGGCAAGCAATCAATCTTGTTCTTAATTATTCTGGCACATACCGCAGTCTTTCCCTCCTCACTCAATTTATGTTACTGTTCTACAGATGACTCTACTATGCTCAAAACCACCTCAACATTGAGCTCTTTCTACCACCCACTGTGTGTCAGCACATAAGTTACTTAATGTTGGGTTAAATAACACGGTTGTCCCACCAGCCCAGGTCAGGGGAGAATAAATTCACTGGGTAAGCTCGGAGCTTCGTGGTTGACCAAGTCCTCCTCTGGAGCCTAGGAGCTACGGTCATTCCCTGTCCGAGAGAAATATTCTCACTACTCAGCCCTCCCTGAACACGGATGATCACGTATTTTCCTGTGTGTTACCACAAGCCGATCTGAGAAGATGCAAGTTGCTTAATTTTTCAAGTCAAATTTCATCCAGGTTTGAGATCAAGTGTATATTCTGCCCACAGTTTTCAAATGAATTCAAAATGAATGCAAGGTAAAGATTAAAATCAATCTTTAATTTTTTTTCCATCCCTTACATCCAATTTGGTGCAGTTTCCGTGATGATCAAAACGGATCTTTAAAAATCAAGAGATCAAAGATGTTGTTTTATTGCTGTGCTGGTGCTCTTATGAATTCATTAATTTTATGAATGGTTCTGAAAACTATACATGCAACTCCTGTAGAGAAAGGGACTCATTTCTTAATAGTGATGCTTATATTTATTGGGTATTTGTGACTCTGAAGAAGGATCCCAACTTGAAATTTCAACTATCCATGTCCTCCAGAGATACTGCCTGAGCTGTTGAGTAATTCCAGCACTTAATGTTCTATGTAAGATTCTGGCATCTGTAGTTCGATGTTTTTTTCTGCGGCTCTTCTGGAAATTCAGTATAAAGGTTGTGCGATGAAGTCTGTGCACAGATTCTTGGTCTAATATTCCAGTACAGTACTGGAGGAATGGTGCTCTGTCAGAGCACCATTTGTAGGGCGGCGTAGTGGGGCAGCAGTAGAGTTGCTGCCTCAAAGCACCAGGAACCCGGGTTCGATCCTGACTACGGGTGCTGTCTGTAGGGAGTTTGTACATTCTCCCCCTGACAGGTTCGTAGGTTAATTGGTTTAGGTAAAAATTGTAAATTGTTCCTAGTGGGTTGGATAGTGCTAGTGCATGGTCAGCGTGGACTATGTGGGCGAAGGGTTTCCGCGTTGTATCTCTAAAGTCTAAACATCTGACATTGAACTAATGCTCAGTCTCCTCTCTCAGCAAAATGTTCCCTGGTAACATTTTGTAGGGGAAGTGTGGAGTTTGTACATTCTCCCTGTGACCACCTGGGTTTTCTCCGGGTGCTTTGGATTCCTCCCACTTTCCAAAGACATGCAGGTTTGTAGGTTAATTGGCTTCGGTAAATTGTCCCCAATGTGTAGGATGCGAAAGTGGGGCAACATAACATCAGTGTACACTAGTGATCAATGGTCAGCATGGACTCGGTGGGCTGAAAGGCCTGTTTCCCGCTGTATCTCTAAACTGAACTAAATCTCAACTGAGGAACAAGAGAATTACTCCAATTATATGGTTAAGTTTGTGCCTCAATTAATAGGCACATTTTTACATGATTGGTCACATGATCTTGCTATGCACTATTGACTACTGTATTGCCTCCATTACAAAGCCTTTCAAAGGTACTTCAGTTTATGTGGAGTATTTCAGGACACACACAGGGCATGAAAGTTAACTTCAAGCACCTGCTCTTTGCTTCTCACTAAGATCCAGTGCAGTATCGGGCTCAAGTACTTGGAGACTTCAAATAGAGTGTCACACAGATTTTAAAAAGTGTCCCTGTCAATAGTTTAGAAACACAGTGTGGAAACAGGCCCTTCGCCCACTGAGTGGTTTTTAGTTAGCCAAGTCAGCAAAGAGGGTTCCAAATTATGTGATGTTGGTTAAGGGGCAATGTTTTTACTCGGGGTGGGGGGGTGTTGGGTATACGGAACGAGCTGCCAGAGGAGGTAGTGGAGGCAGGCCCTATAACAACATATAAAAGACATTTGGACAGGATACTTCCGAGGGTGAAACGTGGGCCTAGCGTAGATGGGGCATCTTGGTCGGTGTTAATGCGTTGGGCTGAAGGGCCTGTTTCTGTGCTGTATACCTCAAGGACACTTTTGCCATTGAGGGATTGGTGCCAGGTCGGGCGAGCAAAACATTTCAGGTCAACAAGTCGTCCAGATGAAAGGCCATTGGCCAGAAACACGACTCTTGTTTCTCACCGCAGATGTGGCCTGTGCTTCAGCCCTCCTGCTTTACACTGTCAAACCTACGTTCTCTCAGGTTCAACTGATTCTGGTGCCTCCGTTTGTTCGATGCTGCGGTTATCTTTGTCACTCTAAGTTGCAATGTTTCTGCTTTGGGTTTTCCCAGAGAGTTGTGAATCTGTGGAATTCGCTGCCACAGAAGGCAGTGGAGGCCAATTCACTGGATGTTTTCAAGAGAGAGCTAGATACAGCTCTTTGGGCTAACGGAATTAAGCAATATGGGGGAAAAGCAGGAACGGGGTACTGATTTTGGATGATCAGCCATGATCATATTGAATGGCGGTGCTGGCTCGAAGGGCTGAATGGCCTACTCCTGCACCTATTTTCTATGTTTCTATGTGTTGAAATCAAAATTTGTCATGAACACAAATGTACTCTTTTTCAAACAGTGCCTCCTTGGCATTTCCTTCCTTTGACAACCCTTCAGTTTGCACAATTCTAGTGAAGTATTACTTGAGAATTACTCAATTTAGTTTAGTTCAGTTGAGAGATACAGCGTGGAAACAGGCCTTCGGCCCACCTAGTCCACGACGACAAGCGATCCCCGTGCACTAACACTACCCTACACACTAGGAACAATTTACAATATTTTATCGAAGCCAATTAACGTACAAACCTGTACGTCTTTGGAGTGTGGGAGGAAACTGGAGCACCCAGAGAAAACCCGCGTGGTCACAGGGAGAACATATAAAGTCCGTACAGACAGCACCCGTAGTCTGGATCGAACTCGGGTCTACGCGCTGTAAGGCAGCAACTCTACCGCTGCGCCCCAGTGCTGCCCCTCCTCACCGCCTCTTTCCGTCTATGGTGCTTTACACTGTCTGACTTTCTCACTATCCACAGTAATAATGTTTTTCAAAAATTCGCTCACTCCAAGACTAGGCTTTGCACAACTGTACACAGTCAGGACCTTTTTTCCGCAGGGTGGGAATGTCGCAGACTAGACTAGCTTACACAGCAGAGGCACAAAGCTTAAAGGAGATGTGCAGAACAAGTTTTATTTACAAAGAGAAAGATGAGTGCATGGGATGTGCTGCTTGGGGCAGTGGTGAAGGCAGCTACGATAGCTGCGCTTGTTCTGCTTTTGAATAGGCACATGGATATGAAGCGAATGCAGGGGTATGGATCATATCATACCAGAGGAGATTTGCTTAACTTGGCATCATGTTTTGCACAGACATTGTGGGCCAAAGGTCCTACAACGGTGCTGTGCCATTCTATGCTCTAGCTTCCACTTATAAGGATCACAGATAGTTGGGGGGGGGGGGGGGGCAGGAGTGTGGCAGGAAGGGGGGTGTGGTAGGAATGGGGATGTGGCGGGAATGAGGAGTGATGGAAATGGGGGTGCAGCGGGCAAAGGGGGAGAGAATATAAAATCAATTGTATTTGAAACAGTGTTACACACTAAACAACAAGCTGACACGTCAGCCTTCCCACTCATTCCTAGAATTAGTCTGTGCACAATACATCGAGGATCTGGCACCTAAATTGATGCTGTCACACCAAATCCACAGATGATACCCTGATCTGCTGCATTTCCGTAACTCAGAAGCCGTTGAACTCTCACCTACTTGTGTGATTGTTGAACTTTTTGCAGGAATGTTGGTGTTCTGCTCAACAAAACGTGTTAAAAAAAAAAAAAAAAGCAAAAAAGATTTCCTGCTAAGGCTTCCCCCTCGTACTGGAGCGAAGGCTGCTGAGACGGGAGCTTGGGTGGGCACGTTAATAACTCCGCTAATTAGAAAAATGTGCCCGCTCGCGTGCGGGAAGTACGGCAATCAGAGGCAGCAGTTGGGTCTGGTATTCAAGTGGGATTTCTGGGAAGCCATTCCTGGAAGTTTACGACAGAAGGATGTTATGGATGCTGTAAATCTGAACTAAAAACAGATATTCTAGGAAACTCCCAGCAAGTGGGTCAGAAGCAGAGGAGAGAGTGTTGACATTTCAAGTCAATGCTTGCACGAAGTGTCAAGCACCTCGGGAATAAGCATCAATTTCACTATATGTTGTATCCTTTATCCGTATGAATGTATTCATGTTTTGTCTATTCTTTGGCTGGAGAGCACGCTTTTCACTGTACCGCAGTATATGTGAGTGATAAACTAAACCCATATCTTCCATTAATCAGCATTTTATATTGTAGAAACAAGGAACCGCAGATGTTGGTTTACACACAGCGCAAAAACAGGCCCTTTGCCCCATCGGGTCCACGCCGACCAGCGACCACCCCGTACACTAGCTCTATCCTGCACACGCGGGACAATTTGCACATTTTTACCAAAACCGATTAGCCCTACAAACCTGTACGTCTTTGGAGTGCGGGAGGAAACCGGAGCACCCGGAGGAAACCCACACAGTCACAGGAAGAAATGACAAACTCTGTACATTCAGTGCCCGTAGTCAGGATCGAACCCAGGTCTCTGGTGCTGTGGGACAGCAACTCTACCGCTGTGCTATGGTGCTGCCCAAAACTCTGTTAGACCAGCTGGGAATTTGAATAGAAAAAAAGTAGAGGCAGTGGACACTTGGCATTTGTTAAGTAAAATACGTATTCCCTTCCCTTTGGGGGACCTTCGAGCGGCGATTTGCCTTGGCTCAAATTTTCTCAACATGCAGTAAATCGTTAAGAGCGGCGTGGCAACATTTATCAAGTGCCCCTTCTGTCAGGGAGAGCGCGCTGCAGGGGGAGAGGAAGCCGGTGAGCAGGAAATAGGAGACGATGGAAGGATAAAGAAACAAAGTATGGTTCGAGAGAGTTGCAAAAAAAACTGCGATTAAAGACTTGGGGGTAAGAAGCCAACCTCAGTCACGTGTACTACAGCACGGTACAACAGAGGCTTGCATTGTCCTCTACATCCGGCACATAGATCCATTCAAACACAGCTGCCTTTATAGTTTGCATTATTGCAGTGAAATCCAAGAGTAATGTGCGTGCATTGGTCTCTATAGAGAGTGCAGCAGTGGGAGTAGTGTTAATTCAGAGTTGTTGGGGCACAGAACATGTTCTGAGGCTCATCCCTGTGGCTATCAAACCGTACAACTCCTCCCCTTTCTGTCATGGGGTAGACTGAGACTGAGATGGACTCCCCCCCTCCCCAAACTTTACACATCCCCAATCCATTTCATTTGTCTCTTTAATTTCATGTTTCATGTATTTTGTGTTTTTTATGACAGTTGACAGATCACTTTCCCTCCTGGGATAAATAAAGTTCTATCGTATTGTATCTTATGAAAGCCACTGAGGAAGCTGCCTTTATACACAATAGACAATAGGTGCAGGAGTAGGCCATTCGGCCCTTCGAGCCAGCTCCGCCATTCACTGTGATCATGGCTGATCATCCACAATCAGTACCCCGTTCCTGCCTTCTCCCCATATCCTTTATCTCCGCTATCTCCGCTATCTAACTATCTCTTGAAAGCATCCAGAGAATTGGCCTCCACTGCCTTCTGAGACATTATAGTGCGCATTATTGCAGTGGAATCCAAGAGTAATGTGCATATCTTGGTCTTTGGGAGTGCAGCAGTGGGAGTAGTGGGTGAAGTGTTAGTTCAGAGTTGTCAGGGCACTGAACATGTTCTGAGGCACTAGTTGGGCATGAAAGCCGCTGGGGAAGCCACACAATGAAGCTGGCCCGCATTCCTGTGGTTAAACAGCGGCGAAGTTGGTGCTCACTGTCTTGGGTCTACACGTGTCCCATGTGATGGTGGCCAGCATGTGTCACGAGCTACAC
>CM075989.1:7692858-7870079 GCA_038087875.1 Malacoraja senta | reverse complement strand
TCTACTCCTCCCCATCCCCTCCGCTCCCTCTCCACCCCCCCTCTCCCTCTCCACCCCCCTCTCCCTCTCCCCCCCCCTTCTCCCTCTCCACCCCCCTTCTCCCTCTCCACCCCCCTTCTCCCTCTCCACCCCCCCCTCCCTCTCCACCCCCCCCTCCCTCTCCACCCCCCCTCCCTCTCCACCCCCCCCTCCCTCTCCACCCCCCCCTCCCTCTCCACCCCCCTCTCCCTCTCCACCCCCCCTCTCCCTCTCCACCCCCCCTCTCCCTCTCCACCCCCCCCCTCTCCCTCTCCACCCCCCCTCTCCCTCTCCACCCCCCCTCTCCCTCTCCACCCCCCCACCCCCCTCCTCTCTTACCACACTCTCTCCCCTTCATACCCACACTCCTCACAGCTGTAACCCCACTCCCCTGGGTTGCCTGGGGCAAGCGGCCCCCGGATCTGTCTGTGGCAGCTTTCTTTGCACATGTTGGGTCTAGGGTATCCAACTCTGCAACTGACTTCTGAGTTTCTGACCAAGTACTGAAAGTCTGAAAAGTGATGAAGTAGTTTAGTTTATCATTGACAAGTGCATGGAGGTACAGTAAAAAGCTTTTGTTGTGTTATATCCAGTCAGCAGAAATAGCAAATGTTAAATAAAAGCATAAAAGGGTGGGAGCCCCCAGCAGAGAGATAGGGTTCAACTTTCGGCTGATGACGAATCCGAAACGTACAAAATGGGTGCAGGAGTAGGCCATTTGGCCCTTTGAGCCAGCACCGCCATTCAATATGGCTAATCATCCAAAATCAGTACCCCACTCCTGCTTTCTCCCCATATCCCTTGAATCCGTTAGCCCTAAGAGCTATATCTAACTCTCTCATGAATACAATGAGAATGATCGGGATCATTGTCTTTGTCCACAGTTGCCGCTTGCATTGGACCCACCTGTGGTATGTGTGGTAAGTGTCATTTTCTCTCTACATTCCGGTTATTCTGCCGCTGAGATTCCTGGTTTTGGTTGAAGTTTATTATTGTCCCATGTACGGAGTTACAGTGAAAAACTTTTGTTTGCTTGCGTAGTGTAATACTACACATAAATCAGCAGAGTGAAGAGAAAGATACTTCCATGTGGAGGAAAGAACTTCAGATGCTGGTTTAAATTGAAGGTAGACACAAAATGCTGGAGTAACTCAGCGGGACAGGCAGCATCTCTGGAGAGAAGGAATGGGTGACGTTTCGGGTCAAGACCCTTCAGACTGAATGCTGCCTGTCTGCTGAGTTACTCCAGCATTTTGTGTCTACCTTAAAGATACTTCTCATTGATACCCCATTGAAACTTACCGAATAGTGAAATGCCTCGATCGAGTGGGTGTGGAGAAGATGTTGGCACTAGTGGGATAGTCTAGATCCAGAGGCAATAGCCTCTGAATTAAAGGACGTTCCTTTCGGAAGGAGATGAGGAGGAATTTCTTTAGTCGGAGGGTGGGGAATCTGTGGATTTATTGCCCCAGGCTACGGAGACTGTCAATGGATATTTTTTAAGGCAGAGATAGATAGATTCATGAATAGTACGTGTGTCCGAGGTTATGGGGAGAAGGCAGGAGATTGGGGTTAAGAAGGAAAGATAGATCAGCTATGATTGAATGACTAGATAAACTTGATGGGCTGAATGGCCTAATTCTACTCCTATCATTTATGAACTTGTGATACAGAGTGCAGAATATAGTTTGAAAGTCACAAAGCACTTTAGTTTAGAGATACAGCGTGGAAACAGCAGCCTATCGAGTCTGCGCTGACCATTATATGTTATATCAGTTTTGCATCCTACACATTTGGGGCAATTTACAGAAGCCAATTCACAAACAAATCTGCCTGTTTCTTGAATTGTGGACATCTCAGCATTACAGCGTAACAGTTCCAGAGGAAAAGTCCAACGTCTGCAATAAGGCATAGGAGCACAATTTAGCCATTTTGCCCATCGTTTGCTCTGCTATTCAATCATGGCTGATCTACTTTTCTCTCTCAACCCCATTCCCCTGCCTTCTGCCCGTAACATTTGACGCCCTTACTAATCAAGAAAGAAATGAGGGGGTTAGGTCAACGGGGAGTGTACCCTAGCTTATGGAAGGACTTTAGAAGTCGGATAAGAACTTGTCGGGTGAGGCGAAGGAAATGCCTTCATCAGAGGGAGCTCAAACTGGCGACATAAGGCCAGGTGCTAACATTTGTGGGGATAAACTGAAACCGATCGTGGGCAGAATCTTTGACCCTTTTTTGGGGTTTTGGCTTTGTGTTTTGACTTTATTGAAGAAAGTGGATCCAGCTCTACACTTGTGCACACTCCACACGCTCAGCTGGGAAGATCCAGCGGCCACTCCCTGGTCTGTGCTGCCACCTCCTGAACAGGTTAATAATGCACTAGCTCCTTGGACAATAACGGAGTCACTGGCTGAGAGAAATCAGAAGACAACTAAGCCTATCTAAACCCCCCCCCCCCTCATCTGTATCCACCTATCATCTGCCATGCTATGTCCTGCCTCTCCTCTCTCCCACCTCCTTCCCCCCCCCTCCCCAATTACTCTGATGAAGGGTCCCAACCCGAAGGTCACCTATCCATGTTCTCCAGAGATGCTGCCCTACCCACTGAGTTTCTGCAGTTCTGTGGTTCTACAGCCTAGAGTATATTTTGTTCTGTAAACTTGCACCCAGTCCACTTCTGCTTTTGTTTGTGTGTTGTATTAACAAGAATATTTGACAAGGAAGATGGCAGAGGTGCATACAAATGTAAAACTACACCGGGGAACGTGCTTTACCCAGTTTCCAGTAATCTCCCAGGGGGTAACTCTGCGGGATTAACTTGGGTTGGTCCATTAGCTGTCAACACTTGGTATCATTAGTGGATCAATGCTCGTATTTAATACGGCATTCGTTTAATAAACAAAAAAACAAATGACCACATTTGGGAGAATAGTGATAGACTATACTCGTGGGATTCGCATAAAGTGGATAAGGAACAAGAAATAAATGACATTAGAGAATTGGATACCAATTACCTGACATTGCAGTTCCTGTGGGAAGTGTCCCCAAAGATCTGTTTTGTTTTCTCCGATAGCTTTGTCTTTGGTTGTTTGGTGGTTGCTAATGCTGATAACTGTTGCTAAGCATGTAGTGTTTGTGCAGGTTTGTAAATGGTTCCCTTGTTGCCTCCTAGGTTGATTCTGTTGACGGTCTTCCTGCTGCTGGTGTGTGGGGTGGCGGCCAGCTGTGTCAAGTGCTGCCGGAGGTCCAAGCCCCAAGCCCCCACCTTCGCCAGCCGACCGTACGAAGTGACTGTGATCGCCATTGACAATGACAGCAGCATAACACGTAAGTAGCATCACCATTGTACCTCTAATCGTCACGTGCATACGTACAATGGTAATGATATTTTATTGTCACATGCACCCAAGTACAGTGACGTGCTAGGTTTTGCATATAACCCTGTAAAGTTGTGTATCCGTGCTGATAAATTTACAAAAGTTCACCAAATACTCCCATCCCATCGTTCACCAAATACTCCCCCATCGTTCCCTTGCTCTCGTTGGTTGCTCACGGGGCCCCCCCCCCCTCACTCTCGCGGCGCGGGTCCCATCGATGTCCACACTGGGCGAGCCCAGGCCTACTGAAGGGCTTGGCCCCGCTCATCGGGAGCATTGAGCATGATAAGGTCGTTTGGCCCATCATGTCTCTCCTATCTCTTTGGTAGCACACCTCCTGCCTGTGCCCCCCCCCCCCCCCCCGCAGCCCTGTAAATATACAAATACAAGGGTTTGTATTCTCTCTCAGACAAGCCCTGTTCAAACCGCTGACCTTTACAAGCAGCACATCCAAATCACCCAGACATTGGGGAGAGTCCCTACTGTTCCTCCGTCATGCATCATTGCTGCTCTTGGCCGAACACAGTGTTACATTCAGAAAAATCAGAGGCAGCCTCTATCTAGAAAATCCTTTGCACGGTAGAACCCCCCTTTGATCTCTGCTTTCACCGGGGATGGGTACTTGGCAATGCCTCAGCTGGCTTCTTACTATCTCTGAGCCAAGCCTTTGTTTGATGTCACCATGATAGAATGTGGAAACATTTTCAACTCTAGGCTACTGCATTCGTTGCATGGTGCACAGCATGTCAGCTGCAGACTTGTTCCTAGTGTCTGACCCAAGTGCGTTTACTTGGCCTAATCAGAATGATTAATATTTGTAACATCTGAGCTAACTAGAGCAGGGCATTTTTCACCTGTCCACCCTTCTTCAATCTGTGGCATTGCAGTTGGTTGTCCCCTCCCCAGGGTGTCGGTTCAGGTTGGTGTTTAGCAGTTCTGTTGAGAAATCCATGCAGTGGATGAGGACTGGGCTGGGCTGTAACATACTGTTGTCTGCCCGCACCACCTCCCCCCCCCCCCCCAGGTCAAATAGCCAGCAGCTGTTCGCAATCAGATGTCTTCAAGGCCAGGATAGTGGACATGGATAGGATGCTTCCACTAGTGGGAGAGTCTTGGACCAGAGGCCATAGCCTCAGAATAAAAAGATGTATCTTTGGGAAGTAGAAGAGAAGGAATGTCTTTAGTCATAGGGTGGTGAATCTGTGGAATTCATTGCCAAGGATGGCTGCAGAGGCCAAGAATGAATATTTTTAAGGGAGAGATTGACAGATTCTTAATTAATAATGGTGTCGGGGATTATGGGGAGAAGAGTAGGAGTTTGGGTTTAAGATGGATCAGCCATGATTGAATGGCAGAGTGGACTTGATGGGCCAAATGAGCTAATTCTGCTCCTAGAACCTATGAACTCAACAAGAGCAACTTGGGGGAACTCTAGACCTCTGCAAACTCTCAAATGCTTGACATCCACCAGCTGTTCCAAACTGGAGAGAAAGAACTTACTAGCAAACATATTCTTGCAGTGATCGCACTGAGGAAGATGTTATTTGAAGATTTGATGTTTACATTTTAAAACATTATCTGAAAGCTACTGGTGTCTGAAGTCTCAATTGTGAGAAGTGTTTGTTGAAATGTTTGACAATTCTTTAAACCACCAGTCCCTTCTTTCAGCAGTTCAGGCCATTTGCTTTTAAATTGTATTATTTAACTTGGTAATCCTTTTCTTTTTCTCTGGGCAAAGATGATTTTTTTTCCAGTAAATCTATTTAACTTTGGAAACTAAACAAACTATTCTTTCTTTTTATTTTCTCAGCAAACAGTACCCTGCAGTACATATCCACCGGCAGGAATCACATCCCGTTGCGGGATCCCAGTCAACTCATCCTGCCTCCTCCATCATACAGCCTATGCGCCATTGACAACCCTCCAACCTATGAGATGGCCCTGAAAATGGCCAAAGCTCCTGAGACCTCTGACCCAAAGAGCGGGGCAGAGAATCCAAATGGAAATGGGGCTCAGATTCCACAAAGGATCAGAGGGCCTGGATCCACAGATGGAACAGTTGCACCATCGGCATCGTCATAGCGATAAGAACCCCTGAATCAACATTTGTCCATGTACCGTGTACCATTTTCAGGCAGTGAAATATTTTCAGCAAATTGCTGCAGAACAGCTCCATTACTGAGTAATGACATTTGAGTAGTAGGTTTATCAGGAGGGTGCATTACCGTTGACGCTATTCAATGCAAACGACACCCGAGTTTCACATGATATTTTTGCACAAATGCACGATGAGTTTTTCGTTCCATATTTTGTATTTATATTGCATTCCATTTCTACCCGCACTTTTGCAGCTAAAGTTCTCGAAGCCTAAATTGGGCTCTTCCCGTTAAAGAAAGCCTGCAAACATACAGCACCGACCGCTGTGCCGATGGGCACTAATTTTACGTTGGTAATCTTCAAGCATAATAAAGCATTTCTATTTCATTCAGACAGCTCCAATATGCAGTGGGGGAAACAACAATAGCATGGATGTCCCCTTCTTGTTTCTAAGGTAGACACAAAATGATGGAGTAACTCAGGGGGTCTGGCAGCATCTCTGGAGAGAAGGAATGGGTGTCATTTCGGGTCGAGACCCTTCTTCAGACTGGCCTCGACCCGAAACGTCACCCATTCCTTCTCTCCAGAGATGCTGCATGTCCCGCTGAGTTACTCCAGCATTTTGTCGACCTTCGATTTAAACCAGAATCTGCAGTTCTTACCTGCCCTTCTTGTTTCTGTTGTGGTGTCCCCCACCTTGCGTGATTCCAAGGGTTAGCTCAATTGTGCTTTTGTTATGATAAAGTGAGCTAATTCATGAAATAGCTTTAAATTTGCACGGTACACAGCCACTTACTATTATTGCTGACTACCCAAATATAAAGAGACTGCTGCTATTAACAGGTCAGCAAAACCATTTGGGATTTGTTGGCTTAGAAGGTCAAAGTAGTCCAATGTGACTCTCCTCGAAGTTGGTAACAAAGTCTTGTTTACATAATGAGAATACTACTTGCATTCTTATGTTAATGTATAGTTATGCTATTTTTATAAAGCTCTAGTTTTATTACAATGCTTTGTAACCTTTTTTAAAATTTAATTTTTATCAAGAAATTGACAATAAATATTCAATAAATATTCAAAGAGCCAATGTCCTTATTTGAACTTCCACAGGGTCTGGTGCATCATTGGGAACTGACCCAGGCTGAGGGGCCTTAGTAATGTTCTGTTGGAACCAGCTGCCTCTTGCGTGGAGTGTATGAGGTTGAACAGTGGGGACCACAGGCATGTGGTAATGTTCTGGTGAACTGTCCTGATCTTCACTCGGCACACGCACACTTTAAAGAGTTTGCCGATGCTGTGTGTTTATCCCTGAGCTTCTGGTGTGTAGCTTGCTATCTATATATTTTTTTGCTCTGGTTTGCTTTTTCTTTGCATTCCAGAAGATGGGTCCCATTTGAATTGTCCATCACCCTAAATAATTCTCTCCAATATTTCTGCTTGTAAGCAGGTTCCAAACAATGACTCCATTCACACCAGTTCAAGGACACTCTCCAAACAAAACTGACAAGACTGGAGGGTGCCTAACATTTCTGCACTTGTAAATTACTGCACAGGATTCTGAGGGATAAGATGTATGCGCATTTGGCAAGACAAGGATTGATTGGGGGTAGTCGGCACAACTTTGTGCAGAGGAAATCAAGACTCGCAAATTTTGAGGGGAGATTTTTTTTCTTGGAAGTGACCAAGCAGGTTGATGAGGGCAAGAGAGTGGACCTGGTCTATATGAATTTCAGCTTTAAGGTTCCATATGTTTTCATTATTGTTGGCAGTCTGCAAGTTCCCTGTGTGAGATCTTGTGCATGGCTCACTCTGCACGGGAGCACCCTGTTGGATCCCGCTGTGCAAAAGTTTGCTGTTTGCGGACATTGCAGTTGACCACGATTAACAAATGTTTCATTCTGATATGCTGAAATGTGAATATCATAATCATCCAGCATGGAAACAGGCCCTTCAGCCCACTTGTCCATGCTGACCATGAGCTAGTTCAATTTGCCCCATATCCTTTCCATTTACCTGTCCAAATATCTTTTTTAAAGTGTTACTGCCCCAAACACTTCCTCAAGCAGCTTGTTCCAAATACCCATCACTCTCTGTGTACAAATATTGCCCCTCAGTTTCCTATTAAACCTTTCCCCTCTTACCTTAAGCCCATGCTTAATTCCCCTTCCCTGCGGATAAGTTTTTGTGCATTCACGCTATTTATTTCCCTCATGATTTTACACCCCCTGTAAGATCATCGCTCGGCCATCTGCGCTACAAGGAATAAAGTCTTAGCCTGCCTGACCTCTCCCTGGAGCTCAGGCCCTTAAATCCTTAGCAAATCTTCTCTGTACTCATTCCAGTTTAATGGCATATTTCCTATATCATGGTGACCAAACCTTGAGCACAATACTCTAGGTTTCATTGGGACATGCTGAAATAAAGGCTCTGGAAATGTTGCTTACTATTCAACTGTTGGTCTCCACATTTCTGTATCTGTTGTTGGAGACTGAATCAATAAACAATGTCATTAACGTCCTTCCCACACCCACAACTCCATGGCAGGTTTACTGAACGCTGGAGACACAAAGAATTGCAAGTCATAAAGTATTAAGGAATAGGAGTAGAATTAGGCCATTTGGCCCATCAAGCCTACTCCACCATTCAATCATGGCTGATGTTTCTCTCCCTCCTAACCCTATTCTCCTGCCTGCTCCCCATAACCTCTGACACCTGTATATCAATAATCGATCTATCTGCCTTAAATATATCCACTGACTTGGCCTCCACAGCCATCTGTGGCAAAGAATTCCACAGATTCACCACCCTATGACTAGATGTTGGAATCTTGAGCACAAACCAAAGTGCTGGAGGAACTCAACAGGTCAGGCAGTATCTGTAGAGGGAATGGACAGATGACATTATGGTCAGGACCCTCCTTCAGTAGTTAAGGTGGGGGGGGGGGGGCAGAAGGCTGGAAAAGAGCGGACAAAGCCTGGCAAGTGATAGGTGGGGAGTTTGATTAGCAGATGGTTAGAGGTGAAAAGCAGACAAAAGAGAAAACTCTTCGGTGTGAAACAAGCTTGTTCAGGTGCTGCCCATACAACACCATCACGAACAATCTGCTTAATCTGTACCATTCAGTTTATTGGCAGCTGTGCATGGTTATAAGACCCATGGCCCACTCCGAGATACCTTGGACACAGGTTGAAATCATCCGCTTAATCTCTCTGCATTTTACATTGTGATTTACAAAACCGTACGATCATTGTGTTACAGTGGGAGAGAGAAGGAAACAAGGTCTCAAAATTAAATATATGTATATTTGTCATCGTGTCCAGAGTCTTGATGGAACATCGGTCAATGCGGGAATGCCGCCGAGCAGTCACTGTTCAGATGCAACTCTTGCTCCAGAAAAAAGTAATTACTTGATCAATTTGAAGGATTCACCAGTCATCATGTCGACGAATTCTAGAAAAGAAGCGGGTTCGTGTGTCAGTGTTTAGTTTAGAGATACAGCATGGATATAGTCCATTCAGCCCACCAAGTCCGTGCCGACCATCGATCACCCATTCGCACCAGTTCTATGTTATCCCACTTTCTCATCTATTCCCTAACACACCAGGGGCAATTTCCAGAGGCCAATTAAGCTACATTCTTGGGATACGGGAGGAAACCGGCGCACCCAGAGGAAACCCACGTGGTCACAGGGAGAGCATACAAACTCCACATAAGAGTGTACCAGAGGACAGGATCGAACCAGGGGTCTCTGGTGCTGTGAGGCAGCAGCCCTGCCAGCATGCCACTGTGCCACCCAAAATTTAAATCCCTCAGCCCCCATTGTGGGATTTAACCACCCTGGCCTCTGGATTACCAATCCAGTAATTTAACTTGTTTAAGAAGGAACTGCAGATGCTGGAAAATCCCAGGTACACAAAAATGCTGGAAAAACTCAGCGGGTGCAGCAGCATCTATGGAGCGAAGGAAATAGGCAACGTTTCAGCCCGAAACGTTGCCTATTTCCTTCGCTCCATAGATGCTGCTGCACCCGCTGAGTTTCTCCAGCATTTTTGTGTACCAGTAATTTAACTGCTGTGCCACTATTGCAGCAAGGTTCAAATAGTTCACAACCAGCGCTGAGTTGCAGTCCCCTCTACCTTGGTAGTCGATTGTGCCATCACCATCTTTGTCAGCTTCCAACATCATCTGTTCTGCTTCCTCTTCGTTGAGCGGTTCCCCAGCATTCATCAGGACATACCTTATAAACCACAAAGAGCAAAACAGGTGATGATGACAAAGAACATTCTCCTGTTTGGAAATGACTCATTAAAAAGCTCATGTTGCAGTTTTGTAAAGAGCGGTGGGAGCGACAGTCTGTGATCTCATTGAGTCACACCGTACACAAACAGGCCCCTTCGGCCCACTGTGTCTGCGCTGACCATGGGCTGAACAAAATACAAAGTGCTGGAGCAACTCAGCGGCTCAGGTGGCTTCTGGGGAGGGAGGGGGCAGCTGATGTTTCGGGTCGGGACCCTTCTTCAGCCTCTGCGCTGCACAGTTTGCAGGATCCGTCTCACAGTCTGTGTTGTTTTGGCCTTTTTTTTAACCTCCAGTTCCCTCCCCTCTACTTTCAGTCCGAAGAAGGGCCCCGACCCGAAATGTCACCCATCCTTTTTCTCCAGAGATGCTGCCTGACCCGGAGTTACTCTAGCACTTTGTGTCTATCTTCGGTACATACCAGCATCTGCAGTTCCTTTCTACATACTCATAGTCTGTGTGGGAAGGAACTGCAGATGCTGGTTTAAACCAAAGATAGACACAGAAAAGCTGGAGTAACTCTGCGGGACAGGCAGCATCTCTGGAGAGAAGGAATGGGTGATGTTTTGGGTCGAGACCCTTCTTCAGACCATAGCCTGTGTTGTTATGTTATTGGTTGGTTGTGTTCCATTTCCCTTCAAGAGCATGAGAAGAGCATGAGAAGTAGGATCAGGACCAGGAGTAAACCCACACGGTCACACGGAGAACGTACAAACTCCATAAAGACAGCACCCGTAGTTAGGATCGAACCCGGGTCTCTGGCGCTGTAAGGCAGCAACTCTCTACTGTTCTGCTCATTGATCCTACACCGCAGCTTATAAAGAAGGATAGATCATTCACTGCATCCTTTGCAAGTACAACTGGCCTTTGGAAGTACATAGAACATAGAACAGTACAAGACAAGAACAAGCCCTTCATCTTACAATGTCTATGCCAAACTCAATAGCGAGTGAAACTAATCTCCTCTGCCTGCACGTGATCCATATTTCTCCATTCCATGCATGTCAACGTGCATATCTACAAGCCTCTTAAATGCCACCATCGTATCTGCCTCCACCACCACAGGGACATTATAGGCATCCACCACTCTCTGTGTAAAACAAAACGTACCCGGCACATCTCCTTTAAACTTTGCCCTTTCACCTTAAAGCTTTGCCCTCTAGCCTTTGACATTTCCCCCTTGGGAAAATGGTTCTGACTGTCTCCCCTAACGACGCCTCTCTTAATTTTATAAACTTATGTGTAGTTACGGTTCTAAGATAGGAACCCTGCAGCAGGTTTACACACTGAAATATCCCAGCACCCCAGAGAAAGCTCCTCTGCTCTTCTTGCCGTGCACTTTTTGCATCCACCAAGTAGAAAAACAAGGCCGGGTTTATGTATTGTCCGGTTGACCTGTCTACCTAGAAATCAGACCAAGGCCTTTGTAAAAACAAGGAACTGCAGATGCAGGTTCATACAAAAGGACACAAACTGCTGGAGTAACTCAACGGTCTGATGTCCGACTTCAGGGCAAGAGCAGGGCAGCACAGTGGTGCAGCGGTAGGTCAGCCAAGTGGTAGAGTTACTGCCTTACAGTGCCAGAGACCCGGGTTCATTTCTGACTACGGAGTTAGTACGTTCTCTCTGTGACTGCGTGGGTTTTCTCCGGGTGCCCCGGTTTCCTCCCACATTCCAAGGATGTGCAGGTTTGTTGGTTATTTGGCTTCTGTAAATTCGCCCCTAGTGCGTAGGACGTGAATGTGGGATAACGTAGAACTAGTGTGAATGGGTGATCTTTGGCCGGTGCGACCTCGGTGAGCGAAAGGAGCCTGTTTCCACGCTGTGTCTATAAGGTAAAGTAAACTAAACAAAATTAAAGCTGACCTGCCCAAAACTGATCAGCTCATTAGAGAAAAAAATACTACATCAAGGGTCAGGAAGGGCGACACTCCACGAAGTGAGTGCGTGATGCCCATGGTGACGAGGTGTCTGCAGGTCCAAGCCCGGATGACATGCAGCTGGTTTCTGTCGAGTGGTTACTGCCGCAGTGATCAGGAGCAATGAGTGCTGACTGCCTCCCTCCTTGCAGGGGGAGTAGAGTTCCTGTGTGGGTAGAAGGAGTTCCATGCCCCCCCCCCCCTCTCCCTGCCAGCCTTCCAAGTGAAGATTCCTCCATTAGAAAGCTAAGCCTGCCCTCTGCTGGCTCCAAGCAAAACGCCAGTCTGCCCGACCCAACGGTATGAACATTGAATTCTCCAATTTTAAGTAATCTCCCTTTCTCTTTTCTGCTTATCCCCCAACCCAGGTTAACACCCATTATCTTGTCCCCATTTCCCCTCCCCCCTCTCCCATTCCACTCATATCTCTCCCTCCGGGTTTACATTCACTCCTCTTCTTTTAAGTTTTTTTAGTTTTAAAGACACATCACGGAAACAGGCCCTTCGGCCCACCGAGTCCACGCTGACCAGCGATTCCCCGTACATTAGCACCATCCTACACACTAGGGACAATTTACAATTGATACCGAATTCAATTAACCCACACACCTGTATTTCCTTTGGATACGGGAGGAAACCCACACGGTCACGGGGAGAACGTACAAACTCCGTACAGACAGCGCCCGTAGTCAGGATCGATCCCGGGTCTCCGGCGCTGTATGGCAGCAGCTCTATGGCTGTGCCACAGTAATTGCTCCTAATCTGACACGCATCTCCACCCTTTGCCCACCCATCTGCCCATCAGACCCCTCACCTCACCTGCATCCACTTATCATTTGCCAGTCTTTGCCCAACTTTCTTTCCCAGCTTTCTCCGTCCCCCACCCACCCCTCCAACTCCATCAGTCTGAAGGGTCCCGACCCAAAATGTCATCTGTCCATTGCCTCTATAGATGCTGCCTGAACCATTGTGTTACTCCAGCACATTGCATTTTGCCACATCATTAGTCCTCTGGGATGTGGGTCCCAGTGGGATGTAAGAAACATTGCGACCAAGGCTTACACAGCAAGATCCCACACATGATGGTCAAAGGCCAGAGTGCCTGTTTCATCGATTGGGTTGAAATGTCCCAGTACTCGGGTGGACCTGGTCAACTGGTTATTGTTTTTTTTGTAAAGCTTTTTAACAAGTTCTTGATTAGTAATGTTGTCAAAGGTAACAGGGAGACGGAAGGAGAGTGGGGTTGGGAGGGAAAGATAGATCAGCCGTGATTGAATGGTGGAATGGACTCGATGGGCTGAGAGGCCTAATTCTGCTCCTATGACTTATGAACATGAACTATTCGTTGTCCAACAGTCAGGACTACATGCAAGTCCTTGGCCTGACACTTTATCTAAGCCCACACCCTGGTGCCAGCTGGATCCCTGGGAAGATGTGATTCTTGTCCTCACACCTTTTGAGTGGGACTTGAGCCAGGGCCCTGGAGTCTGCAGTAGGCAGCGCCCCCCGGAGATCCACCTGCATCACAGGCCTGGCCTGGGACCCTCAGGTACGTCAGGCGCTGAGAGGTCAGGAATGCATAGGGAACCTGGACATGCACACACACACGCAGACACGCACACAGAGACACACACAGATACACAGACACACACGTGCACACAAACAGACACACACACATGCACAGAGACATACACACACACACACACAGACGTGGACAAATATACTCGAACAGACACGCACAATCACACGCACAGACATGCATACCAGAGATACACAGACACACACGGACACGCACATTGAGACACTCGCATGCAGACAGTTACGTACACATTGACACACACACTCACACACACAGACATACACACACATAGTCTCATGTGCAGAGACACACACGCACACACTCACGCACACACACTCATGCACACGCACACACACACAGATATACACACATACATGTGCACAGAGACACACACGCACACACACGCACTCATGCACATGCACTCATGCACACGCACTCTCACATACACACACGCACACTCTCACACACGTACACATACACACACACACACTCTCTCTCACACACACACACATACACACACACACACGCACACTCTCAAACACACGCACACACTCTCACACGCACACTCTCACACACACACACATACACATAAACACACACAGGGTCGTGGAGAGCCCCAATCTATCGCTGCCCCACTGTGGGGGCTGAAAGCACCCACTTCAACGTGTTCCAGTCGATGTAGCCCTTCCGTTCTGGATCAAACACCAGGAAGGCTTCCTTCAGTTCCTCATCCTGATTCTTTGACTTCTCGAGGTATTCCCCCATCAGGACAAGGAAGTTGTCGCAGTTAAACAGTCCTTTCCCTGTCAAATGAAACAGACAGAAAACTGGCCTCAGATGCTCGTGACAATGCATTTATATCAGGTCTCTGGCCGGAGATTCGCCATTGAAAATACCAAGATGTAGGATTCACATATGGACATGCACACGTACAAGAACACACATGTAAATGTACATGTGCAAATGCAAACACTAACACACATGCATGGCCAGACACGCAAACACATGCATACATGCACACATAGGTACACACGTACATACACGTGCACACACAACATGCACACATGTACAAGTGCACACATACACCAACACACACCCACATGCACACATGTATGAAGACAAAAATAAAAACACTTGAACATGCACACAAACACAAAAAACACACTACATACAAATTCATCTACATGCACACACTCAACACACGCACGCACATGCCTCCACACCAGGGACAATTTGCAGAGGCTGAATAACCTACAAACCTGCACAAGTTTGTGATGTGGAAGGAAATGGAGCACCCGGAAGAAACTCACTTGGTAACAGGGAGAATGTGCAGGGAGAGTGGGGTTGGGAGGGAAAGATAGATCAGCCGTGATTGAATGGTGGAATGGACTCGATGGGCTGAGAGGCAGCACCCATGGTCAATATTGAATGTGGGTCTCTGGTGCAGTGGGGTTGCGCCACTGTGCCGTCCCTCTATGACCAAGTTTGTAGCTGGCACACTAGGTGTGGTCTCACTAGTGTTGTCGCACTGCCACAGCATTGCCTTGTCAGTGTGTCCTGATTCCTCTAGGGCACTGAGCAAGTAGCCAGTGCACACACACACACGTGCACATACGCACATACACACACATGCACAAAGGCATGGGCACATGTGTGCATGCACACATACACATTGTGAAATGGGAACTGCTGCTAGATGCTATGGAGGCTCTGCGCTGCGCTGGGCATCTGCACTCTGATGCATGATCCCACCGTGTCTCATGGGAACACTGACATGCTGAGGGGCACAACCCATTTGCTGTGTCCATCCAGTACTTCGGGGGGGAGGGGGTCGATGGGGGAGGTGACAGCAAGACCCAAGAATGTGAGGAATCCTGAAAGGTTCACTGTTTCTCTCTTCACAGATGCTGCCTGACCGGCTGAGCATTCACAACATTTTACAGGACGCCCAGGAGTCACTACATTGCCCAGGGCCGTGATTCAATAGAGAGCTTCAGTGGGATGGCACAGTTGCGCGCCGGTAGAGTTACTGCTTTACAGCACCAGAGACACGGGGTGATCGCTGCTCAGTGCGGACACGGTGGGCCGAAAAGCCTGTTTCCGCGCTGTAACTCTTAAAGTCTGAAGTTTAAAAAAGTCTAAAGTCTAATAGTTCAATCTATTTTATTGTCACGTGTACTTAAGTAGAGTGACCTTTTTTTTGCATGTACTTCAGTGACAATCCTGCTATACGTTAGGCACAATCATACTTGTCTAAACATGTTTTCCAAATGGGAGTCATTTCCCAACTCTCGTCTGGAGAGGTTGTTTTATAGACACCTCTCCTGACGCCAACCTTTCACTCCAGATTACTTCACATTACTTCTGGGTGGCACGGCGGCGCAGCGATAGAGCTACTGCCTTACAGCGCCATAGACCCCGGTTCAATCCTGACTACGGGTGCTGTCTGTACGGAGTTTGTACGTTCTCCCCGTGACCTACGTGGGTTTTCTCCGAGGTTTTCGGTTTCCTCCCGCACTCCAAAGACGTACAGGTTTGTAGGTTAATTGGCTTGGTGAAAGTGTACAAATCATCCCTAGTGTGTGTAGAATAGTGTTAGTGTACGGGGATCGCTGGTCGGTGCGGACTCGGTGGGCCGAAGGGCCTGTTTGCGTGCTGTATCTCTAAACTTTAAAAAAATTATATTAAAATTTGAATATATATTCAAATGTACCTGCTGCACCGGGCAGAATGAATGTCTGATTGGATCACAAAACCAACTCCTTGGATTATTAAATTAGCTAATTAACCGGTTTGCTACTGATGTCACTTTCTCTGGGTCCATTAACAAGCTAATCCTGCAACCATCTTCCCCAGAGATGCCATGCAGAGCACTCACCCTCTTTGTCCACGTCCTTGGCCATCTGCACCAGCTCCCGTTTGGTGATGTTGATCCCCAGCAGGCTCATCAGCTTCGCCAGGTCATCTGTCTTCACCAGATCGTTCCCCTCCTCATCGAACATCTCGAACACACCCTTGTACTCGGCCAACAGATCAGGCGGCAGTGTGCTGGGCTTGAAAAGTCAGAGACAATGCAGAGACCGTTGGAAAATGAGCGGCAGCCATTTTACGCTGTGCACCAAGCACGCTGGCTACTTGCGCAGTGCCCTAGAGGGATCAGGACGCACTGACAAGGCAGTGCTGTGGCAGTGCGACAACACTGGTGAGACCACAGCGAGTGTGCCAGCTACAAACTTGGTCATAGAGGGACGGCACAGCGGCGCAGCTGGTAGAAACACTGCCCCGCTGCGCCAGAGACTCACAGTCGATCCTGACTATGGGTGCTGTCTGTGTGGAGTTTGCACATTTTCCCTGTTACCGCGTGGGTTTCCTCCGGGTTCTCCGGTTTCCTCCCACATCCCAAAGAGGTGCAAGTTTGTAGGCTAATTGGACTCTGTGAATTGACCTTAGTGTGTAGTGAGTGGACTCGAAAGACGGATAACATAGAATTAGTGAGAATGGATGACTGATGGTTAGCATCGACTCGGTGGGCCGAAGGGCCTGTTTCTATGCTGTATCTCAAAACTAAAATTACTAAGGCTGGATTGGAGGCAATTCGCTAAATGAATTCCCTGACTGAAGGTAGACAAAAGGAACTGCAGATGCTGGTTTACAAAAAAAGACACAAACTGTTGCCTGATCGGTGAGTTACTCCAACACCTTGTTTTTTTTTCTTGCACTGAAGGTGTTGGCATGGGAAGCGGAATCAAGGAGGGTGTCTGAATTTTTTGGAGTTTGTAAGAATGAATGGTAATCTTATCACAATGTGTACGATACTGTGGAGCCACCGTAGGGTGGGTGCTGGGGGCACGTTTCCACAAGTGGGAGGGTAGCTCCAGACTAACGGGCTTCCCAGTGAAGGCAGAGAGAGTGTCAGCTTGCCATCTCCCTGCCATCCTCACACCCCTCGGGTCCTGGCACTGTTACAGCAAGTGCACCCCTGCCACAGGAGGGTAGGGACAGCCATGCCCAGGGTACGTGAGGTCACTGGCAAACAAAGCAGAAATAAATGAATGGAGCGAATGCAGGAAAATGGGTCAAGAGGGAAAGATAGATCAGCCATGATTGAATGGCGGAGTCCACTTGATGGGCTAAATGGCTTTGTTCTGCTCCTAGAAATTATGAACATGAATGGCATGAGAAAGGGGGCAGTCGGGTGTGGGGGAGTAGAGGGTGCTGGGGAGAAGGGGTAGGAGAGAAGCAGGGAGCAGGAGAGATAATCGGCAGCTGAACGGAGGTGAGGAATGTTTGAGGCACAGGAGGACAAGGGCAGTGTGAATGTACAAAGCTTCTCGAAGGAGGAATGGCCCAGATTGCCTGCCTGCCTGCACTGGAATATAGGACAACACTGAACAGATGGTCATCTGCCTTCTGATACAACTGCTTCCTTCATTTACTTTAAATTAATTATCACATGTGAGGCAATCAATAAAGACAATCCCCTTCTGATCGGTTTGTTAAACATGAACTTGCCAAACTAATGCATAACTAGCTTTCGGCCTTTCCATTTACTTTAGGGAAATTAGGTTTCATTTAAAGAAAACGATCTAAATTCCGAGTTCAAATTAACTTTTTCAACACAGTGTTTTAGGATTTCTATTCTTTTTAAAATTTGTCTCTGTTAATCTGTTCGATTTTAGAAGAACATTCGTGCAAATGGTGAATTTGCGGCAGCCTTTCCCTGTGCAGGAACTGTCAATGAGGAAGTGCAGGAATGGAGAGGTCCAGGATTCGGCACAGAGGTGACAACTGCCTGTGAGACTGGGCTGTACCTCCACGGAGCTGTAGCTGCAGCTGCTCTTCCTAACCCAGGACCTTCCCAGTCCGGGCTCTCACTAACCAGGGCATTTACTGTGTGTGTCCAAGGGAACCAGTGTCGTCACTTGGTCTGCTGTTTTACCACTCACTAAAATCACTACACAATTCATTAACTCAACACAGACAGTCAGCCTTAAAGTACACCCTGGATATCAGCCAGATACAGGAGGCGCCAGTTATACATCTCACTTCATGCACCTGGCTCCCTCTCTCTCACATCACATAAACTCACACTTTTGTATTTGATACAACCGGTGCAAAATCGATTTGCTGAGAGCACTCAGAGTAATTTCAAAGCCACAATCAAACTCGAGCCAACCTTGAATTAACACATATTTCAAAAGTTCTGTTGCCCACATGTAATGTGTAATTTCAACAAGAACTCAATGTTCCAACCCATCGCTTTGAACCGATTCATGTAAGTTGCCGGCAAAGTTCAGATATGACTTACCATGGTGAGGGAACAGCAGGGGCAGTGACAGAGAGCGGACTTGATCTTCTAGAGTCTAGCACAGCCAGAAAACAAGTGCATCTTTTACATTATTGAAGAGTGTGAGCCCTCAATGCCCAGTGGGTTTAAAGTTAAAGCTACCTTTTATGGCTTGACAGAAGCTCTCACCAGATCTATTCATGGATGGTGCATATTGATTTTCAGATGTGAGTTTTCACGTAATAATTTCCCGATAAATATCTAATGCTGAATAGAACCAGACTGTAAAGAGCTGTTTACATAATTAGTGTGGTAGGGTTATGTACAGTTTCAAAAACTAAGCACAGTGTAGTGGAAGATATTTGCCAAATCTGTTACTGTTCATTACTGATCAGTCATTATCTGAACTGTTCTTCTAACTGTGTTCTAGTTTGTCTCAACTCCTTCCTTTGATCCCTTTATGAAAAGCCTTAAAAAACAAACTCAGAACTTTTCCACTCTGAAGTGTAATTTGTAAATGCCTTGCACTGACTCTTCGGAAAGCAAGTAATTAAATACCACAACAGCCAGAAGTGGAATGTCTCTTGTGGCGAAACGTGGATCTCCAGAAACCATTAGCCAACCTTTAAAATCAAAATAAACCTTGGATTGTCACGTCGAAGATTTGTACATCCAAGGGAAACAAGAGGTGGACGATTGCAAATGTGGAAATCCAGGACTGAAAAAAGGTGGTGTTGGAAAGAAACAAACCAGGATGGAAAAGAGGGGGGGTCAACACTTTTGGGAAAAGCCCTTCTTCAGTTTTACAAATAAAATGGAAGTCGACCCACTGTGACACTCACCAGGACCAGAGGGCATGGGAGCAGGGAGGGGTAGAAATATGTGGTAGACACAAAGTGTTGGAATAACTCAGCGGGTCAGGCAGCATCTTGGAGAAAAAGGATGGGTGACGTTTTGGGTCAGGACACTTCTTCAGACACTGATGTCAGTGATGCTGCCTGACCCATTGAGTTACTCCAGCACCTTATGTCCACCACTGAATGACTCCAGCACTTTGTGTCTATCTTCAGTATAAACCAGCATCTGCAATTCCTTTCTACACACATAGAAAGATGTAGAGAAGGAGCAGCTGACTTTCCATAGCACCTTTGTGGTCTCTGCAGTCAGGTGGACATCTATCAGAACCTGAACAAGTGTGAAGAGCTCTAATGATGGTGAGGAGTGGGTTTGGAAGATGAAGCAGCTTTGAAATGTGAGTGCAATAGTTGGGTGTGGAGTGTGAGATGGGAGATTGCCGGAGGCTGTGGAGTATCAGACTCAGCTGGAGGGGCAACATTCACCTCATTCTGTGGCACACAGAGCCACTGGGGGTGGGGAATGTAGAAACAGGAGGGGATTCAGGAAAGGAAATGAACCAGCCCACTGCAGGTTGCCCAATGCACATTATAGCCAAACAGGAAGACTGGCTGTGGTCATCACTGTACGGTAGTATAGTTTGAGCTTAGTTTATTGTCACATGGACCGAGGTTCAGTGAAATGCTTTTGTCGCGTGCTAACCAGTCACCGGAAAGACAGTACATGATTATAATACAATCGATAGACACAGAATGCTGGAGTAACTCAGCAGGACAGGCAGTATCTCTGGAGAGAAGGAATGGGTGATGTTTCGGGATGGGTGTCTGAAGAAGGGTCTCAACCTGAAACGTCACCCATTCATTCTCTCTAGAGATGCTGCCTGTCCCTCTGAGTTACTGCAGCATTTTGTGTCCATCTTCGGTTTAAACCAGCATCTGCAGTTCCTTCCTACACATTACCATACAATACATGGTAACAATCGAGCCATCCACAGTGTACAGATGTATGATAAATGATACATGATACAAGATACACGAGTAACCTGAATAATGTCTAGTGCAAGATAAAGTCAGTAAAGTCCGATCAAAGATAGACCGAGGGTCTCCAATGAGGTGAATTTATGGAATTCCCTGCCACAGAGGGCAATGGAGACCAAGTCACTGGATGGATTTAAGAGAGAGTTAGATAGAGCTCCAGGGGCTAGTGGAGTCAAGGGATATGGGGAGAAGGCAGGCACGGGTTATTGATAGGGGTTGATGATCACAATGAATGGCGGTGCTGGCTCGAAGGGCCGAATGGCCTCTTCCTGCACCTATTTTCTATGTTTCTATGAGGTAGATATTAGTTCAGGACTGCTCTCTAGTTGTTGGTAGGATGGTTCAGGGGCCTGATAACAGTTGGGAAGAAACTGTCCCTGACCCGAAACGTCACCTATTCCTTAGCTACATAGATGCCACCTCACCCGCTGAGTTTCTCCAGCATTTTTATCTACCTCTGAAATTGGAGGAGTGCGTTTTATCACTTTTATACTTTTTGCCCGAAGGGAGAGGGGAGAAGAGGCTGATTATGCTGGTGGCCTTGCTGAGGAAGCGTGAGGTGTAGATGGGAGGAAGCATGGCAGCTTGGTTTACGGCACGCTGCCACAAGCAGCACTGCGATGAAGATCAGCTCATCTGCTTGGGAGGTGTCGGTGAAGGAATAGCCAGCCCTGCAGTGCTTCTGCTACATCCAAATCAAGAGAACTCTGAAACACAGAGACATCTGGGTGTCCATAAACATAGAACAGAACAGGAATAGTCCCTTCAGCCCACAGTGTCTGTGCCAAACACGATGGCATGTTAAATACATCTCCTCTGCCCGCATGTGATCCATACACCTCCATTACCTCCATATCTACGTGCCGATCTAAAAGCTTCTTGAATGCAGCTATTGTATTTGCCTCCACCACCACCTGTGGCAATGTGTTCCAGGCACCCTCCTCTCACAGTGTAGATAAAGGTTGCACTGTACATCTCCTTCAAACTTTGCCCTCTTACCATAAAGCTATGACCTCTCGTCTTTGACCTTTCCATCCCAGGAAAAAAGTTCTGCCTATCTATCCTATCAATGCTTCTTATAATGTTATGTACTCTATTGGGTCTCTCCTCAGCCTCCAACATTCCAGACAAAACAATCCAAGTGTGTCCAATATATCCTTGGAGCTAATGTCCTCTAATTCAAGCAGCACCCTGGAGAACCCTAACCTTAAATTCTTCTGCACCCTACATTCATTACTCCTGCACCAAAATTAGTCATTGATCCCACCTCCATATAGCCTTTTGCACTATTATTGTTTGTTGGGAAGAAGCTGTTCCTAAACCTGGACGTTACAGTTTTCAGCCCCTATACCTTCATCTCGATGGAGGAGTGAAATGAGGCATGGTCTCCGATGATGCTGGCTGCCTTTTTGATTGTACCTCCCTTCATTTGTGGGGAGGTCGGTGCCCATGATGGACCAGGCAGTGTCCACCACTTTTTACAGTCTTCTTTGTTCACCGATGCTTTGGTGTAATATCCCATGTCATCGGCTTCATTAACAATATTCTTCCTGCAAATTGCAAAGCCCTTCAGGAATAAGAAAATGCTACTATTCGGCAGCTTTTGTTACTCAAGAAATCATCTTGACTTCTCAGTAATGGGAGTAATTTCTCACTCCTAGTACAGATGGGTCAAGATTGAGATTTAGACTTTAGAGATACAGTGTGGAAACAAGCCCACCGAGCCCGCACCGACCTGCGATTACCCCGTACACTACACACTGGGGACAACTTGTAATTTTTACTGAAGCCTACAAATCTGTATGTCTTTGGAGTGAGGGAGGAAACCGGAGCACCCAGAGAAAACCCACACGGTCACAGGGAGATCATACAAAGTCCATACTGACAGCGCCCGTAGTCAGGATCAAACCCGGGTCTCTGGCACTGTAAGGCAGCAACTCTACCGCTGCGCCACCGATGAGCAGAGACCTCCTGGACTTTGCCCTGCATGTGTGTAGCGGGCCTTCCACAGCTTTTCCCGACTTCTAAAAGCCCTGCCTACCCCAACCCCAGCCTGCCGGAATGGGGGCTGGTTCCTTTGGGCCATAAGGGCAGGCTGTGCGCATGGGGCAGGAGATAGAGAGGCATCACATTGTCAGCAAGATTTTTATTGTACCTGTACCTCACCAAACTTTGTGCAATAGGCTCAACTTGACCTGAATCACACCCATTACCTCTGATAAACCAACACTCATTTACATCTCAGCACAACCGAACAAAATCACCAAGTGGCAGGAAAGCAGAGACTGGGATGAAATTCCTGAACTCCCCGGGCTGAATCCAAAAACAGGAGTCTGCGGTGTTTGTCTATTCCTGCCCCAGGAAGTCCCAGTGCGATGGCTCGGGTTGCAGGGATGACTCCTGGCATGGTCTTAGAGATTCCTTTCACTCCCCTCTCAGACGGATTCTGACACCACTTCCATCAGCTGTTTGCTGCTCGTTCGTTCTCTGCCACAGGAGGTCCAAATGCCCAAAATAGGACCTTTTGGATTTCAGGCATAGACACAAGAAACTGCAAGTGCTGGTTTATCCAAAAAAACAACACAAAGGGCTAGAGTAACTCAGTGGGTCAGGCAGCATCTCTGGAGAACAAGAAGAGGTTCTGTCCTGGGTCTCCTCCACTGTCAGAGTGAGGCCAAACACAAATTGGAAGAAAAGCACCTGTACTGAATACAGATGTACGGTATTCGAGAGAGCAGGCACGTGCCGTGAGTAATTACTCAGGGTAGGCAGTCAGTCGGCTTTTAATAAAATCTTAAACCGCGCATGCACAGATTGTTCTCTCCGTAAGCTGTCAGTCGACTCAGAAAGTCTTCAAAAGGCTAATCTCTTAATAAAGTACCGTATTTCCCGGCAATGAAAACGCACCCCCATTTTGAGTTGCTAAATTTTGAAAGAAGGCTGGTGGGACATAGAATTTCTCACGCTCAAAAAAATAAAAATATAGAAAGCAATTTGCCCAAGGCTTCCAATTCTCCTTCATTCTGAATTACTGAATGGGTGGGGGGTGGAGGGTGACGGCAGGTGGAGAGATGGTGGGGGAAACGGGAGCACACCGGGACAAGTTGAATCAGCTGTGATCTTATTGAATGACAAAACTTGTTCAAGGGATCAATTGGGGGGAGAGTTCCTTTCACAGCATGTGGGGAGTCTGGCCAGGGGTAAAGTTGTGGGGAGGGCAGGGAGACACGGGAGAAGAAGAAAGGGAAAACTGGGTGCACAATCCAGGTCCAAGGGAAGAGAAAGGGGGAAAAAGGGGGAGGGCAGAAAAGTGAGGAGGGGAGTTTGATTACGTGAAATTGTGAAATTCAATGTTCATACCTTTGACTGTGAGCTACCCGAGCTACTCTGGATTTCACTGTCAGACTTGGTCTTTCCTTGACGGTGTATAATGAGTTGCCTGACAACTTGGTTTGGGAAATTGCAGAGAGTTGTGGATGTAGCCCAGTCCATCATGCAGACCAGACTCCCCACCATTGACTCCATCTAAACTATGCTGCCTCAGAAACACAGCCGACACAATCAAGGACCTTATCCATTCCAGTCACTCCTTCTTTTACCTCCTCTTGTCGGGCAGAAGATACTGAAGCTAGAAAGTGCACACCACCAGATTCGGGAACGCATTCTTCCCCTCTGTTATCAGACTCCCATATGATTATAAAAAGTTTATAAAATCATGAAAGGAATAAATCGGGTAGATGCACAGAATCTCTTGCCCAGAGTGGGGGAATCGAGGACCAGGGGACATAGGTTCAAGGTGAAGAGGGAAAGATTTAATAGGAATCTGATGGGTAACTTTTTCACACAAAGGGTGGTGGGTGCATGGAACAAGCTGCCAGCGGAGGAAGTTGAGGCTGGGACTATCCCAACATTTAAGAAACAGTTAGACAGGTACATGGATAGGACTAGTTTCGAGGAATATGGACCAAACGCAGGCAGGTGGGACTAGTGTAGCTGGGACATGTCGGCCGGTGTGGGCAACTTGGGCCGAAGGGCCTGTTTCCACACTGTATCACTCTATGACTCTAAGCTGGGGTACAGTCCCAATTCTCCAACCTACCTCATTGCGAAGGTTGGACCTTTTCTCCGGAACTGTTACGCTACGATGCTGAGAAACGATACTCCGCACTCTTCATCTTTCCCTTCACTCTTCACATTGTATTCCAGGGGGCGCCGCACGATGGCTGCGGGAGGAAAGGAGGAAAGAAGATACGACTTTATTGCCTTCCATCTCAGTGGGGAATGTTTCTGTCAAATTTTTATGTAATTGTGTGTCTTGTTGCTTTTTTGATATGACTGTATGACAAACCAAATTCCACGTATGGTGCAAAACATACTTGGCTAATAAATTACAATTATGATTATGATTATGATTCATGTATAGCTCTAAAGTGGGAGGGGTATAATTTCATGGGGTTGTGCGGGGCAACTTTTTTACACAGAGTTTGGTGAGTGCTTGAAATGCACTGCCTGGGGTGGTGGTGGAAGCAGATACAAAGGTGACATTTACGAGGCTTTTTGGTTAGACATATGAATATGCAGTGAATGAAGGCATATGGATTACGTGCAGGTCAATAGAGTTGGCCTTGGCATCATGTTCAGCACAGATACTGTGGGCCGAAGGGCCTGTTCTTGTGCTGTATTGTTCTATGTTCTATGTGTCCTGTCACATATTGAGCAGTGTCACGGATGTGTTCACTACACCGGGACACTGAAGGAGAGGGCGGCACGGTGGCGCAGCGGTAAAGTTGCTGCCTTACAGAGGCAGAGACCCGGACCAAGGGTGCTGTCTGTACAGAATTTGTACGTTCCCCCTGTCATCGCATGGGTTTCCTATGGGTGCTCCGGTTTCCCCTCACACTCCAAAAACATGCAGGTGTATAGGTTAATTGGTTTCGGTAAAATTGTAAATTGTCGCTAGTGTGTAGGATAGTGCTACAGTTCAGGGTGATCGCTGGTCAGCGCGGACTCAGTGGGCCGAGGGCTTGTTTTCGCACTGTATCTCTAAAGTCTAAAGAGAGAAGGAGATGTAATGTGAAACGGTCTAAAGAGATCCTGCAAGAACCTGCTGCTGTCACGTCTTTCTAGATTGTTCCACTGGGACCACTGTGGCCGTTCCCGTCCCTGGATGTGGGTTGGCAAAGTATCCAGTGTGCAGGCTGTTCCAGAGCAGGTGTGCAGGGCCCCAGGGCAGCAGGAGAGGGAGAGCAGCGCTCCAAATACAGCAAACCATTAAGAGGAGACCTATTTCAACCCTCTCCAGGGAGAGAAGATGCTTCACACTCTGGACACTTATAAATCTGCCTCGCACAGCCAATGCTGACGCTACAACTCAATTAAATAATTCGCAGTGTCATGACCAAATGGTTAATTTTAGAGTGAAGTCAGGGAACGCTAATCTAACTGGTGCAGCCTGCCCAGAACTGGTGGTGGCAAATTGTAAGTCAGCAGCAAGCAGACAGAATGGGGGGTTTGGGGGTGATATGCCCAGAAGACTGGCCAGGGAGGGTTAGGGTTAGGGCTCTCTGTGGCTGGGCCATGTCAAGGGGCAGTGGGGACCAGGCAGGAACCTGAAGTTGCCATGAAACCACTCCTGTTCCATGGCTGAAGTTTAGTTTAGTTTAGAGATACAGCATGGAATCGGGCCCTTTGGCCCACCGAGTCCATGCCAACCAACGATCACCTCTACACTAGTTCTATCCTACACACTAGGGACAATTTACAGAAGCTAATTAACCTACAAGGGTAGGTTAATTGGCTTCTGACATGAGTCCAGTCAGCAGGGCTGTAGGTTAATATTAACCTGTCAAGCAGGGGTCCGGTCAACAACCTCTAGGATGCCTTTGAAGGTCAGTGTTGACCAGATATTCTAGGCAACACATGGACGATATCCTTCAAGTCAGGAGATGAAGTGAACTAAGTACCTGACTATTGTTCACTGCCCATCGAATCAATGTGAGGCAAATCCAAATGGCCCTGCCTGGAAGATGCTTTGCAAATGCGGAGATTGTTTGTTGTCAAGGCAGCAAATGTCATATCCTCTTTGAACCTGCGGCTCCTGCTCCGTCACTGAAACCATCCTTGCTGTTTCTTTGATACCCCCGCTGGGAGAGCAGCTCCCAGGGATCAGTAAACGGTTCTCTCATCCTGACTGCAGTACCCAGGTCGTGCAAAGACAAAAGCTAAGTCACGGCCCCCTGCAAACACCAGTAAATGCCAATGATGCCCCAGAGCGTCAAGATGGTCATTTATAAAACTTATTATTTGTGTTAGAAGGAACTGCAGATGCTGGTTTAAACAGGGCCGGATTTACGTATAAGCTTGACAAGCTTAAGCTTAGAGCCTCAAGATCTAGGGGGGCCTCACAGAGCCGGATTTACCACTAGACTTCATAGGCTGAAGCCTAGGGCCTCGAAATCTAGGCGGCCTCCGGCCAAGGCAGGCCACCTGCCATTCAACTCTGGGCGGGCCCCCCATCTCTATCTCTCTCTCACTCTCTGTCTGTCAACTCTCTGTCTCCGCCCGCCATCCGTATCCGTGCCCGGGCCGCCGGGTCTCCGGTCTCTGCTCGCTTCTCATCCGCCGGCACGGCAGGCCGCCTTGTACATGTGCACTGTTATGCTAGCACATCCTCCCGCCTGCGCATGCGCACTGCCATGGCAACTGGTCGGCGCTGGGCACTTTCTCCCTCGCTTTGAATTGTGGGGGATCTGGCCGCCATTGGCGTCCGGTCGCCGCCTCGCCTCGCCTCACCGCGACCGCTGAAAACCAACGCAGAATCACTCCCTGACCCTGGATCTGGAGTAACTCCCTGGAGTAACTCTTGCTTCTGGTTTCCTGGTCCTCCATAAATATTCTAAATGGAATTTAAACTGGAGGTGGCGGACCGAGCGGAGGTGTTGGGCGAAGGGATCGCCAAGCCTATGCTTGGTCTCACCAATGTAGAGCAGCTGACACCTAGAGCAGTGGATGCAATAGATGAGGTAGGAGGAGGTGCAGGTGAACCTCTGCCGCATCTGGAAAGACTGCTTGGGTCCTTGAATGGAGTCAAGGGGGGAGGTAAAAGCGACAAGTGTAGCATTTCCTGCGGTTGCAAGGGAAAGTGCCAGGAGAGGGGGTGGTTTGGGTGGGAAGGGACGAATTGACCAGGGAGTTACGGAGGGAGCGGTCTCTGCGGAATGCCGAAATGGGAGGAGATGGGAAGATGTGGCCAGTGGTGGGATCCCATTGGTAGACAAAAAAGCTGGAGAAAATCAGCGGGTAAGGCAGCATCTATGGAGCGAAGGAATAGATGACGTTTCGGGCCGAGACCCTTCTTCAGATTGATGTCGGGGGGGGGGGGGGCACGAAAAAGAAAGGAAAAGGCGGAGACAGCAGGCTGTGGGAGAGCTGGGAATGGGAGGGGAAGGGTGGAGAGAGCAAGGACTACCTGAAATTAGAGAAGCCAATATTCATACCGCTGGGGTGTAAACTACCCAAGCAAATATGAGGTGTTGCTCCTCCAATATGCGGTGGGCCTCACTCTGGCCATGGAGGAGGCCCCGGATAGAAAGGTCGGATTCAGAATGGGAAGGGGAGTTGAAGTGTTGAGCCACCGGGAGATCAGGTTGGTTATTGCGAACTGAGTGGAGGTGTTGTGCGAAGCGATCGCCAAGCCTGCGCTTGGTCTCACCGAGGTTGATCATAGGCTGAATAATCCAACCACATTTTTGTTTGGAAGTGGAAAGAAATAATAGAAATTGCATTCATTGCAATGTCTAAAAAGAGTTGAGATACTGTATTATAATTTTGCTGCATGTCATTGTGGTATATATCATGTCTTGATTGGTGAATATGTTTAGTTTGTGGCTTTATTTGAAGCAGAAATAATATGTGAATGCTTCATTGAGCATAATTCCGACTGGTAACTACGCACTTCGTCCGAGCAGATTATCACACGCGTCATGCAAGCCGTCTTAAATGACCACCTAAACTGTAATTTGGCAACTTAAAAAGCTGCCAAGGTTGCCCGGATGACAACAGAGAAAAAAAATTGTGAGAGCCCTGCTTCAAGGTTTATAATATTTTTGACACTGTCATAGGCCTTTCTTACATATGCTGTCACAACGCACTGTAGTCTCTAAACAACCCTTCAATAATTTTCCTTGCCCTCCATTTCAGAATAATAGTGTTTTAAGCCAATAACGACACTAGCACTGGCAATAAATAAATAAAAAGCGCAGCTTTCCAGCCCCTTATCTCATTGGCCACGCTCGGCTGTAAATCGGTGTCAATCTGGTGGACCATCTTCCTCTAGTTGTGCGGGTGGAGGATTGGGGGGGGGGGCCTCACAAGTGGAACAGCTTAGGGCCTCACAAGTGGAACAGCTTAGGGCCTCTCTTCATCTAAATCCGGCCCTGGGTTTAAACTGAAGATAGACACAAAAAGCAGGCAGCATCTCTGGAGTGAAGGAATGGGTGACATTTCGGGTCGAGACCCTTCTTCAGACTGGTTAGGGATAAGGGAAACAAGAGATATACACGATGATGTGGAGAGATAAATAACATAGATACATAGATACATAGAAAATAGGTGCAGGAGTAGGCCATTCAGCCCTTCGAGCCTGCACCGCCATTCAATACGATCATGGCTGATCATCCAACTCAGTATCCCGTACCTGCCTTCTCTCCATACCCCCTGATCCCTTTAGCCACAAGGGCCACATCTAATTCCCTCTTAAATATAGCCAATGAACTGGCCTCAACTACCCTCTGTGGCAGAGAGTTCCAGAGATTCACCACTCTCTGTGTGAAAAAGTTTTTCCTCATCTCGGTCTTAAAGGATTTCCCCCTTATCCTTAAGCTGTGACCCCTTGTCCTGGACTTCCCCAACATCGGGAACAATCTTCCTGCATCTAGCCTGTCCAACCCCATAAGAATTTTGTACGTTTCTATAAGATCCCCTCTCAATCTCCTAAATTCTAGCGAGTATAAGCCAAGTCTATCCAGTCTTTCTTCATATGAAAGTCCTGACATCCCAGGAATCAGTCTGGTGAACCTTCTCTGCACTCCCTCTATGGCTATAATGTCCTTCATGGCCTGTTTCCTTTACCATCGTTACCTTTTTGTATATGTTTCATTCATTGTTCTTTATCTCTGAACCCGGGTCTCTGCTGTGAGGCGACAGCTTTAACTGCAGTGCCACTATGCTGCCCAGAGATAATAATGCAATTACCTCTGCATCTTTTCCAACAGAGGTCATGTGTCTAATCCAGTCTCAGGAAAGGGACAAATGTAAGCTAACTGTTTTAACTCAGAGGCAGGTTTGATGCTTTCGTGCAATCACAGAATTACTCAAGCACAGGAGGTGACCCTTTGATCCATCAAGACCGTGATTGCAGATAGACACAAAATGCTGGAGTACCTCAGCAGGACAGGCAGCATCTCTGGAGAAAAGGAATAGGTGATGTTTCAGGTCGACACCCTTCTTCTTCCAAAACATCACCTATTCATTTCCCCCAGAGATGCTGCCTGACCCACTGGGTTACTCCTGCATTTGAGTCCATCTTCAATATAAACCAACATCTGTAGTTCCAACACACTTGGGACAATTTACAGAAGCCAATTAACCTACAAACCTGCACATCTTTGGAATGTGAGAGGAAACCGGAGCACCCGGAAAACACACACACGGTCACAGGGAGAACGTACAAACTCCTTATAGACAGCACCTGTAGTCAGGTTCGAACCTGGGTGACTCCAGCATTTTGTGTCATTACCACAGTCTCTCCCCAGTACCCTCCAGTGACTGGCTGACTCTGTTCCCTTGCACAGTGATTGCTAAATCACCATCCACTTGGCAACAGTGAACCTGCTCATACCCCCCTTGTATCTCTTACCTCGAATGTTAAATACATGTCTCAGTCAACATAATCAACGACCATTCACCCCGCCGGTAATTCCCTCTTCTCCCCTCTTTCGTCTGTCAGAAAATATAAAAGCTTCAAAGCACATACCACCAGATTCAGGAACAGCTTTTTCCTGCTCTTATCAGACTCTTGAACAGACCTCTCATATGCTCAGGATGAATTACCCGATCTTCCAATCTACCTCATTGTGCCCTTTGCACTTTTTTTAAATCTGCACTTTGCAGCTGTAATACTATATGGGTACAGATTTAAGTCTAGAAAAGGGGCAGTCAGTCATTTTGGGTACAACCTTTGACTGGATTGCTTTTCCCAACAACCATCAGCCTATTGACCACGCCAAACTCCAACTAAACTCCGAACTACAATCCGTCTTGATTGCACTAAGGACATTGGGCTTTGGTTTTGTTTTTGCACTTTTGCTTTTGTTCTTTTTTAGTTTAATGAACTTATTTTTGTAGTTTATTTTATCTAGAGTACTATCTTTGTATACCTGTTGGCCTGCTGCAAGTAAGAATTTCATTGTTCCTTTCCAGGATATACAGGTAAGACGATATGAGTCACCCGTTACTCTTAACTCGTGAATGGCCATCTTGGCAGGGCCTAGGAGCAAACCCTTTCCTGATCTTAGTTTCTGGTGTCACAAGTGGGACTAGTGGAGATGGAACATGTTGGTCGGCGTGGGCAAGTTGGGCCGATGGGCCTGTTTCCATGCTGTATGACTCTATGACTCTGAATGCGTCCCCTCGGAATATCGTTCAGGGGTAGGGATGAGGAGGTGGAGCAAGTTGGTTGTCCCACCCCAGCCCATCAATCCCAATCCCTTCCCTCCATCTCCATCCATCATCCACAGCACACTAATCCACATCTCCCTCCCAGAACTTGATCTAACATCTCTCTGAAGTGAAACAAGCTCAGGCTACAGTGAGGTGGGGCCAAGGAACATGCCTGGCTTGTTAGTCTTTCTACGGGAAGGGTGGGGTAAGCATTCTTTAATCAGTACATCATACAAACAACAGGCATTTATATAAGACCTTTAATACAATAAGATACCCTTAAGGTGCTTCATAGGAGTGCCATCAACAAATACAATGATGCTGATCACATGTGGAGTGTTTGAGATAGAGAACCAAAAGTTCGTCAAACAAAGGAGCAAGAAATAAATGTCTGTATGAAATAAAGGGGAAGGTAAGGGTGGAGAAAAAGAGGCAGAGAAGTAAGCTGCCTCTGCCATTGCAGTACATGTCACTGCCACACGATGGCAGTGAAAACCCTGTATTGCCAGGATAGTGACACAAAGTGCTGGAGTAACTCAGCGGGTCAGGCAGCATCCCTGGGTACATGGATAGGTGAGGTTTCGAGTGGAGACCCTTCTTCACACTGTTCTCCCTGATACCCTCCACATCACCTCCCAAACCTCTTCTCACGAGCAGGGCAAGGCAGCAGGGGAACACACCGCCTACAGGTTCCTCTCCAAGTCCCACGCCCTCCTGAAGTGGAAATAGATTGTCCCAAAGTGAGAAAACATAGAACTAGTGTGAATGGGTG
This sequence comes from Malacoraja senta, assembly GCA_038087875.1. Taxonomy (NCBI): domain Eukaryota; kingdom Metazoa; phylum Chordata; class Chondrichthyes; order Rajiformes; family Rajidae; genus Malacoraja; species Malacoraja senta. The sequence goes on along the minus strand of CM075989.1, from coordinate 7,838,123 downwards.
ATCGACGGTCAGTGTGGATTCGGTGGGCCGAAAGGCCTGTTTCTATGCTGTACCTCTAAACTAAGCTAAACTAGACCACTATGCAACTCCTTCCCAGACATCACATCGGGAGTATCTCATCAGATATTCTGCAGTAGTTTATGAAATTGGTTCACCAACTCCACCTCATGTACTCCAGACCCTGCCACATCCTGCAACGTGGCAGCATGGTGGCTCAGCAGGTAGAGCCATTGTCTCAGGTTCAATCCTGATCTCAGGTGCTGCCTGTGTGGAGTTTGCACGTTCTCCCTGAAACCGCACGGGTTTCTCTTGGGTGTGGCGGTTTCCTCCCACAACCCAAAGCATCCTAATGCATGGTACACAAAAATGCTGGAGAAACTCAGCGGGTGCAGCAGCATCTATGGAGCGAAGGAAATAGGCAACGTTTCGGGCCGAAACCCTTCTTCAGACTGATAGGGGGTGGGGAGAAGAAAGGAAAAAAGGAAAAAGGCGGAGGAGGAGCCCGAGGGCTGGGGGAGGGGAGGAGACAACCAGAGGGCTGATGAAGGGGAGGGGACAACAAGGGCTAGCAGAATTGGGAGAATTCAATGTTCAAGCCCCCAGGATGTAGACTGCCCAAGCGGAATATGAGGTGCATTTCCTCCAATTTACGGTGTTGCTCGCTGTGGCCATGGAGGAGACCCAGGATAGAGAGGTCAGATACGGAATGGGAGGAGGAGTTGAAGTGCTGAGCCACCGGGAGGTCAAGTTGGTTATTGCCTCCGCTTGGTCTCACCGATGTAGATCAGCTGGCATCTAGAGCAGCGGATGCAATAGATGAGGTTGGAGGAGATGCAGGTGAACCTCTGTCGCACCTGGAACGACTGCTTGGGTCCTTGAATGGAGTCGAGGGGGGAGATGAAGGGACAAGTGTTGCATCTCTTGCGGTTGCAAGGGAAAGTACCAGGGGAGGGGGTGGTATTGGAGGGAAGGGAAGAATTGACAAGGGAGTTACGGAGGGAGCGGTCTTTGCGGAAGGCATCCTAATGCATGGCTGGTAGGTTAATTGGCCACTTTACCTTGTGGGTGAGAAATAGAATCGGGAGTGGAGGGGGGGGAGTTGATGGGAATGTGGGGAGAATTCAGAAACGGGATTAATGTGGGATCAGTGTCAATGGGTGGTTAAAGGTTGGCACAGACTGGGTGGGCCAAACGGCCTGTTTCTCTTCTTTATCTCCCATGGATGAAAGGATTGTGTGTATTTCTGGCTGTCTCTTTACAGGAACGATGTGAGACTTTGTGGAGGATGCAGAAGAGACTCCCCAAAATATTGCCTTGATTGGAGGGTATTAGCTCCAATGAAAGGTTTGAGAAACCTCTGGAATGCCGAAAGTTGAGGAAACACCTGATAAAAGTTTATAAAATGATGAGACCCATAGATAGTCAGAGCCTTTCTCCCAGGCTGGAAATACTAAAGACTAGGGGCATGGCTGCAAAATGAGATGGGCAACGATTAAAGGAGATGTGTGGGGTAAGATTTTTACAAGAGGGTGGTGGGTGCCAGGAACATGCGGCCAGGGGTGGTGGTGAAGGCAGATACGATAGTGGCATTTATCTTTTAGATAGGTGCTTGGATATGCAGGAGATTGAGGTATATGGATCATATGCAGGCAGAGGAGATTAGCTTAATGACATTATGTTTGGCATGGAGGGGTGAAGGGCCTGTTCCTGTGATGTACTGCTCTATTTTCTATGTTCTATGGGGCAATGTGGTTGCCTTTAACTATAATCTACCCACACTCACAATGTTCTGTTTCAGAAAAACTGTGTTCACAAGCTGTTCAAAATGTGCCTGTTCCTAATACTATTCACACCTCATCTAAAATTATTCCCAGATTAAATTATTTAGAAATACATAGAAGTGCTTGTTTTATCACGTCTGGCTCTAGTCTGGACTCTCCTCCACCCTGGAGGACAAACAGGATGCTTTGTTTTTGTTCATGAGATGTGATAATCACTGCCAAACCCAGCATCTCTAATTGCCGCTGAACTGAGAGACATGCTGGGTGTTTATAAAATTATGAGAGAAATAGATAGATTAGATGGTCAGAACTTTTTTCCCAGGGCAGAAAGATTAGCAGGCTCAGCTTTAAGATGAGAGGGGTAAAGCTGGGCATTCAGAGGGCAAATCAACATACATTATTGTATATATTATTATATATACAATATATATAGCAGTAAATGTACAGTAATATACAGTATATATTATTAGATATCAAGGTTCAAGGTTCAAGGTTCAAGGTAGTTTTTAGTTGTCACATTCACATACACCCAGGTGTAGTGAAGTGAAATGCTTTTTGCCATTATGCAGCACACAAAAAAAGAGAAGAATACAGACATCACACCAAGATAGTCTTAATACTAAACATCCCCCCACAATGGCTCCCACCATGAGGGAAGGCACAAAGTCCAGTCCCCAACCCCAGTTCACCCATAGTCGGGCCCATTTAGGCCTCCACAGTTGCCTAAGCTAGGCTACTGTCTAATTCACCTCCACCCCATTGTGTAGTGAAGGACTTCGTCAATGGAATTGATGCACTACATTGCTGAATCGGCACTCTATATCTTTCTCTTGCTCGACTTCTTGACCTCTTGATTGTATTGAATTGATTGTATTTATGTGTAGTATTATTTGATCTGATCGGATAGCGTGCAAAAAACTTTGCGCTGTACCTCGGTACATATGACAATAATAAACTAAAACCTAAACCTGAACTGAACGCCCAGATCCAGACCCTCTGAGACCCCCAGACCTGAAGCTCTGAGACCCCCAGACTCCCAGCAGCAGGTTTAACCAGGTCTGCCTTGAACATGGTGCCCGCCGGAATGGTTGACCTAAGGTGAGTTTAATTTCAGTCCTGGCACGACCCACTGCTGCTGTTAACAACGCTGCAGGAAATAACTTGTGCCAAAATCAATCCGTCATGCTGGGCACAAGATGGACATAAATTATTTGAGTATGAACTAAACCTAATAATATACTGGCTCTTTATTCCCTGAAATATCGATGTTACTTTGATGCAATTCAATGTAACACCAATCACACTACACTCACCTCCAGGTCCGGAATAATGGAGTCACTCTGGCACCTTCCAACACTAAATTTAATTAGAATTGGAAATATTTGATTTTCTTTCTTCAAAGAATCAAGGAATTTTGAGGACTACTCGACCTCTCCTGTTTCCGTCAGAAGTCGACACTGGCAGACCGCACAAAGACTGGTTGGCACACAACTTGCATTTAATGTTTCTGATGTACAGTATTTGAAGGTCTCAAAGCACTTTTTTTCGAGATGCAGTCTGGAAACTGGCCCTTCGGTCTACCGAGTCCACACTGACCATCGATCACATGTTCACACTATTCCCATGTTATTCCACTTTCCCATTCACTCCTTGCACACTAGGTGCAGTATGCAGAGGCCAACTAACCTACAAACCCGCATGTCTTTGGAATGTGGGAGGAAACCGGAGCACCCGGAGAAAACCCATCGGTCAGAGGGAGAACGTACAAACTCCGCACAGACAGCGCCTGTGGTCCGGATCGAACCCGGGTCGCAGCTGTACTGTTGCTCTCCTGTTCCACCTGAGCAACACGAGGAGACAATAGATAATCAAACAGAAATATGGTCAAAGGAGTCACAGTCAGGTTCGGTCTTAGAGAAGACATAGGGTCCAGAGAGTCTCAGGTCTCAGCAGCTGATGGCATGACCACCTGGGCTGGACTAAGGAAAACTGGGCATGGGCCTCAGACCAGAGCTGTGTGAAGATGGAGATCCCAGGGAGATGGAAGAGGTGGGATGGTTGATCAGAGTATTGAGGCTGGTGCAGGAGAGATATCTGTATAAACATGTCCTAAACCCCAAATTAAACATCTCAATATTGCCTTGTCGTTCCTCCACCTTCATCCACAGCCAAATGCAGGGAATTCATTGACCACAACCGAGGCTGCAGGTTCTGTATCTGCCCCAGATGGATCACCATTGTGCTCAGACTTCCAACCGGTACGTTATACCAGGGCGGCACACTGGCATAGCGATAGAGTTGAAGGTCTCGACCTGAAACGTCATCCATTCCTCCTCTCCAAAGATGCTGCCTGTCCCGCTGAGTTACTCCAGCTTTTTGTGTCTACCATAGCGATAAAGTTGCTGCCTCATAGCGCCAGAGACCTGGGTTTGATCCTGACTACGTGTGATGTTATATGGAGTTTGTACATTCTCGCTGTGACCATGTGGGTTTTCTCCAGGTGCTCCGGTTTCCTCCCACATTCCAAAGATGTGCCGGTTTGTTGGTTAATTGACTTCTGTAAATTGTCCCTAGTGCGTAGGACGGAGTACAGGCGATCGCTGGTCGACGTGGACTCGGTGGCCCAACTGTATCTCAAAACTAAACTAAAACTAAACCTGTGGCCTTATTGTGGTCAGCTGTTGAAATCGCCCTGCAGTATCTCGCGAGGCAGTGGGGTTACATTGTACAGGAGGGATGTAAATAAGGTCGCTGTTACATCCTCCGCTGTTACCAAAGCTGTTAACGTTGCTGTTAGCAACAGGGACTCCGACGGATTCTGCAGTTTCCTTCTCGGGGATTAAGTTGTCAAATCTTATTTAAATATTAATAGTTATTTTGTCCACATTGTATCAGTTCGGCATTTAATGTCAATGTTTTATGGCATCTTTACCTTCTGAGGCACCTCGTTACAAATAGCAAAGAACCTTAATAATGTAATATTAGGATAGTTCCCAGACCCGGTCTCTCACTGTAACTGTGACATTAAACAGACAAGCTAATTAATATTTGTATATGGAACTTTACTCATCATCCTCTTTAAAAATAGAATCTCTGGTCTGCTGTCTGTGGCACTGTGTGATAGTTCTCTGGGTCAGTTGGGGTCAGACACTGGCAGACTCCAAAAAGGACAGGAGTACTCCATCCCATTGTTTTGTGGTCTGAGTTGATTTCAGGAGACTTGCTAACAGCATTGTAACACATGGGCTGTCAGCTTTTGCTTGCTCATTGTAATCATATTGTTAGTTCTGGTTCATATCAAGTAACTGTTCCTGCACAAGAAAGTCGCTCTATGGCAATCGATGCCAAATTATAAATAGTGGCACTGGGGACATTAACATTTCTTCAACTATGATGTGTCTTTGATGGGTGTTTTTCAAATCCAAGTCCAGCCCAAATCACTTAAAATAAACCAGCTGGCTTATTGCGGAAACCGAGCAGACACATAAATAAAATATTGTTTGCTGTTTGATACTTCCTGGGCCAAACTATTCAGGCAGGTCTGAAAAAGATTTATCTTCACATTTACGTAAATGTTCACACAGGGATATATTGCACCTGGAAATGCTGTTTGCCCGGAAAGCAGCTGTAAATGCTACCATTGGGAAACGTAGAGAATAGGATGTGTATATCAAGCAGGCGTCAACACTGCTTGCAACAAATGAAATCCTTCCTTCACACAGATGGCAGTGGCCATCTCTTGCTACTGTTCATTTCGCTCCGTCTTCCATAGAGTCATACGGCACGGAAACAGGCCCTTTGGCCCAAACCATTCACTCCAACAAAGTTGACCGTCTGAGCTAGCCCCGTTTTACCGCATTGGACCCATATTCCTCCAAATATTTCCTATCTATCTACCTGTCCAAATGTCTTTTAAACGTTGTTATTGTACAGCGGCACGATGGCGCAGCGATAGAGTTACTGCCTTACGGCATCAGAGACCCAAATACGATCCTGAGTAGGATTGTTTGCTGTATGGAGTTTGTACGTTCTCCTCGTGACCTGCGTGGGTTTTCTCCGGGTGCTCTGGTTTATCCCACACTATAAAGACATACAGGTTTGTAGGCTAATTGGCTTGGTATAAATGTAAATTGTCACTAGTGTGTGTATGATAGTGTTAGTGTGTGGGGAACGCTGGTCGGCGCGAACTCGGTGAGCCAAAGGGCCTGTTTCCGCGCTCTATTTCTAAACTAAACTAAACTACCTGCCTTAGATACTTCCTCTGGCAGCTTGTTCCATATACCTACCACCCTCTGTGTGAAAAAGCTGTCCTTAGGTTGCTATTAAATCTTTCCGCTTTCACCTTAAATTTGAGCCCTCTAGCGTTAGACTCCCCTACCCTGGTGAAAAGACTGTGACTAGCGACCTTATTTACATCCCTCATGATCTTATATGCCTTTATAACCTCCCCCCTCGGCTTCCTACATTCCAGGAAATAAAGTCCCAACCTACCCAGCCTCTCGTTGAAACTCAAGTCCTCCTGTCCTTTTCTGCACTCCTTCCTAAAATGTGGCCAGCAGAAGTGCACATAATACTCCAAGTGTGGTCTCACCAACAATTTGTACAATTGCCACATGATGTAGGCAAATGTCTTCTTCACCACCCTATCTTCCAAAGTCATTATTTTCAGGCAACAATGTGTGCCTAGGTATCTCTGTACTAGACCACATTCCAGGGCATTACCATTTATTGCCCTCGTTTAACTCGACAATTGCAACGCCTCGTACTTAGCTGAATTAAATTTCACCTGCAGTTTCTTGACCCACTCACCCAGTTCATCTAGATCCCATTGTAATCTTAGATAACCTTCTTCAATGTCAACTACACCACCAATTTTGATGTAATCCGTGAACTTACAAACTATGTTAACAAAATTGTCATCCAAAGTGTTCTTGTAGATGAGCAAAAACAGTGGAACCAGCACTGATACCTGCAGCACTCCATAGGTCACAGGCCTCCAATCTGAATAATATCCCTCTGCTATCACCCTCTGATTTTGGCGATGTTACGTAAACAAAAGCTTTTCGCAGTATATCAGTCCCTGTGCCAATAATAAACCTAAACCTAGATATACATTCGAGTTTCGAGTGGTGGCGGTTTCGAGTGGCGGCACCATCAAGTGTGGCAGCCTCGCCAGCAGCTGTCTGTCCTTTCATCCTTTTTTGTTATTTTTAATCGGTCTAAAAGTTTGTTTTGGAGGTCTTTTAGTCTTTTTTATGGGGGGGGAAGGGGGTAACCGTTTTCTCAGTCACTACCTGGTCGAGGATGCGTCTTTTCTCCGAGCCGTATCTTCGCCCCCTCATCGCGGCTTACCATCTGGATTGGCGCGGCCTTTCCTGCCGGAGACCGGCCAGAGCTTCAGCAGCGGCGCAGCACTGAATTACCATCGCGGAGCGGGCGATGCCTTACCGGGATCGCCGTGTTGGAGCTCCAAAGTGTTGGACCTGCCAATTTTAACACGTGGAACTGTGGTCTGCGGAGCTTCCAGCTGCGGCTGGCGCTGACCTTAGCATCGCGGAGGCCTGAGATCTTTCGCCGAGGATCGCCAATGTTGGAGCTCCGCCCAGCTCGGCCTGTGGACTTTGGAAGCCGCGGTCTCCGGTAGGAAGCGGCCGATTCGGAAACTCCAAGCCACTGAGAGGGTTCTTCCGTTCCGACGCCGGAGCTCTGATCATCCGATCATCCTGGTGAGAGGGCCTGAAACATCGGACCGCCATTGCGGCAACTGTGGAGGCCTCAATGGGCCCCGACCACGGGTGAACAAGAGGAAGATGACTGAACTTTGTTGCCTTCCCTCACAATGGGAAACGCTGATTCCGCTGTGGGGGACGTTTTATGTTAAATTCTATAATGTTGTGTTTATCTTATTTGTGTGCTGCATGGTAACTCAAATTTCACTGCACCAATTGGTGTATGTGACAATAAATGTAACTTGTAACTTGTACATTCCTCGCTGTCTACTATACCACCTATGTTGGTGTCATCCACAAATTTATTAACTGTGTTAACTGAATTGGCAAATCCTAATGTGTATTACATAAAAGTAGAAAGGCAAGTTGCAGCCAATATGCGTGTTTTGAATTGATTGACCTAATCTAAAAGATAGACACAAAGTGCTGGAGTAACTGCAGGTCAGGCAGCATCTTTGGAGAAAACAAATAGGTGCCGTTTTGGATCGAGACCATTCTTCATCTAATCTGAATGTACTTCATTGGTTTTAAGATTTTCCAGTGTTTTTAGACACTTTTAATGGTACGATTAAAATATTTTTAATTGTATGATTAATGTTTGATGGGTTTTCAATGTTTGTGCATGTGTTGGAAAATGGGATCTGTGATTAGGTCTGGACTGCCTTCCCGAGTAAGGTTTCTCAGGGGTGCGAAGAGTTGATGGACTGGCTCCCCAACTTGTTCCTGCCAGGCGTCGGATGAGGCCACTACGTGCCATGACCTGGTCGCGGAGACCAGCCAGGTGTTGACGAAATGTAAGCGACCTGTCCAGCTTTTCGCCGAGGTAAGTGGGTATTTGTTGGAAGTCCAAGCGCCTGTTGTTAACGAAAACAGCTAGCTCTCGCTTAGCTTCCTTGTTGTTTAGATGGAATGCTGTTGACACTGTTTTGCCTTCACTCAGCTTTAGGCGCCACAGTCGTAGGTATACTGCCAATGTCCCCATGTCTTGACTCAAGGAGCTTTCGAATGTCTTCCACTCTTTGTGTCTCACCAGGATGGCTAGATCGTCAGCATACCCATATTTTCCAGCGATGGTCTCTGGGAGGTCATGGATGTACACGTTGAAAAGCAGCGGAGCCAAGATTGATCCCTGTGGGACGCCATTCTTCAGTCTACGTAGCCTACTCTGCTGTCCATCACTGGCGTTAAGCACAAAGCTGCGGTTTGATATCAGCTCCATGATGTAGCGTACCATGCTTCTGTCTGGCAGCACCCGCAGTAGCTTTGCAGTTAGTCCCCGGTCCCACACGGTGTCATAGGCAACTGTCAGATCTATAAGAACAGCTCCTACCTTCTCATTTGCCTCAAAGCAGTCTTCGATGTCTTGGGTGAGGAGGGTTACCTGGTCCGCAGTAGATCAACGTTGGCGGAAACCAGCCTGCTCGTGGGGAGTTGAGGGTCTATGATGGGGTTGATATGCCCGTGGATCAGCCTCTCAAGGAGTTTGTATGGGATGCAGAGGAGCGAGATGGGCCGGTAGCTTTCAGGATCATCCTTTGGCTTGTTTGGCTTCTGGAGAGCGATGCCTGTTGCACGACGCCAGACCTTTGGTATTTTGCACTTCTCCGTGGAGGTCGACAGGTACTGTCGGATCCAGTTGGTTGCAGCGTCTCCAGAATGTAGTAGAAACTCCGGGTGTATGCTGTCAGATCCGGGGGCCTTTCCTGCTTTTCAACATCTTGAGTGCTGTGGCCATTTCCTCGGGGGTGAAAGCCATTGTTAGGTCCGTATCCACTCTGTCAGTTTTCCATGACTCGGCCACCTCTTTGCTTACTTTGAGCGAGAAATCACGGTCAGAGTTTGTGAATCGACCATTCTTGACTAGTTGAGATGTGATTGCGTTGCCGGTCACTGGGCATCTGATGGGTTTGGATGTAGCTGTGCCGGTCAGGCGGTTAACTGTGTGTCATGCTTTACGGCTCGAGTGGGTGAAGTCAATCGATTCAACCGTCTCAATCCAGCGTTCTTGTTGTTTCGCATCCAAGAGTGTGAGCAATACAGTGGCAGTTCTTTCAGAATCCTCTTTGGTGCCAGCAGCAGTATGATCTTCGTATAGCTGTTGGCACTCAACATGGAATGTAATCCCTCTGGTAGCCATGGGGGGTGGTTTTCTTGCCTGCACTGATAAGCATGTTGCAGTAGGCTTGGTAGGAAGAGTCCAGGTTGGTACTGTCTGGGGAGGAAGGCCTGAGTCGGCTGCATTGGTAAGTTGTTGGAACTTGTCCCAGTTGGTCTTGTGGAAGTTCCACCGCTTCACAGGTTTGCTCGATGTTGGTGCAACCAGTGGTGTTGCGGTGATGAGTGATGGTCGGTGTGACCGTAGGAACTTCTCCAGAACCCGGCGCTGATGGTTCTTTGTGTTACTGGCAAAGACTAGGTCTGGGTTTGTATCAGTGTTCCAGCGGGCTGAGTGGAAGCTGTTTGGCTCCTTTGGATCATACAGAAGCGTGAGGTCATTGACAGATGCCCAATCCAACACTATTACATCTTGAGTAGCCCCATTCGGTGTGGTGGCAGTTGTATACACAGGGAGGGGTGAACACTGCTATGGATGTTGTAGCCAGACTCACTGGGGGAGGCTTGTACACATTGATGATGGTGGCGTCCTGGCCCTTCACTGCAAGCCATTCCAGATCTAGTCTTCTGCAGACTGCCCTTCTATAGCCCAATCCGTGTCATCTCTGATGAAAGTGGCCAGACCATATTTACTACTTGGTGTGAAAGTAGCGAGTGTGAATTTAGGAATTGCGAGTTTCTCCACTGTTTCGCAATGTGTCTCCTGCAGGAGTATGACAGTCGCTTTGTTGGCGTATGCTAGCTTCTCAATGATGGATATCTTAGCCCTGGTGAGACTTTCGACATTCAGCTGTGGTATCCCAGCATCCTTGCCTTTGATGGCAACTGTCTCTGACGATAATTGACAACAGGCAGCAAAAATAATCAATAATTTAACTTCTCTCCTCTTTGGGCTGAGAGATCAGATTACCATTCCAGGAACAAGCAGCACGTGATTTCAGGGTGCTCCTGCCCTTACATACCATTCAAGTTTCTGCAGTAGGCTTAATGGCTCACGGATATACAAACCTACAGCTTCACAAAACCACACATGCCTAAGAATGAGTTGGCATTTTCACACCAGAGCTGCGTAAATTCACCCCCAGGTCTCTGAGATTCACAACTCACATCCCTGCTCCTAATTTGAGCATTTATAACAATCTACGCACTTGCATCTTTCCATCCAGGACGGGTCCAACGCTGCATTGAAAAAGTGGCACGGTGGCGCAGCGGTAGAGTTGCTGTCTTACAGAGCCAGAGACCCGGCTTCGATCCTGACTACAGGTGCTGTCTGTACAGAGTTTGCACATTCTCCCTGTGACCACAAAGGCTTTCTCCGGGTGCTCCAGTTTCCTCCCACACTCCACTGACATACAGGTTTATAGGTTAATTGGCTTCAGTAAATTGTAAATTTCCCCTAGTATGTAAGATGGTGCTTGTGTACAGGGTGATGGCTGGTCGGCACTGATTCGGACTGTTTCCACACTGTATCTCTAAAGTCTAAAGGCTGATGAAAAGGGTGAGCGTCACCTATTATTTCGCTCCATAGATGCTGCCTCACCCGCTGAGTTTCTCCAGCATTTTTGTCAACCTTAAGAGTCTGAAGAAGGGTCCCGACCAGAAACGTCACCTATTCCTTCGCTCCATAGATGCTGCCTCACCCCGGAGTTTCTCCAGCATTTTTGTCTACCTTAGAAAATTACCTCTATCGGTTTTTAGCTTCCTCCAGCTGGAAGTACCAAACACAATTACTGAATATAAACTAGGGTAATTATAAAGGTGAGATGGTATCTGGAATCTTGTGTGCAGTTCTGGTCACTATAGAAAGGATGGAATTAATTGAGAGAGGGTACAGAAAAGATTCTCAAGAGTTTAGCGGGATAAAAGGTTTTAAGGTATAGAGGGATACGTAGGCAAATGGATCAGGAAGGCGGATTGATCGGCATGGACAGGTTGGGCCAAAGGGGCTGTTTCCGAACTGTATTAGGATGGCACAGTAGTGCAGAGATAGAGTTGCTGCCCAACAGTCCCAGAGACTCGGTTTCAATCCTGACTACGGGTGATGTCTCTAAGGGGTTTGTACGTTCTCCCTGTGAACATGTCTATTCCAAAGGTACACAAAAATGCTGGAGAAACTCAGCGGGTGCAGCAGCATCTATGGAGCGAAGGAAATAGGCAACGTTTCAGGCCGAAACCCTTCTTCAGACTGAAAGACTGAAAAACCGAAAGACTTACAGGTTTGTTGGTTAATTTACGTCTGTAAATTGTCCCTAGTGTGTAGGATAGAACTAGTGTACTGGTGATTATTAGTCAGCATGGCATTGGTGGACCGAAGAGCTTGTTTCCATGCTGTATCTCTAAACTAAACTAAACTAAACTCTTTGAGTCAGTTACTTTCCTGCAGGTTTTGGTTGATTTTTTTGCAATATACAAACTTGCAGCCGCCTGTTTTCGTATGGAGGGATGAGTTGATAACATTGTTAAACAATCTGGAAGTTTCCTTTGGTCACCACTTTGAACAAATTCAGAAGGTTTTCTATGTGATTGGTCCAAACATTCCAATGACAGGCCGATGAACACTGACCTCCAATCCCTTGTGACATCCTTGTCCATTTAATCTCTATGGAAATTTGCCCGGCAGGTCACCAGATGTGCTGGATGAAACAGATCAGATTTCACTGCAGGCCACCAAGGATATGAGTGGGCTGGGGCACCAGGAAAAGACCAAGCAACATCAAAACTACCAACAGATGAACAATGAAATGTCAGCAACACTGAATTCAATGGCCATAAAAGTATGTGGAATGGGGAGTGGACAATGATATGAACGTTGAATTTTTGAAGTTTAGGTAACCCGCACCCTCCCCACCCTCCACATTCCATTCCTTCTCCCTACAGTCCTTGTTCCTTATCAATCTCTACCCATCTCAACCCACCCAGCCCCCCGCATAGCCCATTTCCCTACTGAAACATTACTCTCCCCCACCTGGTTCCATCTGCCCATCATCGCTCCCATATCGAATTCCACCTTTCATCTACCAGCCTCTATCTTTACCCTTCCCCATGGCTGTATCTGCCCATCATTCCACACCCCCTCCCCCAAATCTGGTTCCGCCTGTCAGCCTCTGTCCCCCTCCTCCCTCTCACTTCCACACAATGGTTATCTTCCCTTCACGCTCTTGGTCCTGATACAGAGTCTCGGACGCAAAACATCGCACGTCTCTTTGCCTCCACGGTGCAACTCAACCAGTCGAGTTCCTCCAGCAGACAGACACAGAAAGCTGGAGTAACTCAGTGGGTCAGGCAGCATCTCTGGAGAAAAGGAATAGGTGACATTGCGGGTCAAGACTGTTCTTCGGACTGAGAGTCAAGGGAAAGGGGAATGGTACTTAGGACAAATGAATGGAAGATATGCAGAAAGCAAAGATAATCAAGGAAATGTGGAGCCCACAATGATCCATTGTTGGCTGCGGGATAGGTGATAATGAGTTACTACAGACAGTGGGACCCCAAAGCATGACAGTAAAACTAGTACGACAACTATGGTGGGGGAAGGATGGAAAGACAGGGGATGCAGTAAAAACCTCCAGCAGTTTATTTTTTATCCAGAAAATCTTTACTCCTCAGAGTGGTATCACATTCAACAAGGGAGTGCCTTCTCCATTTCTTACGTCTTCATGTATCTACCCCTGCCTGGATTGTTGAGTCGTTTCCAAATAACACCTTGCTGTATTTTGACATCGCTCCTCAGTGTTTTGCCTTGAACTTGAGCACGTGAGAGTTTTTCCTACCTTGTTTACCGTAAAGCAGGAGGGAATCTTCTGCCTTAGTGCCCATGTGGTCTCAGTGGAGCCTGTCCAACCATGATGTTTTACAAGAGTCCAAGTGATTCTGTCTCCTGGTAAATTCCACTCTCCACAACACTGCAAGCAAAACAATAGAGGGGATTAGTGCAAAAAAACACTTCGCCTCGTGCCACCAGATTCAGCTGAATGTTTTTCCAATGCCTTGTTGTAACGAATTATCATATTTATTGCAGCTCAATCAATAACCCTCGAAACCAATATTATGTTATATTAAGCTTCTGCGTACACTTTTACAAATAGATTTTCCAATGAATCATGTCGCAGAACAGAATGTTTTTAATTAGGGATCAGAAGAATGATGCATTTTTTCACGGTGACGGAGGAACAAAATGTTTTCTTTTCTGCACACTCGAACAGTGCTTCTTACTTCCGTGGGTTGTTAACCCAAAATCCTGCCATTCTCCCCGTGAATGCAAAAGATCCCATGGGAACACGAGGGAAGCTGGAATCTTGAGCAAAACACAAACTGCCGGTGGGACAGCGGAGGGAATGGACAGACGACATTTCGGGTCGGGACCCTTCTTCAAACTTACTGGATATTAGGCTTGAAGGTGAAATGTCTTGGCAATCTCAGCCAAAGTCAGAGCAAATGTAAGGACCAATGTACCAATCCCTGTCAGACAGATAGAAGGGTGGTGTGTAAGTGCCTGGATCTGCAGCAGGAGAGCTTCATGGAGAACATGGGTAGGTAACATTTTGGGCCAGGACCCTTCTTCAGACTTCAAACTGAAAAAGGCTCCCATCCCAAAACATCATCTATCCCTGTTCTCCAGAAATGCTGCCTGAATCGCTGAATTACTCCAGCACTTTGTGGGTTTTTTTGTAAACAAGCATCTGCAGTTCCTTGTGTTTACAGGAGAATATTATGCCTTGCCACGTTATTCACGAAAACAGATGGAGTCCCAACTTGCAGTGACCTGTGCATTATTGGCACAAGACAAGGTGATGCTGACAATAGATAACTAAAGAAGTTAATATTTCACCCAGTTGGACCATGGTGAAACAAAAATGGGAGAACCATATAGGTAGCAAATTTCAGTTACTTATTGTAGTGACAGATGATTCATAATAAAGAAGGGTCTTGACCAAAAACGTCACCCATTCCTTCTCTTTAGAGATGCTACCTATCCCGCTGAGTCTTCCAGCATTTTGTTTCTATCTTCCGTTTAAACCAGCATCTGCAGTTCCTTCCTACACATTCAAAATACAATGTCATCTTTAATTTGCTGTAATTTATGAGCTTCCCATCCACTCAACAAGAGTGTAGTTAGTAAAATCTGTAACAACATTTGCAAGGTGAATTTTCACAAAGGTGTATTCTGACTACAGGCCTCAAATTTTAGAAGGAAAACCAGAGGGAAGTGATCACCAATTTTCACAGGAATTAGGGTTTCAAAGGCCTTCTGCAAGATTTCCTGCAGGCCAAATCCTGGGGGAGATTTGTGCTACACTTGTCCAACACCACTGGCTTTAGTGAAGTAAATAGTGACAGATGTAAATAGCTAGGAAACGTTTTGGATTATTGAATTCTTGTTCATTAAACAAAATATTTACTTCTTTGCTCCTGTTTAAATGGCACCATCTGGAAACTCTTTGGTCATCAAACCAACATTGTAAAATTTATTTTACACCATTTATTTAAGGTGAATTCATCATCCATACAGACTTTTTATGAAATAGATCTCCCTTATTTTTGAATCCCATTAACTGTAATAGTTTTGATGCTTATGCCTCAATGTAACCCAGAAGTTAACCTGTAAAATGCTCCTACATGACTCCTTCAATATGCCTGGATGAAAACCATTAAAAACCAGGTTAACGGAAGGCCAAACTTTTTTAGTTATAAATTATTCACCCAGACTAAGTGCTGTTCAAGGCATGTTATTGTAGATTAATGAAAGTTTAAGCTGCAGAAGAAGGCCATTCAGTCCATCATATCCCTGCTGGATAACTATGTGTATTCCCAACGTTATTTTTTGGCCACATTTCTCAACAAGGAATTAGGAGTTAGGTATGGAATTCTGACTTTGTGAACATTCGATAAACAATATCCAAAAGCTGAGAGAGTCATCTTATAAACTCCTTTCCTCTTCACCATCTTTCATACTATTGATTTTGAATGTTAAAGCAAACATCGGCTGAATAATTCATTGCCTACTTCAAGCATTTAAACTTTTCCAAATGGTCTTTTGATAGCCAATTCAATTATTTAGATGCCTTACAATTGTATGAGACTACTTAAAAACTCCTGCTTTAATCGAACTCTAATGTTGGCTAACTTTACTGCCGTCACCTTTCAGCCATTACAGAATCAAGTACTAATATTTACAGCCCATGCTTTCAGAACATTGCAACTTCAAATGTAGAGGGATGAACTTCAGCACCATTATTCTCATCTTGCTAAAGCCGCTCAGTGTTGTTACATCTCCCTTCACTTGCTCTGCTTTTACTGTGCGCTGAATGTAATGAAGAAACATTTGAGGTCATGAATTGGTATGTGTATTGGTTTATTATTGTCTCATGATATATTGTCTCATTGTCTTTGATATAACGAAAAATGTTGTTTAGCGTGCTATCCAAGTAAATCCTCTTCTTGCGTATGGCGATCCATGTAAATCACACCATACATGAGTACATCAGGTAGTGCAAACAGAGAAAATAAACAGAGGGCAGTATATAGTGTTCCAGTTCCAGAGAGAGTGCAGATAAAAGAAACTGCACGGGCTGCAGTGAGGTAAATTGGAAATTGAGAATACATTCTTAGTTTATGAGAAGTCCTATCAAGATTCTGATAACTGCGGAAAAGAAGATTACTGATAGAAGATAGACGGTGCCTGTTGTCAGTATCCCCACAGTCCTGGGGGTTGGAATCAGACCCTGAGCAGGTCCACAGCAGACGTCATCTCGCTGGCCCTACACTGGGTAACGATACCTTTGTCAGACTCTTATTTATCTTTCAATCTTTTGTATTTTCTGCCCGATGGGAGAGGGGAGGAAAAGGAATGACCAGGGTGTGAGTGGTGTTTGATTGTGTTGGCAGCTTTCTCGAGGCAGCATGAAGTGTGGTTTGAATTGGGTGGAGGCTGGTTTGTGTGTTTGGATGGAGTTGTATTCACAACTCTCTGCAATTTCTTTCCGTCTTGAGCAGAGCAGTTGTCACACCAAGCTGTGATGCATCTGGATAGGATGCTTTCCACAGTGCATCTGTAGAAGTTGGCAAGGGTCATTGGAGACATGTTGAATATCTTTCTGATAAAGTAGAGGTATTGGTCTGTTTTCTTGGCCTCAGCATCAGCATGGTTGAACCAGGACAAACTGTTTGCAATATTTACACGTAGGAATTTGAAGCTTTCAACCATCTCCACTTTGGTACCATTGATGTAAACTGTGGTGTGTATTCCACCCCATTTCCTAAAGTCGATGACCAGCTCCATCATTTTGCTGATATTGAGGGAGAGGTTGTTGTCTTGGCATCATGTTAGTCAGCTATCTCCTTCCTGTACTCGGTTTAGTCACGCCCGCTGGCGGGCCACAGAGTAGCCAAGGCCGGAGGCCCGCTGGTTGGAAGTCGCAACCGGCATAGTCGGCAGAGCCCGTGTGCCGTGAGTCAACGGAGCCCACGGCCGACAGAGCCTGGGTCGGCAGAGCCCGCGACTGGGGCCGGGGTCGGCGCCACAGAGGCGTCTGGAGAGGACCCGGCAGTGACAGTGGAGAGGTCGGTGTAGCGGTCGATGAGGGCGCCGACCAAAAGACAAGGACAGACATGTGGAAGTGAGGATGCCGCTGCAGAGGGAAGAGAACAAAGGAGGACCTGGCGCGGATAATCTGTAACTTTGTCAGCACCCTTTATGGGCGATTATTGTGGGTCAGAAGGCCAAGGATTCAATTGCAGAGGAGGGTGCTGATTCCTAGATCCAGGGGTTTGGAGATTAATTTGGTTGGGATTGGAACCAACCAAATTAATGATGATGAAGGCAGAGATGTAGTCAATAAATAAGAGTCTGACAAAGGTATCCTTGTATTCCAGTGTAGGGACAGCGAGATGACGTCTGCTGTGGACCTGCTCAGGGTCTGATTCCAACCCCCAGGACCGTGGAGATACTGACAACAGGCACCGTCTATCTGATGAGCCTGAAGAGGAAAGCGCATTCTGTACTGCTGTGTTAATTAGGGGAATATATTTCAAAAGGGTTGTAGATTGCTTGCCAAAGTTCACCATAAATATTGCAGAAACTGCAAGATAAATTATTAACTGGAACTGTGGATTGTCAGTATCCCAGCTCAGTTCCTGCTGCACATCAAAGGAACCTGACGGGTGTGGATAATCTCTCTGGTCTTTCCTCTCAGATGGGCTCTGTCTCAAGTGATGGAGTCTGTTCACTGTGGCATTGACTATCTGCTGAACAGGCCATCCATGGAGGTCTTGACACAGCTGCCCATTGGGAGCAGGTTGAATGGGAGATTGTTTGCTGTCCGCATTTCCAGCCTTTACATGCCAAGAACATACCTGGGTTGAACAAAGGATAGGTTGGCAGATGCTAGTTTACCAATAGAAAAACACAAAATGTTGGTGTAACTCAACGGGACAGGCAGCATCTCTGGTGAGAAGGAATGGGTCGAGACCCTTCTTCAGACTCAGACTTCAGTCAGAAGTAGAGTATTGACTCAGAACATCACCCATTCCTTCTCTCCAGAGATGCAGCCTGTCCCGCTGAGTTACTCCAGCATTTTGTGTCTATCTTTGATTTAAACCAGCATCTGCAGTTCCTTCATACACACACGTCAGGCAGCATCCCTAGTGATCATGGATAGGTGACAGTTCAGTTTGTGACCCTTCTTCAGACTGGTCCCAACCCAAAATGTCACCCATCCATGTTCTCCAGGGATGCTGGCTGGCCCGCTGAGTTACTCCAGCATTTTGGAACTTTTCAAAGTAGATAGGTTGGCATTTCTACAGCACCACTCACAGTCCTTTCTGGACATCCCAAGGCATTTTACTGCCAACAACTTGACTCTTGAATTGTAGCCATCACGGTAATGTTGAGATCAATGGAAGCTGATTTTCACATGGTAAGTTTCCATAAGCCACAGTGTAATGGGGAGCAGATAGTCTGTTGCAGTGACAGCATTTGAGGGATAAACATTGTCTCTGAACACCAGGGAGTACTCTCCTGATCTTCGCTACAATCATGTGATTGAATCAGAGAGCAGACAGACCCTCAGGTTACTGTACCCTCTGATAATACAGTACTCCTGCAGGGCCAGAGACAGGGTGGATAGGAGGAACCTTTTCTCCACAGCAAAGCACATGTCTAAAATTTGGAAGGTCTAAAGTTTGTAATAAGGAGTAAGAGGTTTCGATTTGGGGAGAATTTCTTTCATCGATAAGTTTTAGTTTTAGTTTAATTTTTTCATGGTAAGAGGCCCTTCGGCCCACCGAGTCCATACTGACCATCAAACACCTATTCACACTAGTTCTATGTTAGTCCACTTTCTTATACACTCTCTACACATCAGGGTCAATTTTACGGAGGCCAATTAACCTACAACCCACACGTCTTTGGGATGTTGGAGGAAACAGGAGCACCCGGATGAAACCCGCGCTGTCACAAGGAGAACAGGCAAACTCTGCACAGATAGCGCCCGAGGTCAGAATCCAACCCGGGTCTCTGGCGCTGTGAGGCCACAGCTCTACCAGCTGCACATCTGTGCTATTCTTAAACGTGTTCAGAATCTACAACGCACTGCCTGAGGACGTGGCAGAGGCAGAGATTCTCACAACATTTAGATGAGCAATTGAATTGTCAACCTGTGGAAGGGTACGGTCCAAGTGCTGGCAAATAGTATTGGTATGGGTGGCATTTGATGGTCAGCATGGACATGATGGACCGAAGGGTCTGTGTTCATGTCTTGTGATACTTTGACCTGGTGATGCTATGAAATGTGGGTCTGGACCCTCACAACTCCTTGAGATCTTTAAATCCAAGCTCCTTAAATCTGTGTCCTTTTATCTATTTTGTTTGTGTTGTGTGTGAAGATTGTGGGATGGTGTGTCAATTAAGGGGATACATGTGAATTGGTTTTGAATGCTTGGTTATCAAGGTAGGTTTGGAGAATGATGTAAAGATACAAGAGTCTATATGAATTCCAGTGACTTATTTTACGGCCGAGATTGTAATTGCTGAACTAAATTTCAGATATGAAACTGTCATCAGTAAGAACGCTTAAGATTTCCATTCTCCCAAAAGATTTCAACACCATTTCAGCTCCACCTTTATTCAGGAAGGTACAATACTTGAAATTCTAAAGGAAAACATAAGATCAAGAAGTTACTTATCATTTCTAAAATCCTTGTCCATGTCTTTGTTACCTCTCAATTAGTCAGCTTTCCTGATTGCATCCTATGTAAACTTGGACTCATCTAGAATACTTCTGCCGATACACTGACTGGCACGGTTCCATGCATCTGTGCTGTCTGACCTGCTTGACTCACGCACAGCACTGCTGATATTTGTAATCTTCTACTCATATTCTACCACACCACCTCCTCCTGACCAGCACTCTCAGAAGATCTTGACACTTCTTGCCTGGCCTCTTGCACATCTACAAATCTAATCCCATGACCACCATCACATGTAGACATGAGGCCACACACAACTGGAGGAACAGCACCTCATATTCCTCATATTGGGTGGCTTACAATTCAACGGTATGAACATTGAATTCTCCAACTTCAAGTAATATCCCCCTTTCCTGTGCCCTCCTAGTCCTCTTCTTCCCAACCCCTCATCCCCTTCCACCTATATCCCTCCCTCTGGCTTTACAATTCACTCCTCGTCCCTCATTTTTGTCTCTTTTTCATATCTAGCCTTGGTCACTACCCATCTGTAAATCAAACCACTCCTCACCTATATCCACCTATCACTTGCCAGGCTTTGTCCCCACATCTTATTCAGCTTTCTGCCCTCACTTCAAAGAAGGGTCCCGACCTGAAACGCCACCTGTCCATTCCCTCCAAAGATGCTGTCTGACCCGCTGAGATCCCCCAGCACTTTGTGTCTTGCTCTTCATTCCAGCATCTGCAGTTCCTTACATTTTCAGGCGTGGCTTTAGTGATCTTGGGGCTAAATGCTGGTTTCCCCTCCCAACACTTCTCCCTCCCACTGAACGACCCAGGGCTGCAGTTAATAGAGCTGGTACTCAGCAACTCCAGCAAACCCAATCTCTGATGGTGTCATGTTCTCCCTCTGACTCAGTGCATTTGTGCCCACTGTTCTGGTTTCCTCCCACATGCCAAAGATGTGTGAGTTAGCAGGTTAATTTGCCTCTGTAAAAGACCCTCAGCGTGTAAGTGAGGGATAGAATCCAGGGGGAGTTGATGGAAATGAGGGGTAAAAAGTGTTAGTGTAGGATTAATGTGAATTGTGGTTGATGGTTAGCACAGACTCAAAGGGCTGAAGGGCCTGTTTCAGTGCTGCATGACTATGACTTTAACCTTAACACACATATCTTTGCTCATGTTTTTTGATTATCTATTGGTCTATCTCCTTATATGGCTCGGTGCCATAGTTTGATTGTGCTCTCACTATGGAAATGTTTGCAATGTTCAAGGTGATAAGTAAATGCAATCTGTTGTTGCTTGTGCATTGTTGACTGCTTGGGAGGTCCCTGGACGCATTTCATGTCAACGTTAATGAGGTTGCAAAACCTGCAGCCTCTGGCTCCCTGTGAAAGTGAGAACACTGAAAACTGCAACGTGCATCTGGGAGTGGGATCTCCAGAGACCACAGCCTTGTCCCTGGACAAGTCCAATGTGTAGATCACGCGATGCATCGACACTAAACGCAAAACAACTGAAGACACATTCTCAACTGCTCGCACTTGAAAGGCAGCTTTCAACCTATTAATCTCAATAACGTCAACTATAGATACGTTCTCAGGGAATATCTGAGAAATCAGACTGACGCTGGTAAGTAAATTCATGAAGAGAATAAAAGTCATATATTAGTTATATATCAACGTTGGTTTGGATTCATTACAGGAGGTTTATTCGGAAACTATAGCATTAGTGTTGTGTACTACTTGGTATTGATCTGAAAGGTTAAACATTGATTGCACTGTTATCTCCGCAGGAGGATATATGTTTCTGGAGTTTATGTACATTATATATAATAATGGCAGTTGGCATAACTATATTATTTGCAACAAACAAAGCCTCACAGAGTCTTCATCTGCTTTGCAGATGTCATGCGTTGATTCAGTGTTGGCTGTAGCTGAGTTTATCACACTCTCACTACTCTACCAGACGGTTCATGTTCCAGACCAAAGCTTTTAGCACAAAAACTGTCGGATTCCCCATTGCAGAATCGAGGGTGTGCTGCATTGGTGATGGTGCTACCTTCTAGATGTGTTTTGAACTAGGGTCTCCTCATTTTACTCAGGTGGATGCAAAATTAGCTAGGCCACTGAAAAAACAACGAGGGGGTACTTCCAATGTCCTGGGGAAATGAATTGCTCAGCTAACTTCACAAAAAAATTATTGTGTTGATTATTCTTTTCTATTGTGGGACCTTAATGTGAGAAAATTACACAGAGTGCTGGAGTAACTCAGTGGGTCAGCCAGCATCACTGGAGAACATGGACAGGTGATGTTTTGTATTAGGACCCTTCTTTGGACTGATTAATTCCTGATTTGCAATATCAGCAAAAAACAAACTGCTGGCGTAACTCAGCATCTGTGAGGGGGATGGACAGCCAACATTTCGAGTCACGACCCTTCTTCAGATTTTTAATAATGATTACACTTCAATGAATCAGTTAATCGATAAATTTGCCTTTGGGTAAACTTGAAAGTGATATGAAAAGAGCAAAAATGTACGTGCACAGTTCCTTAAGGACAGTAGGTCAGTAAAGGAGTTGGAAATGCATACAGAATGTCTGCCATAACCAGCTGATGTACAGAAGATCAGGGAAGTTATGCTGGAACTGTATACAACATTAGTAAGACCACAGGTTCGTTCTTTGTTCAGATGCGGTCACAATGTAGGAGAGATGTGATTACAATGGGTTTGGTGCAGAGATTCACATCTCTTGTAGCTTTTTCCAGATCTGGAAAATTGCAGAGAGATTGAATATCAAGGGGATTGAAGAACAATCACATACACCTCCTCTAACCATATCCATTGCATTTGGTGCTCCCAATGTGGCCTGTTTTACATTGGCGAGACCAAGTGTAGATTAGGCGACCATTTCTCTGAACATTTGCTCTTGGTCCACTGGTCTGCTGGATCTTCTGGGTGCTAATCATTTAATCTCCACTTCTCATTCCCATACCAACCTTTTTGTCTTCAATTCAATTCAATTCCTTTATTGTCATCTTGCAAGCAACAGTTGTGCAGTGCAAAACGAAAAGACGTTTCCCAGGGAATACCGGAGCATCGCACATGACGTTTAAAACATTTCACACATAATAATAATAATAACAACACTAAAACAATCCAGTCCCTGATGGAACAGTATAAGTTAAAATATATACAAACAACGTTAAAATACAGTAAGACCAATCATAGACATGTCCGGGGTGGCTGATTTGAGTGGCCAGTGCCAGTTGTTGAAGTGGCCAGTGCCAGTTATTATAGTGTCCGTGCCAAGCCGCAGAATCAGGTGACTGTGAGTACAGAGTGGCTGTTTAGCAGCCTCACAGCATATGGCAGGAAGCTGTTTAGCAGTCTTGTAGTCCGGGCTTTGATGCTGCGATATCTCTTGCCTGATGGCAGGAGATCCAGGTGTATGTGGAGGGGGTGCATTTTGTCCTTGGCAATTTTTTGGGCTTTTTTCCGACAGCGGCTCAGGAACAAAGCCGCTGTTCAGGAACAAAGCCTCTTGGGCCTCCTCCATTGCAAGAGTGAGGCCACACACAAACTGGAGGTACAGCACCTCATATTCCGCTTGGATAGCTTACAACCCAATGGTATGACAATTGAAAGCTACATTTTAGACAAAAAACTAATACCCCCCCATTGCAAAACTCTCTGTCTCCCTCCCCCCATCCTTTCCCTGTGCCCAACCTGGATGTGCACCCATTTCTTCCTCTATCCTGCCTTCCCCTTCCCCATACCACCTTGCACCTAAATCCCTTACCCTGGCTACAATCAGTCTGAAGAATGGTCCCTACCTGAAACGTCACATATCCATTCCCTTCACACAGGCTACCTGACTCATTGAGTTACTCCAGTGTTTTGTATCTTTTAAAAATAACATAGGGTTGTGATGAACTAGAAGCAGAAAGAATATATAATTGTCTGAAAAGTGTGCAGGGAACATTTATGAGCAAGTTACCAGGACATGAGGGCCTGAACCATAGGGAAAGGCTGAGCAGGTTAGAACTTTATTCCTTGGAGTGCAGGATGCTGAGAAGTGTATAAAATCATGAAGGGAATAGATAGGGTGGGTGAATGCACAGAGACATTTTCCCAGAGGTGAGGAATCAAGAAACAGAGGGCATAAGTTGAAGGTGAGTGGGACAAGGTACCCAAGGGGCAACCTTTTCACAGAGGGTGATGGGTATATGGAAGGAGCTGTAAGAAGTCATTCAGGCAGGTACTACAACAACATTTAAATGACACTTGGCCAGGTACACAGATAGGAAACGTTTATATGGATATGGCCCAGACGCAGGCAGGTGGGACTAGTGTATAGGGTATTTTGGTCAGCATGGACAAGTTGGGTCAAAGGATCTGTTTCCGTGCTGTACAACTCTATGACTATAATTTTACAAAATTGAAGGGCCTAGGTAAACAGGAAGACCTTGTTTCCTTTTGAGAGAGGCAAAAGAACTTAGTAAACATAGTTTTAAACTATTTGTTAGAGGTACGGAGATGTGATTAGGGGAAACGTTTTCATCCAGAGTGGTGGGTGTCTGCAGGGTAAGGGAAATTCAGGGACCCATGTTGTGGTTATTCACCGCTCGTATGTGTAGCAGGAGGGCTGGGATCTGCAGGTTAGTGGGCCCAGTGGTATGCCAGAAAGGCTGCGAGGTTGATCAGCCGGCAGAGGCTGCTGCTAGGAATGTCCCCTGACCTGGAGTTTAATCCAAGCAAGTGTACAGTGTTACATTTTGGAAAGTCAAATATCAGGGGAAGTATATAGTTAATGATGAGACAGAGCAATCTTGAGGTCCAAGTGTCTAAAGCTCTATGAAAGTGACAGCACAAGTGACATGCAGCATCTCTGGAGAACATGGATAGGTGATGTTTCAGGTAGAAACCCTTCATTAGACTGATTATGGGGGAAGGGGGAGATAAATCTGGGAGGGAGAGAGGCAGGACAAAGTGTGGCAGGTAAAGGGGGGTGGTTGATGGTAGGAACAAAGAATGTGGAGGGAAGAATGTGGGGGGTTGAAAGCAGGGGGAGAAATGGGTGGGAGTCTAGGTGGGGCACGAGCGCTTGCTCTGAGCCAATACCTCCAGAGCACAAGGGGCCGCTGTTGTTGCCACCCGGGTACACGTGACCCGCCACCACCCTCCGCTGTGCGAGTGCGTCAGGGCCGACGGACGCGCGCGCGCGTGCACGCACGGGTCCTGAGCCGAACGCGGTGCGCGCGAGTGTACGTGCGCGCGGGGGCTCGAGGCGGGAGAGCGTGGGGTTTCCCGAGCTGCGAGCAGGGGCGAGTGCCGCACCGCGCCCATCCCGCCGGAGCCACTGTCTCCGTGTAATGGCCGCCGCCCGCCGCGCCTAGTCCGCCGCCACATCGAGCCGGGCAGACAGACCCAGCCGCACGCACCGCGCAGCCTTCACTTCACCCCCACCTGCACCGCAGTGCTCACAGCCGACGCCGAGGAGGAACGAAAGCCACAGCGCAGTCGGCCCCGAAGCGCGACGGTTGGCGCCGAGCCCCGGGCCGAGAGCGGTCAATGTGAGCGGCAGCCCGCCGGGTGAGTGAGTGAGTTCGTGCGGGCGGAGAGGCAGGGGCAGGCCGCGTGTGGGGGTGGCGAGGGGAGGCCGCCGCCATTGGGGGTCTGTCTCGGTGTGGGGTACAACTGGGGTTGTGGGGGTAGGAATCGGCTGTGTGTGGATGGGATGCCGCCCGCCCGCCCTCCCTCCCTGATGAATGGATCCCCCGCCCTGGGCCCACTCGGCAAACATGGCGCTTGCCGCCGCCCAGCTTCCTTCCTTCCCTTTATTCCCGATTTGGGGCCCCGGGACCGGTCTGACGGCCAGCGGTTGGTCGAGCCGGACGCTGCCTGGCTGGGTGGCCGCTGTTGAAGCCCCATCACAACGGGGGGCTGTGACCGTGGCGTCGCCCACGGGCTTGGCCAGTCTCTGTCTCCCGACTGAGCCATCGCGATCGGGACTCGGGGACTGTTGTATGGGAATATCTCCATCTTCATGTAAGAAGGAGTCGTGCCTTGCCCTGTTTTTGCCTTGTTGAAACTAGGTGGGGTCTAAGATTAGGAAAGGATTTTTTTTTACATCCGTGTAACATACACTGACGACCAAAGACGTTTCATGAAATGCCGAGTTGACGGCTTGAATTGGGTAATAGGAAATAGACAGGTGGGGTCCTGCTGCATTTAAACCAGTCCTTTCTGTGTCTGAAATTGCATTACAATGTACTAGAAATTTCACGTATGCTTCACATAATTAAAGTCCAAAAAACAAATACAAGGTATATTGCTGGATAATTGTTCTTGATCTTTGTCTGATGCATACACTAAAAGGTGGTTATAAATATACAGGGATAATTTTAGAAAATAAATCTAACATTTGAAACACAATTGACTTGTTTATTTTCCTTCCTCATTCCCTTGGATGTATCACTTGCCACCTCCAACTACTACCTATATGATCCACCCCTAACTACTACCTATGTGATCTGCTTTTGTAAAGCATTTTTTTAGGTGGTCTGAGGATATTCCAAGTGACTTATTTCCTTTCCCCATTACCTATGAGTGCAGCGACTGGGAATATGAGAAATTATGGTGTTAACTCTTCATTAAATATATTTGTGTCCAGGTTATACCATTTATGAGACTTCAGATAATTATGTTAATGTTGAGATATTTTATATCATCTTCAGTATCAGAAGGGGATACAAAAGACCGACCTGTAGACTTGGTTTCAAGCCATCAACTTGACATATTTTTGCTGCGAAATGTGTTCAGTATTAAATCGTCATCTGCAATTATGTTTCTCACTCAAAAAATCATGCTAATCCAAATTAATTATAACATTTGGATATAGATTGTAGGATAAATCAAAGCCATGGAATGTTGCACACAGCTGATAATTGTAATTTGTAGTACATGGAATTAAAATACTCAAAACTTTGATATACCAGGACAGCACAAGTAGTTTTTAATGCAGAGTCTAATTTTCCAAAAATGGAATGGAAACTATTTTTTCCTCCATCTTCGCCAAGAATCTGTAGTACGTTGATAGTTTTCTGGAAATTTTCTTTGTAGATGTTCACAACACGTTTTGACATATTTAAATTATGTATTATTTGCAGATTTGCAGATTTCAAAAGTATTGGTAAAGAGTGCTCAAAACCATTTGCAATTATTCAATAAATTATAACATAGGAAGGCAGCATTGCAGTCTGTCTGCAAGCGAAAAAGGGATCTTTTGGGGAGAATTCCACTTCTGAGCTCTTGGTTTGTATCTTTATAGGTTGATGAGAGTTTCAGGTTCCATATTTTCCAGGCAGTAGCTTCCTGAATCTCATTCTATGGTGGAGGAAACTAATTTATTTATCTTTCTATCAATCGCCATAATTTTATGCCACCCTTGTTATTGATCTCCCGAAGGGAAGTGGGTCATGGGTCATACAGCATGGAAATACCCTTCAGCCCAACTCATCCAGACCGATCTAAGATCGTCTCATTTGACCCACAACCTCAACATTTCCGATCTATTGACCTTTCTAATCACTCCTTTTAACTGCTTTGTTTTGGTATCAGTGAAGAATATCCACTTCTGCATTCATAGTGTTAATAATATGTTCTATATCTAAAATGATATTCTTTGTCTTATTTTATTTAGATTTTAGTGACTATAATGTATTCAGTAGGGGTTTTGTCTTGATTTAACAGAATAGTTGTAAATGCATTTTTTAAAACATCTTTTGGGGCTTTACTCTCCGTTTGCGAATATTTGGCTTCCTTAAACTACTAATTCCACTAATACATTTTTATCCTCATTTATCAAATTGAAATGAAAATGATGATTGAACCAAGTGTGGTATTGCGCACTCGCCAGTGATAATTCCTTCTGATCCAGCTTGTTCTTTAATCAGTGTGGTCATTGATTTCAGTTGATTTTTTTCTTATCACAGGGTTACTTATTTTTATTAAATAACAGATGACTTGGAGTTTGGCAAAAACATGAAACGTCTGTGATGCCCAGGAGTGTTCAGCTGGTTTCTGAACTTGGGAATATGTTGAAACCTCAAATCTGTTTTTATATTACTGCTTTGAGTTTATTCACTCTTCTTGCTATTGGCAAATAAAATTTTCATTTTTATATTCGGATGCCAATGTGGTGGGCTGTTTTCCTCTTTAAATTACATAGCTAGGGTGTTCCAGGTTACATTTATCCCAAAATGTTGAGGCATCATAGTGTAACCTGGAAGCGGCATGGACAATCTAGTTCCATTGATCTGTTCCACCATTCAGCTGATTGAAGCCAATTTTTCCTTTAGCTTTATCTTCCTATCTTTGATCCATATCTCTTTATGAAGGGATTGAATAACTTTATTATTCTGTCTAATTTGGGAGCTGCTGCTTTATGAGAGAAAATTCCAGATTTCCACTATTGTGAAAAGGTGTTTCCTGTTTATTCCTGATTTGATTTTAACCATTTAATCCTTGACTTTATTGTAAGTCGATGCATTTCTCCCTTCGTATCTAATCTTTTTGAGTACCGGACCCCAAAACTAAACAGTGCTGTATATTGGGCACTAATTTCTTAACGTCACCCATTCCCTCTCTCCAGAGATGCTGCCTGTCCTGCTGAGTTACTCCAGCAATTTGTGTCTATCTTCGGTTTAAACTAGCGTCTGCAGTTCCTTCCTACACATTCCTACTGATATCTTAATGATGGATTGCTAATCAATGGAATATAAGTTCAGTTCTTGATATAGTGGGTTGAAATGATTGAGAATTGGGATTGGAATTTTTAAGAATACACAGAAGCAGACATAAAACTATCCTGAAATAAGTCTGCTTCGACAGACTTGGTCAGCCACGCCTCTTCCTCTCTCCTTGGGTTTAAGGCTATCTGAACCTCTGTCCATAATCTAACATATACAGAATTTTATCATCTCTGCTTCCTGAAATATGTTTGCCTTCTTAAATTTCTCATCCATATTTTCAAACTACTTCATTAGTTCCTCCATTTCAGTAACATTCTTCAAGTCAGCAATCTTGTACATTTGTACATCATTGATTTTAATTATAACGCCGTTGTCCACTTTACATTCAGCTACTGTGGCCTTGGGGTGTAGAATTGTCACAAATTCCCTCTTCCACCGCGCCCCTGCAAGAGGCTCCAAAACCATGAATTTGCCTAAGTATTTGTCATCTGACGAGTAGCTACTTGTGTAGTTTGGTCTTTTAAAAGATAATACTTCAATGTGGTATCTGTAGTGCTTTTATTAGTTGCAATATATATGAATACAAACTGTTGTATGGAAGGGAATCTGGTCTGGCCTATTTCCTTCTCTGGTCTCTTCTCTCCTAACTCCCCAGTGTGGAAATTAACTTCATTGTATCAACTGAATATAGCTAACAACGGTTAATGATTGCTGGCCTTGCCATTCACTTGATCTTACAGTCTCAATATGAATTCTGAACGTGCATGATTCTTGGGTGGGGAGGGTGTTAAAAGTCACTTCTACATTTTTTTGCAATGTGAAATGTAGGCTGGAGTTATTGATTTGGATGTGCAGGTTTGAGATTTTTTGCATGTTTAAGGTAACTTCATAGTTAAAACTCCAAACATCAAGTCAGAATACCAGTAAAGGTTTTTTCCTTTCATTAGTAAGGTGAACATGTGACTTTCCACAGTGACAAAATGGGATTCTTCTTTGGCCATCTCAACCCATGTGAACCACATGTTCCAATGTGAGTTGGCAGGAGGAGTGTTATATTTGTCTCCAGTATGTGGGAAGTAAAATGACCTTAAAAAAAAAGCCTGCTGTTTTTTTACAGCAGTTGCATCTCAGTTACAGACCATAACACAGAAATTAGGGCTTCTATTATCCTTCTAGGCTGTTAGTACTGAATGTACATATGCTGCCATCTAAATCTGCTCAATAAAAAGTACCTTCTAGATTAGGCAGGATATCTTTTAATCCTGATTATATCAATTAATTTGTAGTATATCATTTCAAGCTTATCCTGTTTTCTAAAATGGCATTACTTGCAATGCTGTGATGCTTTCAGTCTCCAGTTCCATTAAAAGTGCATTAGTTTTAAGAAGCTGATTATTATGGAACAATTTGTTATATTACAGATGTCCTTGTTTTTCTATGGGCGTCTGTGCCAGGGGAGATGTTTTTCCGCCTGAATCAGGGAGGTGGTTAGCTCACTTGTTAGTGTAGTGTTTCCACCGGGAGCAAATGAGCTATTGTCAGCACTGCAGGAAATGGATGGCGGTTCCAGGCTTTCTATCTGCGTGCCATTATTTGAAGCTATTTGAGGCCATTTATTGTGGCATTAATGCATTAATGGGATTTTATTATAAACATAAGTTGATGGAGACTGAAATAAATACAGATGTTGGACACCCTCAAGCTGCTTCAAGTTTTAAATATACCAGAATTAAGTACTTTCATTTAAGGTCCTATGATTTCCTGTCCTTTTCTGACTTGCGCATTAAATGCCAGTTAGCCAAGAGCATTAATGTCTGTTTTGTGTTCTTTGCCACTTCGAATTTAGTTTGTCCTTGATATATATTTAATTGTTTTCATAATAACTTTAACTGTGGTTTGTCATGAAAACGTTTCAAACAAAGTGGCTAATGAGAAATAAAAGAAAATAAGCATAAAAGGAACAAAAATACATTTTGACGTTTAAGCATTAAGCCTCTGAGGTAATTTTTTTTGTCCTTCCTCTATCTAGTCAGTCATTCTTTGGGAAGTGCTAACATTTGTGTTACAGCACTTTTTTGGCAAACATAACATTGAAGATTAGGAAAGGAGAAGCAACCATTTTGATTTAGCGCAAATTAATTTGTATTTCCGGAACATTCATTCAAAGTGCAGTTCTTTTGGGAAATTTTTTGCATTCTATTGGTTATATAACCATGTATCCAATTCTTAATGATACTTGGCTAATTTGATTTTTTTTTGCCTGTAAATATGAAATTAATGAATTAGGTTATTAATTAGGAGCAGCATCTCTTGCCCTTTTTGAATTTTTTAAAGTCCGCTGTATTAGCCATGTGGTATTTTTATCTGTGGAATGTACACACAAGGATGAAAAATATTTATTGAGATCTTTAGTTCCCCCGAGAATATTGAGTTAACTATGCAATGGGGACTGGTGTCCTGCATAGGTCAGACCAGAGGGTATGGTTGGGAATGATCTTTCCTCGAATTGGTGAATAAACTGCCTGCTTCCAAAATGATCGCATTTACTGAATCATATTTGCTGCTGAGATATGTATAATACTGCTCCTCTCTTCCACTAAGTCCACTGCTATAATTTGTAGTTTGCTCTGTCCATTATCGAAAATGCACCATACTGCACGGTTAAGTCACAATATCGTTTGCTGCAGCACTGTGCATTTTTGTATATTGGAAGTCAGTGCCATGTGTTCTCACTGCTATTGAATCAGATCTAATTATGCACAAAAGTTGTACATTAGATTTCAAGGTATGAAATGGTGAACCATGACTACTGAGCCTTTTCCTTATTGTCAGGTGCTATGTTGATTTGGGCCCATGTTGGTGCTAAGATATATCAAGTGAGCATCTTGTATTTGGAATATTTGACAAGTAATTTTAAGTTCTTAATATCTTGTTTCAAGTTAGAGCTGATCATGTTGAAATGGTCTTGCTCAATCAATAGTAACTAGAATATCAGCCAGAGATATGTGTAAGAAGGAACTGTAGATGCTGGTTTAAACAGAAGATAGACACAAATGGCTGGAGTAACTCAGCAGGACAGGCAGCATCTCTGGAGAGAAGGAATGGGTGATGTTTCTGGTTGAGACCATTCTTCAGACGTTGGATTCCATGCAAGATTCGAGTCGAGATCCTTCTTCAGCCAGAGATAATTACATATCATGCATGCTGTGCTTCAAGTACCCATTTTTGCAAAGGATGTGGCAACCTAAGACATTGTATGGAGGGAAATATAGTTTAAAACATATGTTTTTAGCTTTACATTTTGAATCAATGAGGAAAATGTAAGTTAATGGGCATATCTGCAAATATTGGTTCTGATGTTAAGGTGTAGCCTTGACAACTGGAAACCTTAAAGATGATCTGTCATTTGATTGTTCTGAATTTCTATAGATTAGAGTAAAGGTCAAACTAAATGTAATAAGTTTGAACAGACATTTTAGCAACCTTGAATTTGTGTTGAATGCAGAGCAATGTGTGCATTTTATCTTGAGATTGTTATAGTGCTTATGTAAAAGAGTGGGTATTCTATATTTAATTTCCAGAGGAATTGTAACTTAAAGTATCGGTGTGTCAGTAACTCTCTATGGACTTAAAAAATGTTGCAGCGTGTAAAGCTATTACATTAGTATTTGGGTTCATGCAGAAAGTACTGATCAAAATTATTTATCTCCATTCAAAAAGATTTCTAATCTATCATTTGAAAGAAACGCTTTGTGCAAGTTGTTTTGAAGTCCTTGGTGTGAATTGTGTACCATCTGCTTAGATGTAATGGGTGTGGCTTCCTTGAATCTGCAGGGGGAAAAACTGTCCTCAGAATGAAATGTATTTTTCTTCCACTGCAGATAAGATATCTGATTTAGCTCGAGTAACAAACCAGAAATCTGAAAGAGAAATTCTGGTAATGTTTAACAAGACTACTGTTACATTTTAGTTGCTGAACTTGTATTTTTTTTTTGCCATTTTTGGATTATTTTATTTTTTACTATGGGATCTTACTATTTAAAAACAGAAAATATTCATGTAGTTCTTAATTATTAACTGAAGGATTAACAGAATTTTACATTAAAAATGGAATAAACTACTTAACCAGTTCAGAATATTTTGACGGCAAGAGGTTGATTCTACCAGGTCATGGTGGCCCAGTGGTAGAGTTTCTGCCATAGCGAATGCAGCGCTGGAGACCTAGGTTCGATCCCGACTACGGGTGCTTGTCTGTCCAGAGTTTGTACGTTCTCCCCGTGACTTCCATGGGTTTTGCTCCATGAACTTCGGTTTCCTCCCACACTCCAAAGACGTACGGTTTGTAGGTTAATTGGCTTGGTAAATGTAAATGTCCCTAGTCTGTGTAGGATAGTGTTAATGTGCGGGGATCACTGGTCGGCGTGGACCATTTCTAAAACTAAAACTAAAATGTTGGCTACATTGATTACGTCATGAGCTGCAATGTAACTAATTTGGACATTTTAAATCTTTTTTTTTGTGCTATATATTTTACTGTTGTACTTTGCCACAAATATAAATCCTGAAAGTGTAGAAGTTCTATTCAGGAGTAAAATTAAGTATTTGAGATTATAGCAATATTTTAACTAACAGTTCTTTGTGGGTGCTAGTCAGGGTTAATTTCAGATTTGCTATTGTTGAATGCATCAGATGAATATCTGGGTTGCTATTGCAACTTCAGTCTCAAACTGAGTACTGGGGATGGAGATCTGCAAAAAATATTGTCAAGACTGGAATGTATTGTTTGAGATATTGTGTAAGCTGGGATTGCTTTGTTCGGAGAAGATGTGTACAATTAGACCTAGATGGGTGAGGACTAACCATAGGACTTGAGCAATGAACCTCCTCCTCTAAAGAGTGGCGGGGACCTTGAATTTGCAATTTAAAAAATGAAGAAACTCTTCATCACATTTTGAAGATATCTGAATGAGCTCTCTATGATGTAGCACATAGCAGTATGGACCAAAGTGGAATTAATCTAATGATCATAACCATGGGCATTTATTGGCCAAATATCTATCTCCTGTATCATATTTTTGAAAAACAGCTTTAAACTTTCATGTTCTCAATGCTCCCAAAATAGTAGTGGCGTTAACATGCAAAAGGCCCATCAACTGGTAAAGAAGAAATTGCGCTATGAATTTCTATTCACCAGAATTTGCTGTACAATTTGCATCACCTTATTGTCAGCTAATTCTCTGCCACCAATGTGGTTTGAAATTGCTGCATTTGCACATTAATTGCCAATTAGCTTGCTGCAGAAAGTATGGCTCTGGCTACAAGATAATTACCTTTGCTGATAAGGTTTGTTATTGCAGTGGTACTCAACCTCTGGGGCAAAAGGGAACAGTTGAAGCTGCAGGTCCATTTCTATAAGTAGTAATTGAGATTTTAATTTTTATCGCTTTAACTTTATTTCAATTCAATCCATCTTTTTCTTTTTAATTCACCTGCTCAATGGTACTTAATTTAACTAGTTTACCTGACTCTTTTTTTAAATCTCAGTGCAAATCTTTGTATTCACCAAGAACTCTGTTGCCATATTTTCAACTTACGCATTATCAGCAATTATACGGGGCAGAAAATTTGGTGGCAAAGGGTGAAGAGAATATTTATAACGGGAAACTCAATGTTGAACAAAATCTAGGTCATGGCCTGAAAAAATGAATTTAATCTAAGTGCATGGGTGTGTCTGAAGACATTTATTCTTATTTCTTTTATGCTAACATTTTAGAATTTTGTGATGGGCACAAGTCTTGAATGTTGTTGCCTTAGATTAGAGCAATTTGTTTTCATGATTGTCCAATTTAAGAAAACAACTTTTCATTGACTTTTCCTGTGTGCGAGTGACAGCTTGCAGCATTATCACATGTTTCACACATGTTAGAAAAGTATTTAATCGTGAAATGCGGTCAAGACTTCCTGAAGATTTGCATTTATAAAATGTTTTAAGACTTTGATCCTGCTTATTACCAAACTGCTAAATCATCATTTTTAGTCTGGACAAATCTTTGAACTGCACAGTTTGAAAATTGCCTCAAGCCTTTTCGGAAAAATGACTTGATCAAAAGTCTACATGTCTCTGGATGGGGAAGAAAGAATAGGCATGTCAAAGAGCCTGACTGGAATTAGCATTATAATTATTAATCTCTACACTGGATGTCAGGGCAATAACAACACATTGTACTCTTTTTAATGTACTTTACCTGGTGCGTAAATCTTAAAGATTATTTGATAAATATTATTGCTCTTTGTAGCTTCCACTGTGCTTGATGTTCTCACTATGTTATTATGGATTGGATTTTTCAAGAATTAATGCATAGTTGTGCTCTGATGCTTGGTTTCATGTTGAGGGCACAAGATCCAGAAATAGAATGAGAAGTGGGTTGGTTGAACTACACCCCCTTCAACTCCTTAATAAGATTGAGCAGTACAAGCATAAGCTGATCGTGAAGGACCAATGTGATATAAAGGGATTCGGATAATAACATCATAAAAGGAATTGAGGATTGTGCCAGACTAGAAATAACCGGATGATTGAAAGCATTTTGTAAGTGTGTATCAACAAAGAAAGAGTGGGTATATTTCTAATGATACTATGTTAGTCTTCCATATTTATCTTCAGACGTAAAAATGTAGTGTGAATTATTTTAAGATGGGCTCTGAGCTACGCATGGTTACCCAGCTCAAGGATTCTTTCATATGTGTAACGAATAATTGAGGTTATCAATGCCTAATTTAGTCTTTGAACAAATACTATACTTGTAGTTTTGTATTCAAGTTGAAATGTTATCTAGTTTCTTTGCTTTCCTCCTTATTAGAGTTAAGGACAGGCATTTTAATGAGGTGAAAAAAAATAACATTGTATGTTACATTTTAGTATTAACGAGTGTCAATCCATTTTGTACCGTTTCTATTCTTAAGCCAGAAAATTCTTGCTCAAAATAAACGTGTTAAACTTTACATCAAACTGCTCATTGAACAAGTGTTTTCACAAAGTTCAATGCAGAAAGCCAGAGTACAGTTGACCCCATGTTAGTGTTGGTGGAGATGGTTGCATTCCTAGAAAGCTGTCCGTTTTGTGATTTTTCCATAACGCAAATCCGCATCTCCATATGCATAAAGGGAGTTGAAAAATATAACTTGCATTGACCTATTCACAAATTACATGAGAACTTTATTCCATATCTCAGATTTTTAATTAGTGATTTGAGAATTCTGGCGTGGAGATTTTCCAGAACCTTAATGGCTATAACATGGGATTTGCCTATATTTAAGTAAATTAAGCTCGGCAGTCTGAAATTAGTGCTAAAGGGCATGGGTCACTGTGAGCAGCTCCTACTCATAAAATGTACCCTCCATATAATACACCAATTAAAAAAAGTAATGTTTCAATGTGAGGCTGGCATTCTCACTGGTGCAGCTGAATTGCTGTTGTGCTTTGAGACAAAGAAAATGGAAATACTCGGTGGTGTAACAATGTTAGAAAGCAGAAGTAATCCATTTTCCAAAATTGATAGTGACTGATTTTGCCCTAGTACAATAATAAAAATCTGACGAATAAATAATCTTTTGCAGTATTGATTTATTAGTAAATTTGAAATTAGAATTATTTTAATTGTACTAAAATCCCAGAATTATGGAAAATTCAGTCTCGTGTTTACTTGGATTTGATGTATTAAACAGATATCACTATTTTAAATAACCAATTGAGAGTTTTAACTTTGCCTCATAAATTGACTTAATGAGCTTCAACGTAAAATAGATACAGACTACCCAAGTTATTACATACCTCTTTATAACAGATCTCTATTGTAGCAAATTAAATCTTTTTTATTGGGAACATGGACAATGTTTGCCGTTTCACGAGTGACCGCTGGGTGGTTGGAGTGAATTTTGGCTCGGTCTCTGTTCGCCTGTCTTGTTTAGTGTATGATTATTGGCTGTCTATATATTTACTCCACTTACTCGATTATAGGGGACACCATTCTTCTCCCACCCCCAATGATCTGTTATAACGAGAGGCTATCTGCATACTAACCTACAGTTCTTAAACATCAGTTTGTTGAAATGTTGTGAGATTACAAATCGGTTGGAGGGATCTAGATATTGTGCATGAATCACAAGTTGGAAGTAGTTGGAAAAACAAATGATATCGTGTTTCCTGTTTGGTTGATTCAACTACGTATCTGGCCACTTTTTAAAATGCTATGACTGTCTGATGGAATGATGGAAGCAAGGGAAGAAAGTCTCCCTGAAATCCTCTCAATTTTTCAATCCTTTCTCCAGGTCTGAGGAAACTCATTTTACATACCCCAATCAAAGCTTCCTCTGCTCCATGGTAAACAGACCCAGTTCTCATAACTAAAACTCCAGTTTCCCCTCAACTGAAATGCAACATCCTGATGAATTTCCTCTCATCAATGTTTCACAAGCAAAGGTCCCTGCTATTGTGTTCATTGCCCTGACCACCATCCCATATGTACCCTTTATCACGTTATGTACCTGTACAGCCACCTTCAAGGATGTTTGGACGTATGCCAAGTTCCCTTTGTTTCTCAATACTCCCTAGCAAAGATCTTATAGTGAGCAAGATGGTCCACTCCGCTAAAAAAACGTAATAGGGTCATGGGTAATCTTCAGCGCCATTTCCGCAACCGGCTTCTGTCATGGCGTCAAGCTAGTTCAGGGAGATTCT
Source organism: Malacoraja senta (assembly GCA_038087875.1). Lineage (NCBI taxonomy): Eukaryota > Metazoa > Chordata > Chondrichthyes > Rajiformes > Rajidae > Malacoraja > Malacoraja senta. The sequence goes on along the minus strand of CM075989.1, from coordinate 7,800,822 downwards.
GCTATATCAGGCTGAGCGATTAAAGGCGAACAGAGACACAAAATGCAGCGGGTCGGGCGGCATTTCTGGACAAAAGGAATAGGTGACATTTCATGTCGAGACCTGTCTTCAGACTGAGTCGGAGGAAAGAGGAACTCAAACCATCCTCCTCCCTCCGACACGGACATGGAGTGATCGCCGGCGCCGCCCCCCCCCCTCCCTTTTTGTTAAACATCTATTTCCTTCTGGGATTTTTTTAATTTCCCCCTTACCAATCCCATACTTTTCCGATAGCTGCCATGACCCGTTTGATGTCATCCTTCGCCCTGCTCCTCAAAGATCTTATAGCGATCTTTGCTGCTCCTAGTCTCGGCCCGCTCCGATCTGCCAGACATGGTGTGTATGTGTGTTTGGCGGAGTCTATGGGGAGAAGCGCCGGCACCAAGAGCGCGCGGCAGACGGACGAAAACAACGATCATAGAGCGGAATAGGTGACCAAAGGTCTTTTCGGGTCGAGACCCTTCTTCAGACTGAGTCGGGGGAAAGAGGAGCAAGAGAAGAAGAAGGGTCTCGGCCCGAAAATGTCCACCTATGCTGCTCTATGATCGTTGCTTTCGTCCGTCTGTCCACGCGTTCGCTCGCCCTTGGTACTGGCGCTTCTCCCCTCAGACTCCGCCAAACAAACACACACACACACATGCACAGCATGTCTGGCAGATCGGTGTGGGCCGAGACCAGGAGCCGGGCGAAGGATGACATCAAACGGGTCATGGCAGCTATCGAAAAAGTCGACCCAAAATATCACCCAGTCCTCTCCAGAGATGCTGCCTGATCCGCTGATTTACTGCAGCCTTTGGTGTCTGTACAAGGTATGTGCCGTTTAAAAAGTAAATTATAAAAAAACATTTAAAAACACATAAACTGTTCCCCCGCAACGCTGCGAGAGGCATAACTGAAGTCAGGTCGGGGTTACTGAAATGACGGAAGTTACGCTCAGTGCGTACTACACGTCAGTCCATTGTCTTTCGCAGGAGTGGACCATCTTGCTCGCTATAAGATCTTTGCTCCCTAGCACCCTACCATCCATTGTCCTTCACTAATTGGTGCTCCCAAAATGTATCAATTGGCTTAATGGCAAGGAGGCTGGAGTTTAGCAATGAGGAAATTTTGTTACGATAATAGGTTTGAGCTCCCATCTTTGTGTATTATATACAGTTTGTTCTTATTTAAGAGAGGATTATACTAGCACCGGAGATGGTCCTATTATGTGGCTCAAGAAGCTAGCTCTTTTGAGTTTAGACGAATGGGATGGAAAATCCTGAGGGTTAGTTGAGATGTTGGCAAAGACATGTTTCCGTGCCCTATAACTTTATGACTCAATTTCAACTGGTGGGGAGAATATCGAACTAGGGTACGTAGTTACAAGATAAGGGTGTGAATATTTACAACTGAGGTACAGGTCCACCAATGATTTTCTGGCACCCTTGGTACCAGAGCCTTTCTGGATTATCTGTTTTGCCGAATCGGCAGAGGTCAAGGCCTCGGAGTCCGATGGTCCACCAAAGCCACCAAGATTACTGCTCGCAAAGTCAGCCTCGGAAGTCAGTTATGGGAAATGATCGGCTGGGCCGGAGTTCCAGAGCCCCAGTGGCAGGGGGAATTTGACCCGCCAATCAGCTATGGGAAGGTTCTGCTGGCTCCGACCAGGCCGGAGTTCCAGAACCCTGGCTGCAGGGTATAAATACGACCGGCTTAAAGGAGGTGCCAGCTACTCGGCGGTGGACTTGTACGTGGGAACTTTTTTGCAAAAGGTGGCAAATCTCTAGGATATTGTATTCCAGAAGTAGATCATTTGGGGACATTATGGGAAACGGCAAGAGGCAGATCAACCATGATATTGAATACCATCAGGCTTGAGGGACAGGGGGCTGAACATTCCTTTCTTTGTGCTTGTGTTTCAATTAAACTATTGATATTTCACTTGGTGCTGTATTGCACAGTCCATCCATAGAGAATTTGAGTATCAAATCCGTCTCTCCAATGGCACACTGAGGAAACACTGCACATTGTATTATAGGCTGTAAAAGGCAAAATACATTTTAAATGCCTTTGAATGTCTGAAAGATTAAAAATCAGTTCAAACTTATTTTAAGCAAAGCCAAAACAATTAAACAATGAGTTTATCAAATTCTCCTTTGCTTCACAATCCTATAATGCTCATTTAAATCAGCAGAATCAAGAATCCTGAGGCCATCCTAATCTTGCATGGAATCCAACGTCTGAAGACGGGTCTCGACCATAAACATCACCCATTTCTTCTCTCCAGATATGCTACCTGTCCTGTTGAGTTACTCCAGCTTTTTGTGTTTACTAATAAATTCTTGACAGCTAGTGGCCAATAAGTCTGGATCTTCTACATTCTGGACGTGTTTCCTAATAAATTGAAATAATTCTCTTTGGTCTTGATGGCCGTTATCATTAAGGCTTTAGAAATTATTTATCGGGTTGGGTGACTAATAGCTCACTGTATGAAGAGGCTCATTTAAATATGTTGCTTAAGTTCAGTTTCCAGAGTTTATTAGAATGGGCAAGAAATGTATTTGGCGATAAGTGGCTATGTATTTGAGGATGAAAGAGTCATGTATCCACACTGCATATTGGGTAGTGGCTCAAATTTAATTAATCTGGTTCTTGAGTCATTTGACATTTCATGTAGCATGGGAATGCAAGTTTTATCCCATCTCTGTCCATGGAACTGTTTCAAGGGTAAATGGACATGATGAACTTTTATTGATTAGTTTCCACTGGCATTTTTAGTTTGGCATCTTGTGGCTTTTATCCATCCTTGTCTTCCCCTTTTCAAAGTAAGCCGTTCTTGAGATCTGAAGAGACAAGAGACTGCAGATGAAGGAATCTGGAGCAAAAAAACAAAGATCTGTTACTTTAATACTACCATTGCTGTTTTATATATAATACCAAACATCAAGTAATCTCATAATTAACCATAAAGTATCCTGCTGTTACATCTTTGTCAGTAGCGCATCTTTCTTGGACAATAATGTTTATAAGATTAGAATCAAGGTGTACACGTGCTTATCTCTTTTGACCTGCAATTACCATACCCCAATGGATCTATCTAACATGCCGATTGGTTGATATAAAACATGGCTCTTTCATTCTCAACTACTTATCTACTTCATTCCAACTATATTTTCTTGTCCAAATGCCCATACTAATAAACTCGAACTGAACTTAAGCATCCCATTTAAATGTGGCATTGTAAAATCAATGTCCAAAAATATAATTTGAGCCTCTTCGAAGTTGGAATTTTTTTTTGACTTCCTGTTCAATTCCATGCAGCTGTCTAATTGTTTAATTTAAAAGTCACAGTAGTTAAATTAAAAGTAATCCATGGAAATAAATTCAGATTCTACCGTAACATGTGAAATTTAAATTCAGTTAACCTGGAACTTTTAGAACATAACCAGCCCTCGGTAACAACGACCAAATTACTGGATGGTTGTAAAGCCCCATCTGCTTCACCGATAGTGTGAAGGAGATGAAATCTATCTTTCTGTTCTAGCCTATATAGAACTGCAGCAATGTGGTTGATTCCTAAATGCCACCTGACATTACTTAGCAAGTAATCCTCTACAGGGGCTATTGGTGATGTACTATAAATGTTAGCTGTGGCCGCCATGCAATTTTTTTTAAATGGTACTGAAACATTTGTCACGTCCCCATAATCTAGGTCAGTTGAGAATGTATCTTATTTTTCTATAGTATCTTTGCATCCAGTGAAAATGCTTTTAAGTGCAGTCCGTGTTAAAGTAAAGGTCAGGAATTCCCTTGTGATTAGCTTTTAACACACCATCCTCCATGTTAAATGGATTATCTCTAATTTTCACCATTTCAACAATGTTCCCTTACTGGACGTAACTTATTTTCCCCTCTATTATGCATTCCATAAAGACCATTACAACTTGGCCAGTGGGCTGAGGAATGGCAGATGGAGTTTAATTCAGACAAATCCGAGGTGTTTCATTTTGGGAAGTCAATCTAGGGTAGGACTTGCACTGTAAATGGTAGAGCTCTAGCAGTTATATAGAAAAGAGATCTAGTGGTGCAGTTACGTAGTTTGAAAGTGGTGATAGGGTTAAACATGATTGCCTTTGGCTAGGGTATTGAGTACAGACATAGGGATATTGTGTCTGGCTGTACAGGTGACTGGTATGGCCACATTTGGAGCACTGTACAGATATGGTCGCTCTGGTTTTGGAAGAATGAAGACTGAAATGTTGAGAAATTCTTCAGAAGTTGGCGAATCATTCCATTTGTTAAGCTATAAGTTGATCACTATAAGTTGCGGTAAGCTATTGTTGGTTACACTCCAAATGGAGATTGATTTCTGGATACTAGGTGAATCAATGCATTTAGGGATAGCATGGAAGATCAACCATGATTTCTTTGCACTGAGTGGCCTGTTCCCATTTATTTCTCTTGATAGAGTATACAGGACCTTGCTTTCATATCTCATCTGAAAATGGTTCATTTGACAGCACAGTAATCCCTTTTCAAAAAAAATATTTTCAATCAGATATGTTAAAATCTTAAACAATTAGTTGGAAAATAATCTGTTAATGTTTTAAATGCAGATTTTTGCAGGTGGCAACTCCATACAGATGTTGAGTAAACAACAGTATACACCCTCATTGTTGCTGTTGTAAAGGACCTTTGTTTCTATGAGATGACACCATGAATTCATGCACACTGAAATGTCAGTTCAAGCTACAAAATAAATTGCAATTATTCAGCCATTGTTTGCTCCTAACTGAATTTTGATGCAAAAATTACAATAATTTTCTTATTTCAAAGACTAAATTGCCAAGTTTAGAAATAAAGGATACAGAGGAACCTGCAGATCGAAAGAGAGACATATTTATCCAGTATCGTTTACTCCCCCTTCAGGAAATCACAAAGCACACTGCAGCTTGTACATTTCGAAAGACAGACAATGCTGGAGTAGCTCAGCGGGTCATCTCTGGAGAAAATAGATAGGTGATGTTTTGCGTTGGGACCCTTCACTGATTGTAGAGAGGAGGAAGTGGAAGCAGGAAATGGCTTTTGGAATATGGTTCAATGTTGTAGCGGTTAGTTAATGTAGATCACACATTCGTATGGTAGCACGATAACATCTTGCCTAATTATCTGTTCTAGTCGAGTTAGTGGGTAAATATTGATCAGTTCATAAATGACAAATTTGCTCTTTTTGCATCCACCTGAAGGCATTCAAGATCTCAATTTAATGTTATGGATGGTTGAAATTAAATCTTGCCTCAAATCCTTGAGTTTGAAATTTTTTCCAGTGATAATAAAAACAGAATTTTACACAATTTACTTGTTACATTGATTCTAGCTTTAAAAATACGCACAGTCTCATTGGAAAACCAGAAACTGCAGATGCTGGAATCTGCAGCAAAACAATAAATTGCTGCAGGAATTTGAGTACAATCAGTATTAAGAGGGTGGGGTGAGACAGTGTTAAGAGGGTGAGCTGGTAGATAATGGGTGTAACCAGGTAAGGTAGGGAATAATGACAGATGTCAATTAGGGGGGGGGGGGGGTCATATGGAGACTGACTGACAGGTGGAAACAGGCAAGAGGTAAAAATGGGCAGATGGAATAGTTTTTTGCAGGTGGGGGCAGGAAGGTGATTTGGAACCAGTTAAGTGAGGAATGATGGACAGATGGGGAGGGTAGGAGTAGGAACAGATATGGACGGGTATGCGAGTGATGACCAAATGGAACCAGCTTGGAGAAAGGTAACAAAGCTAGGTAATGGGCAATGGACTGATAGGAATGGGAAAGGAACACTAGATGTGTGTACCTAAACCTGGAAAATGTTATGTTAGTACCATTGATGTGCTGTTCTAGTTTGCATTTAGCCTTTCTGTGGTAGTGAAGAAGGCTGAAGGCAAGCTAATATGCGATGGTGAGTTGAAATGATATACAACAAGATGGTCACTGCAGACTGACGCCAGTGCTCTGCAAAACAGACTCCTAGTCTGGGCTTTGATTTTGCCAATGTAGAGGGGATCCAATTTGAAGGTACTGAATACAGGAGACGAGGTTGGAGGCATATGAATCACTGCTTCAGCTACAGTGCATTCAGAAATCATTCAGACCCCTTCACTTTTTCCATATTTTGTTACGTTACAGCCTTATTTTAAAATTGATTAAATTCTTTTTTTCCCCATCAATCTACACACTATACCCCAGAATGAAAAAGTGAAAACAGTGTTCAGAAATGTTTGCAAAGTAATTAATAAGAAATAACTGAGATAGCACATTTACATAGGTATTCAGACCCTTTGCTATGACACTCAAAATTTAGCTTAGGTTCATCCTGTTTCCATTGATTATCCTTCAGATGTTTCTACAGCTTTATTGGAGTCCACCAGTGGTAAATTAAATTGATTGGACATGATTTGGAAAGACACACACCTGTCTATATAAGGTCGCACAGTTGACAGTGCATGTCAGAGCAAAAATCAAGCCATGAAGACGAAGGAATTGTCCGTAGAACTCCGACACAGGATTGTGTCGAGACACAGATCTGGGGAAGGGTATAAAACAATTTCGAATAGAACAGTGGCCTCCATAATTCTTAAATGGAAGAACTTTCGAACCACCAGGACTCTTCATAGAGCAATCTGCCAAACTGAGCAATCGAGGGAGAAAGGCCTTGGTCAGGGAGGTGACCAAGAACCCGATGGTCACTCTGACAGAGCTCCAGAGTTACTCTGTGGAGATGGGAGAACCTTCCAGAAGGACAACTATATCTGCAGCACTCCACCAATCAGGCCTTTATGGTAGAGTGGCGGACGGAAGCCATTCCTCAGTAAAAGGCACATGTCAGCCCACTTGGAGTTTGCCAAAAGGCACCTAAACGACTCTCAGACCATGAGAAACAAGATTCTCTGGTCTGATGAAACCGATTGAACACTTTGGCCTGAATGCCAAGCATCACGTCAGGAGGAAAACAGGTACCGCTCATCACCTGGCCAATACCATACCTATGGTGCAGCATGGTGGTGGCAGCGTCATGCTGTGGGGATGTTTTTCAGCGGCAGAAACTGGGAGACTAGTCAGGATCGAGGGAAAGATGTACAGAGAGATCCTTGATGAAAACCTGCTCAAGAGCGTTCTGGACCTCAGACTGGGGCAGAGGTACACCTTCCAACAGGACAACGACCCTAAGCACACAGCCAGGATAATGCAGGAGTGGCTTTGTGACGAGTCTGTGAATGTCCTTGAGACTTGAAACTGACAGAACATCTCTGGAGGAACCTGAAAATAGCAGTGCATCGATGCTCCCCATCCAACCTGACAGCTTGAGAGGATCTGCAGAGAAGAATGGGAGAAATTACCCAAATACAGGTGTGCCAAGCTTGTGGCGTCATACCCAAGAAGACTTGAGGCTGTAATCGCTGCCAGAGGTGCCTCAACGAAGTACTGAGTAAAGGGCCTGAATACTTATGTAAATATGATATTTCAGTTATTTCTTTTTTATTGCAAAAATTTCTAAACACCTGTTTTCACTTTTTTATTATGGGGTATTGTGTGTAGATTGATGATAAAAAAAGTTTTTAATCAATTTTAGTATAAGGCTGTAACGTAACAAAATGTGGAAAAAGTGACGGTCTGAATGCACTTTATAAGGACTGTTTAGGTCCCTAGATGATGGTGGTGTTGGGGCAAATGATGCACCTTCTACAGTTGCACGGGAAAATAGTCTTTTCGTGCTGACTGATGAAGCAAATGGCTTCGTTTTTTAGGGGGAAATGGGAAGGGTTTTTGCTGAAGCATACCTTTGGAACCGCAGAATCACTTATAGAACATTGCAGCTGAAAAGGAGCATGGTGTTTGTATTCATGGTAAACTTTGTATTAGTCAAATACACTCATTATTTCATCTGTTTATTTAATTACAGTGCAGGAATTTTTAAATGTATAGAATTTTTTTTAGTTTAATGGACGAATAAAGTTGTGTGGAAGGCATAGCTTGCAAAGCTCAAAATAGCTGGCTATCAAGAATTTTCTGACATTTAAAGCACCTCTAAAGATTAATACGAGTATATAGGAATACAGACCACATTCGGATCCACAATTTAAAATGGTGCAAGCACGAGGGGCCGAGTGGCCGACTTTTCCTTTTTCATGTTTTGTCTATACACTTTATTGTACTGTCTTCTGAAGCTTTTTCTGCTGATAGTTTAGCTGCTTGTGCTTTGTATCTCCTGGCTTCCCTCAAATGTCTCTTCGGCCCACTGCATCCTCCTTCATCCATATCCTCCTTGTATAAAGGTCCAATTCATCTTCATGTGCATTCTGATGCTCAGCTTAACGTTTTTATCTCTGTGGACCTTTGCAGTGCTCCTGCCCTATCAGTCTGTATTTTGTGTTGTATAAGCTAAAATTTCTACGGTAACTGGAAGATTATCATTTAGCCTCTCAAACTCTTGTCATTAACTCCATTCATTTCCTATGTCATAGATTGAATCACACTGCTATTATTGGAGCATCCTAATCAACACTGAAGAGTTTACTATCTTTTATTTTTTTATTAGAAGTATTTTACATTACAGTAATCTGCAATAACGTAAATTTATACAGTTCTTGTACCACTTCTGTTTTTCAACTTAAATAGAAAAAAGGATAGAAAGAGCTAGCAAAGACAGTCAGTGAGTGAATGAAAAAGTGGTCCAGGAACACACATGTGAACCTAAACCACAAGAAGTAGTTAAAAAAGAAAAGAAAAAAAGAGAAAAAAGAAAATGATAGGACAATATGAAAGGGATGTACCTACTTCTTATCTTTACTCACCCCTCGCCAGGTCCTAAAACCATTTATTATCATCATTTTGTTGCACCCTATGTTTGTAATAAGTCGATACATGGAGACCAAATCTTTTGGAATTGGTCTTGTTTACCTGCGAGGAGGAATCTCATATCTTCTAGATGTAACAATTCCGACATATTAGAAGTCCACATTTTTATTGTTGGCGTAGGAGCATTTTTCCAAAATTTCAGTATCAGTTTTTTGGCCGTTATTAAGCCATAACTAAGAAAACTCCTTTGAAACGCAGTCAGCTCCAAACTTGCTTCTATTGTTTCAAATATAATCAGCTGCATTCGGTTTCAGAGTTTACTATCTTTAACTTTTAATCATACTATCCTCAGTAATAACATCTATCTCAGCCTATTGGATCAGAAATCTTTGTTCATCATCAGGCTGCGGTTTTGCTGCTCAGGTACTGAGCTGCCATCTTCCACTCGCCATTAACTGAAGTAAGGATACTTTATTTTTAAACACCAATATCTGAGATCTCATGAATTGCAGGTTCATGCCTCAAATTGCCAATTTATCTCTACTATTTAGTTAACTAATCTTATATGCTAACATATTATCTTTAACCAGGTGGTGCCGCACGATGGCAGCATCGTTAACAGTCTGTCTCGTCCTTTTCATTTGTTGTTTTTAGTTTGTTGTTAAATGTATGTTTTAGGTTATCTTTAGTCTTGTATTATGTGGGGTGGTGGGGGAAACTTTTTTTTATCTCTTTCCTCGACGGAGATGTGGCTTTTCCCGTATCGTATCTCTGTTCGCACTGCGGCCTAACATCGTGGAGCTGGCGGCCTCTTGCTGGGGATCGACTTCGGGAGCTCCAACCGCGGGAGCCTGCGGACTTAACATCGTGGATCTCGCGGTCCCTTGGTTAGGGACCGACTTCGGGAGCTACAAGCCGCAGGAGCTTCGACCGCCCCGATGCGGGAGCTTCGATCGCCCCGACTGCGGATGGTTCGACTGCCCCGTCCGCGGGAGAAAAGGAGGGAAGAAGATAAGACTTTATTGCCTTCCATCACAGTGCGCTGTGGTGGATGTTTATGTTAATTTTTATGTTGTGTGGCTTGCTGCTTTTTTGGTATGATGAACACTTGTTTTCCTGATTACCATTGACAAGATCCCTTGCTATGTTTTACAATCTCTGATGCTAAACCTACCTGCTATTGGCACCCCATTGCTTTTATTCTCTGTATCTACTCCATTCCATTCATCTTACTGGTTTAGAAGTTCCTACAGCCACTGACCTTTTTTAAACTAATTGCAACTTTTAGAATCATAGATACGTGAAGGTGCTTTTTGTTTAATTCTTTGATAGGGGGTCCATGTTTTCATTTGATGGGTGTCACTTTGGGTTATTATTTTAAAGGTATATAAATATAAGTAGGGATATTAATAGTAATGCCGAAAATAATTTTCATTATTCAGGCAAGCATTTCTCCATTGGCCTGTGTTACCAAAATAAAACTAACTGTTCCTGTTTGATGTTAGTTCATTATTTCTAATTCCTGTTCTTATTCAAAATTTCTGGGGGGGTTTATGTATCCAATTTGTCCAAAGTAGCTCCTGCATTACAAAGTACCCAAGGATATCTCGAGGTATTAAGGCGGTATATTAAAGCAGAAATCCTTATTATAGTTCGGGGCAGGGAAGTTCTCTTTGAGGAGTAATTTGCACTCATCGCTGAAGTTTTATAATGCATTGCATATTTTAGTCTACAAAATTTGATTTTTTTTTTTGGCAAACATGCAACTGTTTCCACTAATTCCATGTTTGTAAATGTTGAGATTTACTTTATGCAGTTCCTATTTTCTGTTGATTGACACAAAAAACTGGAGTAACTCGCAGGCGGCATCTCTGGAGAGGAGGAATAGGTGATGTTTTGGGTTGAGGCCCTTCTTCAGACCTTATTTCCTATTGCAGTTATTAATGCCCTTTTAATTGTATTACACTTAACACTTGCCTGTGAATTTTTGATTCGGTAACCCTTACAAGATGTTTTTTTACCAAATATATTTGTCTTTTCTGATTGATCTCCCAGTTTTGAGGTATAATTTGATAGTTTCCAAATAGCACTTTCCGAATGACAATGGCTTTATTTTTAGCGAAGGATGGCATGACATTGTGGTTAATATCTCTGACGATTAAAGAAATGTAATCTGTTTTGAGATTACTGCAAGAGCTCTAATGGACAACCATACACTTGTATTTTTGAATAATGTGATTTTGAAATAGTTTAATGACTGCTGAAAGCGAGAAAATAAATGTCAAATTTACCCAAATAATAATTTTTCCCCGTTTTAAATTCTTCAAGGATTTTTAATTATTGTTTGTCATCTTTGCACTCTTTCTAACAGTCATATCTGTTCTGAATTTGGAGCCAAAGGGTGAATTTGTCTGGAGAGAGAAAAGCTTTGCTCGCTAGGCAATTTAATAGATGCAGGAGTAGCCCGATCCCTTGCCTGCTGTGCCATTCAGTAAGATCGTAGCTGCTTTGCTTGAACTAATCCCATATCCCTTGATTATCTTAATACCTTAAGATCCATTGGCGTCATTCTTGAATATAGAATTTGCACCTTTGCAATCCACTCGGGTAGAGAATTCCAAAGATTCATAATTTTCTGAGCGAATAAATTTCTTCTCTTCTATCCTGAATGGTCATCTACTCAGATGACCAGCTTCTCAGATGACCTTCTATCTTGAATGGTCATCTTCTGAGATTGTAATGGCTAATACTATATATCCTAGACAATGGAACTTCATCCCAACATCTTGTTCAAGACAGTAAAAAGCACTAACCTTAATCCTGCTGCTTGCAATGATCACACTTGTTTTTCTTTCAAGATTGCATGGGAGATAAAGCTAGTATGCTTTGCAATCCTCCAAATAAATGCGTTAAGCACAATGATCTTGTCGGTCACAAAATGTCTGTCACAGCATCTGGAGGGAAATCTCTGAATTAATAACTTTGGCAAAATTAGCAGTTTCTTTCAAACATTTTAAAAATCTGTTTCTGCCATGCTACTTTACTCCAAATGTTCCTACCATCACTTCCTGCATGGATGTGATTGTTCAGTAATATGCACATTTTGAAAGTCACATACAACATTCTATAAGCAAAATTAATTCTGCGTGTTTGCTGGGTCAGAGAGTCGATAGAAAGAGGTCACTCAGACCATCTCATCCATGCCCATGCTGCACAAGATGCCCATATAAACTGGTCTTATTTGCCTACGTAACTATAGCAGACAATCAGATGAAACAAACACTATTCCCCCCACCCCCCCCCCCCGGTCCATTATAATGAGGGATTACTATAATCAGTAAACTGTGATTTGTAACTTCATTTCCCTGCGGATGGTACAGGAATATTTGAGTTGTCTAACCCCTGATAACATTTCTTAATTTTTTTTAATTGTATTTGGGCGTTTATTACCTGTCATTCTCCATAATCTACATGCATGTGCATGAAGCATTACCATGGACAGCCTGTCTGTTAAATATAACTAAAATTATTTTATTCAATTATTTGATTATTTTTTTATTTTATTTGATGCTGGAATGTAGCAGTACTGGCAGGTGTCATTTATCACTTACCCCAAGATTGTGTTGAACCTAAAGGAAATTGTAGTGGTAGAAGTTAGCTTTTAGTAAATTTTGAGAAATACTGAAGTTTAGATTTTGTGGGGAATCCCGTGCATTTGTAATGTGAAATTTAGTTATTAACCAATACTTGTATTTTGTAATATCTTTACTGCAGCAGATCTTTCCAAGATGTTTCACAAGAATCACAAGAACATCATCAAAGTAAAAATGGATGTTAGAAAGAATTACACTGCATTTAAGTGGATTTAAAATTGAGGTGTTGTTTAACCAGGAACCATTATAGTTCAGCAAGCATAATAATTACAGGCAAATCTGAATCTGTTTGAAGTTAGATCATGAGCATTGGAATTCTGAATAGTTGTAATGTGAAGGCAGAGTGAAGGATGTGGAATTGAGTGTACTAACTTTATGAAAGTGGAAATGGGATGAGTTAGTGATGGCACAAAGCTGAAGATTTTGACATTAAGGCACCATAGTTGCTAGCATACTTGTTCAATTTCAGATAGTTGCCAGAGAGGGAATTAAGTCGTGTAAAGAGAGATTTGTTACAGATTCTGAAGATGCATTTGACTTTTCCTAGTTTTTGCCAGGGAATTTCACTCATCCAATACGTTGTTAGATATTTTATAGACCAAAAGATCAGGTCGATGGGGTGCAGCAGTGTGATATGGGAATTTGTGCACTGTAGATTGTTTTGGGGTTGTTTAGAGGCAACATTTAGTTGCTTGAAAAGGTGTGAAGATTCTGATTATTGTTGTGTTCATCAGAATGCAATGAAATGCCTTGTCGCATGAAATTCAGAGCATTAATAATACATGATAATGACTGATACAACAACAGATGCAAAACGGCAGAATATAAATTCAATTCAGATTATGGTGCAATCTGAAGTAGTGCAAGACAGATAACTGCAATAATGGAATAACTGAATGAGGTAGAGTTAAGAGTATGTGGCAGGACCATCAATGAGGTGCTATAAAAGATGTTCAGGAGTCTGATGGCAGTGGGAAAGAAGCTACTCTTAAGTCTGGATGTCCGGTCTTTCAAGCTCCCGTAAATTCTCTCAGAATGGTGGCAGACTTCCTTTAAAATACTTCCAGCCTTCCTGACTCAATGTGAAGATGGACTGGATGGAAGGTAGTGTTAACCCTGTGATGGACTGGGCTGTGTTCACCACTCTAGGTTCAGGCAGTCGAGGGCACAGCAGTTGCCATACCAGACTGAGGTGCATCTGGTCAGAATACTTTCTAAAGTGCAGCTGTAGAAGCTCGAGGTTCCTTGTGAGTGTCTCAGATTTTCTCAGCCACCTAAGAAACTAACTACACTGCACTTTCTTGATCTCTTCATCAGTGCAAAGGCACCAGGTTAGATTTATTATGTTTTCCCCCATTTCCTTAGGTCAACAACTAACTCTTTTGACTTGCTGCTATTAGGGCTAGGTGGTTGTTCTGACACCATTAGACAAGGTTCCTGGTCTCTTCCTATACTGTTACAATCATATTGTGTGTCCTTATGGGGTTGTGTAAAATTGGATCTGTTTCTTAGTACTGAGAGAGCTATTTTAACATTTGATACCAGTCAAACTGTTGCAATGGTATCTCAGGCTGTACTTAATATGAGCCTGTTTTATGCTTAGATCTTTGTAGTGAAGCTTGAGCAATGTGATGCTATTGTTCTATGGGCACTAGAAGTGACCGTAGTGAAAAACACTTCCATCCAAATATTTTCCCCCCAGAAATACAACATTCCCAAATGCAGAGCTGCCAAGTAGTACAGATTTTCCGTATTTTGTACGAAAATGCGCTAAGAATACTGATGTACGATTTTGCATTGTAAAATACGGATTTTTTTAAAATCCGACCATAGATAATCGTAACAACGAGTCACCGTTGTACCAGCCAAGGTGCAACGGGGAGGTGGGAACAACCGAGATCGGCCCAACTTCCTGTTTTATTAACATACGACTCGCCAATGGAAAAGTAATAACCCGATGAAATTGACAAGATCTTGCTGCTTAAAAAATGCAAGGATATAAAAAGTCATACTGTACCTCTAAATATTATAGCAGATTAAATGTATTAGTATTTTAAATTTCAAGATCTGGATGATTATTTTTGTAAGCGTTGATCTACCACGGCGCTTGGGGTTAAGAGGCTGGAATCTCTCTATCTCTCATTCTTTCTCGCTCTCTCCCCTCTCTCTCTCCCTCTCCTCCCTCTCTCGCTGTATCTCTCTGTCTTTCGCTCTCTCCCTCCCACTCCCCATCTCTCTCATCTCTTTCTCTCTCTCGCTCTCTCACTCTCTCACCTCGGCATTCCCGGAATCATTTGGCATTTTGCAAAGACAACTGAATCAGCAGTTCCTTCCTATAGAAGAAGTACCTGGCCCAAAACAACTCCTAATCCATTCCCTCCGCAGATGCCGCCCAACCGGTTGAGTTCCTCCAGCACTCTGTTTTTTATTTATCTATGGAATTAAAGATAGACACAAAAAGCTGGAGTAATTCAGCGGGACAAGCAGCGACTGGAGAGAAGGAATGGGTGACATTTGTACAGTGTTATGCAAGGCAGCTTTCGTTGCCTCCAACAGCCTTCGTTATCTTTATTTGTTCAACCTGCTCTCATGTGTCTCTGCTCTCTCCCTCCCTTTCACTCCCTCCCTCCCCTTCTTCAGATGATCACAAGTACTCTCACCAACGAGAGTTCAGTTCAGTCTGAAGAAGGGTCTCAACCAGAAACATCACCCATTCCTTCTCTCCAGAGTCACTGCCTGTCCCGCTCCAGGTTTAAACCGAACGCTGTCAGTTTAACACGTGGGAATTTAAACGAAGAGCTGTCGGCTGCATCGCTATGGGTTCTAAATGGAGCGCTATGGGCTTTACACATAGCGCTATGGGTCACTGACTGGGAAAATTCTCGTATAACAATGAGTTTTTGGAATTCTCTTTCTCAGTGGAAGTTGAGCCTGATTATTTTTCAGGCAGTGGCAGAATTCTGGCTACGCCTAGTGGTGAACGGTTACCAGTGGGATTGCAGTTACATTGGGATTGGTGTTGATTTTACAGAACGGTGGGATGGGCTCAAGGGGGAGAGAAGGGGGGGTGCAGAGGGAGGGAGAAAAAGGGAGGAGGGTGAGAGGAGATAAAAATTGTTCGTTGTCATGCACACTTGTAACCGGGCCGCCAGGAAATTTGTGGGGGGGGGCCCCCCCATGTTTTAAAAGCAATTTCCGCCCATGAATAAACATTTTGAAAATGGGCGAAGCAAAAAGTAGCATGTTCTCTGGAAAGGCTTATCCTAAAATAATTGATCGTAATGGTGTGATGTTCAGTCAGGGCGTCTATCATTCAGTCAGTGAGCTGTAGATGTGGACGCCATGAAGGTAATCGCGAGCACATTAACATGGCGCAAAAAATGACCCATGGTGTACTACGCTTTGATCTTTGGTCGGGGCTTCACGGGCGCTCGCGCGCATTACGTACCACGTGGCGTGGTGGATGCAAAGCTGTTGCGAGTCGAGGGATGAGGCGCAACAAGATTAGAAAGAATAGGGATTAAAAATGTAAAATGGCTTCTACATCATCTGGTGCTAAAAGCAGGAAGCAGCCGTTCAAACAGTATACAAAGAGATGGCAATGAATGCATTGTCAAGTAAGGTGCATAGAAGGCCTGTCAGTTAGTAGCAAAGTTATGCATTCTTGTACTCTAACATGGGTATGACCGCACATTAAAAAAAAAAAAAAAATCCAGCAAAATGGTACTGGGTAAAAATACTGATTTCCTCAGCAAAATACTGATTTTCAGGTACCAGAATACTGAAATGCTCTGACAAAACTTGGCAGCTCTGCAAATGTTCAATTCAAAATAGATCAATGATTGATCATAGAATCATAAGATTATGATCATAGAATCATAATTACAAGGGAAGCTATTCAGCTTCTGCTTGGACTGTTGTAGAATAAGCACCAGTCGTCATATTTCCCTGAAATATTCTTGCCTGTTATCCAATGTTCTGCTGAATTGTTTGAATCTTTCAAGTAGGGCATTCCAGATCCCCACAATTTTCTATGGAATAAAAAACATGCTGCCAGTGGTTCAGCTCGTATGGAATCTTTTTTCCAGTCACATCCCCCATTGGAAGTTTATTTAGCCCTATCAAAATCATTCATAATTTTGAGTATAGCGATCAAGTTGTGCCTAATCTTGTATGATGCACGGCTGCTTGCAGTATATCTGCTGAAAATTGTAGAATCGTATGCTGGATTCAATTGGTGATATTTGTCTAAGTTACATAAGCTTATTTGAGCCTCAAGTTCAATACAGTAACATTATGGGAAACGTTATTCTTGAAGACTCTTCAGTTCTGTTTTTGTTGAATGGTAGACTTGTATGGTTAGATGTATTTTTCAGTTACCCTGGCCAATGACATCTTGATATTCAAGATTGTTCTTGCAATGTTCAGAATGTCTCTGAAATATTTAAGAAAAAATAAAATTAATATTTATTCAGACAATAGCCATGTGCAAAATGTACCCATTATTAAATTTGCACATAATTGTACATTTTGCAGGGATTTCTGGGAATCGGTGTATGCTGCGCTTTTACTCCTGCCATAAAAATCTGTGTTACACATGAGCTATCAAATGATTCGCAACTTTCTCTGCAGTTGAACAGCTTTAGATGGTAGATCTGTTGTGTAACTAAGCTCAGTAAATGTTATTTGCTTATTACAGCAACCAAAAATCTACCAGCAAAGATATTGGTTCTCAGGCTCGTGTGATTTCACCAGAAGCAATCCTGGGTAGCAGTAACAGATTAGAGTTGTTACAAACCCTGGCTGAATGTTTGAGACTGGGATTAATCAACTCTGCAGTGCCAGCTGGTGCTTGCTGACAGAAGTAATTGAATGCTGCTGGGGAGGGTGGAATACAGCGTGTGTGGAGGAAGGTAATTGGCAACATGCTGCTTATTATTTTCTAATTACCTGAGGGGATCCTGCAATTGTGTTGGATAATAGCTTCAGCTGTAGTTGATAGAATAGAGCCATCTTCCTTTAATTCATGAAAAAATTGCATTAATGCTTTATATGGGAGACAAATGCAATTGTTTCACCTATTGTGGGGACAGTATATTTAAGGCACTATATTTGATATTTCAAAGCACATACAGTCACTGTTTGGTTTCCATTTTCTTTTCACCTAATGAAACAGTATTTTGAAATTTGTTTCAAGTCAAAACTGAGGTAGCCATGTGAATGTGACTGGAATGCGAGCTGAACTATTTGTTGAGTTGAAATACCCGATAGAGTAATGGGTAAATCTAGATGCCCCTAGTTTTCCAAAATTTATACTATCTCTGGGTACAACTTTTCGAGCAAATAGCACAATTTGTTCACTTGGATCATGTTAGCTCTTCCAATTTTTTCTAATCTGCTCCTTTATAAGAAGTAAAATGTTTAAACATTTAAGTGTATATCTTGGTAAACAGTTTTTCTCCTGGGGAGGGTTTACTCTAGATTGGCAGGGGAGTGGGATCCAAAGCAGTAGTGAGGCAGATCAGGCTGAAAATTGATAGAGAAGTTAAGGGTAGCTTCAGCAGATAAGACAGACAGGTGCACAGCATGGAACAAGGAAAGAGTGTTGGATTAAATTATTTATTTCAATGCAAGAGATCTGATGGGTAAGGCGGTTGAACTTGGGGCATGGATAGGTATGTGGGACTGGGATGTTATGGCCAATATTTAGTTTATTATTATTGTCACATGTACCGATGTATAGTGGAAAGCTTTTTTTTGTTGCATGCTATCCATTCAGTGAAAAGGCTATATATGATTACATTCAAGCTGTCCACTGTACAAATGCAGGATAAAGGGTAGAATGTTTAATGCAAGTTAAAGTCCAGCAAAGTCCGATTAAAGATAATTTGAAGGTCTCAGTGAGGTACATGCATATCAGGACTGCTCCCTGGTCCTGATATGCATGTACCTCACTAATATTCCAAAAATATTACTTGAAATTTCCATTGTGCTGCATCTAAAAAATGAGCTATCAAATTAGAAAGAATAAACTACACGGCTGCAAGTCGTGAGCAGAAGAATTTTTCCTCAATCTTCTCCGTTGTACTAGTCATCGCTCGACATGTCCGTTTATCTACTACTTATGATTTATTGTGCCTATTTTTAAAGTTTAACAGTCATTATATTTGAATATTCTGGCTGTATACACACCTTTTCATATGGATGATAAAGTTAATTCCTGATCTATGCTGTCTCACGTGTTCTTATGCTTATTTCATAGGTAAATTTCATGTTAAGTTGTATAAATTTGATGCAGTTTGTAAACTAAATTTATTTGACATTTGTGTCAACATCTATGCTAGGGTTATAAAATGCCTGAGCCGTCTTTTTAAAATAAAAATATTGTATAGAGAAAAGGGTGTTAAAATTTGGAATATTCTCAGTTTGTGGCATTCCTGCTATTAGCCAAGAGTAAAACGTCACATTTAATTTCACTTTAACTAAAATTTCTCTGATGTACCACAGTTGTATCTTCTGTGTGTGAATTGAATAACGAGAACTTTTGGGTATTCTAGCGTACTAGGGTTCTGAAGTTTAAAGCGAACATTGAAAGGTGATGCTACTTGTAAATAACTTGAAGCATTGTTAGTTCCTGGCTTGTACAATATTATTGGTAGTTCATTGACGTCAGGACGCTAAGTAAATTGAAGACCTTTATTTACATCAATTTTCAAATTCCACGAGATTTGAAATAATCAGTCTGTTACTCAGGAGCACATAACATCTCCGTGGGTGCCGTTTGAGGAATAGGGTACCTTCGCCAATATGATTCAAATTGTTTGCTTTATATAGATTAGCTGCCAAGCACATCATTTGAAGAATTTTAATTAGCTAACCTCATGTGAAGTGTTGACACAAAAGATTCTATGCAAATACAAGGCACATATTAGACTTGATTGCACGGTTTTATATATATTTGTCTGATGAGTCGGGCATCCCTGGAAATTCCTATTGTTGATTTTCCTTTGTATTGAGTGAATTATAAGATCCCTTCAGTGATCACTTGGGAGTTTAATCATAACTATAGGTCTGCAATACAAAACACTGGGTTTTCCAAGTCTTGTTATTTAACTGATTTGCAAGTCGTGGTGGGATGTGAACGTGTACAATCTTCTGGATTTAAACGTGTTTATATAGCACAAACATTAAAAAGGATGACGGTGCAAATCTTAGCTGGTGGCATGGCATCTTCAGAGAGAGACAGGGTTATACAAAATTAATTGGCAATGATAGGGTAGGTAAGAAAAGAGGCTCCGGATATGGAAAGAAACCTCCGTGTTAAGACAAGATGGCATGGGGTTATGGTGAGGATAAAGAGATTTAGAGGATGTCGGCGGAATTGTTATCACCCAGAGTTCCTTTCTGGAATACTAATGTTGGAGGCAGATACTCAACAATATAAGTAGCATCTGAACAAACACTTGAATCACCAATGCACTGAGGAAGACAGGACTGGTAAATGTAATTAGTATGTGATAAGCTGCACAGATATGGACTAGAGGGTCTGTTTCTGTGCTAAGAATCTATTATCGCTATTTCCAGAATTTTCCCTCGTCCTTCTCACATCATTAGCAACACTTGCAAGTTGGACTACTTACAAAAAAAATTACCAAGTTAGCCACAGCTATCAAGAGAGAGAGAGAGAGTCATCTGATCATTAATATAGCAGCATTGGACAAAAGGAACAGGTATTACATTGTCAGTTTCTGATAAGTGTTGCTAGGTTCCAAAAAAATATTTTGAGCAGCATTAATTTGAACAGATCAAAATTGTTAATAGTGGAAAATTGAGATAGTTCAATTGCTTAAGATTTCTTGTAGATTGGTGATGCAGCAGCTATTGAGATTAAATGATCTAGGTTCACTCCTGAACTAGAAGGTTATCTATAGTTTTCCCAATGATCATGCCGGTTTCCACTGGGTGCTCTGATTTCACCCACACTCCTTAAATGTGCTGATGGGTTAATGGCCTACCGCTTAAAATAAAATCCTTGCTGTAAATAAGTAGCAGAAAAATCAAAGTAGAGTTGATGAGCAAGTAATGGTGTAAGTTGAAGAGCCGAAGAAATCAGATTGCAGCAGTTTCTAATGTACATCTGGATTGCACTTGCAATGACCAATGTGATTTTGTCCAAATTTGTATTGGGATTGTTGTTTGTTGCACACAGTGCTTTAATGATAGGTAGCACAAGAGCCCTGCCATTATCAGTGTAAATAGCAATGATTTTCACGACTCTCCTAGGATCATAGTAATAAAATAAACAAACAAAGGTTAATTCTCGGAAAAAGCAAACTTAAAGATTGATGGATTAAAAATGTTTCACGAAGATATATTCATATCCATGGTGGCATTTTAAGTACTGAGATGTTTTGTGGTATTCATAAGCATTTGCTTTTGAGTGATACCATCAGTGGATTGAATTACATGCAGATTAGATAGTGAAATAGCATTCCAAAGAATAATATAAATTGTTAGCTTTATATGTATCATTTGTCTATCCTAGAAATGAAACCAAAAACTACTTGGTTTATAAATCCGTAATCCTAAGAACAGAGAACCTTAAATTGTTTAGGTGTTTCTAATTCCAGTTCTCCATTTCTCAGCATATGTCATCGTATCTATTACTAAATGAGCTATTGTGTACAATACAAGTTTACTAATTTGATTGGAGAAATGCAATGTTAGTGGCCCAGAATGACTCATTTTCGAGATGCGAAAGTCTGGTGGTGAGTTTAATCAATTAGCCATTTAAAAAAAAATTGCGTATTACATTGCACCTCGTGGGAGCCTTTTGTGTAGTTTGGCATAATTTCTTTATTAAAGTGTCTGTATTTTGAGGCATTCATTGGCTCTAAATGCTTTGCATCCAATTGGAGTTACCAAAAGCCATTTTACTCCAGTGTGGCCTTATTGCATCCAGCGATTTTTCGAGGTTCCAGATTCGTCTGCTATTTTTAGTTCCATTACTTTATTCAGTTAGTTTAGTTTAGAGGTGCAGCATGGAAATGAGTCCATGCTGACCATTGATCACCCATTCATACTATTTCATGCGATCACTATTTCCTTTATTTCTGTTAAACTTAACGTAAGTAATATCAGGAAACATAGTCTGACATAAATTTGGAGACTTAACATGAATATTTAAGAGCAGCCATTTTTAACTGGCAATTCATTTGTGCACATTTGTTCATTGCAACTGCAATACACTATCATTATTATTTAAATAAGAATAACTCAAACTATATCCAGTGAGTTGAGCGTGTTAAAGTACAATTGTTATTGTACAATGATTAATATATTTTTGAATAATTAAAATGGCGTGACAGCATTTATTGACAATGGATATGAGGAAATGGAAATTAAAATACATGTCCACAGAGCCTCACTATTGTATGCAGAAAAACTAGGAAATACGAATAGTTAGTGCGATTCTTTCTTTATATCCATTTGCAATAAATGCCCTCGCACTCCTTTTTTATTTTACTGTGTGGATA
The DNA here is from genome assembly GCA_038087875.1 of Malacoraja senta. Classification (NCBI taxonomy): domain Eukaryota; kingdom Metazoa; phylum Chordata; class Chondrichthyes; order Rajiformes; family Rajidae; genus Malacoraja; species Malacoraja senta. The sequence goes on along the minus strand of CM075989.1, from coordinate 7,778,765 downwards.
AATAGACACATTGGAAGCAATATATAGGCAAGTGGCAAGCATTTGGATACCAGCTGGTTTCTGTACATTTTGCCGATGAGTAAGTCTTTGCTAAAATTGATGTCCATTCGGGTTGGTTTTAAACTGGCTTCACAAGACATTTTGATATTGATAATAAATTCTCCTAATAACATGTTTTGGCAGCTTGTCGTGCAAATTATGAAAGGATTGTTATTTTTTACCCTGTTCCTGAGATTCTCATTCTGAAAATAAATATACTTGTGCTCAAAATATTTAAAGCAGGTCTTAAACCATTGGGAAAACATGCCTAACATCTGATTCAAAATGTACCGTATAATTGGTCCGGTTAATGGGAGTTGATAGCATTAGTAACGAGACAGGGCCCAAATTTGTTCATCAATCTATGCAAGAGCAGTGTAGATGTATCATTGAGGAAGTAAAAGCACCATTGCAACTGAGCAAATCGGTGCGATTAAAATGAGATGGAGGTCATTTACTACAATGTGGAGTAAATGGTACTGACAACCCTATGGATTAGATTTTGGTCTGATAGCTTTAACCCAGGCATGATGTTTTATAAAAAGATTAAAGGATTTGATGTCATTGTCCTAAACACAAGCTTGGTTTAGAATGAGCCAATGAGTTGTTCAGGATGGAAGCTAGTTTGTAACAAAGGCTTAATTTCAGTGAAGTGCTACTCAGTTCGCTTCAAATAACGCTGGCATCTAGGTGAGTAGGACGGTGATAGCTTGGTCAACCATCATATTGTAAATCTCATTTGTTTTAAACACATTTGCCTATTTTTGAGATCTGAAATTGTTTTATCTAAAATTTAGTTTTATCTTCAGTTTAAAGATGGTTAAGTTTACCTTTGAAGTTTAATTATTCGAGAAAACTTTGAAAAATAGGTACCGTGTAATGAAAAAGGGTGTGGTATTGGTCCATTTGGAATTGCACATGTCCTTTATGGTATGTATATTTAGATAAAGAGACTCTAGCAGAGTTGTTGGTTTCTCGGTGTTTAACAAAATGGCATATGTTTCTAAATTGATTAGATTATTTTCCGAAGTTTGGTTAGTTTGTCCAAAAATGATATTCAGTAATAGTTATATTTAGGAACCTTCTCATTGTTCCACCTGAATGCCAACTTTCATTTGTTTTGCCATAAAGATACCGTAAATATAAATTTAAGGCAATAACTGGATTTGGGTCATGGATTGCCATGTTCGTATAATCAGCAGGTTTTTGTTTAAACCGATTTGGCTTAACAGTGAAAGTGACAGCCCTTAACCTTGAGTGAATTATTGTTGAGAAGACTCTGCCATTCACACTTAGTGAATGCTCTAGACTATACAAAATTGTTGAACCATTGGGGTGAACTGCTATTTAGAACTCATAAAAAGAATAGTAAGTATGTAACTAAGTTTACTCTGGTGAGGTAGAGGGGACCCTGATTCATATAGTGCTGGCACTGGATTGCACTCTTCTGCCCTTGACTGCTGTGCATTTAAAGGAGAGTATTGTATGATTCTGGAATGGTTATGTGGTTCATCGTGCTATCTGCAAAATTGGTAATACATTTTAACTGCCTGGAAAATATGGAATAAAATTTGCTCTCAGCAAAGCTTAAAATTTTGATTGTAATTTTACCCTTGGATTCTGTTTGCATTATTGATGACTAAAATTAAATGTTATTTCCTACAAACATTTTATAGTTTCGTGTTTTTAACCTGATTCCCCTGTTTTACTTTTGTTAAATGAAAATGTAAACGTGGAGTGAATGGACAAGATTATATGAATTATTTAAATGTTTTTTCTAATCATTGATTATCTTCAGATAGTAACTTGCTTCTGTTTATTTTTAAGATATTGGGAGTGTTGCAGTGGAGGCAAGCTTAGTGCAGGAAAATGAGTGAGCTGGAGCAGTTACGTCAGGAGGCTGAGCAACTGAAGAATCAGATCCGAGTGAGTATTATCTCTGGCATGTCAGCGGTCACGTTAAGTTCCAAATTTTACAAATTAAATCAGTGGGAAAGTGATTGTAGTTGAGAGAAATAGTGTGGAAACTGGCCCGTCGGCCCACCAAGTCCACGCCGACCATCGATCACCTGTTCACACTCTACTTCTGTTATCCCATTTTCGCATCCACTCCCTATATACCTGAGGCAATTTAGAGACCAATTAACCTATAAACCAATGCGTCTTTGGGATGTGGGAGGAAACTGGAGCAACGGAAGAAACGCACACGGTCACAGGGGGGAGAACATGCAAACTCCATACAGTACCTAAAATACAAAGAATGGAATCGGAGAATACTGTCTCCGACTACATTCTATCTTTGTCCCGCACCCTCCCTGACATCAGTCTGAAGAAGGGTCTCGACCCGAAACGTCACCCATTCCTTCTCTCCAGAGATGCTGCCTGACCCGCTGAGTTACTCCAGCATTTTGTGTCTACCCAGGACAGATTATCCCAGATGTTAACTATGTTAAATCATGTTGGATTAATGCTATGCGATATTGATGTTTCTGTTTAATGTATTATTATCACGTGTACCAAGGTACAGTGAAAAGCTTTTGTTTGGACTTTTATTGGAATATGTTGTATTTTTATTTACTGTCTTGTCATTCCTTTTCAGGATGCCAGAAAAGCATGCGCGGATGCTACTTTGGCCCAGGTAATGAGATTAGAGATGCTCAGAATTTTGTTCCACTTTTTTTTTAATTTCACACTTATATCGATGCCTTTCCAGCCCTTGTCCAAATTTTTGTCTATTGTTAATTCTGGACACCAATTAGGGATGACAAAGTGTAACGGAATGAAGATTAAGTTATTTTCATGAAATAAAGAAGATATTTAAAAATTGAATATAATGAAAGCTAAGGCTCTGACAGTTGCTATTAAGAAATGCTATGTCATATGGGACATTAATCAGATTTTTTCTTGGGGATATTTGCAAATATTTTGCTAAAACAAATATCTGAAAAGTGGCAGTTAAGGCAGACTAGAATTTGAAATAATTGAATTATTAGTTTATGAAGAGGGAAATGGTGCAGTTTTATTTCCAAACGAAAATATAACATAGTTTGCAGCTTGTCCTATAAACGGGAGTTATATAGGTCATACTGCTGAATTACCCAGATATTTAGAGGTTGGTGAAATATTTGTTTGTTTTTCTTTTAAAGCCTGGTTTTCTGGGAAAACGCACAATATCAGCAACAGATTTTTTTTATTGTGTTCATGCTCTCAAGATAGTCACTTGTTTCTGTATTAAGTCAATGAGCTATTTTCTTACCATCCCACTTTTAAATTTAATCTTGTGTGCTTTGAATCGTAGCAGGAATATGTGGAGAAATATATTTAGTTTCAATTGAATGAATTTTCACTTAGTAATGTGATGGGTCTTTTTTCCATTAAAAGTTTCAGGGTGCATAATGTTACAACTCATCTATTTCTGAAGTTATGAGAGTAATATAGGATAAGTTTTTATGGAATGATTTTAAATGCCAAATAAAGACAGGAAATGTTCAGCCAACGTAGCCTGTCTAGTCCACTTAGCCACTGAAATTAACTTGTAGAAAAGAGCAATGATTTAGAAATATTGAACTGCTAATCTCAGCATCAATCAGCCACTTGTTTCACAATTTTTTCCAGCTTGATGGGTTTCAATCATTTTGGTTTGGCTTTGTTGTCATCCTTGGGTGCTTAATGGTGTAAAGTTCAGTACACTAGGTCAAGTAACTTTCATGTCATTTTTTTAAACTTTCAGATTTGAGAATTGGATTAGGGGAAAATATTTTGGGTTTGATATGCAGTACAGTCTTAAAAGCTTGAATACGAAGAGTTATGTTGGTTAAAAAGATCAGATCAAAGTCCATCTCAGCAAATTTACGTTATTCTTCCAATAAGAACCTATGTGTGGACCAATATGGCATTTTATTCGCAAACCTTCTTTCAATTAGTCAATTTTGTATTTTAAAAAAAGAAAAGAAAATACACACTTTTTTGGCTGCTAAGACTCTTTCATAAACTGGATGTTTATGGATTGGTGGGTATTGGATTGGCTGATCAAAGGTAATTGTTATTGTTGTTCATTTGTAGATCACAGCCAACATTGATCCCGTGGGTCGAATTCAGATGCGTACTAGGCGAACACTACGAGGCCACCTTGCTAAAATTTATGCAATGCACTGGGGTACTGACTCCAGGTATGTATTTCATTCATTGTTTTCTAAGTGTTAAGATTGATTTAAATGAATATTGACCATGTAGAACAGCAATGTTGCATAAAATAAGTCAATAAAGGAGGAGTCTGCAAGTAGTCTAGTCATTGGCACAGCAATGTTTTAAATGGAATTTTGTTGCAGGTAATATATTCCCAAAAGGTCTCTCTTCATTACCTAATGACTGAAGGGAATCCAGTGCAGAACATCAACAATTACGTGTTTTTTTTGTTGCAAAACACATGAATTGTTAATCGTATAATTCATAATGCAACGCCACCAAGGTTTAAAATTATTGATTTAGAAGAGACAAAATATGGTTTTGTATAACCCATTTAAGTCCCTTTGTTCAAGAATGAAACAACTACTTCAAAATGATTAAGCCACAAATTTTCTGTATACATTGCAAGCATAGCAATGATGGGGAAAATCTAGTTGATAAGATCAATGCAATTATTGTTTTTCGTGCGAAACTTGTTTGGTTGCATTCATATTTTTACCTATTGTAGTAATCCATACCGTCAAACCGGATTTGCTGAAATGGGAGATGGTAAAAGAAGCCAAAGCTTAAATAACAAGTTTACTTCTAATGCTACATGATAACATGTTAGAATTTAATTTGGTTTGTCGTATTATGACATTGGAAGGATTTTATTCTTAACATATTGCTTAATGCAGTCATATACGCGGTCATACATAAAATCTCTTCATCACATTGCGTTGTAGTCGTACAGCACATAAATTAGCCTTTTAGTCCACCACTTCCATGCTAAACATTGTCCATCTTCACTAATCCCATTTGGGTGCATTGGACCATATCCTTTCATTCCTTATGGAAGTGTCTTCAAATGTGGACTCTTAAATGTGGTGATTATATCTTATCTCTGGTGGCTTTTCAGATATCAATTACTCTGTACAAAAGAGAATTGCCCAAAACTCCCTCCCATCATAAACCTTGTTTTTGCTATGCCTACCATGGCCGGAAAAGATTTTTGACCATCCACCCTATCTGTGCATCTCGTAATCTTGCATTTATATGGTTGCCAATCAAGCTGCCTTCTCTTCAGGGAAAACTCGATTGAGAGATGGCAGAGCTTTTTTGATGATTGTAACTTGGTTGAATCATGATTCACAGACTTACAGATTGTGCTCTGGAGTTGCAGCAACTCCTTATGTCTTTTTATCAATACCAGTCTTTTAACTCAATACCTCTACCACCCAGGCTAGCTTTGAGCATGGTTTTTCTATCTCTTTTTTATGAATATCAATGTAAAGCAAGCTTTCCTTGCTTTACATTGCTTTGAAATAGGGTCTTTGGAATGTACAAACCTTGCATTCAGGTTCTGTGGCCAGCCATGCTGATGGAAGCACTGTTTCATACGTTACAACAGTAACCACGCTTCAGTAGTGAATCGCTGGCTATAAATATCTCAATGACCTGATATCATGAAAGATGCTACAGAACTGAAAGTTTATTTTTCACATAAAGAACGGTTAAGACATCCAGATTTAAATTGCAAATGTGTAAATGCACAAACTAAATTGGCAGCTAATTAAACTGAGGCAGGTGTAGATTGGTCCATTGGGGAAATTTAACTGCCATGTGATAAGATGCACATGCACCTGAGAACTCAACAGGGAATGGGATTATTCATCTGTAAATAACCATTATGACCCAGCATTTCTGCAAAATTAAAAATAGCAAACAAAGTAATAAGCCTTGCCCTTATTGTGCAGAATAGATGTAATTTAGCTGAGATCTATCAATGGCTGCAAATTTTAAGTTGCAGAAAAAGGGATGTTTAAAAAAAAAAATCAGTTCCTTTCGAATACATTTTTATAAACATTCCATTGCTTACTTGCTCAGCAGAGGCCTCTTGCACTAGGGTGATTTGCTGTTTACCAATTCAAGTTGTTTATGGCTTTGCATCGTGAAAATAACACATGACACACACAGTGCTTTTTGTAAATCGTGTTTTGTATGCACAGTGCCCTCCATAATGTTTGGGACAAAGACCCATTATTTATTTATTTGCCTCTGTACTCCACAATTTGAGATTTGTAATGGACAAAATCACACGTGGTTAAAGTGCACATTGTCAAATTTTATTAAAGGCCATTTTTATACATTTTGGTTTCACCATGTGGAAATTACAGCTGTGTTTATACATAGTCCCTCCATTTCAGGGCACCAGAATGTTGGGACACGTGGCCTCACAGGTGTTTGTAATTGCTCAGGTGTGTTTAATTGCCTTCTTAATGCAGGTATAAGAGAGCTCTCAGCACCTAGTCTTTCCTCCAGTCTTTCCATCGCCTTTGGAAACTTTTATTGCTGTTTATCAACACGAGGACCAAAGTTGTGCCAATGAAAGTCAAAGAAACCATTATGAGACTGAGAACCAAGAATAAAACTGTTAGAGATATCAGCCAAATCTTAGGCTTACCAAAGTCAGTTGTTTGGAACGTCATTGAGAAGAAAGAGAGCACTGGTGAGCTTATTGATCACAGAGGGACTGGCAGGCCAAGGAAGACCTCCATAGCTGATGACAGAAGAATTCTCTCTATAATAAAGAAAAATCCCCAAACACCTGTCCGATAGATCAGAAACACTCTTCAGGGGTCAGGTGTGGATTTGTCAATGACCAGTCCGCAGAAGACTTGATGAACTGAAATACAGAGGCTACACTGCAAGATGCAAACCACTGGTTAGTGGGGAAAAATAGGATGACCCAGAAGTACTTTAAAAAGCAACCACAGTTCTGGAAAAGGGTCTTGTGGGCAGATGAGACGAAGATTAACTTGTATCAGAGTGATGGCAAGAGCAAAGTATAGAGGAGAGAAGGAACTGCCCAAGATCCAAAGCATACCACCTCACCTGCGAAACAGTGGTGGGGGTGTTATGGCCTGGGCATGTATGGTTACTGAAGGTACTGGCTCACTTATCTTCATTGATGATACAACTGCTGATGGTAGCAGAATGAATTCTGAAGTGCATAGACACATCCTATCTGCTCAAGTTCAAACAAATGCCTCAAAACTCATTGGCCAGCGGTTCATTCTACAGGAAGACAATGATCCCAAACATACTGCTAAAACAACAAAGGAGTTTTTCAAAGCTAAAAAAGGGTCAATTCTTGAGTGACCCGATCTGAATCCAATTGAGCGTGCCTTTTATATGCTGAAGAGAAAACTGAAGGATACTAGCTCCCAAAGCAAGCATAAGTTAAAGATGGCGGGGTATTACAGGCCTGGCAGAGCATCACCAGAGAAGACACCCAGCAATGGGTGATGTCCATGAATCGCAGACTTCAAGCAGTCATTGCATGCAAAGAATATGCAACATAATACTAAACATGACTACTTTCATTGACATGACACTGCTGTGTCCCAAACATTATGGTGCCCTGAAATGGGGGGCCTATCTGTAAACACAGTTGTAATTTCTGCATGGTGAAACCAAAATGTATTTTTTTTAATGGCCTTTATTAAAATCCAACAATGTGCACTTTAACCATGTGGTTTTTTTCTATTACAAATCTCAAATTGGCGAGTACAGAGGCAAATTAATAAATGTTTAAGAAGGAACTGCAGATGCTGGAAAATCGAAGGTAGACAAAAGTGCTGGAGAAACTCAGCGGGTGCGGCAGCATCTATGGAGCGAAGGAAATAGGCAACGTTTCGGGCTGAAACCCTTCTTCAGACTAATTAATTCAAATTAATAAATGATGGGTCTTTGTACCTAGCATCATGGAGGGCACTATGTATTGAGGCACAGTGTTTGACAGTTTAATCTCTTACAGAAATGCACGCTCATGCAATGTATTGTTAAATGAACACAAAATTTATATAATTGAAATGATTTTAAACAACTCTGACACATTACAGTTAAAGCTTAAATTTTGTCATGTCATAATAGTAGTGAAATGCAGGATTCCAAATTACATATGATTGTTAATCTGTCATATGTATTTGAAATTGATTTCAAATAACCTTTAAAGTTTCCTGAACTGGACAAGTTTTTCCTATACAAAATGCAAATGAGCAATGAGGTTTTTTTTAAAGCCTGCAAAGAATGAAATTAGTTTTGGTTATGCGTTACAGTCCTTTGCTTTTACAACAAATTTTTAAACTCTTGATAATTAATGACGCACAAGAGAAGATCTCTGGTGAACAACTGCACATGTGGGAATTATTTACTGCTAAGAAAGTTCTTAATTTTCTCTATTGTGATAACATTTGAATAAGAATGTGATTAGTGTTATTCAGCGACATTAGTAAATTGTACTGCTGCCCGAGTGCCATGTGCAATAATGCACCAAATTCAAGCTGCCTAATTGCACCTAGTATATCGTTATTAAACATACGTTTCCAGCAATATTTAGTGTTTATGTTCAAAGCATTAACCTATTATTTAATAAGATTTTTTTTAAACAAGTCTTTTAAAATGTAATTCCAAGAGTGTGGTATTGAAATCCTTTAGTGTTGAATCGCATGGATCCTCGTTCACTGAATCTGCAATTCCAAAGATAAATTTGCAATGCTAAAGGAATTTTTTTTTAATTGAATTATTCAACAGATTCCATTTTGAGCATTTTTTTGCCGTTGGTGGTGAAGAAAAATCATTTGGGTCAAATTGTGTTGTAACGTTCTAACCTAAATAAAGTAACACCAGATATGATTCATGTGATTTGCCTTATTAATTGAATGATAGGATATACATGAAGTGTAAAAAAAATGGGATTTTAAATCATGATTAAACAATTCAGATAATTCTGCAAGTGGCATCAGCTGTTGTTTTTTTCCCCTGTAGACTGCTTGTCAGTGCCTCCCAGGATGGGAAATTGATCATTTGGGATAGCTACACCACAAACAAGGTGGGTTCAATCTGATATTTCAAATTGAATTTGCTTTAAAGTTTCCAAGGCTACACTTTTCATTTTATATATAAGCTTTCAAAATGTCTTTGAATTATTAAACAATTTAAAGTGATCTCTGGTGACTCAGATGGAAAAAGAATCGCCCTGGTATAAGTAAGTCATAAAAACAGACCATTAGATTTGATCCTTATCAGCAAACAAATTGACACTACATTTTTATGTAGTTGTATGTCTTGTTGCTTTTTTTGGTATGTCTATGGCAAAATCAGATTCTTTGTATGTAGCAAAACATACTTGGCTAATAAATTAATTACGATTATGATTAATGAGATCAGGCTAGGTTATCACTTCTTGCTTCCCTGTATTGCCTCTTATTCTATAATGAGAAGTTTTGTTCATTTTTTATATAGTCCACCCCCCCCCCTTTTTTTTTTAAAGCTGTAATTACCTATAGCCAGGCATGATATTCTTACGATTTAAATCTGAATTCCGTTTGTGTGTGTGTTTTTTTTTCCTATTTGTCAGTTTTTTGTGCCCGATTATTTGGCGGCCAATCAACCGCTGTCTCTAAGGGGGGTGCATCCAATCACCGACCAGCTTCCCTTAAAATTCCCGTAAATCAACAAATTGGTCTCCCGTCCAATCAGCCGCTGTCTCCAAGGGCGTTGTGTCCAATCACATAATGCGCCAGTCACTCGGCGGCCAATCACCAGCATCTCTTACTGAAGCAGAAGATGGCTGTAGCCAAAATCAGTTTTTCTGTGCTAGGCAAAGAGACATTTCAGGTAACATGTTTTGTAAAGATTTTTTTTGCTGTATGAAGTCATTTATTTCATGAAATATTTATCTTTTGGGGGTTATTTTACTGGTTATGTGTTCGAAAAATTCTACGCTTCTATTATGTAAACTACCAGCAGATAGCTTGGGAATCACTTTCAATTTATTGAAAATCCAGGACCCCCCCTGAACCCCCACTGGCTAACTGGCATCCTGGACCACCAGCCAATACATCCTACTTTTTTTCTGGAGGTGAATATCATGCCTGTATAACACTTCAAACTCTGATCTACCTTTTCTCGTCCAGTCTAAGAGTATTGTCACTTTCCAAATCTGTACTCATCATTCTTGCAACTCTTCTAGTATTTTTTTTTCCATTCCTCATCCTCTGTATGGACTTTGACACAATTGCCCATTCCTTTTCAGTGCCCCAGGGTTGTTAACTGAGTGGAATCCATCTTCCTTGTTCCACCTTGCCATATCCAATCAGGGCTTCCAACTAACAAAAAAGTGGAAGTCTGAAGGCACTCTTTTCTCTCAACTGAATATAACTGCACACGAATACATCTCTATGAGTTCAATTAATTCATATTGATTATGGCCTTGGTGCTTTTATCATTCATCCAAGCTGATCACCTATTCATTAAAGTGCCCACATTCTGCGCCTTTAATAATGTGGCCTCTTCTCCGTCCTCTGTCACTTTCCCGTTTACCGCTATGCTGTTGTCACCCTGAATTTGCCTGCTGTAGAGCTCACCTGATTATTTTTTCTGTCCTTTGCGTTATTTAAAAGTAAACTCATCCTGATTCTTGGCCTGCGTTGAGCCATGCATTGATCCATTGCTGGTGTATATTGGCATGTACTTTCATGAGTTCCCCAGCATTGTAATTCAACTTTTTTGTCCTTGGTTACATTTCCTTGTGGACTTGGTTCTAACTTTCTAAATTCCACTTTAACAACATCTGTCATATTCTCCAACCCGCCCTCACTCTCCTCCCACACGTCACCCCAGTCCTTCAAGAGAGTTCCATCCCATCCTGTTTAATGCCTTTTTCTTTTGCTTACTGAAGTCTACACAATCATGCCTGTAGTCCCACATTGTAGGATTTGTTCCCTACACAATTCCAACTTTTCTCCCTATTTTTCTCAAATTTTCCTCAAAATTTTTGGTCACGATTCCATAAATAGTTTTAATCCATAAATGTATCAATATAAACCAGGGTGTTTTCCTTAAAGGTGTTATGTAGATGGCTTGTTAGTTAACTGCTGTTTCTTTTTAAGTATTTGTCCCAAATGAGAAACAATCCATTAATCGAAATGGGTACACTAGGCATGCTTCTCAAGTTTGGTGTTCACACAATGCCTTCAATGAGGCACTTCAATTGATTTCAATAGTTGTTGATATAAGTCCTTGGTCCTCATGGAAATGTTGCCATTTAACCTATAAAATTCTGGAAAAAACTTGTTAAAGTTTAATATATAACTAGTCCTATGTTTGAGTTATGTTATTGGTCTTCCCAGCTTTTAATCAAAACTAACTTATCGGACCTAAAATAAAACAAGATCAGGTTGCACTTGTGGCGATAGAAACTGGATGAGAGAGGTCATTAATTTAAAATGTTGTGTTTCTCCCGCTGCAGGTGCTGCTTGACCTACAATTTCTGTCTACATTTTTCATTTATAACTTGAAATTTTCAGCATCTTTGCCTTTTGTTAACTTTTCTGGTCTATTTTGTATCTCAGTTTCCTTATGTAGTGCAAAACAAATCCTGAAAAATACATTCATATTTTCTGTTGGAGTAGGGTAGCAGTTACTGTTCTGGAAGCTCAAATCTCTTTTTGCTTTCTCTTTAATGCAACCCCACTAAGACTGGGCCTTTAAAAAGCAATGTCTCTTTAATAGTGTGCCTTAGTTCAAGCTGACTCTTCTGTTTGTGAAATAGGTCCATGCCATACCTCTGCGATCTTCCTGGGTCATGACATGTGCATATGCACCTTCCGGTAACTATGTTGCTTGTGGTGGTTTGGATAACATCTGTTCTATCTACAACCTGAAAACCCGTGAAGGAAATGTCCGTGTCAGCCGTGAGCTGGCTGGGCATACAGGTAAGCATTCCTGTTAAACTACTTTGCCTTTGTTTGTTTCTTACGTCAGGTTGGGACCAGCATGGCAATGTTCTGTTTGTAATTCTGCTATTTCCTGTAATTAAAGTTCTGAAGCTATTCCAAAACAAAGCACCTTATTCCTTTTGGAATGGGTTTTTATGCCATCATCGTGTTACTTCAATATTCAGCAAATCTATGAAAGGCAAATCCATCAGAATCAAAAAAAGATGGTCCTATTTGATGTGCTCCAGACTACACACAAGTCTTATCTTTCCATGGTCTATGTGCCTCGTGTTTTCTTTGTCTATTTGCTGTTGTCATTTACAATTTACTGTTCTATAGAATAATCGTGTGTTGCAATAGTGATCGGCAACTTTACAAGGGAAAGTAAAATATCTTACTAGAGCGGCTGAATTAGTCGACTTAAATTGTAAAGCGAACACAAATATAGTGTGGAACCAGGATTCTACAGGAAGACTGAAAGAAAGGGTGGTAATAAAGAGTGCAAGGAAATTTAAAGGCTGGTTTTAAGCAAATTTGAAGGCTGGTTTTGTCCCCATTCTCTTGAAATATTTCTCTCTCCATCCACTTCAAATGACGGATACCATACAGCTGGAAAAGTTGATAGCTTGAGAGGATCATTGAATATGTATGTGCATATTGCCAAATTACTGTAAACTTGAGTTAAAGTCTACAGGAGCAAGATTATTAAAGATATATGCAAACTTTTGCATTTTTGTATATCCTTTTTATTTTATTGATTACCACTTTAACTGTTGCTACTTACAGGTTACCTGTCCTGTTGCCGTTTCCTGGATGATAACCAAATTATAACCAGTTCAGGAGATACCACCTGGTTAGTATTGAAACTACATTGATAATCCTGCTGAACAGATCCATCTTTTATGTTTACCTTGTCAAATGGATACCTTACTTTCCTATTCAGAGTTGTGCAGCAACATTTGAAAGTTTAAGCATATCCAATGCTATATATATTTTGTCTGCTTTGAAAGGTAACTGAAAAGTGTTCTTAAAAAGCAAAAAAGATGAGAGAAAACAATTCCTGAACAGTTCCACTGCAATTTTAGTGACTCTTTAGCTCAAGGGACTAAATGGCCCATTAAATAGTCATAGCTACACTGCACATAAACAGGTTTTCAATCAAGTTGTCTTCCTGAGCTAGTGCCATTTGCCTGAGATTGGCTCAAACCTCGCAACCTTTTCTCTCCGTTCTGTGCAACTGATTTTTAAATGTTGTAATTGTATCTGCCTCCACCACTTTCTTAGGCTGCTTGTTCCATATGTCTACCACCCCCTGTGAAAAATATGTGCCTTGGGTCCCATTTAAATCTTTCCCTCTGGCTTTAAATCTGAACCCTCTAGTTTTAGACTCCCCTGTTCTGATAAAGACTGAGACCAGCTAACTTATTCACTGGCTCATGATTTTATATGCCTCCAAGGACACCCCTCAAAATTCTACACTCCTGGGATTAATCCAAGACTATTCAATCTCTCCTTGTAACTCAAGCCCTTCAGTCATGACATCCTCCTGAATCTCTTCTGCACCCTTTCCAGATTAACGACATCCTTCCTATAGCTGGGCAACCAGAACAGCGCACAATGTGGTCTCATCAACAACAAATTAGTCAAATGTCTCTGCCATAACCTCTGCAATTTTCTTCTTCTCACAATGTCATAGAGTACACTGGGTCAGACCCAAGGGATTTGTCAACCTTAATATGCCTTAATACTACCAGATCTTCCTTTTCTAATGTCGATATGTTCCAAGACATCATTATCATCTCCTTTATTTCCTTAACCTGCGTGACCTTCTCCACTCCAATTCACTGTTCTTTTAATCATGTTGCCTAATTCAAATTTGAGTGTGACAGCCTTCATAATCATTATCTGAAAGCAATACTGGAATCTCAAATCTGTGCAGATTTAAGCACGCCTTGATGTAAATGAGGGTAGAAGCAATAGGTAGCAAGGTGAAAAGTAAAAGTGGCAGGCAGACAAATCCAGGGCAAAAATCAAAAAGGGCCACTTTTCAACGTAATTGTATAAGGGGTAAGAGTGCTGTAAAAACAAGCCTGAAGGCTTTGTATCTTAATGCAAGGAGCATTCGTAATAAGGTGGATGAGTTGAATGTGCAGATAGTTATTAATGAATATGATATAGTTGGGATCATGGAGACATGGCTCCAGGGTGACCAAGGCTGGGAGCTGAACATCCAGGGATATTCAATAGGAGGGATAGACAGAAAGGAAAACGAGGCGGGGTAGCGTTGCTGGTTAGAGAGGAGATTAACGCAATAGAAAGGAAGGACATTAGCTTGGAGGATGTGGAATCGATATGGGTAGAGCTGCGAAACACTAAGGGGCAGAAAACGCTAGTGGGAGTTGTGTACAGGCCACCTAACAGTAGTAGTGGCGTTGAGGATGGCATCAAACAGGAAATTAGAAATGCGTGCAACAAAGGTAAAACAGTTATAATGGGTGACTTCAATCTACATATAGATTGGGTGAATCAAATTGGCAGGGGTGCTGAGGAAGAGGATTTCTTGGAATGTATGTGGGATAGTTTTCTAAACCAACATGTAGAGGAACCAACGAGAGAGCAGGCTATTCTAGACTGGGTATTGAGTAATGAGGAAGGGTTAGTTAGCAGTCTTGTTGTGCGTGGCCCCTTGGGCAAGAGTGACCATAATATGGTTGAGTTCTTCACTAGGATGGAGAGTGACAATGTTAATTCAGAAACAAGGGTCCTGAACTTAAAGAAAGGTGACTTTGAGGGTATGAGACATGAATTGGCCAAGATAGACTGGCAAATGATTCTTAAAGGGTTGACGGTGGTTATGCAATGGAAGGCATTTAAAAACTGCATGGATGAACTACAACAATTGTTCATCCCAGTTTGGCAAAAGAATAAATCAGGGAAGGTAGTGCATCCGTGGATAACAAGGGAAATCAGGGACAGTATCAAAACAAAAGATGAAGTGTACAAATTAGCCAGAAAAAGCAGCCTACCAGAGGACTGGGAGAAATTCAGTCCAGCAGAGGAGGACAGGCGAATTGATCATGGGGAACAAGGACATGGCAGACCAATTGAATAACTACTTTGGTTCTGTCTTCACTAAGGAAGACATAAATAATCTGCCGGAAATAGCAAGGGACCGGGGGTTAAATGAGATGGAGGAACTGAGTGAAATCCAGGTTAGCCGGGAAGTGGTGTTAGATAAATTGAATGGATTAAAGGCCGATAAATCCCGAGGGCCAGATAAGTTGCATCCCAGAGTACTTAAGGAAGTAGCCGCAGAAATAGTGGGTGCATTAGTGATAATTTTTCAAAACTCTTTAGATTCTGGAGTAGCTCCTGAGGACTGGAGGGTAGCTAATGTAACCCCACTTTTTAAAAAGGGAGGGAGAGAGAAAACGGGGAATTACAGACCAGTTAGTCTAACATCGGTGGTGGGGAAAATTCTGGAGTCAGTTATTAAAGATGGGATAGCAGCACATTTGGAAAGTGGTGAATTCATTGGACAAAGTCAGCATGGATTTATGAAAGGTAAATCATGTCTGACAAATCTTATATAATTTTTCAAGGATGTAACTAGTAGAGTGGATAAGGGAGAACCAGTGGATGTGTTATATCTGGACTTTCAGAAGGCTTTCGACAAGGTCCCACATAAGAGATTAGTATGCAAACTTAAAGCACACGGTATTGGGGGTTCAGTATTGATGTGGATAGAGAACTGGCTGGCAGACAGGAAGCAAAGAGTAGGAGTAAACGGGTCCTTTTCAGAATGGCAGGCAGTGACGAGTGGGGTACTGCAAGGCTCAGTGCTGGGACCCCAGCTATTTACAATATATATTAATGATCTGGATGAGGGAATTGAATGCAACATCTGCAAGTTTGCAGATGACACGAAGCTGGGGGGCAGTGTTAGCTGTGAGGAGGATGCTAGGAGGCTACAAGGTGACTTGGATAGGTTGGGTGAGTGGGCAAATGCATGGCAGATGCAGTATAATGTGGATAAATGTGAGGTTATCCACTTTGGTGGCAAAAACAGGAAAGTAGACTATTATCTGAATGGTGGCCTATTAGGAAAAGGGTATTGATTTTGGATATCAGCCATTGAAAGTAGGCATGCAGGTGCAGCAGGCAGTGAAGAAAGCAAATGGTATGTTAGCATTCATAGCAAAAGGATTTGAGTATAGGAGCAGGGAGGTTCTACTGCAGTTGTACAGGGTCTTGGTGAGACCACACCTGGAGTATTGCGTACAGTTTTGGTCTCCTAATCTGAGGAAAGACATTCTTGCCATAGAGTGAGTACAGAGAAGGTTCACCAGACTGATTCCTAGGATGGCAGGACTTTCATATGAAGAAAGACTGGATAGACTCGGCTTGTACACGCTAGAATTTAGAAGATTGAGGGGGGGTCTTTTAGAAACGTACAAAATTCTTAAGCGGTTGGACAGGCTAGATGCAGGAAGATTATTCCCGATGTTGGGGAAGTCCAGAACTAGGGGTCACAGTTTAAGGATAAGAGGGAAGCCTTTTAGGACCGAGATGAGAAAATCATTTTTTACACAGAGAGTGGTGAATCTGTGGAATTCTCTGCCACAGAAGGTAGTTGAGGCCAGTTCATTGGCTATATTTAAGAGGGAGTTAGATGTGGCTAAAGGGATCAGGGGGTATGGAGAGAAGGCAGGGTTGGGATACTGAGTTGGATGATCAGCCATGATCATATCGAATGGCGATGCAGGCTCGAAGGGCCGAATGGCCTACTCCTGCACCTATTTTCTATGTTCTGATTTCTCAAATTAAATATATAGGAAAGTGTCGTTATTGAAATATTATTTTAATTTGCATATATATATCGGTGTGTGTGTATATTTATGAAAAGTGAGGTTGTTAATATACTCATCAATTGCTCATGTTATACTTTTGTCAATTAATCGGAAGTCTTTCCTCCCACCTTCTATCATCAGTGCTCTTTGGGATATTGAAACTGGGCAGCAAACAACCACATTTACTGGCCACACTGGTGATGTCATGAGCCTTTCTCTTGCCCCTGATACAAGGCTTTTTGTCTCCGGTGCTTGTGATGCGTCAGGCAAACTTTGGGACATTCGAGAAGGCATGTGCCGACAGACCTTCACTGGACACGAGTCTGATATAAATGCTATTTGTGTAAGTTTAGCTTTTTCTTTAGTGCATATATGTATGGTTGAGATACTGTTCACCTTTCACCGTGAGACAATTCGTTTTGTAAAATATCCATTTTCATTTAAAAATGGCATAATATAAGATTTTTAAAAATAGTTGCCACAAGACTGTCCCCGGTTTTCTTAGTTAAAATAAACACATTTTTTGATGTGGTATGATTGCAAAATTTCTCACTGAAATAGGCAGTAATTGCAATGAAGGTACACAAAAATGCTGGAGAAACTCAGCGGGTGCAGCAGCATCTATGGAGCGAAGGAAAATAGGCAACGTTTCGGGGTCTGAAGAAGGGTTTCGGCCCGAAACGTTGCCTATTTTCCTTCGCTCCATAGATGCTGCTGCACCCGCTGAGTTTCTCCAACATTTTTGTGTACCTTCGATTTTCCAGCATCTGCAGTTCCTTCTTTAACACAGTAATTGCAATGAACTGTTTGTTTTGCATAGAAATCTGCCTCTGCAAAAAAATGTGTGGTTCAGACTGAATTGGGACAGATCTTGGAAGTTTTTTCTTGTGCTGCTTTGCCATCAAAGTTTAAAATTGTGTCGCGATTACCAGAAGATTCATGCTCTTTCAGGTTGCTTAAATATAGCTTTCAGATTTAATTGCACATGGTGCCTGAAAAGCAGAATACATTTTCCCCTCAATCTTCGCCCCAACATTCAAAATTTGACCTATCTTCAGTCACATTCCTTGAGAAGTTTCTTAATTCAGCAGTTTGTGGGCCAGTCATTGGTTAAATCCCCAAATTTGCTCCATTTAAGTAGTTTGATTTTTCTAAGGCAGTCATAAGGTCCTTCCTCTAAATAGCATCATCAATGGAGCAGTTGGAAAGGATAAGAACCTAAAAACGCAAGAGAATCAGATAGATACTAATGGAAAACTGAGTAGCTTTTCAATGTCTGGCCATTTGCCAGTTTAATGTCAGTCTTTTGAATGTTAAACCGCAGGATATACACAAACCTATGAAGCAAAGGATTTATTATTGTCAGTATCATTCAGTTATCAGACTGCTTTGAGAAGGTTGCTATAAATTTACATTTCATTCATGACTACAGTTCAGAAAGACTTTATTGATTTAAAATATGTAGGATAAGCTTGTAAGTGGTGTGATATAAATGCAAGTCTCTTCCTAATTCCAGTTCTTCCCCAATGGAAATGCATTTGCGACTGGCTCGGATGATGCCACCTGCAGGCTGTTTGACCTGCGTGCTGATCAGGAGTTGATGGTGTATTCGCATGACAACATCATTTGTGGCATTACATCTGTGGCGTTCTCTAAGAGTGGTCGTCTCCTGCTCGCTGGCTATGATGACTTCAATTGCAATGTCTGGGATACTCTGAAAGCTGACCGTGCTGGTATTTGTTTCATACGAATTTTGTCATTATATCCTTCGATTATGAAAATATTCTCTTTGCTAGTAGTTCTGAATGTGATACTCGTTTATTCCCTGGAGAGATTCTTTACATCGTTTCTGCAAATAGTATTGAAATGTTAGCAATAAGTATTCAACATGATTGCAACCACATGGATTTATTAAGTATCAAAGATAAATTTAAACTAAATAATACTTTATTCATATTAACCTTGATCATTTGATAAATGAAGAGAATAATTTTTCGTATTCCATTTACTGTTGGTTCCCTCTCGTTCATCATGTACAAGCTGTAGTTGTGTTACAACTTTAGGCCTTGTGTTTCAGGAGTTCTGGCGGGCCATGATAACCGTGTGAGCTGCCTGGGTGTGACTGATGATGGCATGGCAGTGGCAACAGGATCGTGGGATAGTTTTCTGAAGATCTGGAACTAAACCTGTAGGTTTGTTGGCCTGTTGTACTTTTAACTAGCATTTCTGTCATTATTTTTCAGACTTGTTTCTTTTGCTGTGCTTGCTTTGGTGAAAATCTAGTATAAAAGCAAATCATTGCTTTCAATCCAGCTTGTGACTTTAATGCATGAAAATCAAATGAGTGTCTTTGCATCTCACATTGAAAATTTGGTTTTATCCTGCACTGGGTTCAGAGTTATGTTGAATATAAGTCTAGTCCACACACCGTTTAAACAATTTATATGTTGACGGCATTTCTTTTACAAGTAACTGGTCGCTCAGTTGGTCATCTGTGGTGTTCTAGGGAAAGTATCCCCATTTGTCGGTGAAATCTTTTATGTTAGCCTCCATTTCTTGGAATTCTATTTTGTAACAATCTTAAAAATTGTACTGGATGTCCTTGGTTATTTTGTGATAATAGTTCTGCAAGAAGAAAAACTTGTTGAAGCCAGGTGGCACAAATAGACATAGAAACATAGAAAATAGGTGCAGGAGTAGGCCATTTGGCCCTTCGAGCCGTTCAATATGATCATGGCTGATCATCCAAAATCAATACCCTGTTCCTGCTTTCTCCCCATATCCCTTGATTCCGTTTGCCCTAAGAGCTATATCTAACACTCTTGAAAACATCCAGTGAATTGGCCTCCACTACCATCTGTGCAGAGAATTCTACAGATTCACAACTCTCTGGGTGAAAAAGTTTTTCCTCATCTCAGTCCTAAATGGCCTACCCCTTATTCTTACACTGTAACCCCTGGTTCTGGACTCCCGCAACATCGGGATTTTTTTTCCTGCATCCCTGTCCAATCTCTTAAGAATGTTATATGTTTTTTATATGTATGTTTAAAATGTGGAATAATAAATAATCTTCCAGTATTACTGCAGGTCTCTGAAAATCTGCATTTTGCAGGGTGACTCTGGGAATGTGGAGAGAAAGGAACAAATTAACATGAACGCTTTCCTGCAGTTTCAGGGATAAATGCCTGACATTTCAAATGTTTAGTTCAGTGTTAGGCTGGGCCAGATTGAGTGGCTAGATATACTCCAAATCCGATGCTCATAAAGCAAGCTGATCAAGTTACTGAAAAAAGATATTTACAACCTTAGGGATGAACTGGGTGCTTGTTTTATTGGCACTTGGCTTGGGGTAAGGGATATTTGTACGCAAGTGAGCTTAATTGCAGTGTCAGCAAGGTAAAAATCTCTTTTCGAGGGTGGAAGCTGCCATGTTGAATAAATCAAATGCCCTGTAGAAAAGTTTCTTTTTAAAAGTGCACATTTCTAATACAATTTAAATCAATGTAAATTGAAAGTTAGCATTTTCCACTTGGCAACCAGATCCTGAGTTAGTGTACAACATCAAGAGTAATACATCCTCCATTCTAGCTTTATTAACCCCCTTGTTCAACTAGATATTTTGGGAATCACCAGCTGCCATTGTTTTCGTAAAATAAGGACCTTGTCCCACAATGTCTCTGCAAACTAGATCTGTACAAGGTTCCACGACAAAGATGTTTTCAAATGCAACTTTTTCAGTTGTTTGCAAGTTAATTAGCAATATTGATAAATTAACTTAACTTCTGTTGTGAAGCATTATCAACATTCCTCCCGTGCAAGCCGCAAGCAAGATTCATTCAGGTGAAGAACTTGCCCGATTGTGTTATCTGGTGCATTAGCGTTAGTTGAAAATTAGGCATAATTGCCATATACTTCCAAAACATTACCCTTCAGGCTTCATATGGGATTTTGGTGATGTAATCATTTAATAAAGCATCATAGATAACAATACCAAGTGCCATGGCATAGAAAGTTAAATTGTATGTATGTTTCCAAATGTCACCATAAGCGAGGAGGTACAGTACAGGAGTCATTATGAATTGTTTTCTTTCTAGATTGCAGACGAACTCCGAGGTGACTGGAAGATCATTCCACATTCAATTACGTTGCATATCCGATCCACTGATACTGACTTGGACACCCCCAACTTCAAAGGGCAAAATGTACTTTTAACCTTTGCTATAATGAAGAGCACAAAGTTAGACAACTTTAAATGGAAGATTCTGTGGTATAAATATGAGATTGCGCATTCATTTTGGGACCATTATTTTGTTTTGTCTTGAAAACACTATTATCCTGCAAAATACAACTTTAAAAGAAAACTTGGTAATCATGAATAAATCGCTAATTTTCTCAGTAGTTTAAAGTTTTAGCACCATGCGGGTTTGCTGCAGTTAAAGGTTTAAAAACTATGTTTTAACACGCATCTCAATTTTTAAGTTGTTTTTAGCTAAGGAATTTAAGTATGACATTTTCTGGAAAACAAGGGAGTCCTTGAGCAGCATCATTCTGGTTTGTCAATGACTGTAAATTAGTATCAGGCTCTTTTTTGGTCATGTCCTGTCATGGACCTTTCGTTGCACAAATATTGCGAATGAAATATGTTGAAACTAAACTAACTAAGACACACAGTCATAGTAATGAATGCTTGTTTTTAAAATGTAATTTTTTTCACCCCTCTACACTTTTAGTGGGTAACATAGAAAAATGAAAACTCCCCAATAAATTTTAAGCTGACTGGTTTCTTGGTAAAGTTGCTCAGGGCCCACAGAATCTCTGTGCTTACAAGAGATTCCTGCTTTTAGCAGCTGCAGATGTCCTGTGCTTGAATTTGGTCAATGTGTGTATCAAATGATGTAAGTTCAATGTTGAAAATAATCTTGAAATTTCTAAGTTAATTTTTTGGGGGAGTTTTTTTGTTTTTCCTTTTACCATGGGTTTACTCTTATAGAAGCATGCTGTAGAATTGCAAACAGTGGGATTAAGTCAATAGATATTCTTTTATGACACACCTGTTAAATTGTAACCATTGTAACCATGGCTACTCTGTGCATAATGAAGAATAAAAGGCTATGCACTTTTTCGAGTAGCGCCGTCACAACAAACTTGACCCGTTTAAACGATCTTCACAAATGATTCTCACACAAACCATCCTGTTTATCCAATAAAAATAAAAATTTGTAGAAAGCTTAATGTTAGAATCATTTTGTACGGGACAGGTTTCTGGCTTTCTGAATAATTGATGGCAGAAGTTTCTGCAGCCATACTTTACTGTAAACAGAAGTGCTCTTTACTAGCATTTAGTAGCTTTTCCATTCTATCCCTGCAAAATTGTACAGATGTGCTGTAATTGTGCGTAGGCCTAAATAGGCAACTCTCCATTAATTCTGTAGGTCTTTCCTCATACTTTCCTTTTGCCTTTTGTATTTAATTTTAAAGTCGGTGTACTACAAGAAAGCTGGATGCAAGATAGATACTATATTAAAATGTACTGTTATTTAAGATGTAATAAAGCAGTTTGACACGAGTGATGTCTTGGCTGGTTCCTTTAATGTATTTCCTTAGAATTGTCTTATTAGAAATTTCCAAAAACTAAATTTAAAGACATTTATAATAACTAATGCCCATTCCTACCCTGCTTCCAGTTATGAGATGGAGCATCTGCAATGCTTCATGCATAGTTTCAGTACCGCATGGGAGGGCATGATGTATCTGACCACTTAGTAGCGTAATTGACTGAATAACTAAAACGAACTAGATACTTAGCAATCGCAGCATAAACACTAACTCCAGAAGATTTGTCTCCAGTGTTGACTTCATTCACCTTTGCAAAGCTTTCTCACTAGTGCACAATATCATGTACACTGTACCTTGTATGTTGCATGCTATGAATGTAATGTATGATTTCTAGCCACAAAAATTGGATTAATAAAACAAATCGGATACTAACCTCGTTACCAGTGTCAGACAACCTGCTGTCATTTTTCTCAACTGCTTGTTTATGCTGTAATTTTATTTTCACTGCTCTTGGGGCAGCTGTTGCCAGTTGATGTATGGCACTCTACCCGTGGTAATTTCTCTGCAATAGATCTAAATTACTGAATTACCAGGTTAATTTTAAAGTCAGTGCACCACAAGAAAGGTAATCTTGTGAGCAGTTGACCCATGATCTTTTGCAGAATGATCATGGGGTAAGCTGAAGATCTGACCCAAAACACTTTTGATATATCCTAAAACATCTTTCCATACAATTAATTTACTAGATCTAGGAATAGGGATGAATCGAATGATATGTGTGCAATCTGTCATTTTGTTTAAAAATTAAGGTTGTATTTATGGAATGAGCTCATCACTGACAGGATCAACATTTATTGCACAGAAGGCAAAGTGCTGGAGGAACTTGGCGGGTCAGACAGCATCAGTGGTGGGAATGGACAGGACGTTTCAGGTCGGGACCCTTCATTCAGATTGATTTGGGGGGGCTGAGCATTTACTGTCTTTCATTTCTCCGCAAGAAACTGATGAGCGTCACCTTGTTCTTCTGCAGTCGAAGGTGAAGATGTTCCCGCAGTGCAGTTGGATAGTGTATTGCAGGAATTAGATCCAGCACTGATGAAACTGTTATATTTCTATGTCGGGGTGTGATTTGGAGGGATATATACTGGTGATGGTGATCCCCTGCACCTGTTTTTCTTGTGAAGGTGGTGGGTTGGAAGGTACTATTGAAGTTGCCTTGATGTTTTTATAAATCCATTGTAGTTGTGTGCAGTGGCACTGTCCTGGTGGAGGAGAGATAGAGTGCCAGTCAAGTGGGCTGCTGTGTCCTACATTCATGGAAGAAAATGGACAATATTCCTTGCATTGTGCTATGTAGATAATGGAAAGGATTTGGCTAGTCATGAAATGAGAGATGCCAGTGGACATCCAACCTCAGACTTGCTCTTGTAATCACAATCTGGTTGATCCAATTAATTTTCTGGTCAATGCCAACATTGCCATTCACCTTGTGAGACGTGGGGGACCAAGGATTGTTCAGATTCATCTTGTCATTGTGTGGCACTTACCAGGTTTGATTGTTGGCTCCAACATATCCGTGCATGCTGTCTTCTGGCCTGCATCTTGCTGGTTGTAGGCAAGGGGCAGTTTCATGTTCTGAGAAGTTGTGGATGGAATTGGGCATCTTTGCTTCTCACCTTATGATGGCAGAAAGATGAATCTAGATAGTTAGCTAACCTAGAACTGATAGGAGAAACCTCTATCAGCAACAAACTAGAGTCCAATCAGTGGGGTTTCTCCTACATTCCCATTTGGGAACCTAATTTCAGTCCTCACAAAATCAATGCCCAGTTAGCCATTCAATTGAATTGATGGGACATTTTTATACTTTTAAAAATTAATTTTCTTGGATCTGGATAAAAGGTTTTGTTCAGAAATATTTGTAACTCATGGTTCACATCAACTGATGCATTCAATGGAAGATAGAATGATTTTCATGTATCAATTGATCAATAATCAATGGTCTAAAAAAACTTGCAACTACAATGTTACTGGAAGGAATAGTTCCACAGCACTTCATTGGTTGCCTAATGAAATATAATAGGGGCCTGCTAATGTAATACTCCAAATTTTGCTTTTGTGTGAAGTTGTCAGTGAGCAAGTGATTGCCGCCTCAGCATTTTCAGAAATCATTTTTATTTTTATATAGGTGGTCTGTGAAATCACGAAAGTATGACAGGCAGGAAACCCTATTAAACTGAGATTCCACTTGTCAGTTTTGGAGCTTTGCATTGACGAGGAGCCTCTGCATAAGAAGCCATTTGAAACATGAAATTTCCATATCCGTACCTTTGTTTCAAATAAGGATGTTGTTTGTTCAGTTTCCAAGGATTTCAAAATCATTGGGTTGTATCAGTATTTAATTCCCTACCAAATTGTTACTAGTTTTAGCTATTTTTTTGAGTCGGTTGTTGCAATGAGTATACTTCATAATGTACCAATTCTGTGGGGGGGGGGGGGGGTAAATAGGTCAAGATTTGAGCTTGCTCGTGGTGTGAACAATGAGTCGTCACCAAATACAATACTTCAGTCCTTGTCTTTTTCTCCCCTTTAAGATACATCTATGTTATTTTTCTTACCAACTGTTGTGGCAGTGAGTTTCCTATCTTAGTAATTCTGGGTAACCAAGTTTCTATATTGCTATTGAATTCATTTTGGGGCTAATTGGAGCCTCTTGCATTCATGATCATTGGTTTCAGATTTTCTTCCACCCAGCCCCATCTTTACTCTCCACATGTGTGAAAACTACTGCCATTGGCCTTTGGGGAGTTAACAGGTGTGCAGGAAGGGTTGGGAGGGGCAAAAAGAAGCTGGTGAAATAGAGAGCAGGCCAACCGTGTAAGAGTGTGAGGAGAAAGATGGCTCATTCCCACTTTTGGGGGCAGTGTGGGCTTAGAGTGGAATCGGTCACCGGTCCTCATGGCACTTGGCCAGGTAAGGAGACAGGACAGTTTGGGAGGAATGTGGGCTGAACATGGGAAAATAGGACCAGCTTAGGTGTGGTACCTCAGTCGGTAATGATGAGTTAGACTGGTGTATTTAAATGTTGTATGACTCTAACCCTTGAAATAGTGACAAGTGTTACATATCTGATGGATGATGTGATAGAGTGAGCAAGGTAGAAAATGTTCCACCTCAATTTTTTTTGTGTGCAATTACAATATCCTTTTGGAAAAGATGTGCTAAAAATTAGCCAAACAAATTCCAACTGATGGTAAAACTTATCAAATGGATCACCACAAACATTTGTGAAGTTTCCAGCCAATTTGAGACCTCTTTGAAGAATGAAATGAAAACGAGCCTGGAGCTCATTAAGTGCCACACCAAGGACACTTAGCCGGGGTGTGTTGAACTGTAATGGGACTGCAGGAGCCCTGGAGAATGTCTCAGCTCTGCTGCTGTTATCTGTTTATCAAAACAAGGGAGTGTCATTTGGTCTCCACTCAGCGCTGCCTTCAGCAGAGATATTTGTTACCTACTGACAGGAAAGAATATTTGATCAAATTAGCAAGAAGTTTAGAGATACAGTACGGAAACAAGCCCTTCGGCCCATCGAGTCCGCACTGACCAGTGATCCCTACACCTTAACAATATCCTACACACACTAGAAACAATTTGCAATTTTACTAAATCTAATTAGCTTACAAACCTGTACGTCTTTGGAGTATGGGAGGAAACCAGAGCAGCCGGAGAAAACTCACGGAGGTCATGGGGAGAATGTACAAACTCCATGCAGTCAGGATTGAACCCGGGTCTCTGGCGCTGTAAGGCAGCGACTCTACCACTGTGTACCCTGCTGCCATGTGCTGAGAAAGAATTATAGATTTCTAGTTCTGCAGGTGGGAATCCATGCACTTTCCGTGCTCCTTTAATGTCAACATCAGCTGAATGTAGCGATCGACTTGGATTCTAAGCTGCGGGTAAACTGTTTAGTTTTGTGGTCCATAGCACCATTCCTAATGTTTTTGCAATAAAGTATTACAAGCAACAAGCCATCAGTGCACATTGTACTGACCCTGAGTGGTGAAATATTTGCCATCCGGTCAACGACAAACCTTCCCAAGGGTTGCGAGTGCCAGATCAACTGAGAGTGTTGCAAAATTCTTTGCCTGTTTAAAGATTTAAAATTAAAGTTGCATAATTAGTATGGGCTAGTGCAAAAGCACTGGTTTGAAGGAATGGCTAAGATCTGTCTGCAATATAAATACGCTCAATCAGATCCCTTGGCCTGTCTCTAGCAATCAAGGCAATTATCACTTTATTCTCATGTGTACCAATGGTACAGTGAAATATATATATTACATGTAGACATCAGTGCGATTATTGCCATACATAGACAATACCCGATTAAGTACCTCATGCGTTAAAACAGCTCACTGAGTCCATATTGCAATAGTCGCCAGATTTTGGCACCATTTTACGCAGTCCAAGCTGGCCATAAAGGCCCATTGCAGCCATCACCTCAATGGATAGATTCATGCATAGAGAAGTGACCTGCCTACAGCTCGCAACCAAAAAGCAAAATGCATGCTACGGGTAGAGGAAAACTCGATTGCTGTTTGTGCTCTGTTCAAAGGTCGATTTTTTTTTTTAGTTCCCAAAGGAACATAACATAATGATATGAATATGATATATATATATATATGAATATAAAGCACATGTGTACCAGGATCTCCAGCTTTGGCCCTTGCCCTATCTTTTCAAAGAAGCTATGGATCTTAGAAATTCACATGTTTTGGACTTAATGTCTCTCGCGACAGGCAGCTCTGGCAGTTCAACACTCCCTCCATCTTCACTTGGAGACTCTGTGCAGCACTCCCTGCACACTGGAGACTCAGACAGAGCGGTACTCCCTCCTTACTGGATACTGACTGTGCGCCACTCACTCCCTGCACACTGGTGACTCGCCGTGCGGCACTCACCCCCTATTCACCAGAGAGTTTTTCCAACGGATCTCTGGAAGATTTGAACCAAACCCTTCTACCTCAGAACTAATAGACTAACCAGGGGCTGACACTGATCAAGACAGAGTGCAGCCTCAACTAAATATTTTGTGTTTTTTAAGGAAATGTGCTATTAGAAGGAAATAATACTTTCCAATAGACAAAGAGAAACTTCTGGGGCTGTTCAACAACTGTGGTGAGAGGGACAGTGCTAACATTTTAGTTGAACAGCCTTCCACCAGAACTGTACTTTAACATGTGTGTTTGCAGAGGAGGGTGGAGAGGAAACTTGCCATCACGTTAATTCTTTAACCCTCTGCCCCTTCGGCCTCTGCCCTACAATGGCTCAATGAAACCCAACATTAGATTGAAGAACAACACCTTATCTCTACCTGGGCATGCTTTGAGACAGAATTAAAAGCCTTGTGTCACCTGAGCAATCTCCAGCCATTGCACATTCTCTTTATTTTACCCCCTTTAGGGGAATCGAGAACTATGGAGTATAGGTTTAAGGTGAGAGTGGAAAGATTTGATGGGAACCAGAGGCAACATTTCACATAGAGGTTAGTGGGTATATGGTACGAGCTGTCAGAGGAAGTAGTTGAGGCAGGTACAATAGCGACATTTAAAAAATACTAGACTGAGGCCTCACACGGGAGGCCTGGTCCCCCAATTCCCCAGTCCCCAACCCATTCTCCAATGCAATATCCCACCACTCACCTGTTTCCCCAACGCAGCCGTGTGGGGGGAGGGGGTTTGTGGGGGGAGGGGGTGGTGTGAGGGAGGGGTTGTAGGGGAGGGGGGGGTGGGCTCACCGGCTCCGGACTCACTCAGCGGCTCCCATCCTCAGCCCCTGCTGCGCTCACAGCCCCCGCCCGCGAACACAGCCCACACTCCGTTCATTGAGCTTTTATCTCGGCACCGGTGATTGACAGCGGGTGCCGGACAGACCAATAACATTTGTAAGATTTGACCGATCGGAACAAAACTTGGTGCGCTTGGAGCAGAGGAGAACGGCGAGTAAGGTGGCGGAAAATCCTAGCGATATAGGGTACCATTTTTGAGCAAATTTAAAAACAATGCAAACCGGAAGAGGACAAGATGAGAGTTTTAGTAATAGTATAGATAGATAGAAGAAGATATAGATAGAAGAAAGAATAGAAGATAGAATAGTAGGTAGGTAGGTAGGTAGGTAGATAGATAGATAGATAGATAGATTTGTTTGTTTGTTTGTTTGAACAGGAACGGGACAGGAAAGGTTTAGAGAAACATGGACCAAACGAGGAGAAATGGGAACGGCATGGATGGGGCATCTTGATCAGCATCAAGGAGTTGGGCCAAAGGGCCTGTTTCCATGACTATGACAATGCAGCTCAAACACTTTTTACAGTGACCCTTAACATTAATTCTATTTTCCATCCCACAGATCCTGATTGAGTAACCAGAACATGCACTGCATATATTTCAGTTTTTTAGCATCTGCAGTGTTTTTCTTTGATTATATCTACAGATGTCATTTTGCGAAACACTTTCCTATTTTAATATGAAGATAACAACATGGGTATCATGGAACACAGAAATGAATAAAGAAGCAAAGAACTGCAAATGCTAGTTTACAAAACCCACAAAAACGCTGGAGTATCAGCGGATCAAGAGGGCTCGCATAGGCGACGGTTCGGGTGAGGGCCCTTCTTCCGAGTGATTGTAGTAGAGAGGAGAGCTGGGGACGTGGCAAAGTCTGACGAGTGATAGGTGGATGCAGATGATGGGAGGGGGCTGATGGGTGGACAAATCTCTAACCTTGTTTCATCTCTACCTTCTACAATCAGTCGGAAGAAGGGTCCCAACACGAAATGTCATCTATCTGTGACCTGAGATGCTGCCTGGCCCACTGAGTTACTCCAGCACTTGTGTGTTTTTGGATACAACACGAACGATATCATTGGGTAATGAGACGGCCACATACCATTGGGAGGGTGAATTTTATTGGGACTGTGCAAGATAGCTCGACTTGAAGTGCTGAAATTGACAGCGTCGGGATTAGTCTCACTGCCGTGGTGTCACGTTGCACACACAGCTGTGATGTGAATTCTGCATCGATCCTGTCACATACCACACGCTGCGAGCAGCTGCCACAGGATTACAATTACAGTGTTGTGTTTCACTCCCAGCATTTCAGCAGAAAGATTCAGTCGATATTCTCATTATTTTCTCAGGCTTTGCAGAGATATTGGTGAAGAACCATGTGCGCAGCGTTAAAGTTGCTGCCTTACAGCGCCAAAGACCCGAGTTTGATCCCGACTACGGGTGCTGTCTGTACAGAGTTTGTACGTTCTCCCCGTGACCACATGGGTTTTCTCTGGGTGCTCCAGTTTCTTCCCACACTTCAAAGACGTAAAATTTTGTAGGTTAATTGGCTTCAATAAAAATTGTCCCTAGTGTGTAGGAAGGATAGTGCTAGTGTATGGTGGACCCGAAGGGCCTGTTTCTGCGCTGTATCTCTAAACTAAACTAAACCAGGGTTTTGCCTGCCTGTGGCATCCTTACATCCAGCGAGGCCTGATTGGGGAGATCAAAGCTTAGACCAGGCGTCAATCTGGGCTTGTATGAAGAGGTTCTAAAAACACGTTATGCAAAGAGTTGTCTGATGTCCTGGTTCACATTTATCACGGAACAGCACAGGAACAGGCCCTTCGGCCCACAATGTCTGCCGACCATGATGCCAAATTAGACTAACCCCACCCATCTGCATGGTGCGATGGTCCATATCGCTCTATTCCCTGCATGTTCATGCCTCTTAAACGCTACTTTCATGTCTGTCATCACCCCTGGCTGCATGTTACAGGCACCCACCATACTCTCTCTGTAAAAATCTTGTCCTGCACATCACTTAAACCTTGCCCCTCTCACTTTAAAGCTATGTACTTCAACCAACTTTAATAAACTAGTGAACTGGCAATTTACTTTCCACTTCATCCGTATGTTCACTATATTGAGGCAATGAGCGAGCTGCACGACAAGACTCCCTGATGGTGAATCGTGGACTGGTGGAGGCCATCGAGTCGGTGCCCACATTCGTGTTTAGTATTGAAATATCCTTGGTGAATGTTACAATGAACATCCCCGAAACATTAATGACCTATATGTAGCAGGCTCAGTCTGAAGAAGGGTCCAGGCCTGAAATGTCACCTATCCATGATCCCCAGAGATGTTGTCTGAGCTGCCGAGTTATTCCAGCACTTTGTCACAAGTGGTTTCACCATAAAACTAGGCGCCGATGACCACGGTCTGTACCAGCGAACACTTCTTCACCAGCTTCCGTACCGTCCAGTTGACACAGCTGTTGTTGTGGCTCACGTTGTAGTCCCCTGGCCGACAGCACATTTTTCAGGCCGCCACCACCAACAGGACTCACTCAGTCACGGTGGAGCTCCCTCACCCCTCACCGTCCACCTCACACTTCTTCCTATCGGCAGTCGCTTTGTCCACTCGGTCACTTCCCCCATCTACCACTACTGCCCTATCTTTGCTACTGCCTCCTCCTCCTTCCCCCTCAGAAACCCCAGAGAAGGAGGAAGAAGGGTCTGTGGAGGGTGGAGCGGACAAAGAGACGGTCGTCAGAAAGAAGCAGCAGCTGGTGAGCCGTGGTGACCGAGAGCGGCCCCGAAGAAACACTGCGGGCCAGAGGCCACGACATGAGCCACAACAACAGCCGCATCAACCAGACGGCAGCTGGTGAAGAGGGGCTCGCTGGTGCACCCTGTGGAAAATGTCGGCAACTCGGCCGGGAATTGCTCTCCACCGCCTCCCATGTTCTCACTCGCCTTCCCTGTGTCACACCGACAGTGGCAGAAACTGGAAGATCAGTGAGCCCGCGGGGAGGTGGCGCTTTTATATCTGTGAGGAGGTGAACGGGAAGCCCTCTCCATCCTCCCCCTGCAAGAACACAGGTCACTCAGACCACCTACTCTGTATAAGGGTCCCGACCCGAAACGTCACCCATTCCTTCTCTCCAGACATGCTGCCTGTCCCGCTGAGTTACTCCTGCATTTTGTGTCCACCTTTTATGAATTGTTTACGTAAGTGGAAGTTTACGTCCGTCCCCTGTTACATAAATCAGGGAGTGCCTGTAATCCAAAAGAGCCCAGAGTGTGGATCAGTCCAGCAATTCACCTCTCATTGACTTTATAAATAAGGGGATTAATAATGATCTGAGCTTGCACTGAGGGTTATGTGTTGCTGCAACAAATTTCATTTAACCACAGAAAGATTTGGCTGGTTTTCCTGTGACGAATATTGTTGGTCACAGCTTTCAGCTGCTGTGGTTTTGGGAACGTAAATCTGAATCGTGGTGTGATTGGAGGTACAATTATTATTCGTTCTTTTTCTTGCACTGGGAATATTTGGGAGGCAAGTCGGGCAAAACAATATATATTTATATCACATGTGTGTGATGTTATTAAATGTTCCAAAGCATCGCGCAAATGGACCGGATGAAAACAGCTGAGGGCAACTGAGCACAAAAACTCCAGCAGGCGAGCAACGGCAGTGCAAATACTCAAACCTCTTCCATGTCTTGAGACCTGTTATATTTTGGAGGACTATCGGTGGGAAACACCTTCACAAACTGAGATAACAATAAACAGACCCTTCACCCTACCATATCCATGGCAACCGTTGGCATACTGGGTTGTCCCATTTGCCTACAGATGGCCCATATCCTGATAAACTCTTCCTACTCATATATCTGCCCAATGTCTTTTAAACGTGGTGATTGTAACTGCTTCTATAGCTGGCTCTGGAGTGTTCCTTCTATAGAATCCTCAGAGGAGTTTACAATGATAAGTCTTGAAACTATTCCAATTTATTATGCAATATTTTTGCCATAATTATTCATTTCAAATACTCTTTCACTGCAGACTGGTATTTGTGTTTGAAGATACATCACCTTGCTGAACAGCTTGACATAAGAAAGGGCTGGAGTATCTCAGCAGGCCAGGCAGCATCTCTGGAGAAAAAGGATGGGTGGCGCTTCGGGTTGGAACCTTTCTACAGACTTCAGAACATGCACGATGTTGGGATTGGGTTGCTGTTGTGTTTTGGGGAGTAAATGATCCCATCTCCTGGATGTGAAGCTTGTCCCAGGATATGCGGCGTTGTCGATGACTCCTCGGTGCCCCCTGCTGGACATAAGCACTGAGACAAAAGCAAGATGAAGGCACAAGAAACTGCAGAACCTGGTTTACAAAATAAGGCACAAAGTGCTGGAGTAACTCAGCGGGTCAGACAGCATCTCTAGAGAACATGGATAGGTGACATTTTGGTTCCTTTTGTTTCGAGTCTCTCTTTCATCTATCGTTCCCACCCCCTACCCCCCCCCCCCTATAAGCAGTGCAATGAAGGGTCCTGACCCAAAACATCATCTATACATGTTCTCCAGAGATGCTGCCAGGCCTGCTGAGTTATTCCAGCACTTTGTCTTTTCTTGAGACAAAAGTACACTCCGCAGCCCAGTCAAAGAGCTGTGCAGCTTGCAAATTCGGCCCATCGTATCCATGCCAATCAAGATGGCATAACTGTACTGGTCCCATTTGCCTACATTTGGCCCGTATAACTTTACAACTCCTCCCCCTTCTGTCATGGGGTAGACTGCCCCCCCCCCCCCACCCCTGCCCCCCCCCATCCCTCTCCCCAATCTTTGCACATCCCCAATCCTTTCCACTCGTCATTTGAATTTCATGAATCTTGTGTTGACAGATCAATTTCCCTCCTGGGATAAATAAAGTTCTATCGTATTGTATCGTACCCTTCAAAAACCTTCCTATCCGTATATCTGTCCAAATGTCTGTTAAACATGGTGAGTGTATCGACATCTATAGCTTCCTCTGGCAGCTGCTTGCAGGGAGCTGAGGGGGCTGTTGACGTGTCCACAAACTGTGCTCTGGCTATGCTCTGTGTTAGGCCCTGGGCGCTGGGCGCTGGCCCGCGATGGTGGCTCTGTGGTGGCACAAAGTGACATGGCAGAGTGAGGACTGGGCCTGTCAGCACAAGGCCCTGCCCTCTGCAAGGTTGCAGGAAATGCAGCGGAGGGAGTGCTGCAGTGGGGCCTCCGCCCGCCTTCTGCAGCTGTGGCTGCAGTGACACGTGAAGCAGTGTTGCAGCTCTGAGGCTGGACAGAGTTCTGCATGCCAACCGTTTATAGGTACAGGGCGTTCTACAGCAGGGGATGAGGCCATTCGACCTATTGTGTCTGGGCCTGCCCTCTGTTGGAGCTGCCTCCTGCAGTTCATCCTCTTGCTCTCTCTCTCCACCCTCCCTCGACGCGTTCACTGACTACAAACCCCACTCTCGAACCGTAGCGAGGATTCCACAGAAAGACAAGTGAGGGCTCTTAAAGATAACGGATTCAGGGGATATGGGGAGAAGCCAGGAACGGGGTACTGATTGTCGAGGATCAGCCATGATCACATTGAATGGCGGTGCTGGCTCGAAGGGCCGAATGGCCTACTCCTGCACCTATTGTCTATTGTCTATAATGGGAATAGACCACTCGGCCCCTCAAGTCTGCCCTGCTCTTCAATATGATCACATCTGATCCACCCTGACATCATCTCCTCTTCTGTGCTAATTCCCCATGATCCTCCATTCCTCAAATATTTATCTTCCTCAACCTTAAATATATCATAAGATCATTCATAGGAGCAGAATTAGGCAATTCGGTCCATCGAATCTGCTCCGCCATTCGATCGTGGCTGATCTATTTTTTCCTATCGACCCCATTCTCCTGCCTTCTCCCCGTACCCTTTGACACCCATACTAAGTAAGAATCTATCAATCAACGATTTAGAAATGTCCAATGACTTGGCCTCCACAGATATCCATAGCAATGAATGCGACAGATTCATCTCCTCTGGCTGAAGAAATTCATCCTCATCTCTATTCTAAAGGTGTGTCCTTTTATTCTGAGGTTCTGCCCTCTGGTCCTACACTCTCCCACTGCTGGAAACATGAGCAACCACTCTATCTAGGCCTTTCACTAATCTCCACCCCCACCCCTCATCCAGCTATTCTATGCACCTCAGTGTTAAAAGGCATGACAGACTCCAAACCTGTAATAATGTCTCCTTGCTCAGGTCTCTCCCACTAGTGCAAACATTTCAACATCTACCCTGTCAAATCCCTAAGCTAAGAATATTTATGTTCGAATAAGGTCAGCTCTCGTTCTTCAAAACTCCAAGGAATCCAGACCCAAACCATCCACCCATTCTAGATAGGACAAACCTCTCATCCAGGAATGCAGGAACCTCCTCCCTCCAATGTCGCTATTTCATTTTCTAGGTAGAGGGACCAAATCTGTGCAGGGTATTCCAGGTGAGGTCTCACGAACACGCTGGACAACTGGAAACAAAGCTCCCTGTTCTTAAACTCTGACCCTGCATAATAAAGGACATCACACAGTGTTTCTTCTTAACTATTTGTTGGAGCTGCTTGCTAACGTTATAATTCTCTGGAGCACCTCGATCTCTCTGAACTTCACTCTCTCTGCAGTCGCTCTCCATGCAGGTAATGTACTTTGTTGCACAAGTAAATGATTTGAACAAAAACGTAGTTGAGCTGATTAACAAATTGCAGACGACACAAGAATTGGTGGAGTTATGGGTGGTCAAGAAGGTTGTCAAAGGATTTAGCAGGATATAGACCAGTTGGAAATTTGGGCAGATGGAGTTGAATTCGGACAAGTGTTACATTGGGAGGTCAAAGATAAAAGGGGAGAGGTTTACGTGAGAGGGAGGAGGTTTAAAGTGAATGTTTCACACAAACAATAGTTGGTATTTGGAATGAACTGCCAGAGGAGATGGCGGAGGCAGGAATGATAAAAAAAAAACATTTAAGACATCTGGGCAGGAGCTTGAATGAGCAGGAAACAAAATGATACGGAATAAGCAAATATAACGATGGAACAGGTCAGCACAAGAACAGGCCCATTAGCGTGTGGGATTAGTATAGATAGGCGTGATGGTTGGCATTGACATGGTGGGCCTGTTTCTATGTTGTATATGATTCTGCAAGTCTACAATCAAACAATGGTTTCATGAAAGGCAAATCATATTTCACACATTTGGTTGAATTCATTGAGGATGTAACTGGGAGAGTTTTAAGATGGAACCTGTAGATGTAGTATATTTAGATTTCAAAAGGCACTTGACAAGGGGCTACATGTGAGGTTGGTGCATAAATTAAGTGCCCCAAGAATTGGAGGAAGTGTGTCAGTATGGATTGAAAACAGGATGTCAAATAGAAAACATAGAGGATAGTGGGCAAATGTTTGGGGGATGGGTGGGTGGGATGGATCTGTTGACTCTCCGCAGGGCAGAGGCATCTCCTGCCAGGTGGGGGACTCTGTTCGCAGCTGAATGTCCATGAATTACCTCCTCCATGTCATTAATGTACAGGCCTTCCCGTCCAGGTTATGACAGGACTCCGTTCCCGAGAAATTAATTTACATTAGTTTAGTTTAGAGATACAGCGTGGAATCAGGCCCTTTGGCCCACCAAGCCTGCAATCATCCTATCCTACACACACTAGAGACAATTTACATTCTTTACTGAAGCCAATCAACCTACAAACCTGTATATCTTTGGAGTGTGGGAGGAAACCGTAGCACCCAGAGAAAGTCCACATGGTCAAAGGAAGAACATACAAACTCCGTACAGACAGCACCCATAGTCAGGGTCGAACCCGGGTCTCTGGTGCTGTAAGGCAGCAATTCTACCGCTGTTCCACCGTGCCGCCCTAAAGTGTTTGGGTTATAGACAGGAAGTACATTAATGACCTGGAGGAGGGACTGCAATGGCAACTTTCCAAATCAGCCAATATTTATTTTAGAAATACAGCATAGAAACACGGCCCAATCTGAAGTAGGGTCTCGACCTAAAACATCACCCATTCCTTCACTCTAGAGATGCTGCTTGTCCCGCTGAGTTACTACAGCATATTGTGTCTATTTTTGGTGTAAACCAGTTTCTTCCTATACATAGAAACAGACGCTTTGGCCACACCGAGTCCATATCAACCATTGATCACCCGTACACTAGTTCTATGTTATCCCACTTTCACATCTTAACACTAGGGGAATTTACAAAAGTCAATTGACCTATAAATCCATACGTCTTTGGAATGTGGGAGGAATCGAGCACCCGGAGTAAACACACGCGGTCACAGGGAGAACGAGCATACTCCACACAGAGAGCAACCAGGGCTGCCAACTCTCATGCATTGAGCGTGAGAATCATGCATTTGGCCAAATTCTCACGGTCTCACGCTGATCACAAATTTCTCACGCTCTGTCGTGAGAAATTCTGTGATCAACGAGAATTTCAAAACTCATATCAACGGCATGGGCCGCGGGTGTTGGAGAGCCAGGGCTGAGGGAGGGATGGAAGCTGAAGCAGCAACGGGGGCAGATGTGGATGGGGAGCCGGGGCTGGCGAGTGTTTGCCGGGCTGGCGAGTGTTTGCCGGGCTGGCGAGTCGTTCGCTGCAGCTTCATCCATGGAGCACCCTCAGTGCAAGAGTCCCGGGCTGTCGGAGGCGTCGGAAGCATTGCGCCGCTGCCATGAGAGTCTCTGTGCCGAATTCGCCCTGGTAACCGTCATGGACCAGGCTGCGGCTCGGTGCATCCTGGAGGACAACCAGTGGCTGCTGGAAGTAAGTACCAAGCACTGGGTAGACGCAGTGGAAGATAGTGGCCTTCAAATGGGGGTGGTTGGAGAAAGCATCCTGCTTGCCTGCTAGATTTTCACTTAACTGCAGGAAACATTTTCCCGATGTTGAGGGAGTTCAGAACCAGGGGTCACAGTTTAAGAATAAAGGGTAGGTCAGTTGGGACTGAGATGAAGACAAACTTTCTTCACACAGACAATTGGGAATCTGTGGACTTCTGTGCCACAGAAGGCAGTGGAGGCCAATTCACTGGATGTTTTCAAAATAGACTTACATTTAGCTCTTGGGGCTAGAGAAATCAAGGAATATGGAGAAAAACAGGAAAGAGGTACAGATTTTAAATGAACAGCCATGATCATATTGAATGGCAGTGCAGGCTCGAAGGACCGAATGGCCTATTCCTGCACCCATTTTCTATGTTTCTATGCTTGAGTATTTGGCAATAAAACTCGACCACTTGATTTTAAAGCATTCATGCATGGTGGAGGTATAATGTAGTCATAGAGTGATACAGTGTGAAAACAGGCCCTTCGGCCCAACTTGCCCACACCCGCCAACATGTCCCAGCTACACTACCTGCTTTTGGTCCATATCCCTCCAAACCTATCCATGTATCAGTCTAACTGTTTCTTAAATGTTGGGATAGTCCTTGCCTCAACTATCTCCTCTGGCAGCTTGTTCCATACACCCACCACCCTTTGTGTGGAAAAAGTTATCCCTTAAAAGTTACCTCTTAAAAATACTTCAAACAAAAAACATTGAAATCATACTTCTACAATGCACTAAAACACGATTTTAATACATCAAATTTCAAAAAGTCCCTACCGTGGGAGGGGGGGTCACACTGTTTTCACACTGTATCACTCTATGACTACATTATACCTCCACCATGCATGAATGCTTTAAAATCAAGTGGTCGAGTTTTATTGCCAAATACTCAAGCATAGAAACATCAAAGAAGGGGCATATTTTAAAGGAGTGACAGAGATACTTGCAGGGGAATGTGTGAGGAGATTATTATTTGTCTTTAGTTTTAGCTTGATCCAGGACATCTGAAGATTCTAACTTTAATATAGTAAATGTGCTGATACTGACTCCAACCAGCCATGTAATGAATATCATCCATTCCGGAGGTTTTATTTTTCTGATGCCATTTAAACTTCACTTGGATTTCAATCACTTCAATGTAAAAATAATTGGGAATGGGGAGCATTGGAATAAAAATTTGCCCTCGGTACATATTAACTGTAATATAATAATGTATGCATGTTGGTAGGTGCAATCAAAACAAAGATCTTATTATCATTATTGTGTTACATTATTGTGTTATGAATACCACAATACTCTCAAGATCACATTTAATAGAATAATATTGCTTAAATATATAGTTTTTGGACTTTGCATTTTGGAAAAGTCCCAGCTGAGAGGAAGACAGCAAAATACTGAAAATATTGGGGGTGAAAATGACATCAGGACAGTTTGTTAGGAAAATGAAGGAAATGGTAACAGAATACATACAGCTGAGTGAGTATAATTTTATGGATGAGAAATTGCGTTCAACCAATTGATGACTTCTTTGACAAAGTATGTAGCATGTTAGATAACAAGGAAGCCAATGGATGTGGCAAATTTTGTTATACATAATTTGGTCTATGAGGTGCCCCATAAAAGATTACCACATTAGATAAGCACTTGTGGACTTGAATGTAATAGGTTAAGTCCAGGGGGTCAGATATGGGGCTTCATGTGTGGGCCACATATATTGTCAGTGCAGAGGGACTAGGAGCAAGGCCAAGTGTGCATCCAGAGTCAAGATCTGGAATAGTACTAGGTGTGCAGTCAAAGCTGGGACAATGGGAGTGTTCAGCACTGGGAACCTAAGCAGGTAAGCAGCTATGATCATGGTAGAATAGGGGGCCAGGTGTAAGGCTAGACTCAGGGTCAGGAATGAGAGAAGGTATGCAACTGGAGTCAGTAGGACCAGGTGTGCAGTGAGACCCAGGTTGGTCAACATGGGCCAAGTGTTTGATTATAATCTGCTTTCCATACATGAATATACTAAGATCATTCATGTACTGCACCTGTTGATCAGAGCCTGGCTTTACTGTGGAATGTAATTAGGAATGTAATTTAGCCTAACCTTATTCATAGCTAATCCAATTTAAAGCATTAATATTGCAAGTGTAAGTTAAAAAACTCGCTTCAGTATGCACCAGATTGCACAATTTCAAGCTGAAAAATGCAAAAGCTGCGTACCAATGGGAGGGGGACATCCCCCTCCCACACCCTCCCCCCTCCCCCCTCCCCCCACTCACCCTCTCCCCTCGGTTGCTACGCTCCCTCGGGCTTGGTCTCTCGCAAATTCTCACTCCCAACTGTCACTCAATGTTGGCAGTCCTGCAGCAACCGAAGTCAGGACCAAACCCGGGTCTCTGGCGCTGTGGGGCAGCAGCTCTACCCGCTGTGCCACTGCGCCGCCCTAATATGAAAATAGATGTGAGGGCAAGTTGTGATGAGGATATTGTGGTTTTGCAACAGGATGTGGATAGATCGAGTGATTGGGCAACAACTGGCAAGGAGAGGCTACTGTGGGGAAGTGTGAAGTCATCGCTTTGTAGGGAGGATCAGAAAGTGCATTAAACAGCCCACATAGAACAGTGCAGCACAGGAACTGGCTCTCTCTTCCTTGCAGTGCTGAGCAGGATGCCAGTGCAACTGTGCTTTGTCCCAACAAATCATTTAAGAAGGATGAATATAACCAGTAAAACACAAAGTGCTGGAGTAACAGCAGACCAGGCAGCATCTCTGGAGAACATGGACAGGCGACGTTTTGGGACGGGACCCTTCTACAGACATTCTCGGAGTAAGGGGGGAAGGGTGGGGGGGAGGGGAAGCTGAAAGAGACGTAGGTGTGTTTCCCTGGGATAAGGGTGTATCCAGCAGCCTCCCCTTGCCCAGAGTGGCCCAACAGCTCACCACCTGCCACCCTGGGCAGACTGGCCCTGCAACCGTAGACTGCCCGCCGTCTAAAGGAAGGCCTGCATTTCCATAGCTTCCTTCACAGTCCTATCTGGAACCATGGCTGTTGTTGCGATGTGGGAAAGTAGCAGCCATTTTATACACAGCAAGATCACACAAATAAAATAGAGGGATTTAGGGCGGCACAGTGGGGCAACGGTAGAGTCGCTGCCTTGGATGTCCGAGACACGGGTACAATCCTGACCCCGGATGCTGTCTGTACGTGACCGCGTGGGTTTTCTCCAGGTGCTCCGGTTTCCTCCCACACTCCAAAGACGTACATGTTTGTAGGTTAATTGGCTTCTGTAAAAATTGTAAGTTGCCCCTATTGTGTAGGATAGTGCTAGTGTACGGGATGATCACTGGTGGGCGTGGACTCGTTGGGCCGAAGGGCCTGTTTCCATGCTGTATCTCTCTAAAGTCTAAAGACTCTAAAAATATGATAATGGCTTGATAAGGTGTGGTAGTGAGGGGTAACATGGTTTCCAGACTTGGGGAAACCCTTCTCTTTTGCTGACACTCTCTCCATCTGCACTCCTGGCTTCTCCACCTTCTGCTGGCCCGACCCACCCTCGATTCACTAACTACCTGGCGTATTACCATAACACCATAAGACATAGGAACAGAATTAGTCCATTCGGCCCATCAGTCTACTCTGCCATTCGATCATGGCTGATCTATTTTTCCTCTCAAACCTTCTCCTGCCTTCTCCCAATAACTGTTGATACTCTTACTAAACAAGAAACTATCAATCTCTACTTTAAAAATACCCAATAACTTGACCTCCACAGCCATCTGTGGCAATGAGTTCTGGCCTGTTTCCCTCGAAGCCTGGGGCTCCTCACACCAGGGTCCACTCACTCCCAAGGCCACCAGGAATCTGAGCCTCGCTAAGCCTGGTGTTGGTATTCCCAGGACATTCAAGATGGCCACTTGCCAGAGGGTTCCTGGCCGCTCTGCCTTATCCTGCTCTCATTGTTACTGCACCATGAGATCCAGGACTTGGACCATTCCATCCAGGAATGTGCTCTTCCCTGACTTCATCCGCTGTAGATTCAGGACCCTGGACAAACATTGAATTCTCCCAACTCTGCTAGCCCTTGCTGTCCCCTCCTCCCATCCCCCAGCCCTCGGGCTCCTCCTCCACCTTTTTTCCTTTTTTCCTTTCTTCTCCCCACCCCCTATCAGTCTGAAGAAGGGTTTCGGCCCGAAACGTTGCCTATTTCCTTCGCTCCATAGATGCTGCTGCATCCGCTGAGTTTCTCCAGCATTTTTGTGTACCTTCGATTTTCCAACATCTGCAGTTCCTTCTTTAACACCCCTGGACAAACTCAGCAGCACAGAGCCAGACTGGAACCTTGCTCAGGGGCGCCGCCTGGTGGTGGCACCAATACTATCAGGTGGTTCAAATCTGTTCAAGACACCTCAGACACTCTCCGTCATCTCCGCGCATTCCACTCTCTAGGCCCTCACCCCTCATCTTCACCATGGACGTCCAGTCACTGTACACCTCCATCCCCCACCAGGATGGTCTCAAAGCCCTCCGTTTTTTCCTCGACCGTAGAAGCAATCTATACCCGGCCACTGACACCCTCCTCCGCCTAGCGGAGCTGGTACTTACACTTAATAACTTTTCATTTGACTCCTCCCATTTCCTCCAAATACAAGGCGTAGCTATGGGCACACGCATGGGCCCCAGCTACGCCTGCCTCTTTGTCGGGTACGTAGAACAATCCTTGTTCAATGCGTACCAGGGCCCCATCCCCGACCTCTACCTCCGCTACATCGATGATTGTTTTGGTGCCACATCCTGCACCCACACACAACTGACTGACTTCATCCGCTTCACCACTCACTTCCATCCGGCACTCAAATACACCTGGACCATTTCCGACACTTCCCTACCATTCCTTGACCTCACTATCTCCATCGCAGGTGATAGACTCCTTACCGACATCCACTACAAACCTACCGACTCCCATGGCTATCTGGACTACACTTCTTCCCACCCTGCTTCCTGTAAGGACTCCATCCCCCACTCCCAATTCCTCCGTCTACGCCGCATCTGCTCCCAGGATGAGGCGTTCCACACCAGGGCATCTGAAATGTCCTCATTCTTCAGGGAACGGGGGTTCCCCTCCTCCACCATAGATGAGGCTCGCACCAGGGTCTCTGCCATACCCCGCAACACTGCTCTCTCTCCCCATCCCCCCACTCACAACAAAGGCAGAGTCCCCCTAGTCCTCACCTTTCACCCCACCAGCCGTCACATACAACAAGTGATCCTCCGTCAGTTTCGCCACCTCCAACGTGACCCCACCACTCGCCACATCTTCCCATCTCCCCCTATGTCTGCCTTCCGCAAAGACCGCTCCCTCCGTAACTCCCTTGTCAATTCTTCCCTTCCCTCCCATACCACCCCCTCCCCTGGTACTTTCCCTTGCAACCGCAAGAGATGCAACACTTGTCCCT
This sequence comes from Malacoraja senta, assembly GCA_038087875.1. NCBI lineage: Eukaryota > Metazoa > Chordata > Chondrichthyes > Rajiformes > Rajidae > Malacoraja > Malacoraja senta. The sequence goes on along the minus strand of CM075989.1, from coordinate 7,736,178 downwards.
TCACTTCCCCCCTCCACTCCATTCAAGGACCCAAGCAGTCGTTCCAGGTGCGACAGAGGTTCACCTGCATCTCCTCCAACCTCATCTATTGCATTCGCTGCTCTAGATGCCAGCTGATCTACATCGGTGAGACCAAGCGGAGGCTTGGCGATCGTTTCGCCGAACACCTCCGGTCGGTCCGCAATAACCAACCTGAACTCCCGGTGGCTCAGCACTTCAACTCCCCCTCCCATTCCGTATCTGACCTCTCTGTCCTGGGTCTCCTCCATGGCCACAGCGAGCAACACCGTAAATTGGAGGAAATGCACCTCATATTCCGCTTGGGCAGTCTACATCCTGGTGGCCTGAACGTTGAATTCTCCCAATTCTGCTAGCCCTGGCTGTCCCCTCCCCTTCATCAGCCATCTGGTTGTCTCCTCCCCTCCCCCAGCCCTCGGGCTCCTCCTCCGCCTTTTCCTTTTTTCCTTTCTTCTCCCCACCCCCTATCAGTCTGAAGAAGGGTTTCGGCCCGAAACGTTACCTAGTTCCTTCGCTCCATAGATGCTGCTGCACCCGCTGAGTTTCTCCAGCATTTTTGTGTACCTCCGGTTCAAATCTGCAGCTGGATTCAAAGGTTTGAATCTTTGAATTCTTTTTTTTAAATTTTGAATCTATGTAATGGGTTCCCGGACCCTGAGACACAGAGAAAATGTATCCGATTATCCAAAACCCTCACTCTGTCAATCAATTAATAACTATGGTATTACGTAGGGAGGGTGGACAGGCACATTATTTTCTCCAGTGGTCTGGAGGGTGAGGGGAGACTTGATAAAATTATCAGAGGCATAGATAGTGTCGGCAGTCAGAATCTTTTTCCCAGGGTGGAAATGTCATAGACTGGAGGGTCTAGCTTTAAGATGAGGGGGCAAAAGTTTCAACGAGATATGCAGAGGGGTAGTGATTGCCCGGAACACGCTGCCAGGGGTGGTGGTGGAGGCAGGTAAGAGAGCGGCGTTTCAGAGGCGTTTAGACGAACACATGAACAGGCAAGGAATGGCAGGATGTACACCATGTGCAGGCAGATGGGGTTAGTTTAATATTGCATCACAGTCAGCACAGACATTGTGGGCTGAAGGGCCTGTTCCTGTGCTATACTATATTCTCTATGTACTGCAACCGCGCACTGTCTAATCTTTAGTCAACAACCGCTTAAACATGTAGCCAACCTCCACCAAAAGAAGGAATGATTAATTTGCAACATACTGAGGAATTGTTCGGAAAGCCAAGGAATGATCTGGATTGGAGAATCCAGCTGACTGCAGAGATGGAAAGGCAGAGACAGGGGCCAGAATTAGCTGCAGGTAACTTCTTGGATACTGAGAGGGAAATTCCTAATGTCTCATTATCTTTGATCATGGTAAGGGTCAGGAAGTCGTTGCAGCTTTATAGGACTTCGATTGGGACACATTTGGAGTATTGTCTGCAGTTCTGGTCTCCTCATTATAAGAAGCACGTGGAGGCTTTGGAGAGGGTGCAGAAGAGGTTTACCAGAATGCCACCTAGATACGAGGGCATTGGCTACAAGGAGAGTGTGGATAAACTTGGCTTGTTTTCTCTGGCGTGCTGGAGGCTGAGAGAAGGTCTGGTAGAAGAAGTATATAAAACTATGAGAGGCATGGATAGAGTAGACAGTCAGAACCAATTTCCAGAGTGGAAATGTTAAAGACTGGAGAGCGGAGCCTTCAGGTGAGAGGGGCAAAGTTTAAAGGAGATGTGTGGGACAAAATGTTTATACAGAGAGTGGTGGGTGCCCAAATGTGCTGCCAGGAGTGGTGGTGGAGGCAGATACGACAGTAGCATTTAAGAAGCTTTTAAATGGTTCTGTGGATATGCAGGGAATGGGTTGTATGGATCATGCCGAGGAGACAGAGGAGATTAGTTTATCTTGGAATCACGTTAGGCACAGACATTGTGGGCTGCAGTTCCTGTGCTGTACTGTTCTATGTTCTGTGCAAAGTCCTTCAGGATAATAATTCACAGAGTGTAATACTGAGGCATGGTGGGTTTAAGAGAAGTGTTACTGGGACCGTGTCTACGATCTGGGCAGTGACTGCCCCACTCCCAGGAATGAATGTATATGGAGGGGGAAGGGGAGAGAAGAAATAGATGCAAGTCCAGATTGGGGGGGGGGGGGAAGAGTGGGAAGTGTGGCGGAATTTTTTTATTATTTTATTATTATCATGTGTACAGAGAAACAGAAAAGATTTTGTTTGCATGCAGTCCAGGAAAGCACTATACACGATTACAATCAACTAAGCTGTGTACAGTGTACAGATAAAGAGGGCAACATTTAGTGCAAGATAATGCCCGATAAAGTCCGATTAAAGATGGTTCAAAGGTCTTCAAATTTACTAACCAATCCATCAATGTTAGTGTCCAAGTCATTTATAAAAATCACAAACAAGAGGTCTCCAGGCAGATCCTTCTGAAATTCCACTGGTCACAGACTTCCAGTCACTATATTGTCCTTCTAACATAACCCTCTTTCTTCTTGAGTAAGCCAGTTGTAAATCCATATAACCAAGTCACTGTTAGTCCTGTATATCTTAATCTTTTGGGTCAGCCTACCATGGAGAACCTCATCAAATTATGGATGAAATGGAATGGAATACTTTATTGTCACAGGTGACAAGGCACAGTGAAATTATTTGCTCGCAAACCCAAGGTATCCAAATAGCAGCCACCTACTGTGCTGACAAAGTTACGGGCTCCTTCTTTGTTCTCCAACCCCCCCACTCACCCACAGTGGTTCCCTAACGTTGGGTCCCCATTGTCCCTTGGTCTTCCCCCTCACCCCCCTCCCTCACCATTGTCCATTGTTCTTCCCCTCCCCTCAACGGCAGTGCCCCCACGCTCTCATCGACCGCCGACCACGGGTAGACCAGCAAGGCTCCACCGCTGCCGCCGAGGCCCTACCGCCACGAGGCTCCACCGCTGCTGTTGAGGCTTCACCGCCGCCTTCAATTAAGAATTAAATTAATCATTGAATTCACCAATTTTAGGTAACTAACAACCCCTCTCCTTCCCCTACCCTTTCTCTGCCACAATCCCCTTTCTTCCCCCACCCTCCTGTTCCTGCCTGTACTTGCAACTTGCATCTATTTCTTCCCTCCCCTTCCCCCTCCACCTACATTCCTTCCTTTAGATTCACAATTTGCAATTCCTCAATCCTTTTGTCTCACATCTTCAGTTTTCGCATCTCAGATCTTTGTCCAACCATCTACCTAACAAAACCTCTCTTGCCTGTGTTCACCTATTACCTGCCTGGCTTTGTCTTGTCGAGCTTTCTTCCCCTCCTCCCCCCTACAATCTGTATGAAGAAGGGTCACGACCCAAAACGTCACCCATCCATGTTCACCAGAGATGCTGCCTGACCAGTTGAGTTACTTCAACAATTTGTGTCCTTTTTTGTGGACTTTACTAAAACCTTCATCGATCAAATTCATCACCACCTCATAAAAAAGTAATCGTTAAGAAGATACGACCTGCCTTGTACAAAGCCATGCATTCTGTCCCTAATTAACCCTTTCTCTTCCAAATGTAAGTAAATCCTCTCTTGAAGAATTCTCCCCAATAGTTTCCCTACCACTGACGTGAGGCTCAGCGGCCCATAATACCCTGGATTCTCTCCCCTTCTTAAACAAAGGAACAACATGAACTACTCACCAGTCCTCTGGGACCTTGTCTGTGGCTAGAGAAGACACAAAGATCTTCATGAAAGGCTCCAGCAACCTCTTCTCCTGCCTCTCTCTCAATAACCTGGGATAGACCATCAGGTCCTGGGGATTTATCCACCTTAATGCTCTTCATCAGCCCCAAGGCCTCCTCCTCCTTAGTCTCAAACTGCCCTTGCTTATTGATATTTTCCTCGCTGATCACGCTGTCCTCCATGTCCTTCTCCTTGGTGAAAACAGATGCAAAGTACTCGTTTGGTATGTCCATAGACTCCAAGCACAAATTCTCTCCTTTAACATTGAGTAGCCCTTCATTCTTCCGGTTTCGTTCTTGTTTTTAATGGGATTTTCTTTAATCCATCCCGCCAAAGCCATTTTGTTGCCTCCTTTGACGCCAATAATCACCACGAGTTATTTTCTCCCTTCCCTCTATTCTTCAAAGGCCCCAACAGTCTTGGACAATTGTGCTTTGGGGTCAATTTGAGGCCAATAGAGAGGCAATCGGCACAGGGGTCTAGAGCCACAAACAGGCCAGACCAGGTGGAAACTGTACAATCTCCTAAAGGATGGTGATCCAGGCGGACTTTCCCAGTTGCCCATTAATTTCACACTCACTGTTACTGCCTAAGTGCTTTTAATTAAAGATTCAATTATCTGAAAGTGAATTTCCCAGGACACCTGGTGGGTTTGGATTCTTACACTCTGGATGAGTTTTCCAGTGTTACTTTGGCTGTAAGTGTGTGAGTTCCTACATTATTGGTCAACAATACCTCTTTGGTGCAGGCCCTCATTTCACCCTCATTTAACCTTTGCTACTGCTGCCGATTTTACCTTTTAAAAGTTGTCTCTCTCTGGTCATCTTAATTTAGTTTAGTTTAGAGATACAACGTGGAAACAAGCCCTTCGGTCTCCTGAGTCCACGCCGACCAGCGATCACCCCACACACTAGATCTATCCTACAATCTAGGGACAATTTACCGAAGCCAATTAACTTACAAACTAGCAAGACTTTAGAGTGTGTGAGGAAACAGGTGAAACCCACGCGGTCACAGGGAGAACGTACAAATTCTGTACAGACAGCAACCGTAGTCAGGATCGAACCCGGGTCTCTGGCGCTGTAATGAATCAAGTCTACCACTGCATCACTGTGCCGCCAGTAATGTCTGGGTAGTCCCATGCTTACTGCCCTTAATTGCCCTGAGAAGCTGCAGTGAGGTACCTTCTTGAACCGCTGCAGTCCTTCTGGTGAAGGTGCTCACACAGGGAATTCCAGAATTAGACTTGGCGAGATGAGGAAATGGCCATATACAGTAATTCCAAGTCAGGATGGTGTGTAATCTGGAGGAGCACCTGTGGGTGGTAGGTTGGGTTTGGGAGGTGCTGTTAGAGGGGCTACAGTGCCTTCTGTGGATGGTACACTATAGATGGTGCACTCTGTGGATGGTACATATCTCATCTACCACATAGTGAGGAATTGCATTGCAACCACTAGCACAGAAAGAAAAACTGACAGCTTTTGGCATGTCTTTGCAACCAATGTTGAAGTGCAGTGACTACAGGTTGAAACTCTCTAGTCCAAGCACCCTTGGGCTCAGACTAGAGCCAGACCATGGAAAACATAGGTGTGAGAAATTGCCCTCCCCTGATCACCTTCCTCTGACTATCTTCAAGAATAGACGCACTCCGGGTCACGTAAAGGTTCCAAGAACTGCCGTGACCCGGTTTCCTAATAAGTTAATAACACTGTCCGTTGAAATAGCAGGAGTTTCACCGGTTGGTTAATTAGCTGCAGGTTAGTACAGATCATGGTTACAATGTTAATTTGTATCGATCTGAACCACATGTTCAAAACATGGTGGATCAGGAGAGTTGTTGGACTACAGAATGTCAGACTCGAGAGCTTCAACCTGTGTGGCAATGTAAAAACGGTAGCAGTGTATTAGTGCACAGAAAGCTTCCACAGCCTACTGACAACATATCTTCTGCTGAAGAAGGGTCTCGACCCAAAACGTCACCTATTCCTTTGCTCCATAGCTGCTGCCTCACTCGCTGAGTTTCTCCAGCATTTTTTGTCTACATTCGATTTTTCCAGCATCTGCAGTTCTTTCTTAAACATATCTTCTGCTGATGGGTGGACGGCTAAATATTCATCAGCATGCATTACCCATGGGAGAGTCAAGAGTGTTTAATTGTGATATGTACTGAAAATGGAACAATGAAATTCTTACTTGCCGCAACATCAGAAGTGATAGGAGCAGATTTAGGCCATTCGTCCCATCAAGTCTACTAACAGTACATCTTCTTCTTGCGTACGGCGTGCACAGCCTAAAGTTGTAGGACAACTTGTTCTATTTGATCTTATTTGATTGTGCACACCAGGTTGGTTGCATTTGGGCGGACCACGTGAAGGTTGCAATCTCCCACCCAAACATTACAAGACAATACTCATAGATAACATATAATAAATTTAAAAAAATAATAAATTGAAAACCCTAATATTACTGTCCAAAGCCCAAAATCCCCAGTGCAATCAAGACAGTTCATAGTTTAGTGATAGTTGAAATATTGTCAAGTGGTTGTTTACACGCACTGTGGGCAGTTCAATATCCCATCATGTTGTTAAAGAAGGAACTGCAGATGCTGGAAAATCGAAGGTACACAAAAATGCTGGAGAAACTCAGCGGGTGCAGCAGCATCTATGGAGCGAAGGAAATAGGCAACGTTTTGGGCCGAAACCCTTCTTCAGACTGATAGGGGGTGGGGAGAAGAAAGGAAAAAAGGCGGAGGAGGAGCCCGAGGGCTAGGGGAGGGGAGAAGACAACCAGAGGGCTGATGAAGGGGAGGGGACAGCAAGGGCTAGCAGAATTGGGAGAATTCAATGTTCAAGCCCCCAGGATGTAGACTGCCCAAGCGGAATATGAGGTGCATTTCCTCCAATTTCCGGTGTTGTCTCATACTCTGCCCACACCTCTGCCCATGAGTGCAATTCCCTGGTCAATCACCAATCTCAGATCACCTGGCACTGGCTGTGTGGGGAATATCCAAACTGTGATGCCCAAGAACATCATAAGAACACAATGGCACATACCAGAGACCTTACAGCACCAGTACTGTGTGTATGAAGTTTGTACGTTCTCCCCATGACCACGTATGTTTCTCCGGGTACTCTGGTTTGCTCCCACACTGCAAAGACGTACAGGTTTATGGGCCAAATGCAGGCAAAGGGGACCAGCCAACATATTCACTTGGTCAGCATGGATAAGGTGGGCCGAAGGGCCTGTCTCCATGCTTTACGATGCTCCATGGCTAGGTGGCCGCTTTGCGGATCTCAGCGCGATGGACAATGTCCTGGCAGTAACCCTCCTGATCTGAGGCCCTCTGCTTCACTTGCAGCCTGGCCAGGGCGGCGGGCGGGCCGGCTGGTGTCGGGGTATTACGGTATTACGAGCGGGCGGGGGGGGGAGGCGCTGATACATTGTAGCAGGCGGAGCGCCTGTAGCGAGTCGCCCTGTGTTGCCAATCGGAGCCGGGCTGGGCCTGGACTGCAGCGAGGGCTGTCACCGCCGACCCGGCTCCCTGACACGGCGGGGATGGAGGAGGCAAGCCCGGGTGTCCCGGCCGGGCCTCAGCCGCAGCCCCGGGAGCTGGAGAGAGGGCTGTGCTCCCTGCTCCGCGGCAGGGCCAAGTGCAGGAGCCTGTCCGCCTCTCCCGCACTCATCGCCAGCAAAGTGTCCAGGTGAGTAAGGGGAGACCCGCTGCTCGTCCCGCTCGGGGGCCTGGGGATGGAGTTGTGGGCGGAGGTGAGATACAGTTGCCTTGTGGTCGTCTCCGGACCACCCCGGGTACGGGATCAGGAGGGGTGCAGTGCGGAGCGGAGCCGCTCAGTGGGAGACCCCCGCCGGAGGGTCGTGCTCCCTGGTGCCGGTGTCTCTACACCTCTTGTGTTTACGTATCCAGCTTCTCCTCTGGAATGAACTGCAATGCACCCAGATCCCCGTGAGGGCGAGGGGCCAGGATTGACATCTACCTTGAAGATAGATACAAAATGCTTGCATCTCACAGTCGCCTGACCCGCTGAGTTACTCCAGCGTTTTGTGTCTATCTTCAGGGTATAATGTCAGAGATGTTGCCTGACCCACCCGCCGAGTTACCCCTGCATTTTGTGTGTATATCTTCGGTGTAAACCAGCATCTGCAGTTCCTTCCTACACACTTGATATCGACCCTGTAACTCCCAGTGATGTCACCGCTCATTCTGCTAAACTTAAGACAGTTCAGGCTGGAGTTAGTCTGTCGCTGCAGGAATCAATGTGAAAAACCATCCCTGCATTTCCTCATTCACAACCACACGCGTTCTTAGACCCATTCCTGTTGTGGTCTACTTAATTTGAACAAGATGTCTGTATTCCTGTACTCGAGTCATCTTGCAATGCAACCCAAAGTATCATTAGGTAGACAAGAGACTGCGGATGCTGGACTTGAGTTTAAAAACAATCCAGTCTGCTGAAAGGACACAAGCAGGTCAGGCAGCATCTGAGGAGGGAAATGGACAGATAACGTTTTGGGTCAGAACCTTCATCTAGATGCCACGTAGCTTCCTTCACTTGGCCCTTTCAATCTCTCACTATTTACTTTTCCACATGTTTCTGTTAAAGTGGTAACCTCACATTTTCCACACTGCTGTTGAGTCGTGACAACTTGTGACTAATGGTTTTTTTATTTATTGTACTTTCTTTGGTTTATTATCCATTGAGTACTGTGTTTACAGACTTGTTATGAAGTGACAATTGTTCTGTTTTGGTATATATGACAATTAAACACTTCACTCTTGAGTACTTGAGGCAGTTTGGGTTGCCCCACTGTGGGATGGATGTCATAAGGTCATATGTGATAGGGGTAGAATTAGACCATTTGGCCCATCAAGTCTACTCCACCATTTAATCATGGCTGATCTATCTCTTTCTCCTAACGCCATTCTCCTGCCTTCTCCGCATAACCTCCGACACCTGTACTAATCAAGAATGTATCGATCTCTGCCTTAAAAATATCCACTGACGGCCTCCACGGCCATCTGTGGCAAAGATTCCACCCTCTGACTAAAGAAATGACTCCCCATCTCCTTCCTAAAAGCACGTCCTTTAATTCTGAGGCTATGACCTCTAGTCCTAGACTCTCCCATTGGTGGAAACATCCTCTCCACATCCACTCTATCCAAGCTTTTCACCATTCTGTATGTTTCAATGAGGTCCCCCCTTCTAAACTCCAGCGAGTACAGGCCCAGTTCTGACAAATGCTCATCATAGGTTAACCTACTCATTACTGGGATCATTCTTGTAAAATGTTATTATTATAATGTCATTAAGTTCAAATGGATACAATGAGGATTCACCAAGATGTTACCTGGGCTTGCGGAATTGAGTAACAGGGAGAAGGTGGATAGACTGAGACTTGTTTTTCTGTGGAGCATAGGAGGCTGAGGGCTGGCTTTATTGATGTCATAGAATCATACAGTGCGGAAACAGGCCTTTCGGCACAACTTGCCCACACCGACCAACATGTCCCATCTACACTAGTCTCACCTGCCTGGGTTTGGCCCATATCCCTCTAAACCTGTCCTATCTGTGTACCTGTCTAATTGTTTCTTCAACATTGCGATAATCCCTGCCTCAACTACCTCTTCTGGCAGCTCATTCCATACAGCTACCACTGTGGGAAAAAGTTACCCCTCAGGTTCCTATTAAATCTCCCCGCCTTAACAATATCACATGTACAATATCATGAATATAAGAACGAATATTTCCCCTCCCACCCGTGACCTGGCTGTCTCATTGGTCTGCTCTTCAAAATTAGACAGTTTCCAACCCGTTTACCCTCCCTTGTAAAACTGATCACCACCATGAAACCTACTACCTGTCCCCTCTGCCCTCCTAAAGGACGTCATTACAACAGCTGGTCCCAGCATCCTCGCCATCTTCAACAGCTCTCTGGCCACTGGCACTGTACCGACCTGCTTCAAGCATGCGGTGGTCCAACCACTCCTGAAAAAAACAAACCTCGACCCCACCTTGCCAAGCAACTACAGACTCATTTCTAAACTGCCTTTCCTCTCAAAAGCCCTTGAAAAGGTAATTTTAAGTCAACTTGTACCTTACCTTCACCAAGACACTATCTTGGAAACTTTCCAATCAGGTTTCAGGGCTCACCATAGCACAGAGTCTGCCTTGTTGAAGGTAAATAATGACCTACTGCTCACCGTTGACTCCGGCGACTGTGCAATTCTGCTCCTTCTTGACCTCAGCGCAGCATTTGATACTGTCGACCATACCATCCTAATTGACCGTCTCCGGTATGGGGTTGGTATTGATTGCACTGCCCTGAGCTGGTTCATCTCCTACCTCAAAGGTAGGGGTTTCTCGACTAACATAGGCAACTCATTCTCCTCCCCAGCTAATCTCTGCTGTGGGGTTCCACAAGGTTCTATCCTTGGCCCCATTCTCTTCTCCCTGTATATGCTCCCCTTAGGCCATTGAAAGGCACGGCATTTCCTTCCATTGCTACGCAGACGATACACAACTCTATCTCCCCCTGAAGCCCAAAAACCAATCAAATCTGTTTAACCTTATACCCACTGCCTCGAGGATATAAAGTGTTGGATGGCCCAGAACTTCCTCCAACTAAACGAGAGTAAGTCTGAGGTCATCCTTCTCGGCCCCTCGGACTCAATCAAAATGATAGCAGGCAGCCTTGGAAGCCTTACCCCACTACTCAAACCTCACGTCAAAAACCTTGGCGTGATATTTGACTCAGCACTGAAATTTGACAAACAAGTCAATGCCGTGGTAAAAGCTAGCTTCTTTCAGCTTCGGACGATAGCTAAAATAAAACAATTCCTCCAGTTTGATGACCTGGAAAAGATCATCCACACATTCATCTCCTCCCGCCTAGATTACTGCAACTCCCTTTACACTGGCATCAGCCAATCTTCCCTGTCCCGCCTGCAACTGGTCCAAAACGCCGCAGCGAGACTCCTGACAGGCACCCGAAAAAGGGACCACATCACCCCGATCCTGGCCTCTCTCCACTGGCTCCCTGTGCGGTTCCGTATAAACTTCAAGATCCTCCTCCATGTCTACAAAGCCCTCAATGGGCTTGCCTCCACCTACATAAAAAGTCTTCTCACCCACCACTCCACCTCCAGGCCCCTCAGATCGGCCGACTTGGGGTTGCTGAATATCCCACGGTCTAGGCATAAGCTCAGGGGCGACCGCGCCTTTGCGGTTGCAGCCCCTAGACTGTGGAACAGCATCCCCTTTCCCATCAGAACCGCCCCCTCCATCGACTCTTTTAAGTCAAGACTAAAGACTTATCTATACTCCCAAGCCTTTCCTGACGTTCTCTGAGTGAGGGCTACATGTATATATGTATGTAGTTTGTTTTGTTGTGCTATTTCTTATAACAAATGTAAAGCACTTTGGCCAACGAGAGTTGTTTTTTAAATGTGCTATATAAATAAATGTGACTTGACTTGACTTGAAGCACAAGGACAAGGTGAATGCTTGTAATCTTTTTCCCAGGTTAGAAGATTCTAAAACTAGAGGGCATCGCCTTAAGTTGAGAGGGTATAAAGTTAAGAGGGACCTTTGGCTCAATGTTTTCTTGTGTGTCTGACCTGCCTGAACCCCCTGAAGCCTCTCCCTCCTCCCTGCAACACATGCAAGGTTACAGCACGGTGGTGCAGTGGTAGAGTTGATTCCTTACAGAGGCAGAGACCCATGTTCGATCCTGAGTATGGGTGGTTTGTCTGTTTGGAGTTTGTATGTTCTCCCCATGACCTGCATGGGTTTCCTCCAGTTTCCTCCCACACTCCGGGGAGTGTACAGGGATCGCTGGTCGGCGTGGACTCGGTGGGCCGAAAGGCCTGTTTCCACGCTGTATCCCTAAACTAAACTAAACCAAACTTAAACCACCCAGCTTTGTATCATCACCCAGCTTGGATATATCACAAATTATCTCAAAGTATGGTTACTTGGAAGAAATACTCCTCTCTCTGATGGGAGTTCTGTGAGACCGTCTCTCACTGCTCCCCCCCTGTGAGTCCGGCTGGGAGCCCAGCACCGATCCTGTGGCTCTCCACTGCGTGCTGTATTCCTGCCCCAAAAATGACTCCTTTATTCTGTGCTCAAACAATGCTCAACCCAAATGAATACACCACCAGATCACTTTTTTGATTTCTTATTTCGTTCAATAACCTTTTGTGTGGAGCCTTCACAAAGGCCTGTTGTCATCTCACTCCGCTCATCTGATTTTATCCTTGTCATTTCTGTTACAAGGAGAAGTGTGCGGCAAGTTTATTTTCCCACAGAGAGAGAGAGAGAGAGAGAGGTGAGTGCCCAGAACAAGCTGCGGGGGGTGGTGGTGATGGATTCAGATACAATTGAAGAGACTTTTGGATTGGTACATAGATATGGATTATGTTCAGGCAGATAAGGGTTGATCTTGCCATCAGGTTTGGCACAGACATTGTGGTCCACAGCCCTGTTCCTGTGCTGTTCTGTGTTCTATCCTCGTTTAAAATTTTAAAAAGTGGGTTTGTCAAACAGGATTTCCCTTTCAGAAGTCCATGTTGAGCCCGCTGCATTTATAATTTTCTAAATGCCCCTTTGATATTTCCTTAATAAAAGATCACAGAATTTTCTGTCCTACTAATTTAAAGCAAATTGCCTTCTCTCATCCCTCTCCATTCCTAAGGGGGTTGTATTTGAAACTTCCTCCTTGTAGAAATCATTCTAGTCTGGGAAATATTGCGATGATTTGTGCATCCACATGGCCGTTGCACTTTCCTCGAACTCTGCCATGCGGATATCAATTTCTGTCCCGTTATTTTCTCTAACACTATATTTATTTATGTTAATCTCATTGTGCCGCACATTTACTCTCGACATTCTGTGTCAACGTGAAAGCAGACACAAGATATTTATTTAATTTCCCCCCCCAATTCCTTATTCTCCAATATAACATCTCCTGCCTCAGCCTGCGAGGGACCTTCGTTAACTTTTGCAAGCCTTCTCATGCCACAGTCCGTTTCTGCTATTTGAGAGATCAATCCTGTACTCTGCACATCGTTGCCTTGACAACCAACTTTGCTGAATGTCAAAATGGTCTCAATCCTGAAGTTGCTGCTTTTTTTGGGAACATTAAAAAAAAAATCCTTTGATCTAATAATATTCTTCTGTAATATATGTGGCTGGACCATTCTCCCTGTCTGGGTTTTTCATACTTTAGAGAGTTAAACGTGAGCTATGTATTTATTCTTTCAGTGTTGGCTGTAAGGTGTTGTCACCATAGGCAGGCAACTTATCAACCTACATTACTTTATCTCAATACAGCTGTAATCTGACTAAATGATTTAGTGAAAACTTGCATTAGAAAATAGAACAAGGCAGCACAGTAGCAGGCCCATCACCTGTTCTGTTATATTCTGTACAATATATTCTGTTGTGCTGCTGCAAGGAAAAAAAAATATTTTCTCTCTGGGACATATAACATATGACAATAAAACACTCCTGATCCTTCATCCTACATTGTCCGTGCCTAACATGATGCCTTGATGAACTAATCTTTGCCTGAACATGATGCCAATCCCTCTATTCACTGCATATCCAGGCTTTTAGCCTCTTAAACATAACTATCATATCTGCCTCCACCACCACCACTGTCTGAGGGATTTTGAATTCCAGGTTGGTGCAGAGAGGGGCTATAATTTATGTGTTACTCAACCATGGCCTGGTTCCTTACAGACTGAGGCGGGAGAAGTTATAATGGAGAATAAGGAAAAGGCAGGGACCTCACAAGCTGTGACGGTACTTTGAGCAACGTTTGTTGAATGGATAAAGGAGTGACTTCCCACTTGACAGGAAGAGCTGAACCTCCTGCCTTACACCACTCCAGATCTGTCTGTTTAAAGATCCAATCCTTGGAGCCTCGCCACCAATCACGGTGCGAAGGTGTTGGATTGTGGAACTTCACTTGAGTGCCATTCCAGTGCAAGTTGTGTGGGTTAATTTATTCAGTATATTCGCCGAACTCCATGGTCTAAGATGCACGGTTTTTAAATTTCAGGTTGAACTGAAATTCAGAAATAGCTTTTATTTGAGTGTCTTAGTCATTTTGCAACTAGACTAAACTCAGCAAGCTGAAATGTTGATTTAATTCCTCTACATATCTTTCAAATATCTTCCAAATGCTTCACACATTTCATAATTTTTTGTAGTACGGTGACTCATAAATCACAAATCCAGTTTGTTCTTGCCACATCCCACTTGAACATGAGATGAGTGGCCAAAGGTTTTGTTTTTATTAATAATTTTGTTTAGAGAGCAATCACTGGTGCTTAGTGAAGGTGAAATGTTGTTCATAACGATGTATGTGACTCCAATTATACTTTATCTTGGACTATATATTATTCAACTTATTCCCTTTATCATGTATCTGTGAAATGTGGATGGCTCGATTGTAATCTTGTATGGTCCTTCCGCTCAAAGATACTATAGCAAGCAAGATAGATCACTCGACGAAAAAGACGTAGTACGGTCACGGGCAGATTCATGGGTAATTTTCGGCTGCATTTCCGTAACCGGCTTCCGTCTCCGCACCAAAGATCCCATTGCGGAGCAAAGATACTAGTGCGGAGACGGAAGCCGGTTACGGAAATGGGGCCGAAAATTACCCATGAATCTGCCCATGACCGTACTACGTCTTTTTCGTCAGTTACGGAAACATCCTCCTAAAAATAAAAGTTCTTTGGTAAAAATATTCTCCTCATTTTCAGAATTATAATTTACTAACACAAACTGTTCCCCCGCAACGTTGATTACACTGCGAGTCGGGTCGGGTCGGTTCGGGTTACTGAAATGGATGAAAAAAAGGCCCACGTTCCGCTCCGTTGCGTACTACACGTCAGCCCATTGCATTTAGAAGGAGTGGTCTATCTTGCTCCGCTATAGGATCTTTGCTTCAGCTGACTGGTTAGCACGCAATGTAACCTTTTCATTGTACCTCTGTACATGTGTAAATAAACAAAATTCAACTTAACTCAGTCCCACAAACATGTAGTGGTCCACTACTGTCGGGAAGGGGCCAGTTACACACAAGGTCCAGAGTTGGTTAAAGAGAACACAACTGCTGTTTTTTTACAGTGTTGCCAACCCCTTGTGTGATTGAGGAGGGGAAAGAGTCAGGAGACCTCTGGTATCAGTAAAAGCCATGGAATGCATAGTTAGAGCAAAGGGCTGGGGCTATGGAGTTCGATGTGGAGGGAGGAGTAGACGGGAAGCAGTCCTGGGGAATATGCCCAAGGATGCACACAGTCATGTGAGGTGATTCCAGGATTGAGCGTTTGACAACACTGGGCCTCTACTCGCTGGAGTTTAGAAGGTTGGGGGGGGGGTCCTCATTGCAACCTACAGAATAATGAAAGGCATCGAAAGAGTGGATGTGGAAAGGATGTTTCCACTGGTGGGAAAGTCTAGGACTAGAAGTCATAGGCTTGGAATTAAAGGGCACTCTTTTAGAAAAGAGGTGAGTAGGAACTTCTATAGTCAGAGTGTAGTTAATCTGTGGAACTCATTGCCACAGAGGGCTGTGGAGGCCAAGTCAGTGGATATTTTTAAGGCAGAGATAGACAAGTTCTTGATTAGAACGGGTGTTAAGGGTTATGGGGAGAAGGCCAGAAAATGGGATTCGGAGGCAGAAATCAACCATGATTGAATGGCGGAGTAGACTCGATGGCCCTAATTCTACTCCTATAACTTGTGATGGTTGCGTCCATCAATGAAGGTGGGAAAGGGCTGCAGAGGAGGCAGATGAGTTTGCAGTGATGTGAGGGCAGATTAGGCAGCACGTGATCAAGGGGACTGGGCTCGGAGGATTAAATGTTTGAACTGAAATGTTGGACTGGCCAATTTTTGTGCCTTCCACCACAGTGCTGTGGTGGATGTTTGTGTTAAATTTTTATTGTGTTATTGTGTGGGTTTTTTTCATTGTACCGCTGCTGGCAAATTCATTTCACTTGCACTTTATGTGCAAGTGACGAATAAAACTGATATTGATTGATTGATATTGATATTGGCCATGAGGTACAGATCAATAAAGCCCGTTGCATTACTCTGGGTCAGAGAGCATCAGATACCATTAGCAACCTTGGCAATTTAGTTTATTCAAAGACACAACCTTATGGTTATCCACCTCTGCAGATCTGCCCAACGTTCAAACTGAAATAATATAACTTTTAAATTATATTTGTATACTTAGCTTATCAGTTAACATATCAAATCCCACTGGGATATCAAATCCCACTGGCAGCATGCACAAATGTAATACTTAACACTCTCTGGGGACAACTTTATTTAAATATATCTTGACGAGTAGAGGACTGGCCTTCCCCATTTCAGCGTCTGTTCTCTGTTCAGACTGAAGTGTGTTCTAACCTGAATCAATGCAGCCATCGGCAAGGCAGATTAGATGATTCTTTCGCCATTCTGAACTTTTACAGGCTGGGGTTATCAAAGGAAATCGATTTCCCGTCCTTGGGGAACTAAATTGTGAAGTAAAAGGGATGAGCTGTTGAATATGGAAGAGTTGCATTGGTTGGCAACTGGTTCAGTGTAAGCGCTGTACTAATGCTGGCCATCAGGCACGGTTGCCCACTTGTGTGAGTGAGGACTGTTGTATAGAAAAGGCTGGGTAAGCCAACAACTTGACATGACGCCGGGCCTTCAATCATCCTTCATCTTGTTCCCTTCAATTGCTAAAGGGATATTGTTTGCTGGCGAATAAAATCTGGTTTGTGGAACACTTTGGTGGCGATTTTGACCTCGGCTCTTGGTTCGAGCACTTCAGTGACAGAAACTGGATCTGAAAGGGTTGCCTTTCACAAGTGCCACTCGCAGGGACTGTTCTGAAACCTTGTGTCGTTATGAGTTCAGCAGAAAGCATGCCACACATCCGTTTCAGTAAGCGGCAAAAGTTTCGTCTTGTCTCTTGCAGCTGTTGTGAAAGTGGCTCCTGAGCTTGTGCAATCCAACAACTGCTGGCAGCATTCTCTGCCCTCATCCCTCACAGCGACCGTGAGCGTCAGTGGGGAGGTGAATGTCAGGTTGCTCCTGGGTCGAATCGTATGTTGTCGTTGCGCCCCTTTGTGCATGTACTCTGTTCCGACACAATCTCTGGATTTATCTTGTTCATTCTGTAGTCCCAGGTCAGTGAGACCCATTGCAGAGTTAGTTCATGCGCCACCTTAATAAAAAGTCTTTACAATTGTAGAAATGTGCAGCTCAGAAAGGTGGCCATCTCTTGTGCAGGAAAGAACTGAAAATGCTGGTTTATACCGAAGATAGATGCAAAATGCTGGAGTAATTCAGCTGGTCAGGCAGCATCTCTGGAGAAAATGAATAGGTGACGTTTCGGATCGGTACCCTTCTTCAGACGGAAAGATAGAGGTGGGGAAGGAGAATGGGAGGCGAGAAAATGACTCCTTTTCACGAGAAAAGTCCTCCATTTCACGAGAAAATACTTCCTTTCCACGAGAATATCTCTTGTTTCCCAGCTTGCAATCCATAGGCCGCAGACGTGTTGACAAAACCCGTATTATCAAAAGAATCGGAGATCTCGTTGACGTTTGCAGCACTTGACGTGGTGGTTGCATGGAGGATGTTTTCCTTGGCGGAAGGGTTTAAAATCAGGAGTCACGGTCTCACATTAAGGAGGAGGCCATTACGGACTGGGATTGCGCTAAATTGGTATCCGAGTCCTCTACCTCTGGAGGGCTTGACGTACCCAGTCACTAGGTTAATTCAGAGCAGACTTCGGTAGATGTCTGGACATTAAGGGAATGCATTGATATGGGGACAGGGCAGGAGTATGGGACTGAGGGAGAAGATCAGCCATGAATCTCTGAGCAGCTGTGAAGAGCTACTCCTGCTCTCTGCTCTTGTAAATCTATGGTGCAGATTTTGACCCAAGCAGTTGGTATAGTGGTAAGAAAGCAAACAATAGATTTGAAAGGGTAACTAGGTTGGTTTGGTTTAGAGATACAGTGTGGAAACAGGCCCCTCAGCCCACCGAGGCTGCACCGACCAGCGATCACCCTTACACCGGTTCTAGTCCTACACCCTAGGGACAACTTTTTATTATTTTTTTTATTTTTTTTTAATTTATTTATTTTTATTGGAAGCAATTGTACAAGGATAAATCGCTCGGCATCTACCATTATACAATTATTGTACAGCTTCATTTTTTTTCAAATTTTATCATAACGAACACACAATAGACAGAAAACAAAAAACACCAATTAAAGAAAGAAAAAAAAACAACAACAAAAAACGAGTGGGGGGCAGCCAGAATATCAATCAGAGTGCAAGATCAAAGTTCGCTCAGATTAAAGACATAGCACAGCAGCAAAATAAACAGATCAGACAATTATGCCTCTTCAAGCAAAATCAAAAATGGTTTCCACACCTTCAAAAAATAATTTTGTAAATTCCCTTTGTTAAAACGAATCTGTTCCATCTTAGCAATATAAAGCATTTCGTTGAGCCACCTCTTAAAACATGGGGAGAGTGGGGACTTCCAATTTAGTAATATTATTTTTTTAGCTGCAACCATACCTGCTCT
Source organism: Malacoraja senta (assembly GCA_038087875.1). Taxonomy (NCBI): domain Eukaryota; kingdom Metazoa; phylum Chordata; class Chondrichthyes; order Rajiformes; family Rajidae; genus Malacoraja; species Malacoraja senta. The sequence goes on along the minus strand of CM075989.1, from coordinate 7,717,796 downwards.
AAGAATCTGCTTCTGGTGGGAAGGAAGGGCTCTTGTATTGTCAGAGCAACCAAAAATAGTCAGATTACAATCAGGCGGAATATTTATTCGACAGTTAAATATGTCACTCCAGAAATTACTTAATACTGGACAGTGCCAAAATAAATGTGATAGTGATCCTTCTGCAGTACCACATCTGTCACACATGGAGGAAACCGATTCAAAAATCTTGTTAAGTTTGGTTTCAGAATAATGTAGTCTATGCAAGACTTTAAATTGAATTAATCTGTATATACAACTAATAGAACAACTCTGTATACCGGACAAACCTTCCTCCCACAGTTCATTTGACACAGGAGTGCCCAATTCTGCAGCCCAGGCCTCCCTGAGATGACCAGCTTCAACTGGTGTCGTAAAAGCAGTGACAAAGCGGGAGATCAAGTGTTTAGAGTCAGGCTGTGAGAGAAGTAGATCATAAAGAATGTGACTTTTTGGTTTGACTATGAATTCTGGGATACGCTCCCGTACAAAATGCCTGACTTGAAGGTAGCGATAGAAGTGTTGTTGAGGAAGGCGATATTTAGTTTGGAGCTGAAAAAATGAGGCAAATTTATTATCTATGTAGAGATCATCAATACAACACAGCCCCTTCCCCCTCCAGTCCAGAAACACTCTATCCATCAGTGCCGGTTTGAACAAGTGATTGTGTACTATAGGGGTATACACTGAGATATTTACCAATCCAAATTTTTTTTAAATTTCATTCAGAATCCTTACGGAGTTTCTGAGAATGAAGTTATGGCCAACTAATTTGTAGGGAACCTGTGCTCCGAAAAAGAGCAACACTGGGAGAGAGGTCTCTGAAACAAACATGGATTCAATTTTTAGCCAGAGTGGGGAAACATCAGACCGGTCATCATCAGGAAAGCCCCACTGCCAGAAAGTGAGAGCCCTCGCATTTGCAGCCCAGTAGTAATGCTTCAGTACCGGAAGGCCGAGGCCACCCCTGTCCACATTTTTCTGTAGGTGGGCTTTAGCAATGCGAGGGGATTTGTCTGCCCAGACAAATGAGAGTATAACCGAATCCAGTTGTTTGAAAAAAGACAAAGGTAAGTAGACAGGAAGGTTTTGGAAAAGATACAAAAATCTTGGAAGTGCAACCATTTTAATAGCATTGATGCGACCAATCATTGAGAGGGGAAGCAGCTTCCAGCACCTAATGCTAGCTTTTAGTTTGTCTACCATGTCCAAAAAAATCAATTTAAGTAGAAGTTTGGGGTTTCTGGAAATCTTCAGTCCAAGATAGGTAAAGTGGGTGGTAACTAATTTAAATGGCAAAGATTTCAAGAAAGCAGGGCTCAAATTATTCGTCAAGGGCATGCATTCACTTTTATCCCAGTTAATTGTATATCCTGACAGTTTACTAAATGACTTAATGTAGTTCATTAGGTTGGGAACTGACACTACCGGATCAGATAAACAAATTAATAAATCATCTGCATATAAATTCACAAGACTCTCAACATTACCAAATTTTACACCATGAATACCCGGGTGACCCCTGATTCCTATTGCAAGAGGTTCTAAAGCGATATCAAACAGCAGGGGAGAAAGGGGATCACCCTGTCTCACACCGTGCTGCAGGTCAAAAGGTTGGGATTTTTCTATGTTAGTCAGAATAGAAGATACTGGATTTGAATAAATTATTTTAATCCACTCTATAAAGTTCATCCCGAACCCAAACTGTTTTAACGTCTCTAGCATATAGGGCCATTCGATCTGATCGAAAGCCTTCTGAGCATCGAGAGATAGGATGGCAGCTTGCGTATCCTTGTCATGAACCGAATATAACCCCCTAGGGACAACTTACCGAAGCCAATTAACCTACAAATCTGCATGTCTTTGGAATGTGGGAGGAAACCGGGGCACCCGGAGAAAACCCACGCGGTCACGGGGAGAACGTACAAACTCAATACAGACAGCACCCGTCTATAGCCATAGTCTAATCTGGTCAGGATCGAACTTGGGTCTCTGGCACTCTTAACAGAGCACCTCTTCCGCAGTGTTACTGTGCTCTCCACTTGAAAGATAACTAGAAGAGTTATCTTTAACACGAGCCACTTTCTGGGGCTGTTTTGAGTTGAGCAGACCATATTGTACCTCCGTGTGCATCAGTTTCAGTAATTAAGTAAAGTTTCAAATTGCCTCTTCCCACGGTTGTGCAAATGGCGACCGTCCTTGTTTAATAAACACTAGCTAGTCCCAATGTTCTGACTGGTCTCTCACACAAACATCTCGTTGGTGAGTTTCGGGATGGTTCATGATCCAATGAAATTTTATTGTCACATGTACCCAGGTACAGTGAAATACTTTGTTTTGCATACCACCCGGTAAAATCATGCAGTGTCGGTACATTGTGGTGCTGACAAAGTTCAACATCAGCTTGTTCCAGAGCCACGTCTGATCTTGTTGTTTGTCCATCTTCATCAGTTTGTTCTCCAAGCCCACTCTGTGAGTGTTATCCACTTTATAGTTTCAAGCCGCTGAGATCTAGATAAAACCAACCCTTCATTTTCTGTCTGAAGAAGGGACCGATCCAAAACGTCGCCTGTCCATTCCCTCTGCACATGCTGCACGGCCCGCTGAGTTCCTCCAGCACTTTGTGTTTTGCTCAGGATTCCAGCATCTGCAGTTCCTCTTGTCCCCTTCAATTTCTGTAACTGATATCCAAGTTAAGTTTACAGTCATCTACTGCTTTTGCCATGGAGATGGTTGATGGCACTTTGAACGTAAGGAATCATGACATTTTGGGGGAATATTTTGCAAATCTGATGTCTTCGTCACCCCCTTCCAAACATAATCCAAGCGTCTCAGAAATGTAACAGCGCAGGAAGAGACTTCAGCCCATCATTGTCATGCTGGTCATTGAGCGACCTCGCTCTTGATCAGGTTATGGGAAGGTTAACTTCTCACCTGATACTTTTCCAGTGGTATCTCCAACAACCTGGCTGCACCCATTCTCGTACTGTTTGTCCAAGGGCAGATATGCTGAGGGTTGGGCCGAGTTCTCCACTTGTGATGAAGTTCAACCGTGCAGAGCCAAACACAACTGATATTGATTTGTAGATCTCTGAATTGTGAAACTGTAAAGAGAGCCAGAGACTTGAGTGAAATCGAAACGCAGGCAAGTCTGATACAGCTATTCATTTTCTTCACGGACTATTCTTATTGTACGCAAATGTGTTTCGGTAACTGGTGTCTGTAAATTAACATTGTGCAGCAAGATCACATTGTCGTTGTTTGAGATGAATTTTAACATAACTCACAAAACACTGAAGGGATTGGAATTTTGTGCTCCAAGCAATGCTGGGGCTGCTCAGTTTGTTCAAGGTTAAGTTTGGACTAAAGGGTGGAGGGATGTGGGGATTAATGTGGATGTGAAGTTAAGGTGTGGGATCGGCCCTGATTTTATTGATTGGGGAACAGGAGCATGGGCCCATATTGCTTGTGACCATATTGGCCAAGATTTGGCAGCAACCTTTGGAGAATCCAGTTTGTTTCCATTTATATCAAATTTGGATTAGACCTGTCAAATCATTTCTTCCATCTGAGGTTGTATTGATAGCTGTTCTGCTTTTATGACTCCTGTCAGTGTCCTTATGATTGATCTGCAGCACAGTGGTGCAGCGGTAGAGCTGCTGCCTCACAGCGCCAGAGACCCTGGTTCGATCATGACTGTGTGCTGTCTCTGGCGTTTTCATGTTCTCTCTATGACCGCGGTGGTTTTCTCTGGTTTCCTCCCACATTCCAAAGACGTGCAGGTTTGTAGGTTAATTGCCTTCTATAAATTGCCCCTGGTATATGGGATGAGAAAGTGGGATAACAGAACCCGTGTGTGGGTGATCGATGGTCAGCGTAGATTTGGTGGGCCGAAAGTGCTGTTTCCGTGCTGTATCTCTAAACTAAACTGAACTCGCCCGTTTGTGTGGCTTGGCTACTGTGTATTTAGACAGAATAACAGACCCAGCCACCCAACCTATGATTGCCATCTAACGAGGCAGATGTAGGAACAAACCAATGCTAGAAATACTCAGCGGGGAAAGCAATAGACTTGCTGTTTCAGGCCGATCTTCCACCCACGCTGAAAAGGTGAAGGGGTTGAGTGCAGAGACTGGGAAAAGGCGAGCGGGAGGCGGAGGAGTCCATTCTGATTTAATCTCACAATTTCACAACTCTTGACCCTTGTCCAATGTTTATTAATCAGCCATTGAAACGCACATTCTCATGATAGTGTGGCTTTGTAAATAAGCTCGGAGTCGGCAAATTGGCCACAGTTTCTTCCATTTTACAAAATGAGATGCACTTCATCAGTTGTGAAATTTTTTTATGGGGATGTCCAGGGTTGTGAAACGTGTCAGAGACAAGTGGACCTTCCATCCGACAGCTGTCCCCCTCAGCAGTGCAGTGTTATGGAACACTTGTTCATCATCAGCTATGCATCCACCTTCACTCATCCCTTAAACCAAATTCTTAGAAGCCCTCGTTCCCACCATCCCTGTTTTAATTATCAAAACATTGGGCTGTAACGGTGCTGGCAAGGTAAATGTTTAAATGTTTATGGCCATTTAAGTGTGATCTTAGTTACCCGTGCTGTTTACAGTTGTAATGTAGCGCAGATTGTGGTGACGTCTGTCTGGCGTGTGAATGGGACATTCCTTTTTAGTGAAAGTGATGTGAAATTGGCCAAAAATAGCTACAGGCAGAAGGGAAGTTGAGGCTGGTGGAGGCAATGATTCAGCTTTGGGTTGTGGACCTCTGGAGAAATGTTAATCTGAAAACAAAACTAGTTCTCCAAATTTCCAAACGGCTAATATGAAGTATAATTATTATCAGTGATACTTTGTTGTAGGAAGTAGAGGCATTAACAGCATCTGTCACCCAACGTATTTCATGAGGTGCTCGATTTCATGCCGGTCCCAGAAGACAAGGTTAGGACAGGAGACCAACAGCTCCATTAAAGGACCATCTGAGAGGAAAGGTTTGGCGAGGGTTGTCTGTGTTGCAGTTCGAGGTACAATTGAGGTAGTGGGGAATTGTGTTCAGGTGGTCAATAATTTACCAGGAATGTACAGTCCTGCCAGCCTGGGGAATGTTCTGTCTGCCCATCGGAGTTGTTTCCCGATGAGAGAAAACTAAATGTCTTTGGAAAAGAATTGTGTGTCATATGTTTAAAACAAAATACTAGGGGTTGAATATCAAGAGTCAAGAGTGTTTCATTGTCATGCGAACCAGCAAGGGAACAATGCCATTTTTAATTGCTGTAGCTGTACAGGCCCATTAATACAATAACACATGGATAAATATATAATAATCAATGATGCCATGAACTGATAAGTAACACTAGGTAACCATAACAGTGCAATATTGAAGTCCGTACTCTGGGCTGGGCAGAGGATCTTCTTGTGACTGCCTACTGTGTCAGCTCGAACCAGGAAGTGCAAAGCAAATTGTGGGTCTGGGAAAAAGGAACTAGGTGATTCAGAGGGTGTGAAGTTTCACTCCTGTAACGTTGGGTTTTCCACTATTGCAAATGCTTTGATTTTTGTGACTTTGAACCACTCCTCGCATAGATGGAATTGTTATTGAGTGTGCGGGATTAGGTAGATTGCAAGTCGTGTCTTAGTCTAGTTTAGACACAAAATGCTGGAGTAACTCAGCGGGACAGGCAGCATCTCTGGGCTGACCATGGGTGTCTCCAGGGTTGGAGGACGCCAGTGCGTGACTTTGTTTAACCGTGGGGAGACTGGTGCACAAACAGCCACCACACGGTCCTTGACAGATCTGGGTCAGGATCCAGTGGCATGGAGTCCAAGACGACCGGAGACCCTTTTCTGCTGCAGCCTTCATCCGCCTTCCCAGTCGTTGTGACGCTCCACTAAGGTCAGCCATCATCCTCCGCCTGTTCCACTGTTGAGGTCTTGGCCGGTGGCCCTACCAGGAGCGTAGCTCCGGACGGCATCGCTCTCAGGATCTCAGGACCACACAAGCTCCTCCACCACGACAAGGTGACAATCCACGTAGTGATGATGTACGAAAGACGCTGCTTCAGTTGATCCCCATTCTAAACCTTTGGATCTGTCTGTTGCTGTGAGCTGACAATCTGCTGGCTTCTTCCACACAACCACTGATGCCTCAAGTTCCATTTGTGGCATGCAGCAGTGACTTGGGGCCTCTAGTTATTTTTGTATCCTCTAGTTAATTACCAGGTGTAATCCAGGCTCCACAACCCTCCGGGATGGAGAATTGCAGAGATTCACCGCCGTCTGTGCAGCAAAGCTTCTGTGCATCTTGGTCTTAAATAATCATCCTTTATTAAAAATAAAGAACGTTTAATTGTTATACCTGTCGACAGTGGACTGTGAAATTCTTACTTGCAGCACCATAACTGGCCTGTGAACACAATAATCGTAGATATACAATGAACAGAAAAATTCAATAAATTAGTCTCCAATACTAGTGCACAAAAGTCCTTTGCGTAACCAAAGACAGTCCACAATTAGTTTTGTTAGTTTTTGTAGCTGGGAAGAAGCTATTCTTGAACCTGGTGATCATGGTTGTTCGACTCAATTTCTATACCTTCTTCCCGAGGGTAGAGCAAAATGAGAGCTTGGCCAATGTAATTTTGTAATCTTGTAATTGTATCCTCTGGCTCGGAATCTCCCATGAATGGAAACATCTCTGTTTATACTATGAAGTCCCCTTAGGATTTGGCATTTCAACAAGATCGACCGTTATTCTTCTAAACTTCAGTGAATACCCAATCTAACTTCCTTAAACATGTGTAGGAAAGAACTGCAGATGCTGGTTTAAATCGAAGGTAGACACAAATTGCTGGAGTAACTCAGCGGGACAGGCAGCATCTCTGGAGAGAAGGAATGGGTGACATTTCGGATCGAGACCCTTATTCAGATTTAAGTCTTCAGACTGAAGCCTTCCTCAGTCCGAAAAAGGGTCTTGACCCGAAACGTCACCCATTCCTTCTCTCCAGCGATGCTGCCTGTCCCCGTTGAGTTACTCCAGCATTTTGTGTTTTCCTTAAACATGTAATAGACACAAAAAGCTGTCTGAAGAAGGGTCTCTACCCGAAACATCAGCTATTCCTTTTCTCCAGAAATGCTGTCTGACCTGCTGAGTTACTCCAGGTTTTTGTGTCTATCTTCGGATTAAAAGCATTTCCTTCCTACACATTCCTTAAACATATGATGAGATGTCCCACTCATTCAAGAATGAATGCAGTAAATCTCAGGAATGCTTCTAATGCTTGAGCTTCCTTTCTTATATAAGTGGACCAAAACAATGTTCAATTCTCAAGGTGTGGCCTCACCTGCACCCTTTGTGCAATTCTATTAATAAACAGGCTGATTCGTGCTTTTTGTGTTTTAATAATCTGTCGCACCTACATGCCTACTTTCTGTCATTCGTGGACAAAAATGACCTCCATTCCTCTGTACTCCACTCATTTGGAGCTCTCCACTGAGGCGATGGTCTGTCTGCTGTTTCATTCCGGTTGCTAAAGAGTACAACCTTGCATTTTTTTCCACAATGTTCTCTCAATCCTGTGGCAGAGACCAAATAGCGCAGCCTGTCCTCGTATAATTAGATAAGTGGCAGAAGAATCGGAAGGGGAGTTGAGGAACACACGAATTACAGAGTTGCAGGTCAAAACTCCATTAACTTGGGGGCATTGGTTTGGTCTTTTAGCACTATTATTGCTTGTTTGTTTGCTTTTTGTGTGTGTGTGTGTGTGTGTCCCCGCGTGTCCCCCCGCGTGTCCTGCTGGTTTAAATCAAAGGTAGACACAAAATGCTAAAGTTACTCAGCGGGTGAGCCAGCATCTATGGAGAGAACAAATTGGCGATGTTTCGGCTCCAGACCCTTCTTCAGTTGTTGTTATTGGCAGGGGGGTGGGAGCATGAGCAGAGAGATAGAGGGGTGTAAAATGAGGGTAGAAGCAATAGGTAGCAAGGTGAAAAGTTAAAGTGGCAGGCAGACAAATCCAGGGCAAAAATCAAAAAGGGCCACTTTTCAACATAATTGTATAAGGGGTAAGAGTGTTGTAAAAAACAAGCCTGGAGGCTTTGTGTCTCAATGCAAGGAGTATTCGTAATAAGGTGGATGAGTTGAATGTGCAGGTAGTTATTAATGAATATGATATAGTTGGGATCACGGAGACATGACTCCAGGGTGACCAAGGTTGGGAGCTGAACATCCAGGGATATTCAATATTCAGGAGGGATAGACCTAAAGGAAAAGGAGGTGGGGTAGCGTTGCTGGTTAGAGAGGAGATTAACGCAATCGAAAGGAAGGACATTAGCTTGGAGGATGTGGAATCGATATGGGTGGAGCTGCGAAACATTAAGGGGCAGAAAACGCTAGTGGGAGTTGTGTACAGGCCACCTAACAGTAGTAGTGGAGTTGGGGATGGCATCAAACAGGAAATTAGAAATGCGTGCAACAAAGGTAAAACAGTTATAATGGGTGACTTCAATCTACATACAGATTGGGTGAATCAAATTGGCAGGGGTGCTGAGGAAGAGGATTTCTTGAAATGTATGCAGGATAGTTTTCTAAACCAACATGTAGAGGAACCAACGAGAGAGCAGGCTATTCTAGACTGGGTATTGAATAATGAGGAAGGGTTAGTTAGCAGTCTTGTTGTGCGAGGCCCCTTGGGCAAGAGTGACCATAATATGGTTGAGTTCTTCATTAGGATGGAGAGTGACATAGTTAATTCACAAACAAGGGTTCTGAACTTCAAGGAAGGTAACTTTGAGGGTATGAGATGTGAATTGGCCAAGGTAGACTGGCAATTGATTCTTAAAGGGTTGACGGTGGATATGCAATGGAAGGCATTTAAAGACCGCATGGATGAACTACAACAATTGTTCATCCCAGTTTGGCAAAAGAATAAATCAGGGAAGGTAGTGCATCCGTGGATAACAAGGGAAATCAGGGATAGTATCAAAACAAAAGATGAAGCATACAAATTAGCCAGTAAAAGCAGCCTACCAGAGGACTGGGAGAAATTCAGTCCAGCAGAGGAGGACAAAGGGCTTAATTAGGAAAGGGAAAATAGATTATGAAAGAAAACTGGCAGGGAACATAAAAACTGACTGCAAAAGCTTTTATAGATATGTGAAGAGAAAAAGATTAGTTAAAACAAATGTAGGTCCCTTGCAGTCATAAACAGGTGCATTTATCATGGGGAACAAGGACATGGCAGACCAATTGAATAACTACTTTGGTTCTGTCTTCACTAAGGAACACATAAATAATCTACCAGAAATAGCAGGGGACCGGGGGTTAAATGAGATGGAGGAACTGAGTGAAATCCAGTTTAGTCGGGAAGTGGCGTTAGGTAAATTGAATGGATTAAAGGCCGACAAATCCCCAGGGCCAGATAGGCTGCATCCCAGAGTGCTTGAGGAAGTAGCCCCAGAAATAGTGGATGCATTAGTGATAATTTTTCAAAACTCTTTAGATTCTGGAGTAGTTCCTGAGGATTGGAGGGTAGCTAATGTAACCCCACTTTTTAAAAAGGGAGGGAGAGAGAAAACGGGGAATTACAGACCAGTTAGTCTAATATCGGTAGTGGGGAAAATGCTAGAGTCAGTTATTAAAGATGGGATAGCAGCACATTTGGAAAGTGGTGAAATCTTTGGACAAAGTCTGCAAGGATTTATGAAAGGTAAATCATGTCTGACGAATCTTATAGAATTTTTCGAGGATGTAACTAGTAGAGTGGATAAGGGAGAACCAGTGGATGTGTAATATCTGGACTTTCAGAAGGCTTTCGACAAAGTCCCACATAAGAGATTAGTATGCAAACTTAAAGCACACGGTATTAGGGGTTCAGTATTGATGTGGATAGAGAACTGGCTGGCAGACAGGAAGCAAAGAGTAGGAGTAAACGTGTCCTTTTCAGAATGGCAGGCAGTGACTGGAGGGGTACCGCAAGGCTCAGTGCTGGGACCCCAGCTATTTACAATATATATTAATGATTTGGACGAGGGAATTGAATGCAACATCTCCAAGTTTGCGGATGACATGAAGCTAGGGGGCAGTGTTAGCTGTGAGGAGAATGCTAGGAGGATGCAAGGTGACTTGGATAGGTTTGGTGAGTGGGCAAATGCATGGCAGATGCAGTATAATGTGGATAAATGTGGTTATCCACTTTGGTGGCAAGAACAAGAAAGTAGACTATTATCTGAATGGTGGCCGATTAGGAAAAGGGGAGATGCAACAGGACCTGGGTGTCATGGTACACCAGTCATTGAGAGTAGGCATGCAGGTGCAGCAGGCAGTGAAGAAAGCGAATGGTATGTTAGCATTCATAGCAAAAGGATTTGAGTATAGGAGCAGGGAGGTTCTACTGCAGTTGTACAGGGCCTTGGTGAGACCACACCTGGAGTATTGCGTACAGTTTTGGTCTCCTAATCTGAGGAAAGACATTCTTGCCATAGAGGGAATACAGAGAAGGTTCACCAGACTGATTCCTGGGATGGCAGGACTTTCATATGAAGAAAGACTGGATAGACTTGGCTTGTACACGCTAGAATTTAGAAGATTGAGGGGGGATCTTATAAAAACTTACAAAATTCTTAAGGGGTTGGACAGGCTAGATGCAGGAAGATTGTTCTCGATGTTGGGGAAGTCCAGAACAAGGGATCACAGTTTAAGGATAAGGGGGAAGCCTTTTAGGACCGAGATGAGAAAAAAGAATTCACAGAGAGTGGTGAATCTGTGGAATTCTCTGCCACAGAAGGTAGTTGAGGCCAGTTCATTGGCTATATTTAAGAGGGAGTTAGATGTGGCCCTTGTGGCTAAAGGGATCAGGGGGTAAGGAGAGAAGGCAGGTACAGGTTACTGAGGTGGATGATCAGCCATGATCATATTGAATGGCGGTGCAGGCTCGAAGGGCCAAATGGTCTACTCCTGCACCTATTTTCTATGTTTCTATTGTTGCTTTAAGATTAGTACTAATTGACTGTTTTACACAAACAGTCTGTTGGAGGAACTCAACTCAACATCTGTGGTGGTGGGAGGGTGAGGGGCGCAGGAAGGAATTGTCCCGATTTTGGGTCGAAGCATCAGGGCCAGCATCTGCAGTTCCTTGTGTCTCTTCTTTAAAACTGTGTTTATCTCCATACACGGGTGCCTCGCCTCGCCTGAGAATGTGGCAGGAACTATTTAACTGCTGACAGTAAAAGAATGCTCTTTGCATTTCTGGGAAAAGGATGAAGTTTGGATCTAAGTTTGAACATACTGAATTGACAGATGTGACAGCTCTTTTGTGCACGCAAGAGCTTTTCCACGCACAAAATCAGTTCTTGGAAGCGTAAAACATCTCCATCTCCTGCGCTGTCGGACACAGACTGGTTTGGTCTTTCAATTAGCTCTGCCAAACATTACAATGCCTTTCCATTGTGCTGTTCGGGGGGGGGGGGAAAGATCTATTCATTATCTGTGTCGCAATGGCCCAGATCTTGTCATTCTCATTGGCTGTCTTGAATGGTTGAGTTAGGAGATGAGAGGTGAGTGAGTGAGTGATTATGCTCTGAAGAAATGTTCCATTTTGGCTGTAAGATCAGCAGTACTGGCATCCGTGGCATCACAGCTCCAGGCGAAGTTAATGCCGGGCTCGCTACGGTTTAATTCAGATCTGCCTGCCAGCTTGAGAACTCTCCACTTACCGTCCATCTGAGCAGATTCTGGGACCCTCCCTCAAAATATCTACTGGAAATTACAACTGAAATTCAGTGTTTCTAAAGAGGTTTGTGATCACTGTCATTACCATCACGGGACGTAGGGAGGCACAGTGGCGTAGCGGTAGAGTTCCTGCCTTACAGCTCCAGAGACCCGGGTTCAATCCTGACTACAGTCTGTACGGAGTTTGTAAATTCTCCCTGTGACTGCGTGGGTTTTCTCCAGGTGCTCTGGTTTCCTCCCACACTCTCAAGGCGTACAGGTTTGTAGTTAAATTGTAAATTGTCCCTCGTGCTTAGGATAGTGCTGGTGTGCAGGGTGGTCGCTGGTTGGCACGGACCTGGTGGGCCAAAGGGCCTGTTTCCACTCTGTATCTCCAGAGTAAAGTCTAAGCTGATTGTAGTCAGTAGTTTACGGCAGCTTAGGAAGGTAGGTATGTTCAAGTTGCCGTGTCCTCAGGAGTTGGGTGTCCATTGATTTGAGATGCTGACCTTTCCACCGCAATAACCCAGTGACAGATACAACACCATCTCTCTTTGCCTGACATTGTTCACCATCCCTGTGGAACTAAGTATTGTTCATGTCGAATAGATTCTTTGGTTGCAGTGAATCAGTAACTTCCTGGAAAGTAACTTGACATATTGACCAAAGGTGTGTTTATTCATACACGATATTGTTGTTGTTATGTTTAAGAAAGAACTGCAGATGCTGGTAAAATCGAAGGTAGACACAAAATGCTGGAGTAACTCAGCGGGTGAGGCAGCATCTATGGAGAGAAGGAATTGGTGACATTTCGGGTCGAGACCCTTCTTCAGTTGTTGTTGTTATTGTTGCTTTAAGATTAGTACTAACTGATCGTTTTACACTTCATTTACATTAAGTCATTTTCTTTTAAAATCTGCTCCGTTAGTCATGTTATTGCGTGTGACTTGCCTTGGCCTGTTTGCATCTTGTGTGCTGGTTGACATGTACTCGATGGGCCGAAGGGTCTGTTTCCTAGCTTTATCTCTAAACTAAACTAAAACTTGGCAGGACCACTGCTCTGCAGGTTTGAAATGGTTTACATTTCCAAGTCCAGTTGGTGGAAATTGCCGGAAGTGGAGATGCGCCTTGCCCACCACAGAACCTTGGCTGGCTGTTTTAATGAACATTTCTTCTGGTGTAGGTGCTTCCCTCATCGATGATGCGAGAGGAGCTCTGGATCTTGATGATGGAGGACCACTGCAATCTTTCCAAGTCTGGGTGCAACTTGGTGGGGAGCCTATTGGTTCCAAAGCACCTACTCCTCTTGGAGGCACAAGACTGCAGATGCTGGAATCTTAAACAAAAAATAAACAGCCCCACTGAATTCATCCAGCACTTTGTTTTTTTGCCCACCGGCTGGTGTTTGAGCTGGTGAGAGTTGGGGTTTTCTTGTGAAACAGCACGGAAACAGGTCCTGAAGCTGCACCGACAACTGTTACACTGGCAACATCCTACACTCTAGGGACAACTTTTACAATTTATAACGGGGCCAATTAACGTACAAACCTGCACGTCTTTGGAATGTGGGAGGAAACTGGAGCACCCGGGGAAAACCCAGGTGGTCACGGGGAGAACGTGCAAACTCCGTACAGACAGCACCCGTGGTCAGGATGAGGACCCGGGTCTCTGGCGCTGCAAGGCAGCTACTCTACTGCTGCGCCACCGTGCTGCCCCCAGTTGCTCTGGCAGTTGCTGCCAGAGAGCCTGGTTGAGTACCTGCAGTGTGTTTTGCATGTGATGCACTGCAGTCACTTTATGCTAGCTATGGGGGGAGTGGATAATTATAATCAGCGGATGAGCACCTCAAGTGTTGTAGGGTAGTGGGATTGAATGCTCTTGAGAAGGGCTGGCAGTCCGTTGAGTCAGTGAGAGCACGTGGTCGCTGGCCGTTGCTGCCTGCAATGTTGTGTGTAGACTGGCTGCCTGGGAAGGGGAGGTGTGGGAACACCTCTGGTGGTGTTGGCTCTGTCACCCTGTTATCCATGGTGTGAACTCGCTCACAGTCACAAGTAGATAAAACCGTTGGACATTTAATGCTGGATTAAAGCAAATCTATTGTCCCACGCAGATTCTGATGCCTTGGGCAAGTCATTTTGGGTGTCGTGCAAAAGGAGTTGCCTGTTTTCTCAGACATTTGTGATTTTCATGCACAAAATCACTTTCTTTCAAGTTATAGGAGGGGTAGCCTGAGCAGATGGATTCAGCAAGAGGTGGGAGGTGGGTTGCTGATTTTCCAAATGGAAATTGCTCTGGAATATGGTTGGGGGGGGGGGGGGGGCAAAGTGCTTTACTTCTAAAGGTTGTTACTTTGCTCTGTTAAATAACTCTGCTTTACCTCTTCACCAGGAGGACGCAGTCACTACACGGGCCAAGCCCAGCCACGAAGTTTGGACCAAAAGCTTGCATGGTGGAGAACCCAAAGGCTGTGATGTAAGTAGCTTGTTTATAACCATCTCACCTGAAGGATATCAGCACAGCTCGCTTTTTCCCCCCCTTAAACCAGGTTCCTAAACTACACTCACAACTACAATAGGCTTTCCAGATTCAACTTCATCAGGTTTTTTTTTTCGCCGGCAGGTTTCCAACGTATCTATTTTCTGCTGAATCCTTCGACAGCCTTCCTCGCTACCTGCATTAATACTAATCCTGTTTAGTAAGTGTGTCAGGGGTAATGGGGAGAAGGCAGGAGAATGGAGTTGGGAGGGAAAGATAGATCAGCCATGATTGAATGGCGGAGTAGACTTGATGGGCCGAATGGCCTAATTTCGCTCCTAGAACTTATGAATTTATCTCTGCCAGTTGTATTGCCTGCAAACCTACTTTGGAAACGGAGCATTTCCATCTCCAACAGATGTGCCAGCACTGATTCTTGCAGAAATCCAATGGTCATAGATCGTTGCTGAGAATAAGACTCTGCCACCATTACCCTCTGACTTCTATGACCAACTCATTGTATCCAATTTCCCAACTCGCCATTGATCCCATGGGCCTACCATGAGGGACCTTGTACAATAGAAAGTCCCCATTTGGCTCATCGTGCCTATGTAGGCTCGCATTACAGACCCATGCCTTCACTAATTTTCACTGTAGTTTTCTTCTTCCCCACGGCCAGCATGTATATCACTAGGGGCAATTTATGGTGTCCATTAACCAGCAACCCAGACATCTCAGGGATGTGGGGATGAAATGGGGAGAAACAGCAGTCACAGGGAGAAGATAAAAATATTTTTGATTTTAAAAAAAAGCTGGTTACCAAGCTCACGGAACTGGGTCTCTGCGCATCCCTCCGCAATTGGATCCTCGACTTCCTCATCCACAGACCACAGACTGTTCGAATTGGCAGAAATACTTCTTCCTCATTAACAATCAGTACGGGAGCACCTCAAGGTTGCGTGCTCAGCCCCCTGCTCTACTCAGTCTATACTCATGACTGTGTAGCCGGACATAGTGCGAACTCCATCTTCAAGTTCACCGACGACACCACCTTTGTGGTTCTTGTTGAGGTAGGAGTTGATATCCACCATAACCAACCTCTCAAAACACTTCATTACCACCGACATTAGTGCCACTGGTCGATAGTCGTTGGGGCACGTCACCATATTCTTCTTGGGCACCGGTATTATTGATGCCCTCTTAAAGCAGGTGGGAACGTCAGACCTCAGTAGTGAGAGGTTGAAAATGTCCGTAAAAACACCAGCCAGTTGGCCTGCACAGATTTTGAGAACTCGACCCGGTATACCATCAGATCCAGGCGCTTTCCGAGGGTTCATCCCCCTCTGACGTCGGCCTCTGTGACTGTAATACCATCAGGGTGTATGGAGGCTCGGGAAGGCACATCAATGGTCTCCCTATCAAAGCGTGCGTCGAACGCATTGAGCTCGTCAGGGAGTGATGCTTTGCTGTCGCTTGAGCTGCCTCCTGATTTCGCCTTGTAGGAGGTGATGGCATTCAAACCCTGCCACAGTTGCCGAACATCCGCCCCATCCTCCAGCTTTGAGCGGGTCCCTTTTGGCCTTTTTGATGGCCTTGTCAAGGTCCTATCTGGACTTCTTATAGACCTCTGCATCACCAGACCTGAATGCCCAGGATCTGGTCCTCAGAAGAATGCGGATCTCCTGGCTTATCCAAGACTTCTTGTTAGAAAACACTCAGAAGATTTCTGGAGGCACACAGTCCTCCACACATTTCCTTATGAAGTCTGTAAGGACTGTGGCCTATTCATTCAGATCCGTTGCCCAGTCTACTGACTCCAAGCAGTCCTGTAGTAGTTCCTGTGCCTCCCCA
Source organism: Malacoraja senta (assembly GCA_038087875.1). Lineage (NCBI taxonomy): Eukaryota > Metazoa > Chordata > Chondrichthyes > Rajiformes > Rajidae > Malacoraja > Malacoraja senta. Next base: position 7,701,743 of record CM075989.1, on the reverse strand, counting down.
GCTCTGTGCAGTCCTCACCTCTGGGGTGCGCTCTTCAGTTGCTGCCTGTATGCAGGAAGAAGCAGCACTGCTGAATGGTCAGATTTCTTGAAGTGAGGGCGAGGATAGAGCGATAGGCATCCTTGATGGTTGTATAGCAGTGGTCAAGGGTGTTTAATCCTCTGGTGCTGCACGTGACATGTTCGAGGTAGTTTGGGAGTTTCAGGTTGGCTTTGTTGAAGTCCGCAGCTATGGTGGTAAACGCTTTAGGGTTCGCTGTCTGGTGCTTGTTGACCACGGCGTGCAGCTCCACCAATGCTAGACGGACGTCTGCCTGTGGTGGGATGTAGACCGCGGTCAGGATGATGGAGGTGAATTCCCTCGGGAGGTAAAAGGGGCGGCACTTCACCGTCAGATGTTCCAGGTGCGGCGAGCACTGCCACGTCTGAGCACCACGAAGAGTTGACCATGAGGCGGATCAGAAGGGCACCTCTCCTTTTCCCAAATGCATGGGTACGGTCCGTACGATGGATGGAGAAACCTTCGGGCTGGACGGCTGAGTCTGGGGAGCCGGGTGTGAGCCATGGCTCTGTGAAACAGAACACAGAGCATACCCTCAGCTCCCTTTGGTAAAGCAGCCTTGATCTTAAGTCCTCTACTTTATTTTCCAGTGATAGTACATTGGCTAGTAGGATGGTCGGGAGAGGAGGTTATAGTCCCCTGCGCTTCAGTCTGACGTAGTCCTGCCCGCCGGCCACGTTTCCGGACACAATGGAGACCTCCCCTGTGTTTCCAGGTACAGTACATACTGTTCCTGCGATACGCCGCCAGGTTGGGGATTCCCCTGCGATCATGAATTCCCTAATGGGCCTGTCCCACTTGCACGACTTTTTCGGCGACTTGCCAGCACCCGTCATAGGTCGGTGCAGGTCGGCGAAAATGTTCAACATGTTGAAAATTCAGCGACGACCAGAAAGATGCTACGACTCTTTGGGTGACTGAGGAGACTACTCACGACCATACAGGCAACACCCTGGCGACATGTCGTGGGGTGAAGCCTGTATGGTCGTGAGTAGTCGCCCAAAGAGTCGTACCTTGTTCTGGTTCCCGCTGGATTTTCAACATGTTGAAAATTTTCTGCGACCTGGGACGGGTGCCGGCAGTTGCCGAAAAAGTCGCGTAAGTGGGACAGGCCCATTACAGTCGGCAGCTCCGTTGCTGCCGGTCGATCGCAATAGCGCTAATGCGTTTAAATGCATTAGCAGCTTGTCAGTTGCATCACTGGTTTCTGCTGTTTCTTTTATACAGGTAAGCGGAGAACTACTATATTTGATGATTTTCTGCCTGTCAGCAATTATCCTGACTACAGGCGCCAGGATAACTGCTGGTTGGCATAGACACTGTGGGCCAAAGGGCCTGTTTCTGGTTGTAACTAAAATCTAATGTAAACCCTTCTAAACAGTGGGAGATATGAAGAATTTAACATTAAAATTGAGGTTCAATTAGAGGCCAATAAATTGTTATAAATAATTTAAGTAGAACATTAATTCTGATCTAACTGGAATATTTGTTAATTGTAAGCTGCTTTTGTGCCTGTGTCGGGATTGACAACCTGTTCCATTTATCTACCATCTGTTGTGTCGCACTGAGCAATTTGATTGGCGTTTTACGAAGTCATTGCTTGAATGTTAATTCAAAGCATATTTAATGCTGAAAGCTATTGTAAAGTAAAGCAGCCAATTTGCACTTGGGAAGGTCCCACAAACAACAAAATGATATCGGGTTCATTGTCGTTAGTTTGGAGAAGTGACCATAAGTTAGGGAGATAGACACAAAATGCTGGAGTAACTCAGCGGAACAGGCAGCATCTCTGAAGAGAAGGAATGGTTGACGTTTCGGGTCAAGACCCTACTTCAGACTCTTCTTCAGGGTTTCGACCCAAAACGTCACCCATTCCTTCTCTCCAAAGATGCTGCCTGTCCCGCTGAGTTACTCCAGCATTTTGTGTCTATCTTCGGTTTAAACTAGCATCTGCAGTTCCTTCCTACACATGAGTTAGGGAGAACTTCTTTTGCTCTTGAGATAATGCTGCAGGATCTTTTGCATTCATTAGACCTAGGGGAGGCTCGGTGGTGCAGCGGTGGAGTTGCTGCCTTGCAGCGCCTGAGACCCGGGTTCGATCTCGGGTGCTGTCTCTACTGAATTTATACGTTCTCCCCGTGACCTGCGTGGTTTTACTCCGGGAGCTCCAGTTTCCTCCCACACTCCAAAGACGTACAGATTTGTAGGTTAATTGGCTTGGTAAAATTGTAAATTGTCTCTAGTGTGTGTGGGATAGTGTTAATGTGCGGGGATCGCTGGTGGCACGGACTCAGTGGGCCGAAGGGCCTGTTTCCGCGCTGTATCTCTAAACTAAACTAAACTTCATAAAATCTGATCTTCTGAGCTTGTGCTTTAAGGCCCTGTCCCACGGGCAGGCGGTTACTGGCGGTGAAGCGCGGCGTCCCCGGAAGTGGGGACCGCGCTGCTACCGCGGGAGCGCCGCGCGGGGGCCGAGTGTTCACCGTACGGCCGATCCCACGAGCATGCGGCAAGCGCAACCTAACCGGAAGCGGTTGCCGCGAGGATGCCGAGTGTGTACCGTACGGCCTGTCCCACGAGCATGCGAATGCATGCGGCGAGCGCGGCGTCGGGTGATGATGTCATCGCGCAACGCAATGCGCTACGCGATGACGTCCAGGCGGTTCTCGCGGCGTCCAGGCGGTGCTCACGGCGAAGAGGCGGCAGCGGGGCGGCAGGCCGAGATTTTTGGACAGTCAGTTTTTCTGAGCACCGCGCGGTGTCGGGACCAACTACATACGGTTCCGGCGGTCTGCGTGGGACCGACCCCGCGGGCCATGCGCGGTCCCATAGTGGTCCACGCGCGGTCCCCACTTCCTGCTTCACCGCCAGTAACCGCCTGCCCGTGGGACAGGGCCTTTAGAATTGCTCTTCCCAAAAAATAGATGCAAAGTGCTGAAGTAACTCAGCAGGTCAGGCAGCATCTCTGGATAGCATGGATTGATGACCTTTCTAGTCGGGACCATTCTTCAGACAGACATGGATAGGTGACCGGAAATGTCACCTATCCGTGTTCTCAGAAGATGCTGGTTGATCCACTGAGTTACTCCGGCAATTTTAATTTTTTGTAAACCAACACCTGCCGCTCCTTGTTTCCATTTGCTCTTTGTGAGCCAGGCTGATACAAATGAATCACAAGCTGCCTGCTATGGGGCGTGCATTTGTAGAAATAATATCTGTCTGTTGGACTACAGGTCAACATGAATGTGACGGGGGTGACTGTAGAGTAGAAATCAATGTTGATCAGTCCTTGCAAGCATTTACAGGTGTACTTTAGGTTTAGGCTTATTGTCATGTGTACTGAGGTAAAAAGCAAAGATCATAGTATCTTTAGTATCGTTGGTAAAAAGCTTTGTTTTGCATGCTACTCCAAATGGATCAGATATACCATGCATAAATACAACTCGAGTACAATAGACAGAGCAAAGGGGAAGATACAGAGTGCAGAATATAGTTCTCGGCATTGTAGCGCATCAGTTCCAGTGACAATGTTCAATGTCCACAATGGGGTAGAGGACAGTACCCCAGCATATGGGAGGTCTGTTCAGAAGCCTGATAAGAGGGGAAGAAGCTGTTCCTGGGCCTAGTAGTGTGTGTTTTCCAGCTTCTGTACCTTCAGGTCGGGGGCAAGGAGAAGGAGGAATGACCGGGGCGGGTCAAGTCTTTAATTTAGATTGGCTGCTTTTTACAAGTGATGTCGATGGTGGGAAGTCTAGTCTGTGTGATGGTCTAGGCTACAGCTACAGCTCTCTGCAATTTCCTGTGGTCTTGGGTAGAGCTGCCTCAGCCACTGAGTTTCTACAGCATTTTGTGTTCCCAAACCAAGCTGTGATACAGCCCGACAGTATGCTTTCTATGATGTAGAAGTTCGTAAGAGTCACTGGAGACAGGCCAAATTTCCTCGGGAAGTAGAGGTGTTAGTGTGCCACCTTGGCTGTTGAATCAATATGGTTGCTTCTTGACAGATCATTGGTAATATTAACATGAAGCAACTTAAAGCTCTCAACCTTTTCAATTTCTGGTTGATTCCGATTGGGGCACGAACTTCATCACACTTCCTGAAATCAATGACTAGCACCATTGTCCTGCTGACATTGATGGGAAGGTTATTGTGCTGACACCATGTCACTAAGTTCTCTATTTCCTCCCTGTACTCTGTCTCATCATTAATCGTGATCCGGCCCATTTTGTGGTATCATCTGAAAACGTGTACATGGAGTTAGAACAGAACTTGGCCGCACAGTCGTGAGTATATAGGGAGTTTACTAAGGGGCTGAGATGGCACCAGTGTTGATAATTATTACGGAGAAGGTGTCACGTCCTCACTGATTGGTGTCTGTGGTTCAGAAAGTTGAGGATCCAGTGGCAGAGGGGGTAGCTGATTCCTGGGTCCTGAGGTTTGGAAGTGAGTTTCGATGAGATGATGTTGTTGAATACTGAGCAACAGTCAATAAGCAGGAGTCTGACGTTGAGCACTTGTTGTCCAGGTGTTCCAGAGATGAGGCTAGGGGCATCATCCGCTGTGGACCTGTTGCGACAGTAAGTAAACTGCAGTAAATCCAGACTGGCTGTGAGACTGGAGTTAATGTGCACCTTCACCAGTCTCGAAGCAGTCTCATGGAGGTGGATGTCAGAGCCACTGGACTGTCGTCTTGTGGCACCTGGATGATAATGGTCTTTTTTGAAACAGGTGGGGGCCACAGAATGGAGAAGTGATAGGTTTAAGATGTCTGTGAATACCTCTGCCAGCTGGTCTGCGCAGGTCTTGAGGACATGGCCAGAGACTCCATTTGGACCAGCTGCTTTCTGTGGAATTGATCTGCGTGAAATGTCTTCTTAAATGTCTGCGTGAAATGTCTGTGTCACCACGATGTTGTCATCGCTGTGCCATTAATCCCTCTGGTACTTCTTCCTCACTGATACAAATTTCCATTGGTTCCTGGTTCCCCAGCATTCCTGGAAAGTTTCTTACGTGCTCTTTTGTGACGACGGAAATGAAGGATTAATTTAATTTGTTCTATCACTTCCTTCTACTGTTATTTCTCATGGGTAATTACGGGAGCACAAAGGCAGAGCTAGCTAAAGTGAACTGGCAACCTGCGTTAAAACTTCAATCTGTTGAGGTCTTTTAAGAAGACTTTTAACCACCACATAAAGAAAGATGCATGACAATGAGAAAGAAAGGTTCCAAGAGCGAGAAATTTGGGTGGGGAAGTGGGAAAGTTCCAAGTGTGGGGTGGTTAACTGAGGAAGCGCAAACTTACTGCATACATTTGTGCAAAGGCAGGTGGCAGGTCAGAAGTTGGGCAGAATATTAAAAAATGCAAAGAATTATTAAAAGATTAACTTGAAATGGAGCAAGAGACAAAGCCAGCCAGAATTCAACAAACAGATAGAAATTTCTCTTGCTATTTCAAGGAAGAAAGAATCTCAAAAGAACTTGGGGTCCTGTTACAGAGGACATTTCTTTCCTCTTTTGGTGGTCTAGAGCAAGGAATTGCTGTTTAAATAAAATAAAGGGTTCTCTATTTATGACACATGAGAAGGCATTTTGTTTCTTTGTCAGTGTGATCAGTCTTTGAAACTCTCCACTCCACCGTCCTTGATTTTTAAAGCAGAGATGGATAGATTCTTGATGAGCAAGGGGTGAAGGATTAGGGTGGGGAGATGAGGTGGGTCAGCCATGATGTTTAGTGGTGGAGCTGGCTGCAGAGACTGCTTCCTGCTCCAACCTTTCTTTCCAATGTATGACTGTCTGTCTGATTAGCGTGACTCTGGGCAAAGAATAGAAACTTGCAAAATTACCCCCTTTAAATTTGTCTACTCGATAATCATGTGTGTTTGGGCCTCATTGCTTTGCATCCATCTGCTCCATGACCCATTTATTCACATTTAAGATGGTGCGCACTGTCTGCTGTTTACACTAGAATTCCCCATGTTTCCAACCTGTCTCCATTTAGTTTAGTTTAGAGATATAGCGCGAAAACAGGCCCTTCGGCCCACTGAGTCCGAATCGACCAGCAACATTAACATTACCCTACACACACTAGGGACAATTTTCACTTACACCACGCCAATTAACCTACAAATCTGTACGTCTTTGGAGTGTGGGAGGAAAGCGAAGATCTCGGAGAAATCCCATGCGACCACGGGGAGAACGTAGAAACTCCATACAGACGGCACCCGTAGTCGGGATCGAACCTGGGTGTCTGGCACTGTGAGGCAGCAACACTACCGCTGCGCAACCGTGCCACCCTAATGAGCCCGATTAGCCGGGGGTAGCCACGAGTCCGTGTGCCTGTTATACCTACTCAAGGAGGCTTTGAGAATATCCCCTTGTCCAACTGGGAATCTCTTGCTGTGACAGAGTATAGATACATAGAAAATAGGTGCAGGAGTAGGCCATTCGGCCCTTCGAGCCTGCACCGCCATTCAATATGATCATGGCTGATCATCCAACTCAGTATCCCGTACCTGCCTTCTCTCCATACCCCCTGATCCCCTTAGCCACAAGGGCCACATCTAACTCCCTCTTAAATATAGCCAATGAACTGGCCTTAACTACCCTCTGTGGCAGCGAGTTCCAGAGATTCACCACTCTCTGTGTGAAAAAGTTTTTCCTCATCTCGGTCTTAAAGGATTTCCCCCTTATCCTTAAGCTGTGACCCCTTGTCCTGGACTTCCCCAACATCGGGAACAATCTTCCTGCATCTAGCCTGTCCAACCCCATAAGAATTTTGTACGTTTCTATAAGATTCCCTCTCAATCTCCTAAATTCTAGCGAGTATAAGCCAAGTCTATCCAGTCTTTCTTCATATGAAAGTCCTGACATCCCAGGAATCAGTCTGGTGAACCTTCTCTGCACTCCCTCTATGGCTATAATGTCCTTCCTCAGATTTGGAGACCAAAACTGTACGCAATACTCCAGGTGTGGTCTCACCAAGACCCTGTACAACTGCAGTAGAACCTCCCTGCTCCTATACTCAAATCCTCTTGCTATGAAAGCCAACATACCATTCACTTTCTTCACTGCCTGCTGCACCTGCATGCCTACTTTCAATGACTGGTGTACCATGACACCCAGGTCTCACTGCATCTCCCCATTTCCTAATCGGCCACCTATTAGATAATAGTCTGCCTTCCCCGTTTTTGCCACCAAAGTGGATAACCTCACATTTATCCACATTATACTGCATCTGCCAAACATTTGCCCACTCACCGAGCCTATCCAAGTCACCTTGCAGTCTCCTAGCATCCTCCTCACAGCTAACACTGCCCCCCAGCTTAGTGTCATCCGCAAACTTGGAGATGTTGCTTTCAATTCCCTCATCCAGATCATTAATATAAATTGTAAATAGCTGGGGTCCCAGCACTGAGCCTTGCGGTACCCCACTAGTCACTGCCTGCCATTGTGAAAATGACCCGTTTACTCCTACTCTTTGCTTCCTGTTTGCCAGCCAGTTCTCTATCCACATCAATACTGAACCCCCAATACCGTGTGATTTAAGTTTGTATCCTAATCTCTTATGTGGTACCTTGTCGAAAGCCTTCTGAAAGTCCAGATACAACACATCCACTGGTTCTCCCCTATCCACTCTACTCGTTACATTCTCGAAAAATTCTATAAGATTCGTCAGACACGATTTACCTTTCGTAAATCCATGCTGACTTTGTCCAATGATTTCACCACTTTCCAAATGTGCTGCTATCCCATCTTTAATAACTGACTCTAGCAGTTTCCCCACTACCGATGTTAGACTAACTGGTCTGTAATTCCCCGTTTTTCTCTCCTCCCTCCCTTCTTAAAAGTGGGGTTACGTTTGCTACCCTCCAATCCTCAGGAAACTCCAGAATCTAAAGAGTTTTGAAAAATTATCACTAATGCTTCCACTATTTCTGGAGCTACTTCCTTAAGTACTCTGGGATGCAGCCTATCTGGCCCTGGTGATTTATCGGCCTTTAATCCATTCAATTTACCCAACACCACTTCCCGACTAACCTGGATTTCACTCAGTTCCTCCATCTCCTTTGACCCGCGGCCCCCCTGCTATTTCCGGCAGATTATTTATGTCTTCCTTAGTGAAGACGGAACCAAAGTAGTTATTCAATTGGTCCGCCATATCCTTGTTCCCCATGATCAATTCACCTGTTTCTGACTGCAAGGGACCTACATTTGTTTTAACTAATCTCTTTCTCTTCACATATCTATAAAAACTTTTGCAGTCAGTTTTTATGTTCCCTGCCAGTTTCCTTTCATAATCTATTTTCCCTTTCCTAATTAAGCCCTTTGTCCTCCCTGGTCTCTGAATTTCTCCCAGTCCTCTGGTATGCTGCTTTTTCTGGCTAATTTGTACGCATCATCTTTTGCTTTGATACTATCCCTGATTTCCCTTGTTATCCACGGATGCGCTACCTTCCCTGATTTATTCTTTTGCCAAACTGGGATGAACAATTTTGTAGTTCATCCATGCAGTCTTTAAATGCCTTCCATTGCATATCCACCGTCAACCCTTTTAGAACTAATTGCCAGTCAATCTTGGCCAATTCACGTCTCGTACCCTCAAAGTTACCTTTCTTTAAGTTCAGAACCGTTGTTTCTGAATTAACAATGTCACTCTCCATCCTAATGAAGAACTCAACCATATTATGGTCACTCTTGCCCAAGGGGGCATGCACAACAAGACTGCTAACTAACCCTTCCTCATTATTCAATACCTAGTCTAGAATAGCCTGCTCTCTCGTTGGTTCCTCTACATGTTGGTTTAGATAACTATCCCGCATACATT
>CM075989.1:7660169-7692658 GCA_038087875.1 Malacoraja senta | reverse complement strand
ATCTCACCAAAAAGCACACAAAGTGCTGGAGTAACTCAGCAGATCAGGCATCTCTGGAGAGCATGGATAGGTGACGTTACTGAATTACTCCAGCACTTTGTGTCCTTTTGTGTATTGATCAACATTTGTTGTCTCCATATATAAAGCTAAATATTTTGATGGGGAATCATGTGGTTGGCCATGGAATTAAAAAATGATCAGCACCCTAGGTATGTCAGGAGAACGTGGGGCCCATTGAATGTTGTGATGAGCCACAGTAAAAGTGGAGTGCACAGGTGAGTGGCTATGTTATTAAGAGTTTCTTCCACCGGAGTCCAGAGCTGCCGTTTCGCTGGCACTGGAGATCCGAGTGGAACCTGTGCTGAATCAGAATTACCTGTAGGTGGCGATGTTGGTGCTTCCAGAGCCATTGGGTCGAAGCACAGAGCCTGTCACTCATTGCCAGCCATCACTTCATTGCAGACTGCGGCCATCAGGTCGCATAGTACAACAAGGTTCATATCTGTCAAGTCAAAGTCTTGACTGGGATTTTTATCAGAGCTGCTTTACCATCGTTTAAAAAAAATGCTGGAGCAACTCAGCAGGTCAGGCGGCATGAATAGGTGACATTTTGGTTCGGGATCCTCCTGAAATCAGATTTTTCCAAATGTAAAAATCTGGAAGCCTTTTAATATGCTTACAATGCACTACAATGCTGAGAACTATATTCTACACTCTGCATCTCCCCCTTTGGTCTATCCATAGTTTGAACTGATCGTGTCTATGTAATGGTAAATAAAGCTTTTCAGTATATCTCACTACATATGACATTAATACACAAACCCAACCCTAACAAGTTTTGGATATGGATAAAGCAAATGCTCAGGCCTTTTCCCCAGTCTAAATCCAGAAGGCATAAGCCTAGGGTGAGAGGGGAGAGATTTAGAAGGGATTTCAGGAGCAACTCTTTCACTCGGGGATAGACACAAAATGCTGGAGTAACTCAATGGATCAGGCAGCATCTCTGGAGAAAATGTATTGGTGATTTTTTGGGTCTGGACCCTTCTTCAGACTCTGAGGGTGGTCAGTGTCTGGAACGGGCTGCCAGAGGAAGCTATAGAAGCAAAAACAATTTAAAAAAAATACTTAAAAGACATTTGTTAGATGTATGCGTTTAGGAGGTTATGGGCCAAATACAAGCAAATGAAACTAGCCCAGAATGCCAACTTGGCCGGCATGAACTAGTTGGGCCGAAGGGCCTGTTTCTGTGCTGTATGAACTATGACTGTACATCTGTCAGGTGCCCAGTTAGATAAGTGAAGCATCTCTAGTTTGTCAAGTGCTGCTCTTTGGGAGTAATCATCTTTCAGAAGGAATGTGATACTGGGGCCGTGTTTGCTCCCACCATGATTGAATGTAAAATATCTTATGACACTATTTCAAAGAACAGAAAGTTCACCCTAGCGTGCAGGAGCCAATATCTACACTCATTCAACATCACAAAAATAGATTCTGTTGTTAATTTCACCATGTTGTTTGTGTGGTGTTTCAACTTGGCTGCTGCATTTACTGAAATATTGACAACACTTCAAGCTGACAGGTATTTTGGCACAATGTGAAAACTTAAATAAATATCAATCATTCTTTTACGGAGCGAAAAATATCTAACTGATATAACAGCAAATAACAGTGAATTGTCATTCAATTTACATGAAAGATATTTGTGATATTGCTTTAGTGTAGGAACCAGCCCTGCAGGTCTGACATTCCTTTGTATTGACCCCGATTTATTCTGCACATTGCGTGTTTTGTGGTGAAGGACATGTTTGTGGCAAACTGTTGTTATTATATAAGCAATAAGTGAAACACTCAGCAGTTCAGGCAGCATCCGTGGAAAGAGAAGCATGGCTAATATCAGGGTGAAGACCCTTCGTCAGTGATAAAACCAGTTAGTTTTTTAAGTGGCACACAAGATGTGGCAGAGCAGTTTGGACAAAGGGTGAGGCTAGGGTTGCCATAGCTGATGATGAACCCATCTGATTGATGGATTAATGACAGCAGTTAGGGAGTGAGAGAAAAAAATAACAAAGGAAAATATAAAATTGTGAAATACAGAAAACTGAAAATAAAGAAGATTGTGAGGACACAAGAACCTCAGATGCCGGAGTCTTGTGCAAAACACAAGGAACTGGAGTCACCCCACGGGTCAGCTTGCATCTGTGGAAGAAATGAACAGACAATATTTTGGGTCTGAAGAAGGGACCCAACTTCGTATGCCATTTGAAATTACCACTTTAACAGAGAATTTAAGAATATACTAGGCCAAGTGCAGACCCGTTGGGTCTGCTCCCCCAATGGTGTGGTCCTCCAACACAATATTCCACCACTCACCCGTTCCCCCAATGCAACTGAAGCCATTCCTAAACGTAAGGTTCCAGCACTCCCCTGCGTCCCTCAGAAGTGGATCTCAGCACCTCCTCTGCCTGCTGCAGCAGTTCCAATTGCAATACCAATTGGTCCTCCTCCTCCTGTTGAAATATCCTATTGAGGTGAAATTCAGAGTGTTCCTGTCTTGCAACTTTGTATCGATGTGTGTTGGAAGCTGGGAGGAAGGATTTTAACAGTAAAAACCTTGTTAAAGTTGGCATTTTTAAAGCTTTAATCGCGAATAACTGGAAATATAGGTGGAAATGCAGGAAGATGTCACCACGAGAAGAATGTGAGCAGGATGTGTGAAAATGGGAAGACTGTGGCCTAGCGTTTAGAAGAAGATAGGAATTAACCCGATTGACACAGAGACACATCGTGGGCACAAACATGGAAGACTTTTAGTTATGTACTAGACCAAGTGCAGGCTCCCCCAGCGCAAGATTCCACCTCTCACCCGTTCCCCCAACGCAAGCCGTTCCCCCAATGCAAGATTGCACCACTCACGCATAGCCCCCAACTGCGCAGGCGCGGCTCATACACTTCTCATCCCCCAGCACTCCCTTCTCCTCCTCTTCACCCTCCCTCTTCAATCCCTAGAGAGGGAGGGGAGTAGAGAGGGAGGGGTGGTAGAGAGGGAGGGATGGTAGAGAGAGGGGGGAGGGGGTGGGGTGTAGAGAGAGAGGGAGAGGGTAGAGAGGGAGAGGGGGTAGAGAGGGAGGGGGAGGGTGTAAAGAGGGAATGTAGAGGGAGGAGGAGAGGGGTGGAGAGGGAGAGGAGCAGAGAGGGAGGGGGTAGAGAGAGAGAGGGAAGGGGGGAGAGGGAGGTGGATAGGGGGAGGGAGGGTAGAGAAGGCAAGGGACGGGTGTAGAGAGGGTGGGAGGGAGGGTAGATAAGGAGGGGGTAGAGAGGAGGAGGGAGGGTAGAGAGGGAGTGGGCGAGAGAGGGAGTGCAGACATGGCCTCCCTTCCTCCTCTCCCTCAATTCCACCCACTCCCTCCTCACCACCCCAGGATCTTTCCCCTCTCCCCCACTCCCCACCCCATCTCCCTCCTCCACCCTCCCCATCTCCCTCCTCCACACCCCACATCTTCCTCTACCACCTCATTCCCCACTCCATCTCCTCCTCATTTCCCTCATCCTCCTCCCCTCACTCCCATTCCCTGCCCCAGCACCTACCCAGGTCATAGAGCAGCGCCAGGGCCTGGAACTGGGCCTGGTTCTCGAACTCGGCCCGACACCTGGCCCCGACTTCATCTCCGGGCTTGTCCCTAACCCTGGACCTAGGCTCGTCCTTGGTTCCAGCTGCGGCTTCTTTCTCGGCCCCGATCATGGCCCCATCCCAAGCCCCGGGCTCGGCCCTCACTCCAGCTCCAGCACCAGGCTCGGCTCCAGCCCAGGCCCAGGCCCAGTCCCCGGGCTCGGCCCGCGGCACCACCCTCCCCACCAGGTACCGGGCGGCCGTCGGGCGCCGGCAACCGCCACCACTCCTCGTTCACAGCGAGCGCTGGAGTGCCCCTTCCTCCTGGAGTGGGCCGTCCTGCCTTGCGAGTGCATTGTGAGGTCACTCGGATTTTTTCCAAAATGGTTGAGGTTTTGGGGCTGTTTTTATTAATTTCAAAGATGAATAACTTCGGAAATATAGGTGGAAATGCGACGGGAAGATGTTTATCGCAACGACGGAAAAAATGTGAGTAGGATATGTGAAAATGGTAAGACTGTGGCCTAGCGTTTGGAAGAAGATAGGAAAACCAGATCGACACATTGTGGGCACATCTTGGGCATAAACAAGACAAAGACTTTTAGTTATATAGAGATATTTAAATATATTATCTAAAGAATAAGAGTTTTTAGAGTGTGAGATGCAGAGTAAATTAGTAACTTGATGCATGACTTGCAGAAGGCTGGCATGCAGCTACAGCAAATAATTAGGAAAGCGAACAGATTGTTGTTTATTAGTCAGGTGATACAGCATGGAAACAGGCCCTTCTGCCCAACTTGCCCAACATGTCCCACTAGGCTAGTCCCACCTGCCTGCGTTTGGTCTATATCCCTCCAAACCTGTCCTAACCATGTGCCTGTCTAACCGTTTCTTAAACATTAGGATAGTCCCAGCCTCAACTATCTCTTCTGGCAGCTTGTCCATACACCCACACCCTTTGTGTGAAAAGGTTACTCCTCAGATTAAATCTTTTCCCCTTCACAAACCCTATGTCTTCTGGTCCTTGATTCCCTAAGGTTACTCTGGACAAGAGACTCTGTATTAGGGTCTCAACCGAAACGTCACCTATTCCTTCTCTCCATAGATGCTGCCTCACCCCGCTGAGTTTCTACAGCATTTTTGTCTACCTGTATATCTATCCGATCTATTCCTCTCATGATTTTATACACTTCTATAAGATCACCTCTCATCCTCCTGTACTCCAAGGAATAGAGTCCCAGTCTACTCAACCTCTCCCTGTAGCTCAGATCCTCTAGTCCTGGCAACATCCTTGTAAATTTTCTCTATACCCTTTCCAGCTTGACGACATCTTTCCTATAACATGGAGCCCAGAACTGAACACAATACTCTAAATGCGGTCTCACCAACGTCTTATACAACTGCAACATAAAGGAAAGGAAGGAAATATGATACCAAAGTAAGGAAGTTATTCTTCATTTTAGCACAAAGGTTTGGAGGGATATGGACTAAGCGCAGGCAGGTGGGACTAGTGTAGCTGGGACATGTTGGCCGGTGTGGGCAAGTTGGGCCGAAGGGCCTGTTTCCACACTGCATCACTCTATGACTCAGCGGGTCAGGCAGCATCTCTGGAGAAAAGGAATAGGTGACGTTTCGGGTCAGAATGAGCTTGAAGAAGGGTTCCGACCCATAACGTCACCTATTCCTTATCTCCAGAGATGCTGTCTGACCCGCTGAATAACTCCAGTACTTTGTGTCTATCTTCGGTGTCAACCAGCATCTGCAGTTCCTTCCTACAGATTTATTCTTCAGTTAAATGGGACACATTGTGGCGGACAGTATCTGTCTCCTTATTTGAGGAAATAGTTACTGGACTTGGTGTGAAATGGGTGAGCTGTCTTCTGGGGGATGGGCAACAGGCTAAATTTATATCCATTGTTTAATAATACCGAGGAGGAAGCTTGAATAAACTGTTCATCCTGAGGGTGGAAGAGGAGAGGATACTTCCTCTTGTGGAGAGAGCCAGAACAGGGCATCGCTCATTTAAAACTCAGACGGCGCCTCGAGTCCTGCCTCAGTGACCCATCTCGGGACAGCAATCCCATTGTGGGAAGGGTGGTGAGGGAGCGCCGCGCTGTAGGAGGGGCGTAGAGGGAGCGCCGCACTATGGGAAGGGCAGTGAGGGAGCGTCGCGCTGTGGGAGGGGCGGTGAGGGAGCACCTCACCGTGGGATGGGGAGGGTCGCGCTGTGGGAGGAGGGACGGTGAGGGAGCGCCTCACGGTGAAATGGGCGGCGAGAGAACGCCGCAGTGTAGGAAGGGCAGTGAGTGAGGGAGCGCCGCAGTGTAGGAAGGGCAGTGAGTGAGGGAGCGCCGCAGTGTAGGAAGGGCAGTGAGTGAGGGAGCGCCGCAGTGAGTGAGGGAGCGCCGCAGTGTAGGAAGGGCAGTGTGAGGGAGCGCCGCAGTGTAGGAGAGGCGGTGAGTGAGGGAGCGCCGCAGTGAGTGAGGGAGCGCCGCAGTGTGGGAGAGGAGGTGAGGGCTGGAAATGACGCAGTGCGGCCGCTGTTTACGCGGAAGTTTGGGGCCAAGTTGCTGCCCGTCCGGTGCCCGCCCGGCAGGTTGGAGCAGGGCCGGGGGTCGTGGGGAGGAGTGGGGGGTGGACATGGGCCGGGGGCCGGGGTCGTGGGGAGGAGAGGGGGGTGGGGGGTGGACATGGGCCGGGGTCGTGGGGAGGAGAGGGGGGTGGGGGGTGGACAGGGGCCGGGGACCGTGGGGGCTCCGCAGCGGGCCCGCGGGCCAGGGGGGAGATCCTGCCGCTGTTACTGGCACCGTTTTCGCCCCGGACTGTGGCGAGTCGGGACCCAGGCGGCCGGTGACCGGGGGGATACAGCGGCGGGTTCACTGCGCCCCTCACGCCCGCGGCGCTGCTCTTCTGCAGTCGCTATCCCGAGATCCCTTCTCCCGGGGCAGTCAGAGGGCCGCCTCCCCTCATCGCCAACAATGTACTAATCTGGTCGAAAATGCAAACTAAATTCTGAATAATCCGATTGTTTTTTCTGCAGTAACATGAGAATGTCACAGTGAGCATCGCTGTCCGCCTCGGGCTTTGCGGGAGGGACCAGAACTGATTATAGAAAACTAAATGTGTAGGAAGGAACTGCAGATGCTGGTTTACACCGAAGATAGACACAAAATGCTGGAGTAACTCAGCGGGACAGGCAGCATCTCTGGAGAGAAGGGATGGGTGACGTTTCGGGTCGAGACCCTTCTTCATTTACACATTTACACACTTTCCTTTGTATCACTAAGGATTTCAAAGCGGAAAAGGAGTCCCCAGAGTTTCCCCAGAGGAAATATCAATGTTGCAAAGACACACCAGAAGCCAGTCCAGTCATTGAGATCACGGCTGATCTTTAGCCCCGGCGCCACTTTACCGGACCCATCCCATTGAACAACAGATGTAATCTAGCCTTTTATAAACAAGGCAGGGAGCATCAGAGGAAAGACACGAGGCTTACGAGCAAGTCTGCGGTTGGAGAAGTAGAGCTAGTTGTTGAAGTCAAAGACAGTATGACCAAAATCATGAGGACGATCTTAAAAGCTGTTGGAAAACAGTTCCTTATTGCTCCAGAGACCCGGGTTCGTTCCTGACGACGGGTGCTGTCTGAGCGGAGTTTGTACGTTCTCCCTGTGACCGCGTGGGTTTTTTCTGGTGCTCCGGTTTCCTCCCACACTCAAAAGACTTGCAGGTTAGGAAGTTAATTTGCTTCTGTAAATCGTCTCTAGTGTATCGGATGCGAAAATGGGACAACACTGTGTACGGGCGGTCGATGGTGGGAGTGGACTCGGTAGGAAGGGCAGCGAGGAAGGAAACTGAACTATCTGTTCTGTCCGAAGAAGAGTCCCGACCCGAAACGCCCGTCGCCCATTCCCTTTCTGCAGAGATGCTGCCTGACCCACTGGGTTACTCCAGCAATTTGTGTCTATCTTCGGTATATGCCAGCATCAGCTGTTCCTTCCGACATGTAAACTGAACTAATAGATGTAAACCGTCTGAGATAGTTCATCTGGAAAATAAGTTGAGATGAAATACTATGGTTAGAACCATAGAAACAGAGAAAATAGGTGCAGGAGTAGGCCATTCGGCCCTTCAAGCGACCACCGCCATTCAATATAATCATGGCTGATCATCCAAAATCAGTACCCCGTTCCTGCTTTTTCCCCATATGTCCCTTGATTCCTTTATCCCTAAGAGCTAAATTTAACTCTCTCTTGAAAACTTGAAATACAGTCAGTGGAGATAGTAGTGTCCTAACTAGTTTGAATATTAACTGGTGGAGAAACCAGTGTGACTAGAACACTACACCAGTCTTTATTGTGTAGGGATGAAATGCAGATGCTGGTTTACACTGAAGATAGACACAAAATGCTGGAGTAACTCAGCGGGACAGGCAGCATCTCTGGAGAGAAGGAATGGGTGACATTTCGGGTCGAGCCCTTTCTTAAGACACAAATAATGTACCATTCTACATTTCTTTTGGCATTGTCCCTTTTGATCTGGGTTTTCACACCTTACTCTCCCATCTCTCTATGTCTCCCTCTCCCCTGACTCTCAGTCTGAAGAAGGGTCTCGACCCGAAACATCACCCATTCCTTCTCTCCAGAGATGCTGCCTGTCGGGCTGAGTTACTCCAGCATCTTGTGTCTGTTTCATTCCCACGACGGTGTCTTTGGTGTCTGCACTCAGCTGGCATCACTCAGTGCATGTAGGATTTGTGAGCACAAGGGATTGGACAAATTGCCATTAGCTTTTACTTGCCAAGAGTTTCACTTACATTGAGACACCTCATTTAAGATCGCCCTTCAATACACAATTTTGGAGCAAACCTTTTCAGAGGAGTGGGACATTCAGTTCCAATTTGCTAACTTGGTTTTGTGGAATCTTTCTGTTTAAAGGGGCAACATGGAATCTGGTTCAAGTGAAGAACGGGAATGCTTGCTACCAAACCTAAAGCCACGGCACAGGGAACTTCTACCTACGCCATGTGGTCCAGTAAGTAGGATATATGTTTGTTACTTTGGTGCCATGGGAGAGCTCTGGGCAGCTCTGGGCTCACATGCATAATTCAGCTTAAGGTTGAGGAAATCTTTGATTCTGAAATGGTCATCCATGTTTCCAAATCCCTCCAGTTGATGCCTTTCCCAGCGAGGATCCATTGGTTGTTCAAACCCCTGGTCACTGGTTTGGTGCCACTTTAGTTCCGAACAATAAGATCAAAATGAATGAGCAAGCTAAATTTTAAACGTCTGTGTATGGAGCAACATCTCCTTTCACCTATTGATGCTGCATTGGTGCATTGTGTCTAGATTAGGAATCTTTCTCGTTAAAGAAATAGAATCAGGTGTTTGTCACTTGGCCTTAAGCTTTGTATCTCATTCAGCAGGATTATGAGTCAGAGTGATACAGTGTGGGAACTTCGGCCCTACTTGCCCACACCGGCCAACAATGTCCCAGCTACACTAGTCCCACTTGCCTGCGCTTGATCCATATCCCTCCAAACCTGTCCTATCCATGTACCTGTCTAAATGTTACTTAAATCATGGGACAGTCCCAGCCTCAACTACCTCCTCTGGCAGCTTGTTCCATACACCCACCACCCTTTGTGTGAAAAAGTTACCCCTCGGATTCCTATTAAATCTTTTCCCTTTCAACTTGAACCTACGTCCTCTGGTCCTCGATTCTCCTACTCTGGGCAAGAGACTCTGTGCATCTACCCGATCTATTCCTCTCATGATTTTGTACACCTCTATAAGATCACCCCTCATCCTCCTGCACTCCATGGAATAGAGACCTAGCCTACTCAACCTCTCCCTATAGCTCACACCTTCTAGTCCTGGCAACATCCTCGTAAATCTTTTCGGAACCCTTTCAAGCTTCATAATATCTTTCCTATAACATGGTGCTCAAATCTGAACACAATATTCTAGATGCGGTCTCACCAACGTCTTATACAACTGTAACATGACCTCCCAACTTCTATACTCAATACTCTGACTGATGAAGGCCAAAGTGCCAAAAGCCTTTTTGGCCATCTTATCTACCTGCGACTCGACGTTCAAGGAAGCATGCACCTGTACTCCTAGATCCCTCAGCTCTACAACACTACCCAGAGGCCTACTATTTACTGTGTAGGTCCTGTCCTTGTTCGACATCCCAAAATGCAACACCTCACACTTCTCTGTATTAAATTCCATCAACCATTCCTCCGCCCACCTGGCCAATCGATCCAGATCCTGCGGCAATCTTTCACAACCATCTTCATTATTTGCAAAACTAGTAACTTTTGTATCATCAGCAAACTTGCTAATCTTGCCCTGTATGTTCCCATCCAAATCATTGATGTAGATAACAAACAGTAACGGGCCCAGCACCCAACCCTGAGGCACACCACTAGTCACAGGCCTCCAGTCCGAGAAACAATCTTCCACCATCAACCTCTGCTTCCTTCCATGGAGCCAATTTGCTATCCATTCAGCTATCTCTCCTTGGATCCCATGCGATCTAACCTTCCAGAGCAGCCTACCATGCAGAACCTTGTCGAACACCTTCCTGAAATCCATGTACACAACATCTACAGCTCTGCCCTCATCGACCTTTTTGGTCACGTCTTCAAAAAAATCAATCAGATTTGTGAGACACGACCTCCCACGTACAAAACCTGGCTGGCTATCCCTAATCAGCCTTTGCCCGTCCAAATGCGTGTATGACCTATCCATCAGAATACTCTCTAGTAACTTATCAACTACAGATGTTAAGCCTATAGTTCCCAGCATTTTCACTGCAGCCCGTCTTGAAAAGAAGCACAACATTTGCCACCCTCCAGTCTTCCGGCACCTCTCCTGTATTTAAGGACGACTCGTAAATTTCAACTAGGGCTCCCCCAATTTCCTCTCTAGTTTCCCGCAATATCCTCGGATATATCTGATCAGGCCCTGGATATCTTTGACGGTAACACTGACTGCTCTCAAGACACTTCCATTGACTGCAAGTTCCTCCGTCCTACGGTTTTTCTCCTCAGTAAATAAAGAGGAGAAATACTCATTGAGGACCTTGCCCATCGCCTGTGGCTCCACACGGAGGTGATCGCTTTGATTCCTGAGCGGTCCCACTCTGTAGTTTCCCTTTTCACCCTTAATTATTTATAAAGTCTTTTGGGATTGTCCTTTATGCTACTTGCCAGAGCTATCTCCTGACACCTTTTTGGCCTTCTTTTTCAGTTTACTCCTTCGTTCCCGAAACGCCTTCAGGGATGCACTTGATCCCAGCTGCCTATACCTGTCCCATGCATCCTTCTTGTTTTTGACCAATGCCTCAATTTCCCTCGTCAGCCAAGCTTCTTAACGTTTGCCTGCTTTGCCCTTCACTCTAACGGGGACGTACATATCCTGAGCTTTCATCAGCACACTTTTAAAAACATACCACTTGGCCGATGTTCCTTTCCCCTCAAATAACCTGCTCCAGTCAACTTGAGCGAGACCTTCTCCCATACCCTCAAAGTTGGCCTTACCCCAGTTGAGCCTTTTAACACATGGACCCTCTCCGTCCCTATCCATAACTATCTTAAACCTAATGGAATTGTGGTCACCCCTCCACAAACACTTCATTAATTTGCCCTTCCCAATTTCCAGTGTTGCCCTCTCATGTGTGGGGGCCTCTACATACTGCTTAAGAAAACTCTCCTGAACACTTTTGAGGAATTGCACCCCATTTAAACCCTTCACACTATAATTTCCCAGTCTATATTGGGAAAGTTAAATTATATTGGGAAAATTATTATTGATCCTTGTCTTTCATGTTCACTTTGCCATTCAGCTCTTGACTTCCTTTTTTCCCCTGAGTGTCCAAAGAAGCCCATGCCTGCATGCAGCAAGACCTGGGTAAAGTTCAGGCATGGCATGCTGTTGCAAGTGAGACAGCATGTGAACTTCATGTCACAAATGTGCTTGGCAATAACCATCTCCAACAGGAAAGACTCTAACCCACCAACCCTTGACATTCAATGACGTCACCATTGCTGAGTCCCCATGTTGACAACATCTTGGGGTCACCATTGACTAGACACTCAACTTGATCTGCCACAAAAATACTATGGCGACAAGAACAGGTCACAGGCTGGGTAGTGGGTACCCTTCAGAGATTGTCTTTGTGAAACTCCATAACCTTTCCACTCGGGCATAACCTCGGGCGACACGGTGGAGCAGCAGTAGAGTTGCTGCCTTACAATGCCAGAGATCTGGTTCAATCCTGACTATAGTGCTGTCTGCACGGAGTTTGTATGTTCTCCTAGTGACTGCAAGGGTTTTCTCAGGGTGCTCTGGTTTCCCCCCACACTCCAAAGACTTGCAGGTTTGGAGGTTAATTAGCTTCTGTAAATCGCCTCTAGTGTGTAGGATGCAAAAGTGGGATAACAGTGTAGGGGCGATCGATGGTGGGAGTGGACTCAGTGGGAAGGGCAGTGAGGAAGCGTCATGGACTCATGTTGTATTGGACTCAGCATCCAGTTCGCTTGTTTCATTTTACTGGAGTTTTATCAAGTAAATATTGTATCAAGAAGATAATTCAATGTCTGGTTTCCATCTCACCTTCTCATCTCTTTTCTTAGGTCAAGCAATGTTCAGAGCTCTCCTGGTTAGAGAAGATCTACGTCTCTGCAGCAATCCTGTCCCTCCTGACTGTGCTAGGTGCTAACATTGCAAGCATTGTACGTCAGAACAAAACTGAACTACTGGATTAGACAAGGAAGATGTAGCCATCTCAGTGATACAGCTCATTGGCATAGGTATGGTCCGTTCAGTTTCTGTTCTGTTGACGAATAACAACGTGACTAGAAATTGCTGTGATTCTTTTTTTTACACGAAAGTTAAACAATTGGAATGTCGTTCTAGTGCAAATGTGTTTTACGCTGTCCCTCACCATAAATCCATCATGAGCAGAGGAGCTGGAAGTGAGAGCCAGCCATTCAGCCCCTCTCTCCCATTCAACGGTCATGGCTCGTCTTTAACATCAGCACTTCTTTCCTGCACTAATTCCAAATCTCTTAATATCTAAACTGTGAAAGAATTGACTTGAATATGCTCAGTGACTCTCTCGGGCAGAGAATTCAAAAGGTTCACCACCCACTACGAAGATATTACTCCTTATCGTAGTCCTGAATGGCCGACCACCAAGCTTGAGGGTGGGACCACGATGAACGTTATCCTATATTGCCCTGTCCAACCTGTCAAACCTCGAGAGTTTTCTTCTATGTTCTGTCCCATTCATCATGTGGTCATGCCACATAGAACGATGGAAAGTTTCCTTAGGGTGAAGTATGTTGGCATCATTGACAGGTGAGGTATCTGATGTTTGTTACTCTGAGCTTGTTCCATGACGGAGCATCAGATCTTCAGGTGTGCGAGGACGGTGCATGATAATTAGGTGGGGTTTTCCCTGACCATGTTTGACCTGATAACATGAGAACTCATGGGCTTTGGAGCTAATATTAAAGGAGTCCAAGAACTCCTGGTGTGGAGCACTGTTTATCACTTTGTTGGGCCAGTCCTGGTGGTGGGATGGGGAGATTCAAGGACAGAGATGGAGGAGGCTAGTACATCGTCATGTTAAGACATTCCTTGACCAGTCTGAGGAATGGGCTCTTTCAGTTTAGACACTCATCGCCAGATATATTTGAGGAGGTTATTGAAATATCAGTTAAGCAGACTTCATCTTCAGGCACAGGTGAAGTTCCAGGTGACTGAAGGATGGCTAATGTTGTACAATTGTTACGAAGGCCAGCAAGGAGAAGCCAGGGAATTACAGGCAAACTAACGGGTGACACAGTGGTGCAACAGTAGAGTTGCTGCCTTACTGTGCCAGGGACCCGGGTTCAATCCTGACAATGGGTGCTAAATTTGTACGTTCTCCGTGTGACCACATAGGTTTTCTCCAGGTGCTCCGGTTTCCTCCCACACTCAAAGACGTACAGGTTTGTAGGTTGATTGGCTTTGGTAAGCTGTAAAATTGTCCCTAGTGTGTGTAGATTAGTGATTGTTGGTTGGCATGGATCTCAGTGGGCCGAAGAGCCTGTTGCTGTGCTGTATCTCTAAAGTCTAAAGTGTAAAGGTCGATGAGTGGTGTGTAAATTACTGGAGGGGATTCTGAGGGACAGGATCTACCAGCATTTGGATTGACATGGACTGATTAGGGACAGTCAGAATAACTTTTTGCATCAGAAATAGTGTCTCAGAAACGTGTTGGAGTTTTTTGAAGAGATATCCAAAATGTTTAATGAGGCGATTAATAGAGGGGTCAATCAAGGCACCTTTTAAAAAATGTCTGGTTTCCCCTGTGCTCATTACAGCTGGAATGTGAGTAGTTAGTAGACTGGGATTCTAAATTACTTAACGACAATGAATGGACTTTCACCACGTGCTCACTGAGATCACAGTTAATGATTTCATGAATTAAACCTTATTAGCCCATTAGGAACAAGGCAGAGTTTTGTCTCTGGTCTGTGGTCGGAGTGTACGGTTTCCTTGTGTTCAGGGTGGAGATGTTCAGCTGGTGTTCACGTGTCTGATGGTTGTGGAAGGAAAGGAAAAGTAACTGGGTTACAGATTATGTTTAGTCCAGGGTGCGGTCACTCATTTTTTTTTTTACCAAAAATAATTTAAAATCAATTACTTACAAGAATAATATATACAATACAAAACAATACCCACCACCATGGCACAAAGTAAAACAATATTCTTAAATATCAATATACTGGAAATTAAACAACTATATGCCAGAGGAGGTAGTTGAGGCGGGTATTATCGCAACGTTTAAGAAACATATAGACAGGCACATGGATAGGATCGTTTTTTTTAGTTTTTAATTTTAATTTTTTTATTATATATTTATTGAACATGTTAAAAAATACAAACACAAATAAACTTATAAGCAATAAAAAATAAAATAAAACACAAAGGAAAACAAGCAAATAAGTAACTCAAATAATACAAATAATATCGTTCATGTTCAAAAGGGGTAAGAAGAAGTTCGAAAACTTTTCTGGTCCTACCCCCTCTTATTTTCTATACATTTCATGGAAAAACAAAATAATGGGAACAAATGGACCCAAAATCTGTTGAACAGTCCACAAACAAGAATAACCAAACAGAAAAGAAAATCACTGTCCAGCTCATAACCATTCAATCTTTTGTTTCTGAAGAGTGTTTTAGTTTGAATAGAGTCTTACATTTTTTCAGCTCATCATGGCAGTTATTCCAGAGACTAACACCCTTTGCTGTAACACAATGGAGTTTTGCATTAGTTCTTATTGCCGGTTTTTCGAATATATAGGTTCCTCTCAGGTTGTGTTTGCTTTCTCTCCGTTGGAACAACCCCTGGATATTACAAGGCAATTGCTGGTTAGCTGCTTTGAACATAATTTGGATAGTTTTATAAATCTGTCAGATCTTGAAATTTTAATGTTTTTAGTCTGATAAATAATGGTTTTGTTGATTGTAGGTGGTTTTATGTATAATTCGTATTGCTCTTTTTTGGAGGATGTAGATTGGTGTGTATTTGTTTTGTATGTGTTTCCCCATACCTCCACACAGTAGATCATGTATGGGAGTATGAGGGAGCAGTACAACATATACAGGGAGGCTTGATTTAGTAGGTCTCGGGCTTTATTCAGTATTGCAATTGATTTGGATATTGTGGCTTTTATATAATTCATGTGAGATTTCCAAGTTAATTTGTTGTCAATTAATACTCCAAGAAATTTTATTTCAGATACTCTTTCTATTCTGTGCCATTTATCATGAGCTTTTTCTCTGTGTTGGTTGATCGACCAGGTTTAGAGGGATGTGGGCCAAATGCAGGCAGGTGGGACTAGTGTAGATAGAACATGTTGGTCGGTGTGGGCAGGTTGGGCCGAGGGGCCTGTTTCCACGCTGAATGACTCTAAGACTCAATTGGAATTCAGATGGTTACAGCCTGTCTCAGTTGCGGTTTTTAAGATAGTTAAGGCAGCTGATAGACAGATAGATCAGTCTGAAGAAGGGTTCCGACCTGAAACACCTTCTGTCCATTCACTTAGAGTCATAGAATGTTACAGCGTGGAAGCAGGCCCTTTGGCCCAACTTGTCCGCATGTCCCAACTTCACACAACATCACTGCAGTCCGTCTGTCTTTTTTATTATTTTTGTCTCGTTTTTATGTTTATGTCGTTTTTTATTTATTTTTTTGTCGGGGTATGTGTGTGGGGGGGTGGGGGTGGGGTGGGGTGGGGGGGGGGGGGGGGACTTTGAAATCTTTCCCCTGCACGGGAGACCCGACCTTTTCTTTGTCGGGTCTCCGTTGTCGTTGGGGCTGGGCAACGTGGAGCGGCCTCCAGCAGGAACGACCTGGGGCTCCAGTTGCAGAGTTGCGGACTACTCACCGTCACGGGGCTGGCCGAGTCCGGAGCGGGTGGAAACAATCGCTGCTGCGACCCGACCCCCGGAGATTCGGAGGCTACAACCGCGGGTCTGGCGGACGGCAACTCCGGAAGCCTGCGGGTCCCCTAGTGGGAGACCGATTTTCGGGGCTTCCACAGCGGCGACTTCTCCCGCCCGAGTTGCGGGGTTGAAGAGCACCTGGAGCGGGGCTTTATCCCCCCGCGCGGCTTGGAATGGCCGCCGGACTTTGCGAGCGCGCGCCGGGGCTCTAACACCAAGACCCGGTGCGCGACCTTGCATCACCCGGCGTGGCTTTAATGGCCGCGGGATAATCACCATCGCCCGCCAGGGGCTTTGACTTTGACTCTGACATCGGGGGGGGAGTGCAGTGGAGAGATACGTGTTTTTGCCTTCCATCACAGCGCTGTGATGGATGTATGTGTAAATTGTGTTGTGTCTCGGGTCTTCTTCGTTTTGTGATGTATGGCTGCAGAAACGACATTTCGTTTGGACCTCAAGGGGTCCAAACGACAAATTTGTCCAAAAGACAAATAAACAAATTGAAATTGAGATGCTGCCTGACCCACTGAGTTCCTCTAGCACTTTGTGGTTTGATAAGACAGTGTAGATTGTCAAAGTCAAAGTCAATTTTATTCGTCATATGCACCCGAAGGTGCAGTGAAATGAATTTGCCAGCAGCGATACACTTAAAAAAGAACACACAATACACAATAGAATTTAACACAAACATCCACCACAGCATTCTTCACTGTGGTGGAAGGCAACAAAGTTCAGTCAGTCCTCCTTTGTTCATCCATGGTCGGGGACATGAACCCTCTGTAGTCGCCGCTACGGACGGCCCGATGTACAGGCCCTCTCATCGGGATGATCGAAACTCCGACGTTGTGACGGTCGAACACACTTCGCGGCTTGAATTGCCCTAATTGGCCACTTTCCTACCAGAGACCGCGGCTTCAGGATGTTATAGGCCGCAGGCCGGCGGTCGGAGCTCTTCTCCGAGTATCCCCAGCAAGGGATCCCAGACTCCGGATGGTAAGTCCACGTCACGCCCGTGGCTAGAAGCTCCGCAGACCACAGCTCCACGATGCCAAAGTCACCAGGCCAGCGATCGGAGCACACCTTTCTGGCGACCCCCAGCAAGGGTTCGCCCGCTCCGCGATGGATAAAGTCCACGCTGCGCCCGCTGCTGAAACTCTGGGCCCAACTCCGGGAAAGGCCGCTCC
Source organism: Malacoraja senta (assembly GCA_038087875.1). Classification (NCBI taxonomy): domain Eukaryota; kingdom Metazoa; phylum Chordata; class Chondrichthyes; order Rajiformes; family Rajidae; genus Malacoraja; species Malacoraja senta. The sequence continues at coordinate 7,675,361 of CM075989.1, read as the reverse complement.
AATCCATGGTGTTAGGCGGCGAGGGAGGCGACATGGAAAAAGTCGCCTCTCCGCCAAGGAGGCGACTGAAAGCGGTTTCCCCCTTTTCCCCCCCACCACCCGCAGCACAAGACACACCAAGAGAAACCAATGCTAACATTAGACTCACCAAAAAAACAAAAATAGTCGAAATAGCGAACACACTGTGATAAACAATGGTAATATATAATCTGGTGATATTCTGATCATACTTTATATAATACTGTTAGTTGCATGATTTTATACACTTGGCATGTCGTGGATTTTGTGTTCCACTGAAATTGTAAAAGAAACATCCAGTGAACAGTCTGATCCTGCCTGACATCTTTTAACTGTTCACGCAATTGTATCAGAAAATGTTTCTGTGGAATAGTCACTGAACTTAGCTCAACAAGGTATGTCGAATTCTGGATGGCCAAAATGCAGCTTGTGAGGTTGCTGCTGCAACGGAAATCTCCTTTAATTGTGTATCGGCATTAGCAGCGTCTGGAGTCAAGACACATTCTGGGTTTTTCATCGACAGACTGCACAAGGGGACAGCTTTGTGCCTGAACCCTTCAGTGTGACTCTGGCGACAGCCACCTATCCTGAGACTGTCTCAGAGCCTCTCTATCCCAGGGCAACAGCAAGCTAGATAGTTTCTATTGTTCTTGTTGTGTTTTGTGCTGTTTCTGCCTGTGAGATTTCTCTCCCTAAATACAATCCCTTCTGTCTCGAATGTAGACTGACATTCCTGAGCTAATGGCACAAACCAGAATCCATCGTTGATGGATGATACTTTAGTTTAGTTTAGAGATACAGCGCAGAAACAGGCCCTTAGGTCCACCGAGTATGCATTGACCGGAGGGTGGGAGGAAACGAGAGCACCCAGAGAAAACCCACACGATCACAGAGAAAATGTGCAAAGTCCGTACAGACAACACTTGTAGTTAGGATAAAAAAAAACATGTCTATGGCGCTTTAAGGCAGCAACTCCAGCACTGCGCCACTGTGCCGCACCTAATACTGTAAACCATTCACCCTGGAGAAACTGCCCATTATGCTGCAGCCACAGTGGGGACCATCAAATGTAATCGATTGTCAGAGTCCTGGAGCAGTCTGGTTTCAGAGATCCGTACAGGGGGTGATTGTTGGTGGAATCTATGGGGTTTAACCCGTGCTGGTGCATGGACTTCCCGTCACCCATCTCTGCTCCCTCAAAATGTACTGACTGCGTTTGTGGCTGGAGCCTAGCCCTTCGGGTGGCTCCACGAGCGGCAGCCTCGCCAGCAGCCCGTCTGTCCTTTCGACTTTTTTTGTTATTTTTAGCACGTCGGAATGTATGGTTTAATTTCTCGGTATGTTTTATGTGGGGGGTGGTCGGGGGGGAATAGGGGGAAACCGTTTTCAGTCACTTACCTCGACGGAGATGTGACTTTTCTCCTTGTCGCATCTTCGCCTTCCTCGCGGCCTAACAACTGGTTTGGTGCGGCCTCCCCAGACCGGAGACCGGCCCAGAGCTTCAGCAGCAGGCGGGGCGCGGACTTACCATCGCGGAGCCTGGGATCTTTTGCCGAGGATCGCCAGCTTTGGAGCTCCGACTGCGGTGGCATGGTGACTGCAGCGGTCTTCAGAGCTTCTAGCCGCGAGAGCGGCGTGGACTTACCATCGTGGAGCCTGGGATCCCTTGCCGGGGATCACCAGAAGAAATGCTCCGACCGCTGGCCCGTGGTCTTTAACATCGTGAAACCGCGGTCTCCGGTAAGAAGCAGCCGATTCGGGAACTCCAAATTGTGTTCTGATCCGTCCCGACGTCGGCGTTTCGATCATCCCGCGAGAGGGCTTGTACATCAGGCCATCCGTAGCGGCGACTGCGGAGGGTTCAAGGCCCCGACCACGGGTGTACAAAGGAGGAAGATTGTCTGAACTTTATCGCCTTCCATCACAGTGAGGAATGCTGATTACACCGTGATGGATGTTTATGTTAAACTCTATCGTGTATTGTGTTCTTTTTACTTGCATGGCTGTATGGAAACTTAAATATCACTCAACCCTAATTGGTGCATGTGACAATAAATGTGGACTTGAACTTGAATTAGCACACCCTTCAAATCTACCACAAATCTGATCTGTCGCAAGCACTGACTGAAATTGCTCAATGTTCCTTTCTCGTGATCATTTCGTCCAGTTTCACCATAACTCATACACAGGGTACGAAGCATTACCTATCCATATTGTCCAGGGATGTTGCCTGACCTGCTGAGTAACTCCAGTATTTTCCGTCTTTTCTTGGTAAACCAGCATCTGCAATTTCCTTGTTCCTACACAGTACAAATCATTTCTGAACACAAACCTAGTCGATCTACACAAAATAAATCAGTCTCCCATTTAGACTTGTTTCCTTATTATGCCTGATTAAAGATTGCCCAATTGGGATGAGCATAGAGTGTTTCAAACTGCACTTCCTAAATTCGAGTAATGGGTGGATTTTCCATTCCAAGCAGGAAAAGCAGGGAATGTTATTTTACGCACAAGGGATCTCCTTTCTTCTGATTTAGTTTTTAGTTGACAGATACAGGCTTTGGCCTGACCATCGATCACCCATTCACACTAGTTCTATGTTATCTCCCGCTCACGTCCACTCCCCACATGCTCGGAGCAATTTTACAGAAGCCAATTAACCCCCAAACACGCACATCTTTGGGATGTCGGAGGAAACTAGTTTTCTCCCGAATGGGAGACGTCAAAGGCAGCAAAGACCAAAATCACGGAAACGATCATAAAATCCCAATGCACCCGTAGGAAACCCACGCGGTCACAGGGAGGATGTGCAAGCTCCACACAGGCAGCACCCAAGACCAGGATCAAACCTGGGTCACTGGCGCTGTGCAGCAGCAGGTCTACCAGCTGCGCCTGCCTCCTACCCCACGTCTACTGCTGGCTGCCCGATGCAATCCCATCTCCTGTTATTAACTCATCCTACTGACACACTGGCTGTTGTCTTGATCAGTGGGGCAACATCACAAATAGCTGACCAGCGTCATTTATGCTGACACAATGTGTATGTGTGCCGTTCTTCAGCACTTTCTCAGGCTAAGATACTTGGGGTATCACGCCTGAATATGCCCCCCCCCCCCCCCCCCCAAGACTGTCAATGGAATGTCGCACAGTTGCAGGCAAAGTGGCTCATTCTCCCACAATTAAAGGTCCCATCTTTTATCTCCTCTGACCCAGTCCTTTTATGTGCAAGGGTCATACACTGGAGAGGTCACTGCTCGGTATGTGTCTGACCCCTGCATCCAGCCTCACACTAACTGTTCTGACACCGAGTGAACTGCTAATGCCTGTACCCAGCCGGTCAGGATATTTGCAATCACTCACTCGAACATTTCCTCTACTGCCACTTCTGCCAGCAAACAGGAAGAAACTTAAAACTCTGAGTGCCTTCACAAAATGGAACTTGTGGTTAACTTGGACATCAGCATTTTTTTATTAACTCAGATGGTCAGACAGCATCTCTGGAGAAAAGAAATAGGTGACATTATCGGGACGAGACTCTGAAGAAGGGTCACCTGACACCTCACCTATGCCTTTCCTCCAGAGATGCTGTCTGACCCGCTAAGTTACACCAGTTTTTTGTGTCTCTTCGATTTAAACCAGCATATGCTGATCTTTCCTACGCAGCTATTTTTATTACACTTACACACAAACCCTAAGGTGATCATCAGGTCCAAATTCCATTCATAAGGTCAATAGCCTCCCAACTCATTACAATCACCTACTCTAAGTTGCTGAAACATTCAAACAAGCCTCTGTAAAACATGACAGTTCACAGTTTGTCCCGACCTGAAACGTCACCTATCCATGTTCTCCAAAGCTGCCTGAGCCGCTGTTACTCCAGTACTTTGTGTATATTTTCGCTCAAAGTTTTAGCTCATCAGCTCATCATTTTCACCCAACAAACAGCTGACAATAGCCTGTTTCCTTTATCATCCTTGCTTTTTTGCATATCTTTCATTCATCATTATTCTTTATCTCTCTACATCATCTTCTATCTCTCTCGTTTCCCTTTCCCGTAACTTTCAGTCTGAAGAAGTGTCTCGACCCGAAACGTCACCCATTCCTTCTCTCCAGAGATGCTGCCTGTCCCGCTGAGTTACACCAGCTTTTTGTGTCTCTCTTTAGCTCACAGTTTTGTTGTCCATGATAAACTTGCACCAAGTTTCAACCAAACATTATCCCAGCTCGCATCCAATGCTGACTGCTGATTAAAATGTGCTTGTTCCAATTGCTTCCTGATTATAGCCTCTCCTCTCACTAAGATCTCTGTGTCTTTGTGTTCTTGGCCTCCCGAAGATCCATTGAATTTTAGTTGGAAGCCCGGTTGATTAAGATGCTTTATTAGTACGAGTGCTGCCAGTGACTCTGGGACTAATCCACTGCTCTCTCTGCCTCTCCCTCTCTCTCTCCAGTGTTCTGCATTTACTACATGTTACGTGGGGTTCTGCAGGAGAATCAGCAGGAGCTGCTGGCGTTTATTCTGTCCATCTTGTTGCTTTTAGTCCGTTCTGTGGTGAACTTCATCGCAGCAGAACCCAAGGAGAAGAAAGCCGTTGTGGTGAGTGTCGATGATTCGAGAATTTTAAGGCCGGGTTTGACAGATCTTGATTATTACGGGTGTCAGGGGTTGTGGGGAGAAGGCAGGAGAATGGGGTTGAGCAGGAACGATAGATCAGCCACGATTGAATGGCGGAGTAGACTTGATGGGCCAAATGACCAAATTCTGCTCCTAGAACGTATGAACTTCACTGCACAAACGGCTGTCACCTTGTCTCTCAGAGCGCCTGTTGCTTGCACAACACACAACACTGTTTCCTTAGCTCCAGTGAAGCGTGCTGTCTGGTGCGACTATCCACACACCAACAGATGCTGGAAATCTCAAATAAAAACTGAAATCGCTGGAAAAACTTAGCAGGTCAGGCAGCAGCTGCGGAGAGAGTAGCAGTTAAAGTGGGTAGCTTACATCCCAACGGTATGAATATTGAATTCACCAACTTTAGGTAACTGCTAAAAACCAACCCCCTTCCCCCCCCCCCCCTCCACTTTCCTCCTCCCACCCCCATTCCCCACCTGAGCCCTGACTGAACTCGCACCCATCTCCACCCTCCCCTCTCCTTCCACCGACAATTCACTCCTTGTCAATCCTCTAACTTCACCATTTGCAACTCCATAATCCTTTTGTCTCGCACATTGTGTGTGTTAACATCTGGCCTTTGTCCAACAATCTGCCTATCAATCCCCATTGCCCGCCCCCCCCCCCCTCCGCCTGTGTTCACCCATGACCTGCCACGCCCCGTCCTGCCCCTCCACTCCTCCAGATTTCCTTCTCCCCACCCATGCAATCTGTCTGAGGAAGGATCCCGACCCGAACCGTCATCTATCCAGGGATGCCGTCTGACTCTCTGAGTTACTCCAGCATTTTGTGCCTTTCGCCAGTAGAAGTCCCACAATATCAAAGCGGAAGTGGATGCCGTTCAGACGGAGTGCCACCCTGTTGGAGGGTCAGTGCCAAGAGAGCACTGCACGTCAGAGGGGTGGTGCAGAGCGGTGGGTAACCTAAATAATAAACCAATGTCAAAGCACAACCTACAAAATATTAGGTAGACAAAAATGCTGGAGAAACTCAGCGGGTGAGTTTCTCCAGCATTTTTTGTCTACCTTCGATTTTCCAGCATCTGCAGTTCCTTCTTAAACCTACAAAATATTTCCACTTTTAATTGACGTGTTGATAAATACTGGTGCACCAGTCTCCAGTGTTGGCACTTATGCAAGAACCTTCTGTAAATTTCAGAGCGTTTCACTAGTTTATGCAACTGCATCCTCCTTTGCAGGAAGGCACCTTGTTCCGTAGCTGTTAAATTAGTTTTCAGCAGTGCCAGTGTTTTCCTGCTGGTGTGGAGATCACATAACAATGGCTTATTGATTTCATTTCTATGAATCAACATGAAAGGGATCGAGCAGAATCTCAAAGGTGCTGCCTGACCCGCTGAGTTACTCCAGCATTTTGTGTCACCTCTTCCTTTTCTCCAGAGATGCTGCCTGAGCTGCTCACTGAGCTGCTCCAGCATTCTGTGTCTATCTTCGGTATAAACCAGCATCTGCAGTTCCTTCCTGCACTGAATCTCAAAGAACTTTCCTCTCTGCTCACCCTTTAGTTTATGTCCTCTGTTTGCTGAGTGTTCAGTTCTGCATTCTCATTTGCTTTGTCAGTTATATTTATAAATAATTCTGATAATGGAACTGGAAGCTCTGTGTGCATGTTTCCCAAAGATACTTTGATGGGTTGCTTTGTAAGCGGTGTGAAGGCAGCGTGAAGTTACAAAGCGATGAATGGATTGTGCAAGGTTGGCTGTCTGCCTGAAATAATTTCTTCAGTTTTAATGAGATCATCTCTTGTTCTTTAAAGTGAATACAACTCTAGTCTTCTCAATCCTTTTGCATTCGGTATGGGCACAGCCCCAGAAACAGTTTGGTGAATCTGCACTACCAATCCCTCCCAATGGCAGGTATATTCATTTCACAGAATCATACAGCGTGGGCCCAGCCCTTCGGCCCTACTTGCCCAACGTGTCCCATGTACACTCATCCAACCCACATACATTTGATTGAGCAAGGCACAGATGGATGTAAAATTAATGTAGTCAAGTAGGATGGTCGCCATGGACATGTAGGGGCCTGTTTCTTTGTGGTACAATTCAATAATTCTAATTTCTTGAACTCCAATTTTGTACATTTATTTATCCTTCCTATGTGCACCTCCCCTGAAATGATCATTTATTGTTCACTGCTCCTCTCACAGCCCCCACCCTGAATTCTATCTCTCCCCCTTTCCTCCTTATCTGCAACCTCCCTTTTGCCGAGAACATGTTTTATCTGCAGTTCTGCCCACTGATCGCAGAGACATTACTGTTTCTCTTTGAACATATTCAGCCAGAAACAATGAGCATCTCTCTACTGGAATCAGAAAAAACGTGTTCAGAGTCTCCACAATTTCCTCTCTTGCTTCCCTCATGGGGCCTGGACCAACATTTATTGTCCACTCTGGCCGCACGTGTGAAGGTCGGGTCCCGTTGCTGTTGGAACAACCCCACAGTGCTGTTGGGCAGGGAGTTGCTGGTGTTAGACGCCGTGGAGACCCTTGTCAATATGAACTAGGGGAGTGGGCAAATTGCAGAAGAACCTGATCTCCTTCTCTTCCTTGACGGCACCAGCCTTGAGCTTGGGAGGTGCTGCTGGACTGGTCTGGTTGAGCATCTCGATGCATTTTGCAAGTGGCGCACACAGGTGGTGGAGGGGATGAGCGTTCAGGGTAGTGCATTGTGTGCTCAAGTTCATAAGTTGTAGGAGCAGAATATGGCCATTCAGCCCATCAAGTGTACTCTGCCGTTTAATCATGGCTAATCTACCTTTCCCTCTCAACCCCATTCTGCCTTCTCCCCATAACCATTGACACCCCTACTGGTCAAGAGTCTTGTCAATCTGCGCCTGAAAAATAACCATTGACGGCCTCCACAGCCGTCTGTGGCAATTAATTCCACAAATTCACCACCCTCTGACTAAAGAAATTCTTCCTTACCTCCTTTCTAAATGTACATCCTTTTATTTTGAGACTATGGCCTCTGTCTCCTAGACTCTCCCACTAGTGGAAATATCCTCACCACATTTACTCTATCCAGGCCTTTCACTATTCGGTAAGTTTCAATGAGGTCCCCCCCTCATCCTTCTAAACTCCAGCGAGTACAGGCCCAGTGCCGTTAAATGCTCATCACATGTTAACCTACTGATTCCTGGGATCATTTTCGTAAGCCTCCTCTGGACCCCCTTCAGCGCCAGCACATCCTTCCTCATATATGGGGCAAAAATTGCCCACAATATTCCAAATACTCAGTCGATGGCAGAGAGGAAGCGCTGAGAGCAGAGGGCTGAGGTACTGACTGACAAACCGTCCAGCCTTGCACCGCAGATAGACAAAAAAAGCTGGAGTAACTGAACAGTACAAGTCTGAAGAAGGGTCTCGACCCGAAATGTCATCCATTCCTTCTCCCCAGAGATGTTGCCTGTCCCGCTGACTTACTCCAGCTTTTTGTGTCTATCTTCGGTTTAAACCAGCATCTGCAGTTCCTTCCTGCAGCCTTGCACCGACTGTCCCGACTTTGCCTGGTGTGTTTCAGATCCGGTTTGCGTGCATCGTGGCGTTCGGGGTGTTCCTGATGGCAGCGAGCCTCTGCTACCTGATCAAGAGACCCAACTTCATGGCGTTTCGCGTGGGCGGGGCCCTGGAGAGCGTGCAGTCCCACTACCTCACCCTGAACCTCTGCTTTTCTCTGGTGACCTTCGACCTTCAAGCTCAGGTGACGTTGGGAACAACCACATTCGTGCCTCGCTGCAGGATGTTTTTATTTGCTGGGTCGTTTGCTGATTACCTTAATACCACACCTCCTCTCACTGACCCTCCTGCAGTAGGGTCTGGCCCCCTACCATAAAGTCTCCTATCAACTGCTACAGATCCGCCCCCATTGATGGGTCTGGAGTCAAGCCAGACCAGGGTAGGATGGCCGACTTCATCCCCTGAAGGACATGGTGGACCAGGTGGGTTTGTTCAGCAAGTCAGTGGGTTCATGTTAACCATGACTGTAGTTCGGTTGAGAGATACAGCATGGAAACAGGCCCTTCAGCCCACCAGGTCCATGCCAACCATCGATCACCCATTCGACTAGTTCTTTGTTATCCCATCTTCTCATCCCTACACACTAGGAGGCACTTTACAGAGGCGAATTATCCTACGAACCCACATGTATTTGGGATGTGGGAGGAAACTGAGATATCCAGAGGAAACCTACGTGGTCACAGGGAGAATGTACAGGCTCTACACAGACAGCACCCAATGTCAGGTTTGAACCTGGGTCTCTGGTGCTGTGAGGCAGTGGCTCAACCAGCTGCTCCACTGTGACGCATGCCCGTGTCGACAATGACAGGTGTTCTTTTAATTCCGTGTCTGTGAGCGTAAACAAGTGCATATGTTTGCGTGTGTGTGTGTGTGTGTGTGTGTGTGTGTGTGTGCGTGCGCGCGTGTGTGTGTGTGTGTGTGTGTGTGTGTGTGTGCGTGCGCGCGCGTGTGTGTGTGTGTGTGCGCGTGTGTGTGTATGCGTGTGCTTGAATGCACATTATATACAGTATGTGCATTACTACGTTGGTGTGCACACGCACACTGAGTGGGCGCAAAAATCCACACGCTGGATTGTGCATGCTGTGGGCATGTGAGAGTGAGTGAGTGAGTGTGATAGTGAATGAGAGTGAGTGAGAGTTAGTGAGTGAGTGTGAGTGATAGTGAGAGTTAGTGAGTGAGAGTTAGTGAGTGAGAGTGAGTGAGTGTGAGAGTATGACTATGTGTGAGTGAGTGTGTGAGAGAGTGAGTGAGTGAGTGTGAATGAGTGAGTATGAGTGAGTGAGTGAGTAAGTGAGTGAGAGTGTGTGAGTGAGTGTGAGTGTTGATGGAACAAGCTTGATGGTGCTTCCTAGTGGCAGTGACTGACACCTCTTGTTGGTGCCAAAGTGCATCCACTGCACTGTTCCCCTCACCCAATAGTAGCGAGTACCGTGGACGCTGTGGAGCTTTCTGACTGAAACGCAACCCGCGCAGTCTCGCTAACCATGCTCACTTCTCCCCTGCAGCTCTGTCTGTGTGTTCTCCTGTTGGCAGGAGCCCCTCAGCTTTCCCTGCCGCGTGCCATCATCCTGGGAGTGGGCATCTTCTGGGCACTCTTCAAAGCTGTAATCGGCCTCATAGCTGTAAGTACCAAGATTCAACAGTCTGTTGTTCCTAAGGCACCTTTCACATAGAACAGTACAGAACAAGAACATGCCTGGGGCCCCACGGTGTTTGTGCCGAACATGATGCAAAGTTAAATCTCAGTGTGAACATGATCAATACCCCTTCATTCCCTGCATTTAGCACGTGCCCATGTAAACGCCTCTTATACGCCACCACCTCCACTCCTGGCAGCACGTTCCAGGCACCCACCACACTGTGTAAAAAAAAAATTCCCGCACATCACCTTAAACCTTTCTCCTCCAACCTTACAGCTATGTCCTCTAGTCTTTGATATTTTCACCCTGGGAAAAACTTTCTGTCTGTCTACCCTATCTATAGCAATGTTACAAAATTTTGAGATTTAAAAAATCAAGTCTGTAATTTATCCCATCAGATAAAGCATAAAAAGGAGTTTAATTTGACACCTAATTCACTTTCATATCTTCAGTATTAAAAAGATTATTGCCATTTTCATACTTGGAAATTAGCATCTTGTTCCCTATTGCTTTTCCATTGACTTAACACAAAAGCTGTGATCGAGGACAGTCAAAAGCCCATAACTTTCTTAAAAATTAAGAGAACTGAAAGAAATTTTCAGTTATTATAGATTGAAGCATTCTGAAACAAATATGAAACAATTTTACTTAGATGACATGAAATTAAAGCATATAATTAGTTAGTTACCTAATTGTAGCTAATTACAAAATTCAATTACTAGATCTAAACATCTATCAATTTCTTAAGAATAGATTAACATTTTTAAATAGCCTAAGTGTCCAAATAACATTCACACAAGAATTCACAATATAACATAATTTTTAAATCTCATTGTCATGGATTTATAGGCCAAATTGAAGGAATTGAATGTTTAATACCTGTAAATTAATGGCCATTTAAATCATCTTGCGAGTGGGTTTTTCTGGAACGCGATCATTTGGAACGTTGCATTTGCGGTGAATTTAAACCCGTATCAGCATAAAAAATACTGCCGGTTCGTTTGGGGGGAAAAATCACCGTTTCGCAACTTAAAATGTGAATTAAAGGCATCTTAAGAAGCACTTTTATACATAAAATAAACGGCTTTCGTTTACCTGTCCCATGCATGAAATCCGTCCCCGTTGTCGGCGTTGACGGCTTTAGGAGCTGATTTTAAAATAACTCCAGCGCTGAAATTGTAGGGCGAATTAAAAAAAAATACACAGAACGCCCGTCGGAACGATTCTTCACAAAAGCTTGCACTCCAACGAAATATTAACCAGGACAAGGTAGGAGAAACATGCGTTTTAACCCCGCCCCCCCCCCTCAAAGGCGCCAAAATCGCCCACAAGGCCAGTGGCAGAATTGCAGCGCCGCTGAAGGTAAGTATTGTAACATACCTACTATCTATGCCCCTCATAATTTTACAAACTCCCATCAGGTCTCCTCTCAGCTCTACATCACCTGGCATCACCCAGGGAAGGGCTTCTCAAAGAGCAATCAATCTCCGCACTGCAGGCACCCGCAGTCAGCAGTTAGTCAGGAATGTTAGGATCCCTCACAACGTTAGACCTCCCCCCCCCCCCCATGACAGACCGAGACCACCACGATGGAGTGAGAGACCACTCTCCACCCGGATGGACCATCACCTGTCAACAGTGCAAGCGGTCCCCGGGTGGTGCAAGGGTCCCTCCTCCCAACCCCCCCTCCCTCAAGATAGAGTGAGGGACATCTCCATCGCCCCTCCCTGACCTCAACCCCCCCCCCCTCCTGGACAGAGTGAGCGAACCCCTTCGATTCCTCCCTCCGAACAGAGTGAGGCCCCCTCCCCCCGAACAGAGCAAGAGAATCTGAGACCCTTCTCCCACTCCCCTACCCCAGATGGAGTGAGGACCAGGTCCCTCGCTCTGTCCAGGTGGGGAGGGGGGATCTCACTCTCCCCTGAGCCTCGACAGCAGCCGGGAATGAAATAAACCTGGAATCAGAGGCAGCCACAGTCGTGGTGGCCGTGATACTATCTGGTGGAAGTAGACCCCACCACCACTCCCTTTCCAGGAAGGAGCTCAGCCTTACGTGTGACTTCAGGCCCACAGCAGGGTGGTGGTGGCCCAAGTGAGAGACTCAGTGGCACCATAACGTACCTTCACCACTACAGCCATTCCAGGGCGCAGCTCCCTCCCGTCCTCCGGGGGGCGTGGGTGGGCAAAAAATGCTGGCCTTGCACAGACGATCACATCCTGAATGTTTTTACAACATCAAGTGTGGCACGGTGGCGCAGCTGTGGAGCTGCTGCCTCACAGTATCAGTGACCCAGGTTCGATCCTGACTACAGGTGCTGTCTGTATGCAGTTTACACATCCACGCTGTGACCATGTGGGTTTTCTCCCACATCCCAAAGACCTGCAGGTTTGTGGTCAATTGGCTTCTGTAAATTGCCCCTAATGTGTAGGGCGCAGAAGTGGGGTGACGGAGAGATAATGAATGGGGCGATCAATGGTCAGCATGGATTCGGTGTCCAAAGAGCCTGTATCTCTAAAATCTAAACATCACGTCCCCGGAGGAGTGGAATAGCAGAACATGGCACTGGTGTTGCCATTCTAAAGTTATTGCAAAGCAGAGTGCCGGGAATACTGACAATGCTGGATGTCAGCGTTACCCTGTGCTCTAAAACTAGTGAGAACTTGGTTGCCAAATGCTGACTTCAGTGTTACTTCCCGCTGAGCCTCAACATCGCGGTGTTTCTCAACCTTCTGGGTTCTGGCAATCGTTTCAATTCCTCCTTTTTCCACCTATTTTTAGTTTAACTGAAAATGCACTGTTTTTCTGGAACTCATACGTGAATAATTGCCAAATTGCCAAAATGGGATAATCGTCAACTGAGATATCATAATACAAGGCTTCTCGAACCAAATAAGCAGCATGTTCACCTGCAGTGGAATGGCTCCAGCCTGCATGGTGATTTCTCTCTATTCTTGGACATAGTTGGTTAGTAAGTTAGCATATGGTTAGTAAGGGTTGCTGGTCGCAGACTGTGGGGAAGGCTGTCGCAGTATTGATGTGGATAGAGAACTGGCTGGCAAACAGGAAGCAAAGAGTAGGAGTAAACGGGTCCTTTTCACAATGGCAGGCAGTGACTAGTGGGGTACCGCAAGGCTCAGTGCTGGGACCCCAGCTATTTACAATTTATATTAATGATCTGGACGAGGGAATTGAAAGCAACATCTCCAAGTTTGCGGATGACACTAAGCTGGGGGGCAGTGTTAGCTGTGAGGAGGATGCTAGGAGACTGCAAGGTGACTTGGATAGGCTGGGGGAGTGGGCAAATGTTTGGCAGATGCAGTATAATGTGGATAAATGTGAGGTTATCCACTTTGGTGGCAAAAACGGGAAGGCAGACTATTATCTAAATGGTGGCCGATTAGGAAATGGGGAGGTGCAGCGAGACCTGGGTGTCATGGTACACCAGTCATTGAAAGTAGGCATGCAGGTGCAGCAGGCAGTGAAGAAAGCAAATGGTATGTTGGCCTTCATAGCAAGAGGATTTGAGTATAGGAGCAGGGAGGTTCTACTGCAGTTGTACAGGGTCTTGGTGAGACCACACCTGGAGTATTGCGTACAGTTTTGGTCTCCAAATCTGAGGAAAGACATTATAGCCATAGAGGGAGTGCAGAGAAGGTTCACCAGACTGATTCCTGGGATGTCAGGACTTTCATATGAAGAAAGACTGGATAGACTTGGCTTATACTCGCTAGAATTTAGGAGATTGAGAGGGGATCTTATAGAAACGTACAAAATTCTTATGGGGTTGGACAGGCTAGATGCAGGAAGATTGTTCCCGATGTTGGGGAAGTCCAGGACAAGGGGTCACAGCTTAAGGATAAGGGGGAAATCCTTTAAGACCGAGATGAGGAAAAACTTTTTCACACAGAGAGTGGTGAATCTCTGGAACTCTCTGCCACAGAGGGTAGTTGACGCCAGTTCATTGGCTATATTTAAGAGGGAGTTAGATGTGGCCCTTGTGGCTAAAGGGATCAGGGGGTATGGAGAGAAGGCAGGTACGGGATACTGAGTTGGATGATCAGCCATGATCATATTGAATGGCGGTGCAGGCTCGAAGGGCTGAATGGCCTACTCCTGCACCTATTTTCTATGTATCTATGTAAGTACATGAGCGGGATATAGATCCGCTACAGAAATGGGCGGAAAAATGGCAGATGACGTTTAATCCAAGCAAGTGTGAGGTGTTGCACTTTGGGAGGTCAGATGTAAGGGGGAAATATACAATTAATGGTAGGACACTTAACAGGATTGATGTACAGAGGGATCTTGGGGTCCAAGTCCATAACTCCCTGAAAGTGGCAACACAAGCAGATAGAGTGGTAACGAATGCATATTGTATGCTTGCCTTCATAGGTCAGGGCATTGACTACACGAGTCATGAAATCATGATGCTGCTGTATGGGACATTGGTCACCCAGGTTTAGAGTATTGTGTGCAAGTCTGGTCACCCAAATGCAGAAAGGGTGTGGAGACTTTGGAAAGGGTGCAGAGGAGGTTTACCAGAGCGATGCCAGGATTAGGGAGTATTAGCTACTTGGAAAGGTTGAACAGACTTGGATTGTTTTCTCTGGAATGCCAGAGGTTGAGGGGAGACCTCATAGAAGTGCCCTTTTCCCAGGATGGAGATATCAAATATGAGAGTGCGTGGCTTTAAGCTGGGTAGGCAAAGTTTGAAGGGGCTGTGTGAGGCAAGTGTTTACACAGAGGGTGGCGAGTGCCTGGAACATGCAGTCAGGGCTGGTGGTGAAGCCAGATGGTGGTGGAGCCAGAATAGTGGCATTTTAGGGACTTTTATATAGGCACATGGAGATGCAGTGAATGGAGAGATATGGATCACGTGTAGGCAGATGGGATTAGTTTAAATTGGCATCACATTCAGTACAGACCGTGTGGGCCGAAGGGCCTGTTCTGTGCTATACTGTTCTACGAGGCAAAGCAGAGTGTAAAAAAACACATTTCCCCCTATGTCTGGGTGATACCATATGATGAGCCACTGCTATAACCACTCTAAGGGTGTCAGAATCAGAGAGATTCAGGGTGGGGGGGGGGTGGCATTCTGTCATAAAGGGATTATCAGACTGACCCCACTCCCAGGCACTGATCTGGAGGTCACAGCTCTCGAAGTCACAAAGCCATCCAAGTTATCCACTATCCTAACCATGAACCCAGAAGACTGAGAGTCCACAGGAACATTTAATTGTCAGATCCCTGGGTGAGCTGGTGCATGAACAGTGGCAGTGATGCTGGGACATGTGAGGGGTAGCAGTGGGGGGGATGGATCTAGGAAC
>CM075989.1:7313196-7654969 GCA_038087875.1 Malacoraja senta | reverse complement strand
AAAGCTTCCATTAATCACGGGGAGGTCAATGGAATTTGTTTTAGCAGAGGTGAAGCAGGGAGGGGAGTCTGAGCTCACCCTGGCATCCCACCCCCACCCCCACCCCCACCCCCCCACCCCCAAACCCCAACCCCCACCCCCACCCTCAACCCCCACGCCCCACCTCCACCCCCAACCCTCACCCCCAACCCCCTGCCCCTCAATCCTGTGTCACAACTGATTGCGAATATTGTTTACGCGCGATATAGCTTCATTTAGTTGCTCCTAGTGAGTGCCTACAATTAATGATTTAAAAAAGCAGCTACCAATGATCTTTTACTTTAGTTTAGAGATACAGCATGGAAACAGGCCCTTCAGCCCACTGAGTCCGCGCTGACCAACGATCGCCCATTCACTAGTTCTACGTTATCCCAGTTTCGCATCCTACACAATAATGGCAATTTACAGGAAGCCAATTAACCTACAAACACGCCCGGGTCTCTGGCGCTGTAAGGCAGCAACTCTACCGCTGTGCCATCGTGCTGCCCGCTTTAGGTCTATTTAGATTTAATGTTAACAATTCACTCAGCATTACTTGCCATTTGCATGGGAGAGTTCCAGATTCCTCCTTGGAATCGTGAGTTGGTGCGTGGGATTGGGAAAACCTATCATCCTCAACAGTTACCAGGGAAATGAATGGAGAGGCTGATATCTGTCGTCGTTTAAATCTTAATATTGAGTTTTCCCTGCGATCTCCTGTATGTTAATGTACCTTCTCTTGTTCCATGGTCTGTGAAGATTAGCAGAGTGTGGATATATGAAGGAACCTACGTTCTTGAAGCAGGCGCAGTAACGGGCATCCTGATCTCTCTCACCATCAAGGTTGGCCTGTTGGTCTCCATGGTCAGGGTCTCCCACTGCTTTGGTCAGGGTCTCCACGAGAGAAGTAAGTGGGCATCAGGTGTTGATGTGGAGGGACATGAGGGGTGAGGGGGTGGTGGGGCGTGAGGGATGAGCGGTGTGAGGGGTGAGGGATGGGGGGCATAAGGGATGGGGGCATGAGGGGTGGTGTAGGGGGTGAGAGTGAGGGATGGGTGAGGAATGGGGAGATGAGGTGTGGTAGTGCAAATACCTGCCCTAACCCACATCAGCCCCATCCTCCTGCCCTATCTCATGTCCAGGCCCATTCACCTTGCCCAGACACCGGGTTGAGTTGGGATTGTCTCTCACAGTTGTGCACCCCGGGATGAATGTGTCTTTACATTAAGGTGGTGCCTTTGCTCAGGAATCCTCCCAGCGAGGTTGAATTCCTGCAGTAACCAGCTGTGCCGTGGGGTGTGAGGCTCAATTGCTGCCAATCCCATCCTTTGTTATCTTGTATTGATCACGAAGGAATGCCCCCAGTGACAACTTCATACACTGGCTTAGTCTGCACACAACTTCCTCCAGCTTCTAGTGTGTCCCCGGCCTGTGCAGTCATATTAGAATGCAGGAAACAAGCAGCCAAAGCCTGCGCAATCAGCTGCCACACGCATGTTTAATTATTACATTTAAAATAAATCTGGGGGATTGTGCATATGCCAGAGAGATAGGCAGAAGCCTAAAGGCACTTCTTAGAGGTGCAACACCCTCCACTCCTTGCACCCCTCCCCCCCCCGCCCCTCAGTCCAGCTCACCATGACAATGCAACCCCCCCCGTCCCCTCCTCCCACAGCGCAATGAACCCACCACTACACTACAACATTCCTGCCATCTGCCATTGGAGCAACTACTTAGATTTGTGCTCAGGACCCAATATTGAGACCCGAATCCCCAACTTCCCAGGTGTGATTGCTGCCCTTTGAACCACAGCCGATACCTGCTGACTTTAGCATGTTGTAGCCCAGTCCACAGGTTAATTTCACAGGTTGGTCCATTTGGTCTTGAACCCCACTCTCATTAACACTTACCTTGTTCCCCCCGTCTTTCCCAGTGTTCGCTGTGCCTGGCACACGTCCCTAGGCCGAGACTTCTCCAAAGGTAAGGCTCTTCCTCCTCTCTCATGATTTCCCTCATCTTTACTGGTGAAACTCTGTTTCCAAGTGTCAGCACATGGTCAGGTATATTGGAGTGCAGGTACATAGTTCCTTGAAAGTGGCATCACAGGTAGATAGGGTGCTCAAGAAGGCTTTTGTTACATTGGCCTTCATCAGGAAGAGTACTGGACAAGACCCCACAGGACATTGATATCCATCGCTTCCTGGAAATGGCATGTAAGTGGAGAGGGTGGTAAAGAAGGTGTTGGGGATTACTTGCTTTCATCGGTCGGGGTATTGAGTATAAAGGGGAGGAAGTGATGTTGCAGCTGTACAATACTTTGGTTGGGCCACATGTGTTGTTGGCATTCGCCACACTACAGGAAGGATGATGAGGCTTTGAGAAGGTTTCAATCAGAGGTTCACCAGGATGTTGCCTGGATTGGAGAGTTGCCCCTTCTCTTTTATCCTCCCCCTTTTCCCTCCCCTCTGTCCCCTTCCACTCATATCCCTCTCAATGGCTTTACGCCGCTTCTCTTCTCATCTGACACCCTCTTGTTTCCCTTTCACCGCTAACTTTAGTCATTTACTTCACCCGTCTGCAAGTCAAGACTCCCCTACCTCTATCCGCCTAACCAGGTCTTGTCTCACCCCCACCTCTTTTCAGCTTCCACCCCTTTCCATCAGCCTGAAGAAGGGTGCCGACCAAAATATCGCCTGCCCATTCCCTCCCCAGTTGCTGCCTGACCCGCTGAATTCCTCGAGAGGACGGAACTGTGGCAGAGCAGTAGAGTTGCTGCCTTACAGCGCCAGAGACCCAGGTTCGATCCCGACTAAAGGTGCTGCCTTAACGGAGTTTGCATGTTCTCCCTGTGACCGCATGGATTTCTCTCACATTATTACAAAGATGTGTGGGTTTATAGGTTAATTGCTTCTGTAAATAGAAAGGACTAGTGTATGAGCGATCGTTGGTCAGCATGAGCTCTGGGCTGAAGGGCCTGTTTCCACACTGTACCTCTAAACTAAGCAGAGGAGTTTGTTCTCGGGACTGGTGACGTGCAGGGTTCCTCAGGAGGAGGAACATAAAATGGAGCAAAAGGGAAGTCTGAGGCGTCATCAAAATGGGCGAACGCTGAAAGGTAGGGACAATTTACAGAAGCTACACTCTCGGGACAATTTACAGAAGCCAATTAACCCACACATCTTTGTAATGTGTGAGGAAACCAGAGCACCCGGAGATAATCCACACGGTCACAGGCAGAACATGCAAACTCCGTACAGACAGCACCCATAGTCAGGATCGAACCGGGTCTCTGGCGCTGTGAGGCAACAATTCTGAAAGGTATTTTCTCTCGCCAGGTTCCTGACTCGTTTCCCAAGGATGCAACCTTGCCTGCACATCCGTTCCATGCCTTGCGAAATGTATCAGATCTGCACCAGGACCTGGGTGCGACAGGAAGAGCTGTGGGCTGTGGGCTATGTACCAGTGTGGAGCAGCAGGACCAGACAGGAGAGCACAGCACCCACCTGCAATGTCACAGCTCCAAGAGGACTAAACATCCACGTCAGCGGTCGGTTTTATACAGCGATCACTCAGAGTGCTGAGTCATTTATTTTTATATCTCTAATCTTTCTAAAATAATATTTGGAACTTAGACTTTTAAATAATCTCACTGTGGTTAATTGTGATAACTGGGCTATTACGGAAGGTGTGCTTTGTACGAACGGGCAGGTCGATATTTTCCTGGCTTTGACTCCCACTGTCTTGCGCAATGATGCTTCCTAGGAGTGGCAACTTCTGATTGTTGATGCAGTTTGAATTGGAATAAATCAGCAGTGGCCACTGACATGGGCCAGGTCAAACGATGGAACGAGGAACCAGGTTGACATTCCAGGTCACAAACTCAACAATTCCTGTGAATTATAGGTTGTACGGAATAAATACTCACCAGAGTGGCCATACCTTGCAGAGACGTCACATGCTGAGGAAGGGTCCCAACCGGAAATGTCTCTATTGCATCTCCGTCCTCGACTTCCTTGCTGCACAATGCAGTGTCCAGATATCTGGTTGGGGGTGGGGTGGGATGGCCAGTGACGTCTGAGAGTGGGGCAGTGGGAGGTACGGTCTCAGCAGAAGGCTGTACAACTACAAATCCACTCTATAAAGGCCAGTATACCATTCACCTTCACCCCCCCCCCCCTACCGTGCCTCCAGACTGCCTCATTGACTGATCTTGTGCCCTTCTCCCTTTCCCAGTCAATTCCCGTTAGAATGGGAAGCTGGCTTCCTGGAAAAGTTACCTTCGTTCCCATCGTGCTGCATCTGCCCATTCCCTCAACCTGTTCTCAACTCAAGGAGCAGAATCAGGCCATTCGGCCCATAAAGTCTACTCCGCCATTCAATCATGGCTGATCTATCTCTCCTTCACAACCCCATTCTATGCCTCCTTCCTCATAATCCCTGACACCCGTACTAATCAAGAATCTGTCAAACTCTGCCTTAAAAATATCCATTGGACTTGGCCTCCACATCGGGCAAACGGTATAGAAGTGTGAAAACGCACACCTCTAGGTTCAGGGACAGTTTCTTCCCAGCTGTTATCAGGCAACTGAACCATCCTACCAACAATAGTGAGCAGTGCTGAACTACTATCTACCTCATTGGCTTTATCTTGCACTAAAACGTTATTCACGTTATTCCTTTTATCATGCCTCTCTACACTGTGCATGTCTCGATTATAATCATGTATAGCCTTTCTGCTGACTGGTTAGCACGCCACAAAAGCTTTTCACTGTACCTCGGTACGTGCGACAATAAACTAAACTCAAACTCTCCCCCTTGTCCCCTCCTCCACCACCCTCCCCACACCTAACCTGGATCCAGGTTCACAATCCAAGACCAGTGACCCAGATACTAGACCTATCGGATGTTGCATTACACGTTTTACCGTATCTTGTTAGAAAATTGGACAATGTGTAACTAACTGTATCATGCCCATTTTATAAATAAAATCACTTTGGAAAGATCATGTTGAACGGAATAACATCTACTGCCCCAGGTAACATCATGATATTGAAATGGATACAGAAGAGAGCAGTCAGTCAATGAAACAGCAATTGTGTGGATTTCCACAGTAACTCACGTGGACATAATGGACAAAGCAGGTTCATAGGAGCATTACTCCCATTCACATTTCACGTCAGGAGAGTGACCAAGAGCTTGTCAAATAGAAACGCCCTTAAACCATCTCTCCAGACATCGTTGAGCACCGCACCCACTCTGCCGGTCAGGCACATCTGTGGGGCACTAAGCAGATAACATCTCGGGTTTAGGACCTTCAGTCCTGTTTCTTCCTTCAAATGCTTTGCCAGACCAGCTGAGTGTTGTAACTCAGTGGAATGGGTTAGGTCAATAGGGATAGTAGAATTAGGCCATTTGGCCCATCAAGTCTACTCCGCCATCCAATCATGGCTGATCTATCTCTCCCTCCAACCCCCATTCTCCTGCCTTCTCCCCATAACCTCTGACACCTGTACTAATCATGAATCTATCTATCTCCGTCTTAAAAGTATCCACTGACGGCCTCCACAGCCTTCTGTGGCAAAGAATTCCACAGATTCACCACCCTCTGACTAAAGAAATTTCTCCTCATCTCCTTCCTAAATGAACGTCCTTTAATTCTGAGGCTATGACCTCTATTCCTAGACTCTCCCACCAGTGGAAATATCCTGTTGTGTCTGAGGGGGTTCAGGGGAGTTCATGTCAAAGAGCAGAATCAGGTCATTGGTCCCATCGAGTCTACTCCACCATTCAATAATCATGGCAGATCGTTCCCTCTCAACCCCATTCTCCAGCCTTCTCCCCATAACCTTTGACACCCTTACTAATCAAGAATCTGTCAATCTCCACTTTAAAGATACTCAATGATTTGGCCTCCACAGCCATCAATGGCAATAAATCCCACAGATGCAACATCCTTCGACTAAACAAATTCCACCTCATCTCCTTTCTAAAGGTACTTTCTTTCATTCTGATGCTGTGCCCTCAGATCGTTGTTGCCCACTGTTGGAAACATCCCCTCCACATCCACTCTATCCAGACTTTCACTATTTGATAAGTCTCAATGACCCCCCATCCTCCACCTCATCCTTCTAAACTCCAGCAAGTACAGGTCCAGTGCCTTCAAATGATAGGATCTCGATCACTCAGGCACCAGCTCCCATGGAGGGCAAGAGGAGCAATCATTGTGAGTGAAGAACTTGTGTTTCCCAAGTCCACCCTCCCCTCCCTATCCACATGCTCTTGCATTCACTTGCAAATACTGAAACCAACCGGAATTAAAATTTATGCCCAGAAAACCAGATAGGTGACTGCAGGATGGCCACAAAATGCTGGGGTAACTTATGGGGGTCAGGCATCATTCCTACAGAATATGGAAAGGGTGACATTTCGGTTTGGAACCCTTCTTCAGTCTATCCATGTTCTCCAAGGACTGCCTGACCCGCTGAGTTACTCCAGCATTTTGTGTCTATCTTCGGTATAAACCAGCATCTGCAGTTACTTGTGTAGAAAGGAATTTCAGATATTGGTTTATACTGAAGATAGACACAAAATGCTGGAGTAACTCAGCAGGTCAGGCAGCATCTCTAGAGAAAAGGAATAGGTGACGTTTCAGGTCAGAACCATTCTTTAGACAAAACATCACCTACTCCTTTTTTTTTATAGATGCTGCCTGACCCGCTGAGTTGCTCCAACACTTTGTGTCTGTTTGCAGTTCCTTATTATTACAAGATGACTGCAGGATATCTTTGTATGCCGAGTGGCAACTCCAGAGGAATCCACACATATGGATATGTAACACACATATGTCAAAGAGCTTCTCCTTATTCCTACTCGTATTCCTTTGTTATTCCGCACATCTTCTTTATCAAGACTGCTTCATAATGTCCAAGACAAGGCGTGTTCTTTGTCTGTGAGCTAGAGACAAATCTTGCCCAGGACACTGGGCAACCTGCCCTGCCCTTAGATAGACACAAAGTGCTGGAGTAACTCAGCGGGACAGGCAGCATCTCTGGAGAGAAGGGATGGGTTACGTTTTGGGTCGAGACCCTTGTTCAGTCTGAAGATGGGTCTCGACCCGAAATGTCACCCATTCCTTCTCTCCAGAGATGCTGCCTGTCCCACTGAGTTACTCCAGCATTTTGTGTCTATCTTCAGTGTAAACCAGCATCTGCAGTTCTTTCCTACATTGCCCTGCCCTTAGTTGATACAATACCAGAAGATGTTTTACATCCACATGGTTAAGCCTTGGTTGAACATCTCACTATCGGGCAGCATCCGTGAGAGGGCTGCACATACTTTGCACTGGAGTATCAAGATGGACTCTCGGGGTGTCTCTGGAACAAAACTTAACCCCCGAACCTTCCACTGGAAGAACGTCACCACAGCCCAAACCAACCCACACCTTTGTACGCACGTACTCAGTATGGAGAAAGTACAAAACTTCAGAAGCATCAGTCTATAAAACACTGGTTAATTTATTTAGTAAAAGATTTGAAAAATAGTGTCCTACATATAACAATTTTCCAACAAACATGGTCTCAAAACATAAAACATGATCCCAGTTGAAAATCAGAAGCAAATACCCAGTGAATGACTAAACTTTGTTAATGCTCCCCTCGATTGTTATTAATTTCATAGTTAGAAAGAAATTCCCAAAACAGAGTAAAAATCTTAAAGCAACTTCAGAAACACTGGGCATCTTCAAGAACTCACATACCAATAAATAGGATACAATCCGTAAAACTCAAACCAAACGAGACAGAGGCTGATACAGAAGATTAAAAGACATTTATGTATCACAATTGCATATGACAGGAATCCAACATTATTTACATTTAACTAGAAACTTAGTTGTGATAAAATTGCACAGATTAAACTTATTTACAAGAGGCAGTTGGCTTAAATCTAAATTCTGCACTATTTTAACCATATCCCCACTTGCATTGGGTAAATATTCCGATATATGGGATAGGAGCAGTCAGAAAATAAGTCACTGATTAAAAATTTATATTAAAAAATTGCAGTAATTTACAAGAGGTCAAATGCAGGCGGTAAATAATGCTCAGTTTCCACAGAATTGTTTCTTATTTGAAACTTTCTGGCAACTTTATCCTTTAGGTTAATTTGAGGACACAAATTGGATCGCTGAATGAAAAAAGAATCCCCATCTCAATTCACCATGTTATGCTGCAGATTTATATAGAGACTTGACATCAGCATTCCACCCAAGGCAACAAAGATCCACCAGTGATATACACCACTTCTTGATATATTAATACTCGACAGCGCAAGATTAATGATGATTCAACCAGCAAACTTTTGGAAGTCAAGATAATTGAGAAGGTTCCATTTCAAGGTGGTAACCCGGGAGGCTGCTTTAACTTCACTGCCATACGATATGTTCAGCTGGAAACTCCAGGCGCAGGGAAGTTTACATTCAATCCCTCCCTGACCCTGAAACACAGCAGGAATCAAGAGCTCCCAGCTAAGAACCACCAGCACACACCACAACACTTGGGCTGGAGAGACCACACCAAGCTAGGCAGAGATGCAAAAGGCAGTGTGATGAGAAATCATGCTGTGCCAAATGATTGAAGGCAGAGCCAAAGCAGAAACCATGCAGTCTGAGCTCAAAATGGACCCCAAATGTGCCTCAGTTTGTCCCGGCACACTTCCCCCTCCCCCTCCATCACTCGTGCATTAAATAAACTCTGTGTAACCCTGCCCCAAACAGAACATGGAGTCAGTCATCGCAACATACATTCTGAGAGCTCCTGGACCCCACATCAGACGACATTGTGATCAGGAATCTGCGAAAGTGAGCAATGCTGTCGAGGGTTGTATTTGAGTTGCAAAGAACGAGCAGTGATGGGCAAAGTCTGAAGAGTAAAGAAAATCAGTAGCAATGGTTTGTGCCTGGGACGAGCCCTGACTGGGAATGTGGACAGGTCTCAGCCTCCAGAGTTCACTCACGGAGTCGATTGTCCCTCTACATGTATCTCGGCGCTCGGTGGAAAGAGTAACAAATCCCAAGCTCGTACTCAACACAAAGAATCCCAATGCCCGTGGACGATTCTTCGTAAAAAGGTGCAATGTCTGATCAAACTCTTTACTAAAGTGCATCGGGTTACCTGGGAGAGAGGCTGAGATCATGGAGGACACACCTCCTACCACTCGCCACGTCCCCCAACCTCAGCCCGTTCCCTGCCGTTTGCAAAGACCAAACTCTGAGCCCAAGCAGGACCTGCAGAAAGGAAGAAAAGACCCACAAAGCCAGGCTCCTGCCCCCCCCCCCCCACCCAACCCCTTAGAAAGCCCATACAGTGGAGACTAGGTAAAGGGGGAATGGTGTGTGAACTGTCCAACACTTCCCAGTCTGCTTACGCTCAGCATAAAGGAAAAGCTGCCATTTTATACTAGATTACACCGATATGCTGGTGCAGGACGTTTTACTGAATTGGATTCAGCCTTCAAAAATAGTTGTTTTGATCCCAGGCACCTTGGATAGGGTGGCTGCTAAATGTAAACTCAATGTGGAATGTCCTTGTCCTCTGTGAGCACAGCTAACCTTATTCATGTTATTCCCTTTATCATGTATCATTGCTCGGCAGCCTTGGGTCTTGGTCGTTGGATAGTGTGTGGAAGGCAGACTCAAGGAATGGGTGACATTTCGGATCGAGACCCTGCTCCCTTCTCTCCAGAGATGCTGCCTGTCCCGCTGAGTTACTCCAGCATTTTGCGTCTACCTTCGATTTGAACCAGCATCTGCAGTTCTTTCCTACACAGTGTGTGGAAGGTATCGGATTGTTTCAGGTTTAAGAATGCACTGCAGATGTTGGTAAAATCGAAGGTAGACACAAAATGCTGGAGAAACTCAGCGGGTGAGGCAGCATCTTTGGAGCGAAGGAATTGGCGACGTTTCGAGTCGACAACTACTGCATGAGTTACACCTATTGTGCCAGTTAAGGGCCTGTCCCACGGGCATGCGATTCCATGCGGCAAGCGCGACCTAACGTGGTCGCTTGAGCCGTACGGCCTCGCGGGGCCGGTCCCACTTCGATCGCCGGAGCCATATGGAGTTGTGCGGAGCTGGTCCCGGGCTCCGAAAAACTGACCGTGTTCAAAAATTCCGTGCGGCAACGGCCTGCCGGCTCGAAGCCGCCTCGACGCGGTATGCACCGCCTCGACGCCGTACGCACCGCCTCAACGCCGTACGCAGCGTCTCGACGCCGTACGCAGCGTCTTGACGCCATACGTCATGCACAAACTTCCCGCGTCACTCACTCAGCCCCCGCTTCCAGTTTGGTCCCGCTTGCCGCATGTAGTCGCATGCCCGTGGGACAGGCCCTTAACACCTTCCTGGCCCAAGATGGCGCCCAACCTGACGACTCAGTGTGTGCGAGTCACAGAGGTGGATCTGCAATCACGCATTACAATCGCTCCACTCATTTAAATCTCTCCTCCAACAGCAACATTTATCTTGCACTGAATGCTTTTCACATTATTCCCTTCATCACGTATCTGCACACTGTGGATGACTCGATTGTAATCATGTATTGTCTTTCCGCTGACTGGTTAGCACGGAACAAAAGCTTTTCACTGTACCTCGGTACACGTGACAATAAACTAAACTCGCACTCAACTAACGCGCCCTGGTTGAACACGATCAGCAGCTTAGCCCTTGTGAAGAGCAGTGTTTCCAGCCAAACCTCCGGAACAGAGGATGGGGACATATAATGGGAGAAATGAAAAAAACACAAAGTGCTGGAGTAACTCAGCGGGTCGAGCAGCATCTCTTGGAGAACGTGGACTGGTGACGTTTTGGGTCGGGGCCCTTCGTCAGATTGATGGTCGGGTGAGTGGGGAAATGGTGATTGAAGGTGTTGACCCAGAGGAGAATAAAGTGTGAAGAAGGGTGTCGACCCGAAACATCACCCATTCGTTCTCTCCAGAGATGCTGCCTGTCCCGCTGAGTTAGTCCAGCCTTTTGTGTCTACCTTGAGAATAAAGTAAAGTCGGGGTCTGGGTGAGAGAGGTCTGGATTTACGGGAGAGGCAGAGCAAGGACCTGCTGGTGTTGACGGTGAGTGCGGGGAACCCAGGGCACGGGAGGAGAACTGTACTGAAAAACAATTGATGGAATGTAGGTACCTGAACTCCTGGTTGGGCACGAACTGGGAGGCCTGGAGCTGGAGCTGGAGCTGGAGCTGAAAGCCACGTGGAGGAAGGTAGTGGTGCAGGAAAGTGCTGAGGGGACACACGTGGCTGTGGTAGAGTCTGGGTCAGAACAGGGGCATAAAGCCAGATTGTAGCAGGAGTCACACAGGGGGAGCAGCGAGAGAGGGTCTCACAGAACTCTCATCAGAGGGACGAGAAGGAGAAGAACATCTTCAAAATAAGCATATCATAAGATTTCACAATGGAGAACATGGATAGATGATGCTTTGGGTTGGGACCCTTCTTCAGACTGATCAGAAGGGTCCCAACCCAAAACATCACCGATCCATGTTCTCCAGAGATGCTCGCTGACCCGCTGAGTTAACCAGCACTTTGTTTCTTTTCTTCTATAAACCAAAATTTGCAGTCCCTTGTTACTCCATTTTACGGGAGGATCAGTGGGCTGCCTGGAAATGGGTGAATACTGGTTGGCCGTAATGCTGAGGACTAGCACGGGAAACCACTGAAAACACAAAACAAAGATAAAAACAATTTTACAGAATCCAATTAACCTGCAAACCTGCACGTCTTTGGAATGTGGGAGGAAAACGCAGCACCCGGAGAAAACCCACAGGGAGAACATGCAAACTCCACACAGACAGCACCCGTAGTCAGGATCGAACCTGGGCCTCTGGCGCTGTAAGGCAGCAACTCTACCGCTGCGCCACCGTGCCGCCCTGTAACACCCTGGGCACCGACGGGAAAATGCTTGACACACTGGGAAGTGTCGCCTCTCGCGAAGGTCAGAATGAATCCCAGCTGTGACCACATCAGTAATGACTGCAGGAGGAAGGCATGTAGACCCTGCACTACCCCATCCACTGCTGTCAGATTAACCTTCACCTGACAAAGGTTGGGCTGTCTCACGGCTGGCGATCAAGCTGTGACAAGCACAACAGTGAGAACCAGCCTGGATTAATTCTCTCAGTGACTAGCACCAAGTGTGACCAACACACTAAACGCTAGCAGAGCAGAGAGATACTGAGGGCCAGACTCTCCTCCTTCCATTACCTGTCTGGGTACCAGGTGCAACAAGACACCGACCAAGAGCCATGTTTTCCTTGAACCTCTCGTTCACTAACTGCACTCACTGAGGCTGCGGCTGGAAATGTCAGGTCAGGGTCTAGCACAGCCACCGCACTCTGGATAATCTAACAACTTTGGCTCTGGTTTAATGAGGGACCTCGATCCATGGGAAGCTCATCAATCGCTACATTCAGAGTTGGGGAGGGGGGGGGGTGTGTGAGGACACAGGCCGTGCCTGAAGCTGGAACTCCAGGTCGTTTCATCAATAAACCTGTGGGCAGCCACTGCAAGCTGGGACAGCGCAAGGAAGCAGAATTTCCTTTCACTGGGGTTAAAGGAATGTTCTTTTAATCTCAAATTTCAGCTAATTTAGATTTATTTGTAATAAATTCTGATATAATGACCCTAGGGTCGTCAATCTTTAAAGAATATATTTATGATTTATTTCCTCTTGACAATCAAAATGTCCTCAAGGTATCTCAGTGCTCTTAGGCATTCCGGACTCTGAGTTTCACAAAGTCAAGAAACATTTTAGAAAAATGGAGCCCCGACAAGGTGCGGATTTGGTAAACGCCGGGCCCATCTCCACATCGGGCCTGACCTCGGGTTCCCATCTGGGGAGGATGGGGGGGGTGGGGGGGCCGGAGAAGCAGCCACATCACCCGATAGCTCTGAATGGGAGCTTGGTGCGGAGTGCCACATGGCCACTCTGCCAACAGCGGGTGCCCGCTCAGGCACTGAACCCAACCCCTCAAGGCAAACCCTGGCTCCAGTGCATCACCAGAGCCGCAGAATGACACGAAGAGACCAAGTCTACGAGCCGTTTGCAAGGTCCTGATATGATGCAGAATTTGATCGGTGTCTTTGCGAATCATTCTCGTCGCATTAGAGAAGTTTGTCGTTACACCCGGGACGCCACACTGCGTTGTCCGAATCTGGGGGCTTCAGACACTCGACCAACGTCTTGCGTGTCCAAACCTCAACGGTTCCAAACCGGAAATCGAACACGAGAAACAGCCGCGAAGTTGGCTTTTACGTTCAAGGCACACAGGAAGAAATCAGGTTCTTGAGATTTGTCGGAATGTTCTTTGCAAAGTTCTGGCGAGCAGGAGCCACCTCTGCCCGAGGTTCCCCCGGGGTCAGTCGTCCTCCATGTCGGGCAGGTAGCTCTGCTTCTTCCTCACATTCCAGTGCAAACACTCGGCCAGGCTCTCGAACCAGTCGTTCACCGGGTCCCTGAAGCATATCGAGGGCACCGGGTAGCAGGAGGTAGTAATGGATATGCTGCAAGGATAGGAAGCCGAGGTGAGCATAAGCAAAGATGAGCCCCTCCCGCGGAGTGAGCAGCACCTCATCTTCTGCTTGGGTTGCTTGAACACACCCCCACAACCTGGTGCGCACACATTTCTCACTCCATATCCCACCCCACCCCCCTCGCCCCCCATCCCACCCTGGTCACCCTGCTCCTTTCCCCTCCTCCATATGCTCTTCAATCCCCGAGTCCCCCATTTACATTACACCCCATTCCCTCCCCTTGCGATACATTTCACTCCTCTCCTTATACATCTTCTTTGTTTCTTTTTCATCTCTACCTTTTGTTATTTACTCAAACCATCTGCCAATTGTCCACCTCACCTTTGGTTTAGATTAGAGACACAGGGCGGAAACAGGCCCTTTCGGCCCACCGGGTCCGCGCCGACCAGCGATCCCCGCACATTAACACTATCCTATACTCACTAGGGACATTAAACCTGTACGTCTTTGGAGTGTGGGAGGAAACTGAAGATCTCAGAGAAAACCCACACAGGTCACGGGGAGAACGTACGAACTCCGTACAGACAGCATCCGTAGTCAGGATCGAACCTGGGTCTCTGCCACTGTAAGGCAGCGACTATCGCTGCGCCACCGTGCTGCTCTGGTCCTTAATATCTCTACCCTAGGAAAAAGGTTCTGACTGTCTAACCTCATAATTTTATATAATGCTGTCAGCTCTCAACCACTGGCTCTCCAGAGAAAACAATCCAAACTTGTCCAACCTCTCCTGTAGCTAATACTCCTTAATCCAGGCACAATATGCTGATGGCAAAAGCTGTTAGTATTTGCGCTAAATCTTTCACTTGAGAGTGTGGTAGAACTGCTGCCTTACAGCGCCGGAGACCCGGGTTCAATCCTGACCACGGGTGCGTAGTGTGTGCGTAGTTTGTACCCTGTGACCACGTGGGCTTTCTCCGGGTGCTCCGGTTACCTCCCACAGACCAAAGACCCGTGGGTTTGTGGATTAATTGGCTTCTGTAAATTTCCCCTGGTGTTAAGGATGCGAAAGTGGGATAACATAGAACTAGTGTACGGGTGATCATTGGTCGGCATGGACTCGATGGGCCAAAGGGCCTGTTTCCAAGCTGTATCTCTGAACTAAACTAAACAATACCAATCTGGATCCTGGTTACAA
The DNA here is from genome assembly GCA_038087875.1 of Malacoraja senta. Lineage (NCBI taxonomy): Eukaryota > Metazoa > Chordata > Chondrichthyes > Rajiformes > Rajidae > Malacoraja > Malacoraja senta. Next base: position 7,640,221 of record CM075989.1, on the reverse strand, counting down.
GTGATGGAGATTCTTTTCACTCACGTATTTATTACATCAACTGCTAGACCTTCAACTAACCCACCCTGATACTAAAGCAGTAAACTCACTGGACACGCATTAAACCCACAGCCGTGTCCCTGTCTGGGCAAGTCAGGGTGTAGATGTTCATTGGACCTGTGGTTGTGCCACAGCCCAAACACCCGACCTGACCTGAGCTGTTTGCCATCGATGAAAATGAACCAATGGTTCAATGGTGGGATGATGGGAATGTCACTGAGACAGGGAGGGCTTTGAAGGGATTTAATGAGAGACAACTCATTCCAGGCCGGCGACCTCGGTTCTCACTCACCTGTCCCCGTGACAGATCTCCTGACGCTTCCGCCCATCAAAGGAGACCCAGGCAGTGTTCCTGGCATCCGGCGACAGCATGATCTGAAAATACAAAGTTAGGGTCAGGCTGCGGTCGGACCGGGACACAAACCCTGGCAGATTCACACTGACGGCACAGTGACGGCACCAACCTCACCAACATCCTCCACAGTAACCCAGCACCACCTCCCACCGGCTTCTGTATCATCCCAAGGTAATGCTTTGAGTGGACAGTGCCATGCATAAAGTTGACCATAGTCCCGATGCCAGTTGCTATTCATGAACTTCGAACTGGAGAGCAGGGAATTGCAAAATCTACTAGTTTAGTTTGGTTCTCAACACATCCATATTTTTCGATTTACTGCAAGTTCATGTCCAGTCTACTTTTGACTGGATAGCATGCAAAGGCTTTATCTGTAATTCTGAGTGTGTGACAATAATAAACAAAACTAAATTAGACCAAACCAGACCAGTAGATTTTGCATTTCTCCCTGCTCTCCATTTCCAAGTTCATGAGCAGCAAGTGACATCCAGGCCATTGTCAGCTTTACGAATCTTCCTGAAGCAAGGCTGGCATGGAACGGCGAGCATTGGACGGTACGCGCTGAACGGTAGATAGAGTGGAGGAGCCAAGAGCTCCTCACGTTGCCCGAACAACGGTGCAGATTGGGGGTTCCCGGGAATGCCGGAGGGGGACAGCGGAAGCCCACCTGCAGCAAGGCACCGCGGAGATAGAGCCGGTGTGCCGGCGCACCACAGCCGGCGGAGAGAGGGGGAGGGGTGGGTTACCTGCAGCTCCACTCCTGCCGGGACCACGATCGGCCGGAAGGACAGGGAATGTGGACAGATGGGCGTGATCATTATGGCCGGCACGTTGGGGTGAATCATGGAAGCTCCCGCCGCTGCGGCGTAGGCCGTGCTCCCTGTCGGAGTCGAGACGATCACTCCTGCAAGGAGAGAGAGAGAGAGACAGCTCCGTGAGATGCCGAACAACCTCCCTTCTCCCACACTCCGTAAACCCGGCTCCTGGTCATGGAATTCCCATCCGGCCCTCCACCCTGGGAGCAGCATTCCCAGCCGGCGCTATTGGACTTGCAATTCCCAGTTTAAAACCATCTTTTCAGGACTCAAAGCGACTTTGAGTCCTGAAAAGCGCTATATAAATAAAATGTATTATTATTATTATTATCTTCTTTATGTTTAAATCCCTTCAAAGTTCCACCCCTCCCTGCCTCAGCGACATTCCCGTCATCCCACCATTTAACCATTGGTTCATTTTCACCCCAATGATTCAAGAGTCAAGAGTGTTTGATTGTCAAATGTCCCAAAATGGAACAATGAATTTCTTACTGGCAGATTAAAACCTCAACCAATGATTTGGGAACCCCCGCTCTCTAGTTGGGAGCAAGGGTCTGTATGGGTTTCCTCCGGGTGCTCCGGTTTCCTCCCACATCCCAAAGACGTATGGGTGTAGTAGGTTAATTGGCCTCTGTAAATTACCCTTTGTGTGTAGGGAGTGGATGAGAAAGTGGGATAACATAGAACCAGTGTGAATGGCTGATCGATGGTCAACATGGACTCAGTGGGCCGCAGGGCCTGTTTCCACGCTGTATCTCTGAACTGAACTAAAATGATATTCCTGTACAACTAGAGTAAGGCGACAAAGATTATTGAGCCGTTGCTGGTACTGAGCTGATACTTAAAACACAAAATAATTAATTAGGAATATTTCCATCTTTTAAAGGGCAATTTGTAATAGACCCAAGGAATCCATCACACAATGCACATCAAAATCACAGGCACCGAGATATTTAATCAGCTGTTGTGTAAGGACAGTTAGATAACAAAAACAAATTAAAAAAATTAGAGAGAATTTCTAATGGGCTGAACTTGCAACCTCGGGGTAAAGATGAGCCGACTAGGGGAAGGCACAACTTGGAGCTCACTAAAGGACAATGAAAGGGCGGCACGGTGGCGCAGCGGTAGAGTTGCTGCCTTACAGCACCAGAGACCCGGGTTCCATCCCGACTACGGGTGCTGTCTGTACGGAGTTTGTATGTTCTCCACGTGACCGCGTGGGTTTTCTCCGAGATCTTCGGTTTCCTTCCACACTCCAAAGATGTACAGGTTTGTAGGTTAATTGGCTTGGGTTTGTATACTTGGTATAAGTGTAAATTGTCCCCAGTGTGTGTAGGCTTGTGTTAATGTGCCGGGATCGCTGGTCGGTGCGGACTCGGTGGGCCTGTTTCCCCGCTGTATCTCGAGTCTACACTAAACTAAACTCAACAAGAACAACGCCTTCGTTCACATTCAAGACTTGCTTTGAAACTCAATTCAAAGATCCATTTTCAAGCAGGTTCTCAGGGACAAGGCCAGCGTGGGTGGAAGGTGCCTCAATGTCTGCGCTCACCATCTCCTTGTACAGTAGTTATGAGACGTCCATCCAGAAACAAGTCCACGTTGGAGAGATATGAAGAAGGACCACGGTCAACCACCACTTCATTCAGAACCTAGGGAGAACAGGGGAGAAGGAGATTAAACATATTCCAGGTTTATGCCAGATATGAGAGATTTAGAGATTTAGAGCGATCCAGGCCAAATACGGACAAATGGGACAAGCATTTATTGGGCATCTTGGTTTGCGTGGATGAGTTGGGCTGAAGAGCCTGTTCCCGTGCTCTATGACTCAATATAGGGCAGCAATATAGGCTGGTGAAGTGGCGGCCTAACAGCGCCAGAGACCCAGGTTCGATCCTGACCTTGGGTGCTGTCTGTCTGGAGTTTGCACGTGGGTTTCCTCCGGGTGCGCCACCTTGCTCTCACATCCCAAAGACATGTGGGTTGGTAGGTCAATTGGCCTCTGCAAAATTGCCCCCAACAAGTAGGGAGTGGATGAGAAAGTGGGATCACACTGAACTAGTGTAAATAGATGGTTGGCATGGACTCGGTGGGTCAAAGGGCCTGTTTCCATGCTGTATCTAGCAATCAAAATATTCTGAGATTGGAGGCACTTACTGAATAGCTCTTCACAAGGCTAAGGATGGCGATGGAGTTGAGCAAAGAGTTGAGTTGAGTTTTGTTTATTGTCACGTGTACTGAGGTACAGTGGAAAATGTTTTTGTTGTGTGCTACCCAGTGAATGGAAAGACTATACATGATTACAATCTTGTAGCCAGTATAGGGATGGTGTTTCGGGATGGCTGACCCTCAACATGTACTTGCAGAGTGTTGCCCGATACTAGACAGATCTAGGCAGACAATCAACCTGCCCAACACAGCACAGAGAACGGACCCGACAGGAAGGAGAAGCAGCACCAGGGCAGCAGGTCTCCAAAGACAGGCTGGGGTAACTGCTGGGGTAACTCAGCAGGACAAGTGGCATCTCTGGAGAGAAGGAATGGGTGACGTTACGGATCGAGACCCTTCTTCAGACATCACCCATTCCTTCTGTCCAGCTGAGTTACTCCAGCATTTTGTATCTATCCTCGGTGTAAATCAGCATCTGCAGTTCCTTCCTACACAGGTCTCCAAAAAAACCAAGTTGTAAATCAAGACAGGTCGTTGGCATCGGAGTTTTCAGATAACAGTTTTCAGACGTGATTTCTAAGAATTATAATGCCTTCTGGGAAACACTGCCTGTAAACATTCACCTTTGGAACCTTTTCAGAACATTAATGCAGGAAGAGTGACATTCCAATGAATTGTGGTTGTGAACCACTCCCAGCTTGGCACTGCAGGGAATCTGGAGCAGCCAGTGTTAGCGAGGTGACCTCACATGCCCTGCCATAGGACCTGGCATTGCAACGGAGAGTCAGAGAGGCAAGACCATGGCAGGACTTCTTTTACTATTAGACTTTTAGAGATACAGCATGGAACAGGCCCTTTGGCCCACCGAGTCCACGCCGACCAGCAATCCCCGCACATTAACACTATCCTACACTCACGAGGGACAATTTACACTTATGCCAATCCAATTAACCTACAAACCTGTATGACATTGGAATGTGGGAGGAAACCGGAGAACTCGGAGAAAACCCACAGGGTCACAGGGAGAACGTACAAATTCCGTACAGACAGCACCCGTAGTCAGGATGGAACCCAGGTCTCTGGCGCTGTAAGGCTGCAACTTTACTGCTGCGCCAGCAAGCCGCACCCTACACCACAATGGGTGGTGTATACACCCTACGCTACACCACACCTTATTGAGGAGAGCATTGGAATCAGGCTGTTGTCTCATCGAGTCAGTATGGGCCAACAAGCACAGTCCTGGTGGGCAGACAGGCCCTGCTGTGCTGCAGCACATGGCCCCAGAGATGGATACAATAAGCAGGAGTAACTCAGCGGGTCAGGCGGCGTCTCTGGAGACAAGGAATACGTGACGTTTCGGGTCGAGACCCTTCTTTCCGGCTGAGCTTCAGTTTACAGACAAGCGGAACAGAGAGGATTGGGAAGAGTGGGTCCAATACTCGGTCTAAGGGTCCAGACTCGGAACGTCACCTATATGTTCTCCAAAGATGCTGCCTAACCCACTGAGGTACTCCAGCACTTTGGGTCCTTTTGTGTAAACCAGCACCTGTAGTTCCTGGTTTCTACAGGTCCAATTCTCACAGGGGGCTGACAATGTTCAGCAGCCGGCTGAACCACTTTTGTCCTCAGCCTCCCACACCTCCTCCTGCACGTGGGACCCAGTGGATGGAGGGAGAGGATCAGTACAGCACCGCCTTCCCTGCACAGCTGGGCTCCCCACACCTCCTCAGTGTTGCTGCCAACCGCATCGACTCAGCTTGACACTCTACCTCATTGGAGACACTTGAACCATCTTTAATCGGACTTTACCTTGCACTAAACGTTATTCCCTTTGTCCTGTCTCTGTCCACTGTGGACGGCTTGAATGTGTAGTCTTTTTACTGGCTGGATAGCAGGCGATAAAAAAGCTTTACACTATACTGTAACTCGGTACGTGTGGCAATAAGCTAAGCTGAACTAAGCCAAGCTACGCGAGTCCAAGGTAAGCTGAACCAAGCTATGCTAAGCTACACTGAGCCTGCATCTGATCCCCTCATGTCCCAGGCATCAGTGCCAGTCTCCTGTCAGACCTGTGCCTTGCAGGCAGCATTGGGGCAGCCGCACGCCTCTCACCTGGTAGTGGGAGGTTTGCTTCTTCAGGGGGCCGTCCCCGCACCTGGTGTCGATCAGCCCGTTCTCCTCCACTGCCCAGTGACCTGGGTGACCCGGGCGGTTCTCCTTCGTCACCTTCACCTTGAGGCGGCTCCGCAGGGTGATGGCCACGTTACCTGGCAGACAGATGGCACGTCAGCCGAGGACCTGTACCCCGGGCACCAAACCACTCGCAACATACAAGGAATTTCATTTAGGATGGGTGGAGGGATAAGTTTAGACTTTAGAGATACAGCGTGGAACCAGGCCTGTCAGCCCACCTAGTCCGCCCGCGCCAACCAGCGATCACACCGTACACAAGCATATCCTATACACTCGGGACAATTTACAGAAGCCAAGTAGGCTACAAACCTGTACGTCCTTGGAGTGTGGGAGGAAACCGGAGCACCCAGAGAGTTGTGCTGAAGGGCCTGTTTCCATGAGGTTTATTTCAGCACCGGGCACCCTACACCTGACTCTTCAGCAGAAAAAGTTTGCAAGTTAATTGAGGGTTTTGTGGTGGCGCTGAGGTAGAGTTGCTGCCTTACAGCGCCAGAGACCCAGGTTAGATCCTGACTACGGGTGCTGACTGCACGGAGTTTGTGCATTCTCCCTGTGACCTCATGGGCTTTTTGCGGGTGTTCCAGTTTCCTCCCACATTCCAAAGACATACAGGTTTGTAGGTTAGTTAGTTGGCTTTGGTAAAATTGTAAATTATCCCCAATGTGTATGATAATGCTAGTGTACGAGGTAATCACTGGTTGGCGCAGATTCGGTGGGCTAAAGAGCCTGTTTCAGTCTAAAGGGTTCAGCAGAGTAATTAATCTAACTTGTATTGTAAACTGACAAACTGTGATGATGAACCTGGAAGACAGGAAGTCAGGGTGGGCTTGGACCACCCGGTCCACTGTTGAGTAGGATCCAGGCCTCAACTCGAGCGGGGCAGTGGTGCTGCCTCACAGCACCAGAGACCTGGGTTCAATCCTGATCATGGGTGCTGTCTGTGTGGGATTGGTACTTTCTCCCTGTGGCTGTGTGGATTACCTCCGGGTGCTCCAGTTTCCTCCCACATCCCAAAGATGTGCGGATTTATAGATTTATTGGCCTCTGTAAATTGCCCCTTATATGTAGGAAGTGGATGTGAAAGTGGGATAATAGAGATCTAGTGAGAGTGTTTCCCTTCAAATTCCTATTACACTATCCACCCTCACCTTAAACCTATATCCTCTGGTGCTCGACTTTCCTACACTGGGTAAAAGTCTTGAAGATTGCCCAGGCATTGAAGGGTGATAAGGAAGGCAGGGAGGAGGGGGTTGGTGTGAGAGGATACCATGGTTGATGGCACTGCAAGCTGAGGTGCACTCAGATCAGCCATGATCTTGTAGAATGGTGGAACAGGCTCGATGGGCTGAGTGGCCTCCTCCAAGCTTGTATGTATAGCTTGTAAATGGCAATAGTCTCCTGACTAACAAAGGACAATCCTTCAGGAGTAATACAAATGGGCAAGAATGGATTATGTGGTTGAAGGAGAAGGCAAAAATCTAATGCAAGGAGATGCTGGTTGGCATGGATATGATGGGCCAAATGGCCTGTTTCCATGCTGTATGAATATGGCTTATGTTCATATGAAGTAGATTATTTCAATTATATCAGTTAAAGTTCCTATTGAAGTTTCTCCATTGACCGCAACTGCTGTAAAGCTTCCGCATTAAACTGCAGAAAAACCAGAAGGTACCTTCAATGACTTGCGTGACTTGTGACTGGTAGGTGTCGAAGTTAAATGGCGTTAAGAATCCCAGAGAGCCAAGATGAAAAGCCATCACAGGTGGAACACTATCCTATTAAACAAGAAGGTAACAACGTCAGGACATACCCTATGATACTTAAACAAACAGCATTCCCGTTGAGACAAATGAGTGTTTAAGCCAAGCTTGCAAGCCCTCCTACACAAGGTACTGTTTCAAGAGTCAAGAGTGTTTTATTGTCATATGTCCCAGATAGAACAATGAAATTCTTACTTGCAGCAGCCAACAGAATATGTAAACAATATAATAATCAAGGTTAATAATTTGTGTGCCTGTGTGTGCGTGTCTATACCAGTGTCACTGGTCTCTGGTGACCAAACACAGAATCAAAATAGCAACTAATTTGAACCATTAGCCAGTGGCGTGGGAGAGAGTTCGCCACTGGCTTCCATTTTACTGTGGTTTTTGTCAGAGAAGGCAGGCGCTGGGAAAGCAGTTCAGAAATAGTGAGCCGCACAATTCGGAGATCCAGCCCTCCCCACCTCCCTGCCATTCAAAGCACCGCACAAAAACATCGCACCTCATCAGCCAGCCGCACTTACCTGGAACAAAGACGACGCGTAAAGCAAAGTGCCATCACCTCCGAGGCAAATTATAAAGTCAATCCGATCCGACAAATCATCGAAGCCTACAAACAGATGTAAAGTGTTTTTTTTTCCCTGTGAGACACCACCAATTCACACCCACCCTTGCCTCTTTGGTTCACCCAGCATAGCTGGACACATTATTTGAGGTGAGAACATGCCTCAAGTGTAAATTGTTAACAGCAATGAGCTGGTTTTTACTTGCCAAATCTCCCTAGATTCTGGGAAAGTTTAGTCTACATTGTAAAATAGAAAATAAAATAAGAAATATAATTCTGACATGGAGACAAAGCAGGAAACATAGAAAATAGGTGCAGGAGTAGGCCATTTGGCCCTTCGAGCCAGCACCACTCAATATGATCATGGCTTATCATTCAGAATCAGTACCCCAGTACTGGCATCTATCATGGGGGAAATGGCAAAAGCGGTTATTAAAATGATTATAGCAAGGAATTTGAGGAAAACTCCAGTACTTGTACTACTATGCACACTTCTGTTCACTTGGTTACATGAGCGATGTCTTTAAACAGGAGAGGATACAGAAAAGATTCACGAGGATGTTTCAGGGACTGGAGGGCTTGAGTTATGAGAAGAAACTGAAAAGGTTTCAACTTTTTTTTCCTTGAGCGTAGAAGACAGAGAGTGACCTTGGAAAAGGTTTATAAAATCATGAAGTGAAGTTAGTAAGGAGAATGGTCACAGTCTTTTCCCCAGGCTGGGAGTGTCTAGTTTTGAGGTGAAAAGGGAAAGATTTAAAATGGACCTAAGGTCAATTTCTCCCATAATGAGAGTGGTGGGTATGTGGAATGAGCTACCACTGGATAAATATTGGTATAACTACAGCATTTAGAAGGCATTTAGATAGGTACATGGACAGGATAGGTTTGGAGGGATGTGGGACAAACGCAGGAAAATAGGACTAACTCAGGTAGGCAACTGGGTTGAAGAGTTGGTCCAAAGGGTCTGTTTCCATTAAAGATTGACTAGACTTCTCATTCCACTGAAGAAGGGTCTCGACCCGAAACGCCACCTATTTCTTTTCTCCAGAGATGCTGCCTGACCCGCTGAGTTTTTCCAGCAATTTGTGTCTATCTTCAGTGTAAACCAGCATCTGCAGTTCCTTCCTACACATGAGGGGCTGCTAATTGGACATGAATAATAAATCCAGCACAGAAACCAAAGTGCATTTACCTTCTCTAAAAGTGCATAATTTCTTAAGTTGTCCAAAGCTCTCGTCATTGGCTATGGTAGGGTCGTCAAGTACTTTCTTTTCTACGTAAACAATCATTTCTTTTACCTGCAAGCACAAAAAAAAAGGAAGGTTGACGATCAATTTAGGGCTGCACAGAGGCACAGCTGGTAGAACCACTGCCTCACAACATCTATGTTGGATCCTGCCCTTGGGTACTGTCGATGGTGGATCCTGATTTTGGGTACTGTCTATGTTGAGTTTGCACGTTCTCCCTGTGACTGGGTGGGTTTCCTCCAGGTGCTCCAGTTTCCACCCACATCCCAACGACAAATATAGCCAGTTCATTGGCTATATTTAAGAGGGAGTTAGATGTGACCCTTGTGGCTAAAGGGATCAGGGGGTATGGAGAGAAGGCAGGTACAGGATACTGAGTTGGATGATCAGCCATGATCGGAGGGCCGAATGGCCTACTCCTGCACCTATTTTCTCTGTTTCTATGACGTGTGGGACTGTGGGTTAATTGGCCTTTGTAAATTGCCCCGAGTGAGTGGATGTGAAATTGGGATAACTAGTGTGAATGGGTAATCGATGGTCGGCATGGACTCGGTCGGGCAAAAGGACCCGTTTCCATGCTGTACTTCATCAATCAATCAAATTAGCCTCAGGTGGAAGATCAAGATGACTTTGAGTAGGAGAAGAACCCAAGGAGCAGGAAGACTTCATTTGAGTCTCGATCCGTCATTCAATGGGACCAAATGAACCTCTCTACCTCATCCATGTTCTCGCCCCTTCCCCTCCTCCCTCCATTGCCCTCAGAGACCATCAAACATCAAGCACAGCCTCAGACACGTGGGTTCTCTGAGGTAGAGTGTTGCACCTATCTCAGGGGAGGATATTCCTTCTCACCCCAGGCATTCAGGTAATGCTGCTGGTTTCACACGCCCCAGTTCTCCACACTCCTCCTTTCAATCCTCCTCAATATGATTTTTACACTTCCACAAGATCACTGACATCAGCCCCACAAACCTCTCAAAGAATCCCAACCCGAAACATCAGCCATCCTTTTCCTCCCGAAAGATGCTGCTTCACCCATCGAGTTACTCTAGCGCTTTGTACCCATCTTTGGTATAAACCACCATCAGCAGTTCTTTGATTCTACTCTCAAACTATCTTTCTGACTGCCCGACAACCAAAATGGTTTCCACAGTTTTACGACACATTACCTCCATAAGGAAGATGCAAAGTTCCTTAAATGGTTGAAGCAACCGATCATCTTGGATCTTTTTAATGACTAAGATGCTCCGGGGAGGTTTATTCCACGTCAGCTTTTGACTGGCTGGATCCTGAATGTGCCTGCAATGAAAGAATTCAGAGGTCATCATTACTTATTCAAAGACAGGGGATAAGGGCGCAATGCCCTGTAGATAAAGGTACACTGCTTTGCAAAGTTTATAAGACATAGGAACAGAATTCAGCCATTCGGACCGTCGAGTCCACTCCACCATTCGATCGTGGCTGATCTATTTTTCCCTCTCAACCCCATTCTCCTAGCTTCTCCCGGTAACCTTTGACACCCTTAATAATCAAAAACCTATGAATCTCTGCTTTAAAAATACTTGACCTTCACAGCCGTCTGTGGCAATGAATTCCACAGATTCACCACCCTCAGACTAAATAAATTCCTCCTCATCTCCATTCCTAAAGGTATGTCCTTTTATTCTGAGGCAGTGCATTCTGCCCTGGACTCTCCCACCACTGGAAACATCCCGTCTGCATCCACTCTCACAAAGACATGGTAAACACACAAGGAAGTTGGGAACATTGAGCAACAATTCATGAATTCCAGGAAATCCCCAAAGGTTATTAGCGCAGGCATAATGAAGAGCTTCTTTGTCGTGTAACCTTGCTTCTGATCGATCGGAGGGGGGAGCAACGACAGAGTTGGCCCTTTCAAAACTCAGCTGAACATCAACTCGAAATGAAACTGTTTCACGTGAGCTGTGGAACCTCTGTCTAGCAGCCGAGGGAGATGCTGTTGATGTACAGAGGAGGCAGACGGCACCACAGGTCAATGGTGGCTCATCGGTCAATCACTGATTCCAACCCCTGCATGTTACTGTGAAGTGCAGTCACTGATGGTACGGAGTGGCTAATCCAGCATACAAAACATGGCTCTTTGAAATAAAGACATACCTGTTGCAAATTTTAAAAAACTGACCTGTGCGCACACACACACGCTAAAGTACAAAGTCCACAGGCCCACATATCAACAGAGGATCCAATATCAGTTTGGCTTCTCTCCTTGTAATATCCAGCATTAATCAGACATTATCTTGCACTAGATGTTATCCCTTTACCCTGTCTCTGTACACTGTGCACAGCTTGATTGTGATCCTGTATAGTCTTTCCGCTGACTGGATAGCACGCAACAACAAAAAGCTTCTCGCTGTACCTTGGTACAAGTGACAATAAACTAAACATCTTCTTCTGAAAGCCGACAGTGTTGATCTAGGTGTCACCAAGTGTGCGTTGAATAACTGTCTGATGCCAATCTGTCCACTAAATGCCTCTGCTAAGGAGACCTTTCTACTGGCTGGGAAGGGGGTAAAGTTCTGGGTGGTTCACCCCATGCTGAGGAACATCATGATAAACACAGTGGTATCGTACGACTTGGGTATCTCTGGCTTGCATCCAGAGAAACCAGTCAAAACAGCAACGTTCAAACTGTCCAAGCCGAGAAAATATTTAGAAATGTCTTGTGTGCAAAAGTTTACGACAAAGCCAAATTAGAAAGGTCCCCCACAGCCGTTCGACCAGTTTAAATGTCAGATGCAGTAAAACGTAGCTCCAAGCAGCCGTCAGAGAGACCTGAACAATGTCTGCCAAAAAGAACTGATGTCAGGGCACGCCCAGCAAGGAAGAACTGAGAAATACCAACCGGCAACATTAAGACCGAGGCTTAAAAACCATTAGAGGGAACTAATGCAAGAAATGCAGGATGCGCTCAGCAGGTCAGGCAGCATCTGTGGAAAGAGAACCAGGTTTGACATTTCAAGTCAAAGTCTTGAAAAAAAAGTGAGCAAACAAGTTAATTTCAAATGGCAGAGGGTGGTGGGTGGATAGGACAAAGGGAATAACTCTGACATGACAAAACCAGGGCTCCCTGATGATCCCAAGACTCTTCAAGTGTTTAATTGTCATATGTAGCGACAATGGAACAATTACATTTTTACTTGGTGCAGGTCCATTAACGCACAGATAAAACACACAGATAAAAACCCAGTAATTAATAATACAATAAATTAATAACTGCAATACCAGGTCATCGCAAGGTCAAAACCTTCTGCGTATGACATCGTCCATAGAAGATTGTAATTTCTGAAGTAGTGGTTAGTGTTGTGCAGGGTGGGTCAAGAGCCTGATGGTTGTGGGGAATAAGCGGTTATTAAATTACTCACCATAGTTTTAGGGAAAGGGGGAATCAAGAACTAGGGGAAGGGTCAGCATGATGGCGCAGTAGTAGAGTTGCTGCCTTGCAGCGCCCGAGACCCGGGTTCGATTCTGACTACGGGTGCTGTCTGTACAGAGTTTGTACGTACTCCCTGTAACCACGTGGGTTTTCTGCGGGTGCTTTGGCTTCAGTAAAAATTATTATTATCTGAATGGTGTCAGATTAGGAAAAGGGGAAGTGCAACGAGACCTGGGTGTCCTTGTACATCAGTAAGCACATGAAAGTAAGCATGCAGGTATAGCAGGCAGTGAAGAAAGCTAATGGCACGTTGGTCTTCATAACAAGAGGATTTCAGTTTAGGAGCAAAGAGCTTCTTCTGCAGTTGTGCAGGGCCCAGGTGAGACCACACCTGGAGTATTGTGTGCAGTTTTGGTCTCCTAATTTGAGGAAGGACATTCTTGCTATTGAGGGAGTGCAGCGTAGGTTCACGAGGTTAATTCCCGGTATGGCGGGACTGTCATCTGATGGAAGAATGGAACGACTGGGCTTGTATTCACTGGAATTTAGAAGGATGAGAGGGAATCTTATAGAAACATATAAAATTCTTACGTGATTGGACAAGCTAGATGCAGGAAACATGTCCCCGATGTTGGGAGAGTCCAGAACCAGGGGCAACAGTTTAAGATTAAGGGGTAGACCATTTAGAACTGAGATGGGGAAAAACCTTTTCACCCAAAGAGTTGTGCATTTGTGGAATTCTCTGCCTCAAAAGGCCGATCCACTGGATGCATTCAAAAGAGGGTTAGATAGAGCTCTTGGGGCTAGAGGAATCAAGGGTTATGGGGGAAAGGCAGGAACGGGGTACTGACAATGGATGATCAGCCATGATCACATTGAATAGCAGTGCTGGCTCGAAGAGCCGAATGGTCTTCTCCTGCACCTATTTTCTATGGAAAGATGCATAAAATTATTCCACTGATCTTGTAGCATGGTGGCGTAGCGGTAGAGTTGCTGCCTTACAGCGCCAGAGACCTGGGGTTCGACCCGTGACCTGTGTGGGTTTTCTCTGAGAACTTCGGTTTGCTCCCACACTCCAAAGATACAGATTTGTACGTTAATTGGCTTGGTATAAATGTAAAAATTGTCCCTAGTGTAGAACAGTGTTAATGTGCAGGGATCGCTGGTCGGTGTGGACTCCAAACTAAACCAAACTAAACTGATCAACGGCCAATACCTCTTCAGTTTCCCCACCATCCTGAGGGAACATTAAATGCAAAAAAAACTGATGCAGTTCAAATTCTCTGCTGTCATCATCAAGTTCAAAAACTTCCTTTCTGGAAACGACAATTGCAGTTTGCTGCAAGGTAGACAACCCGAGGCCGTTAAATGCGGAGAGAGCGAGAGAGACAGAGAGAGACACAGAGAGAGACAGAGAAAGAGACACAGAGAATTGAATTGAATGCTATTTATTGTCATTCAAACCAAGGCTTGAACAAAATTTCATAGTCATTCAAACCAAGGCTTGAACGAGAGAGACATAGAGAGACAGACAGAGAGAGGGAGACACACACACACACACACACAGTGACAGAGATAGAGACAGAGAGACAGAGAGACAGAGAGAGAGAGAGACAGACAGAGAGACAGAGTGAGAGAGACAGAGAGAGAGAGAGACAGAGAGAGAGACAGAGAGTGAGACACAGAGAGAAACACAGAGAGAGACAGAGGGAGAGACAGAGGGAGAGACAGAGGGAGAGACAGAGAGAGACCGACCCAGAGAGAGACAGAGAGAAAGGGTAGAGAGACATAGAGACATAGAGAGAGAGACAGACAGACAGAGAGAGACAGCGAGAAAGACATAGAGATAGAGAGAGACCTAGAAGAGCGAGAGACAGAGACAGAGAGAGAGAGCGAGACAGAGACAGAGACAGAGACAGAGCGATTACAGAGAGAGAGTGAGAGAGAGAGAGAGAGACGGATAGACACACACACACGCATCCTCGGTGGGAAAGTCTATCGTAAACTGGGATCATCAATGCAGCAGAAACTACTCCAGCAGCCAAACGGAGAGCACTGTGGATCAGGAGACTCCGTCAGTTGGCGAGCTCGGACTGAGATTCACACACCTGTCAGGACCTCCAAAAGCGGACACTTTATTTGACAACGGATCTCTGTAAAGCGTCAGTGTACATGTAAAGCAGCGGGTACAATAACAAGAGGATTACAACCGAGGTCCCCCCCCACTCAAGACTCACCATATCCAGGAAGGACCAGTCCGTATGGGGGCACTGATGTTAGGGATGCACTGAATGATTCTCATCGCGTCTCTCATGTGTGCTGGAGAAACTCTGGAGCTCACACCACTCTGCACCTCAGAGGCAAGCAGCAGTCCTCATTCACCCCGCTCTCTGCCTACTCTCCTCTCTGCTGCTCTGCGGCAAGCATATGTATGGGCGATCGCTACCAGGATCAGAAATTACACAGAAACCCAAGACCAGTCAGCTGAAGGAAGGGGTGGGGCCAAATCCCCAGGAGAGCGTGAAACCAGGAAATGCTTCACCCTTGTTTTACTGTAAGGCCACAGGGGAGCAAAGAGGCCACATTGCGTCACATCCATTCAGAAACAGCTCAACATTGCACAATGGCAGTGAAAGCCACCAGCTTAACGACTTGGTGGGTCAGTGCAGCCTTCTGGTAACAACATTCAGGCGGCATTGCACCATCCGGGAATGTCACAAAGAGGTATTTTGGAAGTGACAGGTGAACACCAAAGAATCCCATAGCTGTAGGATCTTTGGTGAACACAGGGCAGGCAACGACCAATTTGCATGCAGGAAGTTGCACACAAAAAAAAAAAAATCCCCTACACAAAGATAAAATGTCTAATGGAGACACAAGGAACTGCAGATGCTGTGATCTTAAGCAAAGCACCAAGTGCTGGAGGAATTGAGCGGGTCTTGCGGCACCTGGCATGGCATGGAATGGACAGGTGGCGTTTCGGGCCAGAGCTCTCCTTCAGGCTGATGGGGTAGTAGGGGGGGGAGAGAAGCCTGGCAAGTGGTAGAACAACACAGCGCAGGAACGGGCCCATCGGCCCACGATGTTTGTGCTAAACATGATGCCAAGTTACAGAATGGATGACGGTGATTGTGTGTCTATCTTTGGTTTAAACCAGCATGTGCAGTTCATTCCTACACATATTCTTCCGATATGATGAGAGGTGTTGGTCCTGGGACATTAGAGGGATCTCCCCTTCTCTTCAAATGCAGCACCGTAGGATTTTTCGCCCTATATTCCAGATCAGGCAGAACCTATTGATAATCCAATGCAAACTAAACAATGAACACACAGACCAGGCGCATGAATACACCTAACTTCAAATAGCCCCTCGCTTTCCCTCTCTCTCCATCCCCACCCCCATCCGTCTTACTGTCTCCGACTACATTCTATCTCTGTACCGCCCCCTCCCCTGACAAAACGTCACCCATTCCTTCTCTCCAGAGATGCTGCCTGTCCCGCTGCGTTACTCCAGTATTTTGTGTCTATCTTCGCATGGATACACCTCCCGGCATCTTGAGGCTGCTCTGCCTTTCCCACTGCAAGCTCAACACTGGATGTAGCCTTCCAATCTCTCACTATCACAAATCTATATGCCTCTGCTTATGAAAAAACTTCAGACGCTCGCTTGCCAAAAGGACAATGGGAGCAGGGTTCCTTCAGAGAAGCAAAAATCTGCCCCGTCTCATTCCTAAATGAGCGAGCCCCTTATTTTCGAGCGTTGACCCCAAGCGGGGACATCAATCTCCACATCCACCCTGTCAAGAACACTCAGGTATTATGCATTTCGGTCAAAATCCTTCTCACCCTTCTGAACCCCCCCCCCCCCCACCACCCCCACACACACACACACCCACACACCCCTTATTTCGAGCGGTGACCCCAAGCCTAGCCTGTGTAACCTTTCCCCATGAAGCTAACCACCCCAGTAACCCCTCTCTGAACGGTTAACAATGTTCTATAAATGTTTGTTCTTATTGTTGACCACCTCAGTTGTGGTAGAAGCTGGGAATAAATGCCTGTGCTTTTCCACAAAAGTGCTTAAAGTTCCTGCTGTTCCTAAACCGTTTCCAGTGCTGTTCATAAACTCATAAGTTTTAGGATCAGAATTAGGCCATTCCAATGGATATTCCAAATGGAGAACCTGTACACAGGTTGCTCCAACAAAACATACTCCAGGAGGAGTGATGTCAGAACCAGGCTCCAGAAGCCAGGTCAGCAGCACCTAGTAAAGGGCTGCTTGATAGCACCCTCATTGATGAGGCGCGTGCACAGGGTCAACAGAGTTTCCAAAACAAGCGAAGACGGCAGCTGCCAGATGGGCTATTCCTGGCAGTACAATTTGCTGCTCTGTGAGAGTTCTTTTTTTTTTTTTTTTTTTTTTTTTTTTTTAATTAATATTTTTTTATTGGAGATGCGTACACAACCTAGTTACATCATTACAGTCTTACAGTCTTACATTTTTTAAATTGATAATATTGTTAAATATTATTACAATGTCTCCAATACTTTTTGCTTTTTTTTTTTAAACTAAATAGAACTAAAGAGAAAGATGAAGTAAAGAAAGAAAAGAAAGAGAAGAGAAAAAAAAAAATAATAATAAAACAAAAAAAACCCAAAAAAAACAAAAAAATTGAGAAAAGATAGTTAAAGGAGAATGGAAAAATTTATTAAAATAGAAAACTTCATTCGAGATATATTCGTACATTTCTAGATATAGCATTTCATCCATTCTTTAGCCCGGGTGTTAGTCAGGTTCCTGTGCTGAACTGTTCTGACCCTTTAGGTAATCAATAAAAGGAGACCATGTTCCAATGAATAATTCCTGTTTGTCCAACAGGGAGAGTCTGATTCTTTCCACGTTTAAGGTCTCCGTCATTTCTATAATCCACATTTTGATTGTGGGGGTCGTAGGGGCCTTTCCAAAATTTTAGAATTATTTTTTTTCCTGTTATTAAACTATAATCAATAAAGTTTCTTTGTGTTGTTCTAAATGTTTGATTTAATTCTAATATTCCAAGTATTATTAATTTTGGGTCTGGGTCCAATTGTGTGCTGGTTACTTTAGATATTATACTGAAAATATTTACCCAGAATTGTTTAATTTTTATACAGTTTGCAAACATATGAGATAAGGTAGCTTCTAAATGTTGACATTTATCACATATAGGTGAGATATGTTGAAAAATTTTATGTAGTTTTGTTTTAGAATAATGTAACCTATGTATTACTTTAAATTGTATTAGAGAATGTCTGGCGTTTAATGAACATTGATGTATGTGTTGCAAACTTTCTTCCCAAGTATCTTTCGTTATTATTTGATTTAATTCTTTTTCCCATGTTTGTCTGTGTAAGTCCGTCGATGGAATGTCACTGTCTAATAAGATATTATATATATATGATATTAATTTTTCTGTATTAGGATGTTTGTTCCAACATTCATCAAGAATTTCTGAATTTCTAATTCTAAAATTTTGAGTATTTGATTTTACGTAATCTCTAAGTTGAAGATATCTGAAGTAATCATTTCCTCGAAGTCCGTAAGTCTGTTGCAACTCCTGAAATGTCAGAAAAGTGCCTTCCTTGTAAAGTTGTCCCATATTTTTAATTCCATAATTCTTCCATTGTGTAAAACCCCCGTCCAACCATGAAGGCTTAAACAAAGGGTTATTCACAATTGGAAGAAAAAGTGATAAATTATCTAATTTTAATGTCTTTTTTAATTGTTTCCAAATTCGTATAGCACTAAATATTATAGGGTTTTCCCTATAAATTTTTTTGTTTAATTTAGACGTAGCAAATAAAATCGAACCGATATCAAAAGGTAAACAATCTTCCTTTTCCATTTTTAACCAGTCTGGTTGATGATCTATTTCTTCCAACCAGAAATTCATATTTTTAATATTAACTGCCCAGAAATAAAACAAAAAGTTGGGTAAAACCAAGCCTCCATTTATTTTTGATTTACACAAATGTCTTTTGTTTATCCTATGATTCTTATAATCCCAGATAAAATCATTAACAATAGAGTCCAGTTTTTTAAAAAAGGTTTTTGCCAGATATATCGGTAATGTCTGAAACAGGTATAATATTTGCGGTAAAAAAATCATTTTTATGGCATTAATTTTGCCTACCATTGAGATAGGAAGTGTTTTCCAGTATTGAATATTCTTATGTAGTTTATTTAGTAATGGTGGAAAATTTGCTTTAAATAATGATGTATATTTCTTAGTTATATAAATACCTAGATATTTAAATTTTTCCTTTACTATTTTAAATGGATATTGTTGTATTATCTGTTTGTTATGTTCCCTTATTGGCATAATTTCACTTTTATTCCAATTTATTCTGTATCCTGAAAGTGAACCAAATTGGGTTATTAGCTTTAATAAGTTTGGAATACTAATTTCTGGTTTTGTAATATAAATTAATACATCATCTGCATATAGAGAAATCTTATTCACTGTGTCCTTTGTGTTATATCCGTGTATTTCCGGATGCCCCCTGACTCTTTCTGCAAGTGGCTCAATAGCGAGCGCAAATAATAATGGAGATAACGGGCATCCTTGTCTACAACCTCTAGATAGACTAAATTTAGATGACAACCTTTGGTTTGTAAATATTCTAGCCGTGGGATTTGTATATAACAGTTTTATCCATGTACAGAATTTCTCCCCTAACTGCATATTTTCCATCACCGAAAATAAATAAGACCATTCGACCTGATCAAATGCTTTTTCAGCGTCAAGTGAGATTATTGCTAGATCTTCATTAATATTTCTCTTGGAATATATAATATTAAATAATCTTCTTAGGTTATAATATGAGTACCGTTTCTGAATAAAGCCTGTTTGATCAGGGTGTATTAATTTATTCATCATTGTACTTAATCTATTCGCTAGTATTTTAGTTAATATTTTCTGATCTGTATTTAAAAGTGCGATTGCTCTATATGATCCCGGGTCTTCCAGATCTTTATCAGCTTTAGGAATAAGTGTTATTATAGATTCATTTAAGGTGTCTGGAAGTTTCTGTTGAGTATAGATATACTCGTACAACCTTTGTAAACGTGGACAAAGCAAGAGTTCTGACCCTGAGTCTGACGGTGAGGCCGATACAAGCGAAGACGGCAGCTACCAGATGTTTTACTCCTGGCAGTATGATTCGCTGCCCCGTCAGAGTCAGGAGAGCCACTTGGAAAGGAAGTGGCCTCTGTGATCAACTATTGTGTCTGCCATCAGCTCTAGTAGCTTACGATGGATGAAAATGCCAAAAAAGCACGAGATCCCAAGGAACTGCGTATTGCTGAAAGTACTAGCAGTGAACCAAGATATAAGGGGTCAGATGGGCGAAGGCATGTAAGCCTAAGGAAAGTAAACTGCAGAGAATATTGAAGCTGCTGGGTTGATGAACAACTGCAATTTGCAAAACAATGGATGGAGGCCATGGATGGAGATGCATCAAGTGGCACTAAGGTTGCTATGTAGCACCCACTTCAAGATGAATTGTTTCAGGAAGTATGCCATTCGGTCCACCATCAACCCAAAGTTGCAGCAACTCTGTAAAGCCCAGCAATGTGCAGTCATTCAACTTATTCTTCAGAGAAAAAACCTCATGAATCGTGGGAAAGAGTTGGATAATGAGGCAAAAACAGCAAAGTTGATCATAACATCAATGGTCGTCAAGTCTGCAAAGAGGACGTATCCTTTCAGACATCATACAAAATCCTGGACCGATATCAGGATCAAATCGACCATTGAAGCAGGTGCGCAGTTGATGTCCTGCAGCAGGAAAACAAAAAAGTGTGGGTTTTGCCTGCCAGGAGCCAGAGACCACAGGTCACTCAGATGACAAAGGAGGTAGGTGGACCTGGTTCTTATGGGAACATATTAAGGCAAAAACAGCCAAATATTGGAAGCAAATTACTTCAATTATTATTCTGAGTATTATAGAAAGGTTTTGAATTGATTCGATTCAAATACTGGTTTGCCATCCAGCATGTTCCAAGCAGAACACTCCAATTTCACATAAAATAATTGATGGAGGTTCAAGCTGAATTAAAAACTTGTTTAGAAACAAGTAATTGAAAGGTCGGTTTATCATAACCACCAAATTGTGTTTAAAATTTCTCAACCTAAAAAGGTGAGGAGTATTTTAGATCTGACAAGTCTTTAAAATTTTGTGAAGTATAGACACTTCAAAATGGAGACTTTGAGACTGCCAAACAATTTATTTCAAAAAAGATGTTTTATGGCACATAGATCTGAAAGATGTATATTACTTAGTGTTTGTTCATTTATAAGATAAAATTATCTGAAGGAACAATTATGGCAATTCAAAGTTCTGTCTAACGGGTTAACTTCAGTTCCTAGAATTTCACTAAATTGGTAAAACCAATTTTGGGGCTAATTAGACTCCAAGGACAGATGTGGGTGGCTTAACTGGATGATGTCCTAATTAGGACGAACAAGAGAATTAGTGAGTTATCTCTCTCAAATTATCCAAACCACTTTTGAAAGTTGGGTTTAATTCATCCAGAGAGAAATTAAGTTTAACGATACTTACAACAATTGATTATTTGATTCAATTGAAAGGGTAGTAATTTACCCAGGGTAAAGGGTAAAGCTAATTGATGGTTGTATTAAGCAGTTAGAAAAGCAACAATCTTCAATTAAGACAGGTGGCCAGCTTGTTAGGAGAATTAGTGTTATTTCCAGCAATACAATATGGGCCATTGTACTACCAGCAGCTGCAGACTGCAAAAAGAAAAAACACTAAGATGCATGATGGCCATTTTTTGATAGGCCATGCAATTAAACAACAAATGCTGCTTCTGATTGCAGTAGTGGATTTAACATGTTTTCAGTAGTTCAAGCAAGATACGGATTGAACAGCCTTCCATGGTCTTAACAGACTGATATCAGTGTACTAGGATTGGTGCCACTGAAAAGGTATCCATCTGTGGACAGATGGAATATGGAAGAAGTATTATTTTACAGACATGGAGAATCGACATTTTAAAGTATTGGAAGGCTTATGAGCTACAAGCTTGTTGTTTAATACAACTAATCTGCATGTTCAGTTTCAAATTAACAACACTACAGCAATGGCATGTATTAATTGTATGGGTGGAATTTCCATGATAACAAAGAATGGATGTTTAACCTTAAGATTTTTTAATGATATAATAGTCAGATTTGGGAAGCCAGATATGACTTGTTTCCATCCAGACTCAATCACCAGTTACAGAGATATGTGTTATGGGACTACATCGGGAGACAGTAGCGATGGATGTTTCTCGCTATATTAGGATGGTATGTTGTTATAGGCATTTTACTTCATCCTGTCTCATAAATTGGTGTCTGCTTAAAATGAAGCAGTATGCTGCCTCTGGGGTATTCGTGGTACCAGACAGGTCTACGCAGCCATGGTTCCCTTTGATATTGGAATTTATGACACAGTTTCCGATAAATGTTCCCAAAAGAAGGAAGTTTCTGGTGTATTCGATAATTGGAGAGTAACATCCGTCATATGCCTGTATGGATGCAGGTTTTAAAAAAGAGGATTGTCTGGGCATGCTGTGAACATGCTTACAGCAGTCTGGCGGAAGAGTACTCAAAAGCAGTACATTTGTGAATCTGAGTTGTGACTCTGTAAATGCTGCTTTCCCATTATGTAAAGAATGAGGGGGGAAATTTTCTGTGTATCAAAAGAATATGGAATGTTGTATGGCACATGTCTCAAATGTGTTGGATTTACCTCTATTTAAGGGGTTGAGTTAGTGCGATTTATTCAGACAGAAGTATATTATTCCTTGTTTTTATTGATGAGGTTGGAAAGACATCCTGTTGAGTTTTGTTCTTTTATTTCCAGATTAATGAAAGGAATTTAAATTCCAGACCTTCTAAACCTAGGAGGGAATCTGGAATATAGAGTTGTTTTAAGCTACTTCATCTATGGAGTCTTGGTACGATTCTGATTTGGCCAAGTTCAGCATGAAGGTAGTCATGCTTATGGCACTTGTAACATTACAAAAGTTACAGATACACAGGATGGAAGTACCTCAGGATTATGTTATGTTTTACATTTTATGACCTACTCAAATGAAGTAGGATCAGGTGTGAAAGGATGCAAGAGTGTTTTATTAGCATATTCTATGGATCCATGTCTATATGTTAAGACATATTTGTTGCAATACATTGAGGCTACAAAGGTCTTATGAAATATGAAAACAAGATTGTTTATCATTCACGAAAAACCATACAAGATAGTGTCAGTTCAGACTATTTTAACAAGTTTTGGTTGCTGCAGGTGTGAACATTGATGGTTTTATATTCCATTCAGTTTAGCAGCAACATTGACGACCAGGGCGAAGGACGTCCCGTCGACCATATTTTCACAGCCGCCGGGTGATCTAATAAGTTGGTGTTTCAACACTTTTACCATCGGCCTATTGCCAATACGGGGCTGTTTGCAGATACTATATTAAGTTCTGCTTAAATTTCCCTGGGTTAAAGGGGATACTGTTAATTCTTTTATTCAAATAAATGAATTTTTTACTGCATTTGTCAGGCAAATTTTATTATTCATGCATTATTGATTATTTCTCGTTCCGAGTCAATCAATGCAGTGAGAAGCCGGGATTTGTCTGCGGACATGAAATCACAAAGCTTTAAAATCGTCACGTAGTCACTCACGTGACTCCGAAGTAAAATAGTAAGATTAAACGCGAACTTACCAGTTTGAAGTTTTGATCTTTATTTTATGAGGAGTTACGTTGGTGATTACGTGCCCACCACGACCCAACCCTCTATCATAAAGGTCAGATGGAAGTTCTTGAATTACTTGTTTTATTATGTTACTATATTACTTCGTTTGTTGTTTTTTGTGATTTCACACCGCTGCTTCGAAGATTGACGCGCAGGCGCACTGGCGGGGTTCCTCATGTAATCACCAACGTAACTCCTCATAAAATAAAGATCAAACTTCAAACTGGTAAGTTCTCGTTTAATCTTACTATTCTTCCTTAAAGAGACCCATACTGTACACAATACACCCAGACTCTCACCCAAATGTACAAATGAAACATAATCTCATTGTTTCCTTCATTATATTACTCTTTTACAATCTAATACATTAAATGTGTAGGAAGGAACTGCAGATTCTGGTTTACACCGAAGATAGACACAAAATGCTGGAGTAACTCAGTGGATCAGGCAGCATCTCTGGAGAGAAGCATTTCAGGTTGAGACCTTTAATCAGACGTCAATTAAATTAAATTTAAATGTAAATGTCAAGCACTTTGGGAAGACTTGAAAACGTGCTGAGTAAATGAGAGTCCATTTTTGTTGTTGTATTTAAGTGAACGAACAGTCCAAATGTTTCCTCTGGAGGCAAGGGTGTGGATGTGGGTGTAAAGTTGAAACATTGCACTCTAAAGGCTTTTGCATCTGTTTGAAAGAAATTCTGCTTTGTGGATTGGAGAGTGATAGGGTTATTATGGTAATGAGGCCCTTTGATGTTTGCGATCAGTCACCAAACCTCCCCTAGTGTTATGGGGCTGTCCCTCTGTACGAGTACTGACAATACCACAATATCCCCCGGCCAATTGATTCTTTCAAAATTACATATCTCAAATATGCATTTTCACAACATTCGAAAGAGGCAACGCATAAAGAAATGTAGAAAATCGAGTTACACAACGAAGCAGGGTTCTGGGAAACACCACACTGTGAGCTTGAGGAGTGGACAAGTGTTCAGACAACCGCAAGAACTTTTAAGCACTTTTGAAGAAAAGTTCAATTAATTCCTAACTTCAACCACAACTGAGGTGGTCAACAATAAGAACGAATATTTACAGAACATCTTTCGCACAGCTAAACATACAATAGTGTTTCACAGGGCGTATAATCTACAAGATTCTATAACTACTAAGTCATTGGGAATTAGCTTGGTAATCAAAAGCCTATTGAAATAATTGGGCTTTAAGGAGTGTTTTAAAGCAGGAAAAAGGGACAGGAAGGCAACTCCAGGCCTCAGTGGCGTAGTGGTAGAGTTGCTGCCTTATGCCCCGAGTACCTACGGCTGGCATTACGAGCCGCTACGAAATATCTACGGACTCCTACGGCCTCCTACAGACTCACTACGGACATTCCCCGAGTTTGAATCAAGGGGAAAACTCGGGAGAATTCCTGAGTAACTTGGGAAAGTGGGACAGGGGCTTTACAGGGCCAGAGAACCGGGTTCGATCCTGACTATGGGTGCTGTCTGCACGGAGTTTGTCTGTTCTTCCCATGACCGCGTGGGTTTTCTTCAGGAATCCCTAGTTTCCTCCCACATTCCAAAGACGTGCAGGTTTGTACGCTAATTAGCTTCAGTAAAATTGTAAGCTGCCCCTAGTGTGAAGTGTGGCGCGGACTAGGTGGGCCGAAGGGCCTGTTTCCGCACTGTATCTCTCTAATGTCAACGAAGAAGTTAAAGGAATGGCTCTGTACAACGAGGTTCAGCAGGAGGTATTGAAACTTGGGTATGGTTAAGAGGCCAAGGTTGAAGGAGAGGCAGCTGCAGAGACAGGGAGGCGGCGAACCCTTGAAGGGTTGCTCTAATGAGAGCCAGCGAGCTGGGCTCAGTGAAGGTTCATGAAGGCCAGTAGGGTTTGAAGCATCTTCAGCTCATGGAAAGGAACCATGGCAATGCCGTGAATGGTGTCCAGGTAACAAAGGGATAGGTGGACAAAACCTGGAGCTACATTTGGTCAAATTCGTCGGCCTCCTTCCCAACCCAAGGCCCCCTTCCTCAAGTCAGGGTGACCATCCGATGGGAGAACGGAACTGGGACTAACTGCAAATCAGTGGAAAGAGTGAGGAACATATAAAGGGAGGAGGCTTGGGAAAACCAAGGGAAGCACACTCATCCACATGGAGAGGAGGGAATGACTGGGGTGAAAATGGAGGAACAGAGAACTGCAGATGCTGGTTTATTCCAACAATGGACACAAAATGCTGGAGTAACTCAGCAGATCAGGCAGTATCTTTGGAGAAAAAGGATCGGGTTCTAAAATGGACCCTGATTATGTTGGCTGTTTTCCGGAGGCAGTGTGGTGCAGATGGAGTGGGGGAGGCACAGGAAGGAAGGAGGCTGGTTTGTGTGATGGACTGGGCTACAAATGCTCATCATTCCAAGTGTGTAATCGAAACAGAGGACAAATAAATAGGGACACCCTACTCGAAACCAGAGCAGAATGGTGCACTGAAAAAGGAATCTCTGATGCCCAATCGGGGACTTCTGGTGTCAAAAGGTTCCTCAGTCATTAGAACTAATCCAATGAGGAAGGATGAGTTGGTTTAGTTTAGTTTAGAGATATAGTGTGGAAACAAGCCCTTCACCGACCAGAGATCACCCGAACATTAGTTTTATCCTACACACCAGAGACAATTTACAGAAGCCAATTAACCTACAAATCTGCAAGTCTTTGGAATGAGGGAGGAAACCGGAGCATCCAGAGGAAACCCAAACGTTCACAGGGAGAAGATACAAACTCCGTACAGACAGCACCCGTAGTCAGGATTGAACCCGGGTCTGTGGCTCTGTAAGGCAGCAACTCTACTGCTGCGCCACCGTGCTGCCCCAGTTGTGTTGTTGGATCCGGTCCTGGAAAATGTAGCAGCGCAGTTTAAGATGAGATCACCAAGCGAACACAACATCATTGGGTCAAAGCAATTATGGAAGAGAACCAGGAAACATCAAACACAGGATGTTTGGCCAAGCAAGAGGTTGTGTAAAAAGATCTGCCAGGCACGGTGAAAAGTAATTAGAGGTTGAAGCAAAGACATGGGTGTGGAAGATATCCAGGGAAAAGACATCCTCGTTTGAAGGATGATGGGAGCATATTAAAACTAGCCAGTGACCAAAAAGAAAGCGTACGAGTAACATCAGGACAGATTCCATTATAATTCAGGAACACAGAAAGGTCAGGAAAGAATTAAAACTTTTTAAAAAATCAATCAGAAAAAGACCAGAAATCAACATTAACTTCAATCCTAAAACAGTTATAAAGTGACGGAGAGGATATTTCACTAAGGAGGAAATTCACCAGCTGTGTCCAAATTCACATAGTAGGGCGGTATGGTGACGCAGCGGTAGAGTTGCTGCCTTACAGTGGTTGCAGCGCCAGAGAACCAGAGAACGATCTCCCTGTGATCTGCCAGGGTTTTTATTTTACACGAGATCTTCGGTTTCCTCCCACCAAGTAGGTAAATTGGCTTGGTAAATGTGAAAGTTGTCCCTAGTGTGTGTAGGACATAATGTGTTAATATGCGGGGATCGGTGGTTTGCGTGGACCCGGTGGGTCGAAGGGCCTGTCTCTGGGCTGCATCTCTAAAACTAAAACTATGTAGACTGCATGGAATTTAATCTAAAATGAAGGTGTCCAACTTCAGCAGTGTTGTCTCAGAACTTCAGTGCCGGTGAACAAAGAACATGTCTGACCCATGAAGTATAGTCAGTCAGCTGGGAGAAGGTTGAAGGCAAAAGGGGAAGTAATCCAACAGCTCAGGAGGATTGTGGATCAGACAGGAAGTGGGGAACGCAAAGATTCCAGTAAATGGGAAAAGGGAAGTATGACTAGGTTAGAAAAACGAAGTGGTTTAGTTTAGAGATACTGGCCCATAACTAATGGTATGCTCTGTTAAGTTGAGAAGCCACTTCCTCCACTACACATGATGGCAGGATTAATGGTAGCATTCAGTGGGAAAGGTTTACGGGACTGGAGGGGGAGGGGGGGGGGCAGAGGGAGTGGGACTAGCTGGAAATCTCTTGCACAACCGGGATGGGCTGTAAGGATAACAGTCCTTGCCAGAGCAATGAGGTGCGGCGAGGATGGTCCTGAGAAAACAGCCTTGGTGTATCAGTGAGGCGAGGACCATGAAGTCTGTTTGTGTGGCATCATTGAAAGCCCCACATCAGCCAAGGGCGTTTCACTGCCAATCATGTCCTTTTGAACTGAAGTAATTTCCTGCTCTGTTAAATAGAGAAGCCACTTCCTCCACTACACAATCCACTCACAACAATGAAATAATGACAGATTATGTGCTTCAATTAATTTCCGTATATCATTTACATTTATCATGTTTCCTTATGGGTGCAGAAGACTATCGTGTGTGCTGGATTTCATAACTCCTCCTCCCCTCCCAAACTATTTCTTTGCAATTCATGTTTAAGAAAGAACTGCAGATGCTGGAAAAATCTAAGGTAGACAAAAAATGCTGGAGAAACTCAGCGGGTGAGGCAGCATCTATGGAGCTGCCTCACCCGCTGAGTTTCTCCAGCATTTTTTGTCTACCTTCCTTGCAATTCATTCTCCCTCATTTGTCCATCAATTGCCCACTCATTTAGGGTTGCTGGAACTGTAAGTAGCAGCCCCACCCGCTGCAGCAGTGCACCGCCCCCAACGTTCCCTGCCGCAGTGGCAGCGATCGGACAGCGTAGGGTGGTGGGCATCAATATGGTGGTTTAAAGAGGCAGCTAGACATCCAATGCCTATACACTGTGGTTGGAGATGAAAGGAGGAGTGTTGACAGGTCACAGATCATTGTTTTTCTGTTCTTCTGGCTTCACAATTGTTTCCTCTGGCTTCACAATTTATCTCGCACCTGTTTTTTTTCATCTCTGGCCTTCTTTGTCCAACCACCTGCCTATCACACGCCCTACCTCGCCTATATTTACCTTTAACCTGCGATGCTTTGTCCTGCCCCTCTCTTCCAGCTTTCTTTCTACCCCCTTCATCAGTGTGAAGAAAGCTTTGTCCTGCCCCCACCTGTCTTCCTGCTCCAACCCATAACGTCACCTATCCATGTTCTCTGGGAGTGCTGCCTGAGTTACTCCAGTCCTGCGTTGTCTTTGTTTCATCATTGGTCTGGGTTCAGCGACCAGTGGCTTCCGACAGACATGAGGTGCTTTCCCGGGATGTGACCAGGAAGAAGGAACTGCAGATAGACACAATCTGAAGAAGTTGTCTCGACCCGAAACGTCGCCCATTCCTTCCCTCCAGAGATGCTGCCTGTCCTGCTGAGTTACTCCAGCCTATCTTCGGTTTAAGCCCGCATCTGCAGTTCCTTCCTACCCAATAAGGAACTGCAGTCGCATGGGAAAGGTCTGGATTCTTCCCTTGGGACCAAACCAGCGGGAGGCTCAGACGAAGAAGTCCAACATGCGAGCCAGCATGTCAATGATCAGAGGCCAAAGAAACACAGTCAGTGGCGAGAGGTCACGGGACTGGGAGAAAACAAACAGTGTTTTAATTTGTCCTGTTGGTATGTGTAAGATGGAGGTTAGAGTTAGCGAGAGTGAGGGGACAGTGTGCAGAGACACGGAGAACTGGGATCCATGGCCGGCATGGGAGCGCTGCCTATCAGGGTTCAAAGTCTGTTCCAGCTCTGATTCCCTGCCGAATAACAAGAAAAATCTGCTCCATCATGCTGCTGTTCGCAATAGTTACTGACTCCTGTTTGCTGATTAAACTAATCCAAATGAAAACATCCAACGAATACTAGTTGCCAAATTTCAGATTCCCAGGCCTGCCCCCTTCCCCAGAGAAAGCAGCCCTCACCAGGGGCACAGTGACCCCTCCCAAGAATGTCCTCAACTGGGGTACATTGCCCCTCCCACAAGAAAGCCACCCTCTGGGGGGATGGTGCCCCTTCCTAGAGAACAGCCCTCAACAGGATTATGCCGCCCACCCCTCCAACAGAGAAAGCCACCCTCACTGGGCGCACCACCCCTCCCAAAGTGAAAACCACCCACCCAGCGAATGGTGCCCCCTCCCACAAAGAAAGCTACCCTCTCTAGGGGTACACTGCCCCTCACCAGAGGAAGATACCCCCACTGGGGGCATGGTGCCTCTCCCACTTAATACGGACTTGTCTGAGCTCAGTTTTCATGGATTAAGAAACCCCTTTGATTTACAATCTCTGCCATGCTAACTTTGCACTCAGGCCCCAGTGTCCACAGGTTACGGGGAAGGTAACTAGATGTGGGACAGGCCAGTCGAGATCAGTGGGTATCCTGTGGCAGGGAGGATGCAGCCTACAAATCTTCACCAACACGTCCATCTCAGGTGTACCATCACATCTTCAGTTACAAGTGAGGACAAAGTTATGGCAAGGTTCCTTGCCAGCTAAGTGCCACACACCGTGCATCCTATAATCTGAGTTCACCATCTTTTAATTTAGGGATGGAATTTCAGATTCAATATCTGAGCTCTGCTTTAAGCAGCTGATCGAATGTCTCTCTGGATCAGTGCCCCAACATTGCATTGTTCTGCAAGACGGTTACATTGTGCATTGTATTGTTGGCGGAGTGTCAGTGGGGAGACATCAAACTGCAGGTGCTGGTTTACAAAAAGAGACCACAATACTGGAGTAACTCAGCGGGTCAGGCAGCATCTCTGGAGAACATGGATAGGCGACATTTTGGTTGGGACCCTTCTTCAGACTGATTGTGGTTGGGGGAGGGGGGCTGAAGAGAAGCATTTATTTTTCTCCAGAGATGCTGCCTGACCCGCTGAGTTACTCCAGCACTTTGTGTCTATCTTCAACGCCGTAACTAGCTGGAGTAAATTTGTCCTGCGAGGAAACAGATCGTGTCTTGGTTCACTCATCGTGGGTCTAATTTTCCCAAATGCCAACCGTTTGCAGAGTGTCCTGACGGGTTATTTAGTTAGCTTTTACATTATAACACCAACCCACGAGCGAGCACAATGCAATGTGCTAACTATTTCCACAAGTATTTAACATATAAATCAGTGGTACAGCAGAATGAATATTCTCTGAAAGAGTGCTCAGAACAAATAAAGTTGTTAAGCACAAAGTTGGCATTAGGTAGATCAGGGCTTGATAGAGGGGAAATCAGGGACATTATTTTAGGAAGATGAGGAGAACTTTATTTAGTCAGAGGGTGGTCTGTGTCTGTGGAATGCACAGTCTGTGGAAGTCAAGAGTCTGTGGAATTCTTTGTCACAGAAGGCTGTGGAAGCCAAATCAGTGGATATTTTTAAGGCAGAGATGGATAGATTCTTGATTAGTACAGGTGTCAAGAGGTTATGGGGAGAAGGCAGGAGAATGGGAGTTCTCCGAGAGATAGATCAGCCATGAATGAATGGCAGAGTAGGCTTGATGGGCCGAATGGCCTAATTCTACTCCTATCACTTATGACCTTATATGAGCCAGATGAACTGCTGAGCTAAATTAACCACTCTCCTACCATACCATATATATCAAATCACAGGGCACGTATGACAGTGCCGGGACACAATGGCCTTTCCATTGCACAGACCGCAATTGATTGAACATTCCATTCAGCTCAGCAACAACTGGGCATTTGTTTTCTTGGAGTCGAGTTCATTGATCCTTCAACAACGAGAACAAACAAGAATTTCAAGAGCTTTCCCGTCAGCCTAATGCACAGTGTCACAGCTGCACATTTAAATAATAAGCCAGAGAAACCTTCAACCAGGAACAAACAAAAAATTGAACGTCAAAGCTCGCATTATTTGCATTTTTGTTTTTCATGTGTATGCCCAATAAAAGATTTACACAACAAAAAAAACATTTCAATGTAGGAAATCTTAATTGCAGGCAGAGAATAAATGCAACATCTCCACATTGACTGAAAAATAAGTTTTCTCGCTCAATCCCAGCTTCCCATTCACTGCTCGGCGGCCTTGGGATAACGTGTGGAAGGTAAACACAAAATGCTGGAGTAACTCAGCACAACAGGCAGCATCTCTGGAGAGAAGGAATGGGTGACGTTTTGCCTCGAGACCCTTCTTCAGAGTCAATGGGTGACATTTCGGGTCAAGACCCTTCTCCCTTCTCTCCAGAGATGCTGCCTGTTCCGCTGAGTTACTCCAGCATTTTGTGTCCACCTTCGATTTAAACCAGCATCTGCAGTTCTCTCCTACACTGTGTGTGAAAGGTATCGGGTTATTCCAGGTAATAGGTTCCAGGAAACAAGAACCGCTGCGTGAGTTACACCTCCTATTGTGCCAGTAACACCTTCCTGGCCCAATTACATCCAAGATGGCGCCCAACCTGACGACTCAGTGTGTGCGAGTCACAGAGGTGGATCTGCAATCACGCATTACAATCACTCCACTCTTTTAAATCTCTCCTCTGACAGCAACATTTATCTTGCACTGAATGCTGTTCACATTATTCCCTCTATCATGTATCTGCACACTGTGGACGGCTTGATTGTAAACATGTATTGTCTTTCCGCTTACTGGTTAGCACGCAACAAATGCTTTTCACAGGTCCTCGGTACACGTGACAATAAACTAAACTCAAACATTCAAGTCCCAAATTATTTATCCTTTTTCTACTGGAAATGGGGTTTTCTAGCTCATCTTGACCATTTATCCAAACTAGGAAAGCAGGTTGGTTTTAACTCACTGAGAACGCGGGGGAGTGGTGCACAAAAATAAATCCGATGGGGTGAACCAAGGTTGAAATCAAATCAAAAGATCACTAACACAAAACATGAGCTGGGATTTTCACTCCACAGATGCTGCCTGACATGCTGAGTGTTTCCCATCATTCCTCCATCACGGAATTCTGCTTGACCAAGTCACTCCCTGTACCTTCCCCACTGCAGTTACATTTTGTATACAACACTCACCAGTCTGCTTCCCTCGCCTCTCCAACCATGAATTCCAGAACATAGCTTTGAACTGCTGACCAGGGCACGAGTTCAAAACTGACCATAGCATTGAAGGGCGGCAGTGGCTACTGCTAGACAACATCTCAGCCTTCAACGTCACAATCTCGAATAAACCCACCGCTAAACCCTGGACCTTGCCTTCGGGCCTCCATCTGCAACCGGCCTCTAGACTTCCTGGCCCCAGACCCCAGTCAGTTAGTATGTTGAAACCAGGAACTGCAGATGCTGCTTTACAAAATGAGAGAGAGAAATTGCCGGAGTAACTCAGTGGGTCAGGCAGGATACATGGAAATCATGGGTAGGCGACGTTTCAGGTCGGGACTCTTCTTCTGTCTGAAGAAGGGTCCCAGCCCAAAACGTCACTTATCCATATTCTCCAGATTGGTGTCTGACCCGCTGAGTTGTTCCAGCGCTTTATATCTCTGTTAGTGTTTGTCAGAATAGGTATACAAGTGTGAAAACGCACACCTCCAGATTCAGGGATAGTTTCTTTCCAGCTGATATAAGGCAACTGAATCATCCTATCAACAACTAGAGAGGAGTCCTGAACTACTATCTACCTCATTGGTGACTCTCGAGCTATCCTTGATCGGACTTTGATGGCTTTACCTTGCAGTAAACATTATTCCCTTATTATATATCTATACACTGTAAATGGCTCGATTGTGATCATGTGTGTCTTTCTACTGACTGGATAGCATGCAACAAATGCTTTTCACTGTACCTCAGTACAAGTGACAATTAACTAAACTAACCTCCTGGCCCAATTGTATCCAAGATGGCACCCAACCTGACGACTGTGTGTGCCAGTCACAGAAGTGGATCTGCAATCACGCATTATAATCCCTCCACTCTTTTAAATCTCTCCTCGGACAGCAACATTTATCTTGCACCTAACGCCATTCCCTTTATTCCCTCTATCATGTATCTGTACACCGTGGATGGCTCAATTGTAATCATGTGTCACCTTTCTGTCTTTCCGCTGACTGATTCTCACGCGACAAAAGCTTTTCACTGTACCTCAGTACACATGACAATAAAAACTCAAACATTCATGCCCCAAGTTATTGATCCTTTTTCTACTGGAAATCGGGTTTTCTAGCTTGTTTAAATAAATGCAGAAAATGCTGGAAACACTCAGAAAATCAAGCAGCAGCTGTGGGAGGAGGGTTGCAATTTGTTGGGTTGTTGACCTAATAATAATAATAATAATAATAATAATAATATTATCTTTTATTGTCATTGCACATAGGTGCAACGAGATTTGGTATGCAGCTTCCATCCGATAGTCATAACTTAGACAACCAATAAAATTTGCAAAATAATTACCCAAACTGGAAAGCAGGTTGGTTTAAACTCACAGAGAAAGTTGGGGAGTGGTGCACAAAAATAAATCCGATGGGGTGAACCAAGATTATGGTTTAGAATTCATGCCTAGAAATCGTGGGGGAAGAAGATTGTCATGATGATGGCATCTAGTTGGTGGATTAATGGGGACAGCGAACAATCAAAAGGCACGTGTAATGGTTGCGAAGGTTGCAGAAAATGCCTGGAAGCGGCAGTGGCAGGGATGTTATTGTTACAGACCGAAAACCTGTTGTGAACTGCCGACTTTACATTCTGCTCAGCTTGACTGGGCATCTTGCAACTTGAAATCAAATCAAAAGGTCACTAACCCAAAACATTAGCAAAGAGTTAAAGTGTTAAAGAAGGAACTGCAGATGCTGGAAAATCGAAGGTACACAAAAATGCTGGAGAAACTCAGCGGGTGCAGCAGCATCTATGGAGCGAAGGAAATAGGCAACGTTTCGGGCCGAAACCCTTCTTCAGACTGATAGGGGATGGGGAGAAGAAAGAAAAAAAGGAAAAAAGGCGGAGGAGGAGGAGCCCGAGGGCAAAGAGTTTTGACACTCTCATCTACCCACTGGTCCCCCTGCTGAGCCCATCACTGTGTTGCCCAGGGCACCAGCCCTCCTGCCGTGCGAGACTATTCTTTATCGAGCCGACTGGCCTCACAGCCTGTTGCAGCTGAGGGAGCGGAGCGGAAACACACAAACTCAGCACCTGGTGGTTCTGAAAGCCACTCCGCAGCAGAATGCCGCTCAACAACAGCTCAGCAGCCAAAAACGATTCCCTCTCCACAGATGCTGCCTGACCCACGAATGCTTTATCTCCAAAAAGCATTGTTTGATCGTGCTGGGTTACCGGCGATTTCCATATGCAAGAATAATTAGAGTTCACATGAACATCAATAAATGCATTATTTGTTGAATGTGTCATAAGGACGGCTCAGTGGCACAGCTGGCACAGCTGTTGTGCCACAGCGTCAGAAACCTGGGCTCGATCCTGACCTCGGGTGTTGTCTGTGTGGAGTTTACACATTCGTAGGTTAATTAGCCTCTGCAAAATGCCCCTACTGTATAGACAGTGGATGAGAAAATGGGATAACAAAACTAGTGTCAACTGGTTTAGTTTTGTTTAGAGATACAGCGCGGAAACAGGCCCTTCGGCCCACCGGGTCCATGCCGACCAGCGATTCCGGCACTTTAACACTATCTTACGTCCACTAGGGACAATTTTTACATTTACCAAGCCAATTAATTTACAAACCTACACGTCTTTGGAGTGTGGGAAGGAAACCGAAGATCTCGGAGAAAACCCACGCAGATCACGGGAGAACATACAAATTCCGTACAGACAGCACCCGTAGTCGGGAACGAACCTGGGTCTCCGGCGCTGTAAGGCAACAACTCTACCGCTGCGCCACCATGACCGGTGTGTAGGAAGGAACTGCAGATGCTGATTTACACCGAAAACAGACACAAAATGTTGAAGTAACTCAGCGGGACAGGCAGCCTCTCTGGAGAGAAGGGATGGGTGAAGTTTCGGGTCGAGAACCCTCTTCAGACCCTGTGTCAACTGATAATTGATGGTTGGCATGGACTCTGTGAGCCGAAGAGTCTGTTTCAATCAATCAGTCAGTCAGTTAGAGATGTAATCTTGCATCAGCAAGTTAATCACAAACGTACACAGCAGTCGGGCTCATATCCAACTCAAGTGTGCAGTCTGACAAGGAAGACAAACCAAAGTGGAAGGGAAGGAACTTGACAAAAGGTGGATTTCAGCATAATCTTATTTGCCATGCAGCACAGCATCTAGAACTCAGTGCCTGTAGTGAAGGTGGAAATCCTCCAATTTATAAAAAAAATATTGGGCGAGTTCTTTTCAAGGTTGAATCCTCCAGGGAATTGGGCCTAGGGATGGTCGCGATGCGCCCTAGCCTAGAATGGCAATTGGAACGCACTTGACCGCCAGAACCTGTTTTGCATTCCTTGTTTTTATTGTCACGTATACTGTGTACTCCAAGGTCCATGTGAGCAAGAAATATATTGCACCCCAGTGCATGTGCTGCTAAACTAATTGGAATCTGAAGTCCTTTTTTAGCCATCTTGAATATAATGGGCCGAATGGCCTCACCCTGAACTGTAAATCTCCATACTTTCACTAACTCTTGCTTTTGTACATACAGTACCCTCGGGACTTTCTCAACACTATCTCACACAAGGTAAAACCCCTCCGAAACGGATCAACAATGTCTGCAACGTCTACAAAACCCAAATTCAAGACTTGGATGGATTACACCAGAGTGCCAATGGATGACCCGGCGTGGGGGGGACCGCCTTGAGGGAGGGGGAAGAACAATGGCCAATGGATGACCCGGCGTGGGGGGGTCGCCTTGAGGGAGGGGGAAGAACAATGGACAATGGAGGACCCGGCGTGGGGGTGGGGGGGGGTCGCCGTGAGGGAGGGAGGAGGGGGGGGGAAAGAACAAGAGGGAACTGGCCGCCGGGTGGAGGAGAATTTGTAACTTGGTAAGCGCCCTTTATGGGTGACTATTTCCATACCTTCGCAAGCAAAGAATTTCACTGTGACTTGTCACATGAGACACTAAAGTTTTCAATTCAATGCAATTCACTGCAGCTGCCAGTTGTGGTGCCCATGTTGTGGAACATTAATCTGAGGCACAGATTCAGGACTTACCTGGACTTTACCTTGTCTACACATCTGGACGCCCGCAGCGGCGGCTGCGGAGGGTTGAGGTCCCGACCACGGGGGAAAATGGAGGAGGACTGGCCAAATTTTGTGCCTTCCACCACAGTGATGAATGCTGTGGTGGAAGTTTGTGTTAAATTTTTATTGTGTTTTTGTGTGTTCTTTTTTCATTGTACCGGTGCTGGCAAATTCATTTCACTTGCACTTTATGTGCAAGTGACGAATAAAACTTTGATTGATTGATTGATTGATTGATTGATGCAAAACTCACAATTTTACTGCAAACAATCTGTTGGTCAACAGGAACAACGCACCTTTCGTCAGATACGAACAGGGAAATGAAATAATGTCAGGCAATAGATATAAGAATTTAGTTTGCAAATAGCCTCGTGGCTATCGTGAAGAATCATAACAACTAGATGCTTTAAATGCAAGTACCCCCACAGGGAAGAACGTGTACCTGAGTATGTGGTGCGTCAGTGTTCACGTGGAACTCTGCAAATGAAAATGCAGTGACTTCTGTGCAATGGCAGGAGCAATGTTCAGTGCCTGGGGCACTGCATTGAAATGCATTTTTACAATTGCATCTCACAGCAAGCACACGGGGACACCAAATAAAATTGGCTTAAAATCATGCCTTAAAGCATAATGAAGGAAATTAATCAGATTCGGCAAGCGCAAATAATTTGGTGGTTTGAGGGTCATGGCGAGAGAGCTGCTGCCTCACAGCCCGTCATCCATCTTCAATCCTGATCTCACTGCTGTCTGTGTGGGGTTTGCCCGCTCTTCCTGTGTAGGTTTCCTCCGGGTGCTCCAGATTACTCCCACGTCCCAGAGATGAGCGGGTGGGTAGGTTAAGTAACCGCAGCAAATTGCCTCTTGCTTGTGGACGCCTGGCAGAATCTGGGTGAACACGAATCGGTCTAAATGTGTGCCTAATCTTTGGCACAGTCAGTGTGCCGACTGACCCCTCTGTGCCGCATGGCTCCATAGTTCATTCCAAGGGCCTGGACACTGGGTCCACAACTTCCAACAAGTTGCTACTTGCAAACTGTATGTTTAAAAACAATTGTGCATAATCTACTACAATATTTTGGCTGAAAACTCAGAATGGTGATAACCTGAAAGAATAAACTTCACAAGTTTAAACTTGACCAGACAAAATAAGATTGCAAAGTGCGGGGATAAACTAAACAGATGCGAATATTTCATAATTTGTGTCTTCAACCTGTTAATTCTGGCCAAATTGGAGATGCCAGGACACTAAAATTGAGTAAAGGCTTCTGGGCTGCTAGGCCATTTGGTCAATTTAAATGTGCCTTCTGCAGAAATGGGACAAGCTGCAGAATGGTGCCAGCTTGTCTAGAGCCTAGATAAGAGTTGCAGGGAAAGAATGGAACATCTGCAGATTCTGACAATTAGGTGTAAATTGCATGAAACGGATTGGGTGAATGCAAACCAGACATACACATTGTAAATATTGTTGCAAAGCTTTACTTTGCTAGATGTTGATTGGGTTAAGTGCTGAGCCTTGTCTGGGTTTCTTGAATATCCAGGCACATGTTGCACAATTCATCTCTGTTAACTTGCATCTAGAAATTAGTCACTGTATTATTGGGTTAGGGAAATGTCTGTCATGTACTGTGTTAATCGATATCTGTTATTGGACTGTATAGAGACCACCCCCATGTGGTTCGGCCCCTCACGGTTCGGGGACCTATTAAAAGCCGCTCCCACGAGGTCCTGTGTCAATCTTCTGGGAGAACGCCTAGGACTGCGTAACCTTCTGGATTGTCTCTGCTTGCACGAGGCTAGGAGGGCTTGGCCAGGCAGATACAAGGATCAAACCCGCGGTGGTTAGGTATAGTAGTGGGGAACTGTTATTGTGTTTTTCGAAAATAAAATTTAGATGCGCAAGTGCTTGACTCAGTATTTTATTGACTGAAACTAGACTGGGGGGGGGGGGGGAGCTTAGAACGAGCTATTTACAAACCAACATACTCAAATAGTTCCGATTTTTTCCCCACATGAAATATTGGGGCCACTTTCTGCTGATCACAGGGTCATGGGCTCATATAGCACGGAAACAGGACCTTCGGCACACTGAGTATGTACTGACTAATGCACTACTCAAGAGGAGAGGAAACTGGAGCAGGAAGAGACAATTCTGCCCCCAAGCCTGCTCTATCATTCAGTATCACAGCTGGTGCTGCCCCCTGACCCATCTCCAAATCCTCATTCCCCAAGAATCCAACAATCATAGTCATTGAGTCATACAGCATGGAAACAGTCCTTTCGGCCCCACTTGTCTATGCCGGCCAAGGAGCCCTATCTAAGCTATTCTCATTTACTGTGTTTGGCCCATATCCCACTAAACCTTTCCTATCCATGTACCAGTCCAAATGTATTTTAATTGTTATTGTACCTGCTTCCTCTGGCAGCTATTCCATATATTCAACACCCATTTGTGAAAATGTTACTCCTCAGGTTCCTATAGGGAGGTTTCACGGCAGTCGGGTCACGACCCATGACCCGTATTGTTGCTACGCTACGCCAAATGGATTACACGCGATGAACTGCAGGTAAGTACTTACCATTGTTTCCAGCGTAGCGGGCCCGTTAAAACCCGCCGAAATTGTCAATTTTTGCGCTGTAAATAATTATGGAAATCGGGATAAACGTGAGAGACATTTAGCCAACTTCAGAATTCAAAAAGTGAGGAGAAATGACGGTAGATAGAAGCGAGAGCTGAAAGGAACAACAACAGCCAGAGTGCTTGGCGAACATTGGCCGTTTGCTCACTGCATTTCATCAACTAAGGCATTATTTGTGTTTTTCTTGATTCCTTTGGCATCTAAAAAGTTTCAGAAGGGATAAATCTGGCTGTAAAATTTTAAAATCGCCCCTGGTTCTCGTGGGTTTTTACATACAAAAATAAAACGCCTCTGAAGCAAAATTTACAACCAGATTTACCACTTCTGAGACTTTTTAGATACCAAAGAAATCAAGAAAAAAACCAAATAATGCCTTACCGTTGATTAAATGCAGTGAGCAAATGCGATAATTCCCGATATTTTCAATTACGATATCTGCACAGCCAATGTTCACCAAGCACTTTAGCTGTTGTTGTCCCTTCAGCTCTCGCTTCTATTTACCTTCATTTCGCTTCACTTTTGGAGTTCTGAAGTTGGGTACATGTCTCTCACACTTACCCCGACTTCCACAATTTTTTACAGCGAAAAAATTCAACATTTTGGCAGTTTTTAACAGGTAGGAAAGTACGCGTTTCTTGCATTAATAACATATACCGGAAGTGACGGATGTCTTCCAGATGGATTGAGTGGCTCCGTGCGTCAAGACCTATGACCCGGTGACCTTACGTGCAAC
This sequence comes from Malacoraja senta, assembly GCA_038087875.1. Lineage (NCBI taxonomy): Eukaryota > Metazoa > Chordata > Chondrichthyes > Rajiformes > Rajidae > Malacoraja > Malacoraja senta. The sequence goes on along the minus strand of CM075989.1, from coordinate 7,600,468 downwards.
CCCCCTATAAGCTTTCCACTCTCACCTTAAATCTATGCTCTCTAGTTCTTGATTCACCTACACTGGAAAAATATGCATTCGCCTAATCTATTCCCCTCATAAATGTATGCATTTCTCAGCCTCCTATGCTCTAAGATTCAAGAACTAGCTTGCCCAACCTCTCCCTATACCTCAGGCTCTCAAGTCCAGGCAACGTGCCCGTAAATCGTCTCTGCACTCTTTCCAGCTTCAAGCATCTTTCTTATAGTGGGGAGACTAAAACCGGAACAAAATACCCAAGTGTGGCCACACCAATATCATTCCAACTGTAATACAATCACTGGATCCAGTCTCAATATGCTTGATGACCAAGTACCGCGGCTTTCAGAGGGAGGTCGTCAATTCTTCCCCCCTTTCCTCAAGGCGATCCCCCCACGTCCAGTCATCCATTGTCACTCTGGTGTAATCCATCCAAGTCTGAATATGGGTTTTGTAGACGTTGTTAAGTCCATTTCGGAGGTGTTTTACCTTGTGTGAGATAGTGTTGAGAAAGTCCCGAGGGTACTATACGTACAAAAGCAAGAGGTAGTGAAAGTCTGGAGAATTACCGCTCAATGTGAGGCCATTCAGCCATTATATTCAAGATAGCTAAAAAAGGACTTCAGATTCCAATTAGTTTAGCAGCACATGCACTAGGGTGCAATATATTTCTTGTTCACATGGACCTCGAGTACATAGTATGCGTGACAATAAATTCAAAGATGCAAAACAGGTTCTGCTGGGTCAAGTGCGTTTCCAATTGCCATTCCAGGCTAGGGTGCATCCTGACCATCTTGGCCCAATTCCCTGGAGGATTCAACCTTGAAAAGAACTCGCCTGGAGCCAGTGGTGAAGTTGGAAATCCTCCAATTTATTTAAAAAATATTCGGCGAGTTCTTTTCAACAACCAACTCCTTCATCGACCTGACATTAAGAGCTAGGTTGTTGTCCTGACGCCACGGCATAAGGTTCCCAGTCTCTTTCCTATGCCTGTTGTTGTTGATCTGGGCTGACATTTGTGGCATCATTTGGTGAACTTAAAGGTCGATTTGGCACGACACTTGGCCAGAGTCATGGATGTACAGGAGTAGAGCAAGGGTCTGAGCTCACCGCTCTTGGCGACATCAGCATCAAAGGTCAGGGTCGAGGAAATGTCTGACCAATACTAACAGAGATAGAAGTACTGGAGCAACTCAGCGGGTCAGACAACAATCTGGAGCGCAATGGAGTGAAGTTTTGGGCTGCGACCCTTCTTCAGACAGCAGAAGACTCCCAACAGACAATAGATAATAGGTGCAGGAGTAGGTCATTCGGCCTCGAGCCAGCACCGCCATTCAATGTGCCCATGGCTGATCATCCCCAATCAGTACCCCATTCCTGCCTTCTCCCCATGTCCCCTGACTCCACTATCTTTAAGAGCCCTATCTAGCTCTCTCTTGAAAGTATCCAGAGAACCGGCCTCCACTGCCCTCTGAGACAGAGAATTCCCCAGACACACAACTCTGTGAGAAAAAGTGTTTCCTCGTCTCTGTCTAAATGGCTTACTTCTTATTCCAAAACTGTGGCCCCTGGTTCTGGACTCCCCAACATCGGGAACATGTTTCCTGCCTCTAGCGTGTCCAAACCTTAATAATCTTATATGTTTCAATAAGATACCCTCTCATCCTTCTAAACTCCAGAGTATACAAGCCCAGCCACTCCATTCTCTCAGCATATGACAGTCCCGCCATCGCTGAATTAACCTTGTAAACCTGCGCTGCACTCCCTCAATAGCAAGAATGTCCTTCCTCAAATTAGGGGACCAAAACTGCATACAATGCTCCAGGTGTGGTCTCACTAGGGCCTATACCAACTGCAGAAGGACCTCTTTGCTGCTATACTCAACTCCTCTAAAGGCCAACATGCCATTCGCTTTCTTCACTGCTGCTATACCTGCATGCTCCCAACCTGAAACTCCGCCTACCAATGTTTTCCAGGGATGCTGCAGACCCACTGAGTTACTCTGGCACTTTCTCTCTCTGTCTTTATGTAAACCAGCGTTTGCAGTTCCTGATTTCTACATACTAACAGACTGGGTTCTGCCGGCCAGGAAGTCTAGAAACCGGTTGCAGATGGAGACCCCAAGGCAAGTTCCAGGGGTTTAGCGATGGGTTTATTCGGTATTGTGGTGTTGAAGGCTGAGATGTTGTCTAACAGTAGCCTCCTGACTTTCGTTAATCCCACGCCCGGCTCCCTGGTGGATTCAACCTTGAAAAGAACTCGCCCAATATTTTTTTATAAATTGGAGGATTTCCACCTTCACCACCGACTTCACGCACCGAGTTCTAGATGCTGTGCTGCATGGCAAATAGGATTATGCTGAAGTCCACCTTTTGTCAAGTTCCTTACCTTCCACTTCGATTTGCCTTCCTTGTCAGACTCCACACTCGAGTTGGATACGATCCTGAATTAACTTGCTGATATAAGATTACACTTTTTGTGACTGACTGATTGATTGATTGTGAAAATGCCCTCCTGCATAAGGAATGGATGAGAAAATGGGTTATCAGAACTAGTGTTGACTGGTGTGTAGGAAGGAACTGCAGATGCTGGTTTACACCGAAGATAGTCACAAAATGCTGGAGTAACTCAGCAGGACAGGCAGCATCTCTGCAGAGAAGGAATGGGTCACTTTCGGATCGAGAACCTTCTTCAGACCCTGTGTCAACTGTTGATTGATGGTCGGCATGGACTCTGTTTCTACCGCTGCAGATCTAAAAATTAAAACTGATAATAGGCGTCACGATGGCACAGCGGTAGAGTTGCTTCCTTACAGCGCCAGAGACCCTGTCTATCGGTGCTTATCTGTACAGAGTTTGTACGTTCTCCCCATGGCCTGCATGGGTTTTTTCTGGATTTCTGGTTTCTTCCCACACTCCAAGATGTTCAGGTTTGTTGTCTCAAATTCCTTTCCTAAGACGCACAGCAGATAGAAATGCTGCCTCACAGCACCAGAGACCCGGGTTCGATCCTCACCTCGGGGGCTGTCCACGTGGAGTTTGCACGTTCTCCCTGTGACCACATGGGTTTTCCTTCCAAGTGCTCCGGTTTCCTCTCACATCCCAAAGAGTGTGTAGAGAGTGGATGAGAAAGTGGGATAACATATAACATAACTAGTGTGAATGGGTGATCGATGGTCGGTGTGGACTGAACAGGCCGTTTCCGTACCCCATCTCTAAACTAAACAAAATGCTTCTGTCCCTCTCCCCTCCTGTCTGACACTCCTTTATTCCAAGCTAATGATGACTTGTCTCAATATCGTGTTTCTCACTCAGGCCTTGTTTTGTTTGAGCTAAGGTGTGAAGTGCCCAGGGCTATCATGCAACATTAGAACATGCTTTGTGGTCGTGAGATCACTTGACATTGCTGAGTATATCCAGGTGTATTGTTTCGTTATATAATGGAGAGCAAGAGATTGGGTGATACGCAGAACCGGTCTGACAGCATCAGTGGTTCACAAAACACCGTCCAAACATTAAACCCTAGTCACGTGTCCACACATGGAGTGTTAATATGCCATTTCCCACAACGAAACGAGAGTAAGTCTGAGGTCATCCTACTCGGCCCCTCGGACTCAATCAAAACGATAGCAGGCAGCCTTGGAAGCCTTACCCCACTACTCAAACCTCACGTCAAAAACCTTGATATTTGACTCCCCGTTGAAATTTGACAAACAAGTCAATGCCGTGGTAAAAGCTAGCTTCTTCCAGCTTCGGACGATAGCTAAAATAAAACAATTCCTCCAATTTGACGACCTGGAAAAGATCATCCACTCATTTATCTCCTCCCGCCTCGATTACTGCAACTCCCTTTACACTGGCATCAGCCAATCTTCCCTGTCCCGCCTGCCATTGGTCCAAAACGCCGCAGCGAGACTCCTGAAGGGCACCCGAAAAAGGGACCACATCACCCCGATTCTGGCCTCTCTCCACTGGCTCCCTGTGCGGTTCCGAATCAATTTCAAGCTCCTTCTTTATGTATACAAAGCCCTTAACGGGCTTGCCCCCATCTACATCAAAAATCTGCTTACCCACCATACTACCTCCAGGTCCCTCAGATCGGCCGACTTGGGGTTACTGACCATCCCACGGTCTAGGCATAAGCTCAGGGGCGACCGCGTTTTTGCGGTTGCAGCTCCTAGACTATGGAACAGCATCCCTCTTCCCATCAGAACTGCCCCCTCCATCGACTCTTTAAGTCTAGACTTAAAACTTATTTCTACTCTCAAGCCTTTCTTGAGGTCCTCTGAGAGAGCGCTGTATGTATGTATCTATGTTTGCGTTGTTGATCTATGTACCACTGTTTGTAGCACGTTAGTACCTGCACCAATGTAAAGCACTTTGGTCAACGAGAGTTGTTTTAAATGTGCTATAGAAATAAAATTGACTTGACTTGATTTCCTGTCACGGATAGAGAAAGGTTTGGAGGGATATGGGCCAAATGCAGGCAGATGGGACTAGCTCAGATAGAGATGATGGTCGGTGTGGATGAGTTGGGCTGAAGGGGCAGTTTCAATGTTGTATTCCTCAACTCTATTACTCTTCAGCAACCAGTAGTTTTGTTTTCTCACAAACTTCTTGAATTTGTGGCAGCTCCGTTTTCTGAATCAGAAGGAGCAAAATGGTTGATAGACACTAAATGCTGGAGTAACTCGGTGGACAGGCTCTGGAGAGAAGGAATGGGTAACGTTTCCGGCCGTAACTCTTCTTGTTAGTGTGGACTTTTCCCTGTCACATTGCCCCTCTGCAAATTCTGGTTTACTTGCTCTGATACTGGGCAGGCAGGGCATCTGCCAGCCCCTCTCATCACCAAAACCTTCCCAGTGCAGGGAGTAACTAAAGTACAAACGCTAATGAAAGTCAACCTTTCCCACATTTTGCCCACTGTGTTTAGAGGCTATTGGTTAAAAGGCACCACCACCCCCCCCCCCCCCCCCCCACACACACCACACACAAATATCACACAAGGGTTACATTACTTAAACCATTACGCAAGTCAGATTTTACACAACGGTATCTCATCTACAGGAATCACCACCCCGATCCCCTGCATGAAATAACTTACTGAGAGTATCAGCGCATGGCGCCAGCAGGCCCTCACTCAGAGTCTCCCACAGCTCTGGGCCTCACTTCACCCACACCTGCAATGGACCCTAACTTTACTCCATTTTATTGAGTGTTAACTGTCTCAGCGGCATCCAGCTGTGTCTGGGGAATTTTCTGCAGCGCACGGCCTTTTAGCTTAGTTTAGTGAAACAGCGCGGAAACGGGCCCTTTGGCCTACCGAATCTGCGCCGACCAGCGATCCCCCACACTTACACTTTCCTACACACACTAGGGTCAACTTAAATTTATAGAAAGCCAACTAACCTACAAACCTGTACGTCTTTAGAATGTGGGAGGAAAGCAAAGATCTCAGGGAAAACCCAGGCGGTCACGGGGAGAACGTATAAACTCCGTACAGACAGCACCCGTGGTCACGATCAAACCGGGTCTCTGGCGCTGAAAGCCCTGCAAGGCAGCAACTCCACCGCTGCGCCACTGTGCCATGGGTAAGCACTGCTGCATTGCCGGCTTGTGTCCAACGTAAACTTGAGTGATCGTACAATGTTGTGAAAATTACAAACTGCCTCGGTTGCACTCGGGGACCGAGTACAGAATTGTCTACGCAAGTGTGCGTTTACTAAGTCACTCGTTGTGTAGGCCGGCGAGTGCCTTTTGCAGCTGGATAGCATTGCCTGAAGAACAAAATACTCGGCTTTCCATTGCTACTCAGTGCAGTGACAATGAAGGAGAAACGTGTCACTCCACCCTGGGCTCCAAACACTGAGACTGCTGAAGGTACACAAAAATGCTGGAGAAACTCAGCGGGTGCAGCAGCATCAATGGAGCGAAGGAAATAGGCAACGTTTCGGGCCGAAACCCTTCTTCAGACTGATAGGGGGTGGGGAGAAGAAAGGAAAAAAGGAAAAAAGGCGGAGGAGGAGGAGAGCCCGAGGGCTGGGGGATGGGAGGAGACAACCAGAGGGCTGATGAAGGGGAGGGGACAGCAAGGGCTAGCAGAGTTGGGAGAATTCAATGTTCATGCCCCCAGGGTGTAGACTGCCCAAGCGGAATATGAGGTGCATTTCCTCCAATTTCCGGTTGTTGCTCACTGTGGCCATGGAGGAGACCCAGGACAGAGAGGTCAGATACGGAATGGGAGGGGGAGTTGAAGTGCTGAGCCACCGGAGGTCTGGGTAGGTTATTGCAGACCGACCGGAGGTGTTCGGCGAAACGATCGCCAAGACTCCGCTTGGTCTCACCGATGTAGAATCAGCTGACATCTAGAGCAGCGGATGCAATAGATGAGGTTGGAGGAGATGCAGGTGAACCTCTGTCGCACCTAGAACGACTGCTTGGGTCCTTGAATGGAATCGAGGGGGAGGTGAAGGGACAAGTGTTGCATCTCTTGCGGTTGCAAGGGAAAGTACCCCGGGGAGGGGGTGGTACGGAGGGAAGGGAAGAATTGACAAGGGAGTTACGGAGGGAGCGGTCTTTGCGGAAGGCAGACATGGGGGGAGATGGGAAGATGTGGCGAGTGGTGGGGTCACGTTGGAGGTGGCGAAACTGACGGAGGATCACTTGTTGTATGTGACGGCTGGTGGGATGAAAGGTGAGGACTAGGGGGCCTCTGCCCTTGTTGTGAGTGGGGGGATGGGAAGAGAGAGCAGTATTGCAGGTAATGGCAGAGACCCTGATGCGAGCCTCATCTATGGTGGAGGAGGGGAACCCCCGTTCCCTGAAGAATGAGGACATTTCGGATGCCTGGTGTGGAATGCCTCATCCTGGGAGCAGATGCGGCGTAGACGGAGAAATTGAGAGTGGGGGATGGAGTCCTTACAGGAAGCAGGGTGGGAAGAAGTGTAGTCCAGATAGCCATGGAGTCGGTAGGTTTGTAGTGGGTCGGTATGATGTCTATCACCTGCAATGGAGATAGTGAGGTCAAGGAATGGTAGGGAAATGTCGGAAATGGTCCAGGTGTATTTGAGTGCCGGATGGAAGTTGGTGGTGAAGCGGATGAAGTCAGTCAGTTGTGTGTGGGTGCAGGAGGTGGCACCAAAACAGTCATCGATGTAGCGGAGGTAGAGGTCGGGGATGGGGCCCTGGTACGTATTGAACAAGGATTGTTCTACGTACCCGACAAAGAGGCAGGCGTAGCTGGGGCCCATGCATGTGCCCATAGCTACGCCTTGTATTTGGAGGAAATGGGAGGAGTCAAATGAGAAGTTATTGAAGGTAAGGACCAGCTCCGCTAGGCGGAGGAGGGTGTCAGTGGCCAGGTATAGGTTGCTTCTTCGGTCGAGGAAAAAACGGAGGGCTTCGAGACCATCCTGGTGGGGGATGGAGGTGTACAATGACTGGACGTCCATGGTGAAGATGAGGGGGTGAGGGCCTAGAGAGTGGAATGCGCGCAGACGACGGAGAGTGTCTGAGGTGTCTTGAACATAGGTAGGGAGGGATTTAACCAAGGGGGATAGGATGGAGTCGAGGTAGGCGGAGATGAGTTCGGTGGGGCACGAACAGGCAGAGACAATGGGTCTACCGGGACAGTCAGGTTTGTGGATTTTGGGGAGAAGGTAAAATCGGGCCGTGCGGGGCTGGGGAACGATGAGGTTGGAGGCTCGGTCGGGCAGGGCATGGGAGTGGATGAAGTCGGTGATGGTGCTGGAGATGGTGGCTTGGTGCTCGTCAGTGGGGTCATGGTCCAGGGGTATGTAGGAGGAGGTGTCCGAGAGTTGGCGCGTGGCCTCAGCTTTGTAGAGATCGATGCGCCAGACTACCACGGCACCTCCCTTGTCGGCGGGTTTGATAACCCAATCTAGGTTGTTGCGGAGTGAGTCGATGGCAGTACGTTCAGGGGGGAGAGAGATTGTGGTGAGACAGGGGAGTGGAGAAGTTGAGGCGGTTGATGTCACGGCGGCAGTATTTGATGAAGAGTTCTAAAGCCAGAAGGCTACGAGGGGGGTTCCACGAGGAGGGGGTGCGTTGGAGATGGGAAAAGGGGTCATCAGTGAGGGGCGAGGACTCCTTCCCATGGAAGTGCGCTGTGAGGCGGAGGCGACGGTAGAAGCGTTCCAAGTCATGGAGGGCGCGGAACTCATTGAGGTGGGGACGGAAGGGGACAAAGGTAAGACCTCTGCTGAGGACACACCGTTCGATGTCGGAGAGGGGGAGGTCGGGGGGGATGGTGAACACCCGGCAGGGATGGGGTTGGGGCCGGAGGAAGGCAGGTGGGTGGAATGGGGACGAGGCGATGTGTGGTGGGGGGGTGGTGGCGGGGTGGTGGGTGGTCAGGGGGTGGGGAGGTGAGAGGGCTGTAGTGTGGGTGGGGAAGAGAAGGGGTCCCATAGTTGGAGTAGGATGGGGAAGAATCAGTGGAACTAACACTGAGGTAACCAGGTAAAGGCAGACTAGCACTAGGACCCAGTGGAGTCAAACCCAGGAGAGTGGGAGTGAGCAGCGTGGAGGCTTCAGGCCCAGTACAGAGACCAGTCAGCAGGTGAGGCGACGGCTGCGGGCTGCTGGAGGGCGGTGCAGTGGCGAGGGTCGGCGGACCCGACGGTAGGAGTCCTCGAGCAGTGGAGTCGGGGTCGGCGGGGCTAGAGGGCGGTGTGGTGGCGTGGGCCGGTCCCATCTCTGTGACTACTCCACTGAGACTGCTGAATCTGCTCCAACATTTCCTTCTTAGAATCATCTGAGCGAGGACTATATGTATGTATATATGTATGTAGTTTGTTTGTTTATACTATTCTTATAACAAATGTAAAGCACTTTGGTCAAAGAGAGTTGTTTTTTAAATGTGCTATATAAATAAATGTGACTTGACTAACCACAGGAAGCAGGTAACACAGTTAGGTATTTTTAGAAGTAGCAAAACCAGTTCCATAGATATTGACACTGGGTGTTGCAATCCTCTTGACTCAAGATTTCCATGACGGCCTATAATACAAATTGGCAGAGAACATAGTCACTCATCAACAAGGATACAGAGCCACTGGGGACTACGGAGTTATCTTCACCATAGACCACCCCCAGAAGATGGATTCAGGAGAGTGCAATGAATCGAGCTACATACCCAATTGCTCTCCTGTCTTCAGTTTAAGCTCCTGTTCTAGGTTTTTGTGGCTATGTGTAGTGTTCCATTGCAAAAGTCACACTGGCCATTATCAAGCAATATTAGTACAGATGATAGACACACTGCATCTCTGGATAGAAGGAATGGGTGATGTTTGGAGTCGAGCCCCTTCTACAGTTGATCTCTATCTAAAGTTTGAAAAGATACTTCCATCTACACAGATTGCAGTCTTTCAGATTCAACAGCTTAAAAAAAAAACATTTTGTCTATGTCACTGTCATCCAAAAACCAGACCATACCCTCCAACGTAGGGGGGAAAGAAGAAAACAATAATAAACAGAGAATAAGAGGTGGTGGGGTTCTTAAATGGGTGAGCAGAGAAACAGAGGGGTGTAAAATGCGGGCGGAAGCAATAGGTAGCAAGGTGAAAAGTAAAAGTGGCAGGCAGACAAATCCAGGGCAAAAATCAAAAAGGGCCACTTTTCAACATAATTGTATAAGGGGTAAGAGCGTTGTAAAAACAAGCCTGAAGTCTTTGTGTCTCAATGCAAGGAGCATTCGTAATAAGGTGGATGAGTTGAACGTGCAGATAGCAATTAATGATTATGATATAGTTGGGATCACGGAGACATGGCTCCAGGGTGACCAAGGCTGGGAGCTGAACATCCAGGGATATTCAATATTCAGGAGGGATAGAGAGAAAGGAAAAGGAGGTGGGGTAGCGTTGCTGGTTAGAGAGGAGATTAACGCAGTGGAAAGGAAGGACATTAGCTTGGAGGATGTGGAATCGGTATGGGTAGAGCTGCGAAACACTAAGGGGCAGAAAACGCTGGTGGGTGTTGTGTACAGGCCACCTAGCAGTAGTAGTGAAGTTGGGGATGGCATCAAACAAAATTAGAAATGCGTGCAACAAAGGCAAAACAGTTATAATGGGTGACTTCAATCTACATATAGATTGGGTGAATCAAATTGGCAGGGGTGCTGAGGAAGAGGATTTCTTGGAATGTATGCGGGATAGTTATCTAAACCAACATGTAGAGGAACCAACGAGAGAGCAGGCTATTCTAGACTAGGTATTGAATAATGAGGAAGGGTTAGTTAGCAGTCTTGTTGTGCATGCCCCCTTGGGCAAGAGTGACCATAATATGGTTGAGTTCTTCATTAGGATGGAGAGTGACATTGTTAATTCAGAAACAACGGTTCTGAACTTAAAGAAAGGTAACTTTGAGGGTACGAGACGTGAATTGGCCAAGATTGACTGGCAATTAGTTCTAAAAGGGTTGACGGTGGATATGCAATGGAAGGCATTTAAAGACTGCATGGATGAACTACAAAAATTGTTCATCCCAGTTTGGCAAAAGAATAAATCAGGGAAGGTAGCGCATCCGTGGATAACAAGGGAAATCAGGGATAGTATCAAAGCAAAAGATGATGCGTACAAATTAGCCAGAAAAAGCAGCATACCAGAGGACTGGGAGAAATTCAGAGACCAGGAGGACAAAGGGCTTAATTAGGAAAGGGAAAATAGATTATGAAAGGAAACTGGCAGGGAACATAAAAACTGACTGCAAAAGTTTTTATAGATACGTGAAGAGAAAGAGATTAGTTAAAACAAATGTAGGTCCCTTGCAGTCAGAAACAGGTGAATTGATCATGGGGAACAAGGATATGGCGGACCAATTGAATAACTACTTTGGTTCCGTCTTCACTAAGGAAGACATAAATAATCTGCCGGAAATAGCAGGGGGCCGCGGGTCAAAGGAGATGGAGGAACTGAGTGAAATCCAGGTTAGTCGGGAAGTGGTGTTGGGTAAATTGAATGGATTAAAGGCCGATAAATCACCAGGGTCAGATAGGCTGCATCCCAGAGTACTTAAGGAAGTAGCTCCAGAAATAGTGGAAGCATTAGTGATAATTTTTCAAAACTCTTTAGATTCTGGAGTAGTTCCTGAGGATTGGAGGGTAGCAAACGTAACCCCACTTTTTAAGAAGGGAGGGAGAGAGAAAACGGGGAATTACAGACCAGTTAGTCTAACATCGGTAGTGGGGAAACTGCTAGAGTCAGTTATTAAAGATGGGATAGCAGCACATTTGGAAAGTGGTGAAATCATTGGACAAAGTCAGCATGGATTTACGAAAGGTAAATCGTGTCTGACGAATCTTATAGAATTTTTCGAGAATGTAACGAGTAGAGTGGATAGGGGAGAACCAGTGGATGTGTTGTATCTGGACTTTCAGAAGGCTTTCGACAAGGTACCACATAAGAGATTAGGATACAAACTTAAATCACACGGTATTGGGGGTTCAGTATTGATGTGGATAGAGAACTGGCTGGCAAACAGGAAGCAAAGAGTAGGAGTAAACGGGTCATTTTCACAATGGCAGGCAGTGACTAGTGGGGTACCGCAAGGCTCAGTGCTGGGACCCCAGCTATTTACAATTTATATTAATGATCTGGATGAGGGAATTGAAAGCAACATCTCCAAGTTTGCGGATGACACTAAGCTGGGGGGCAGTGTTAGCTGTGAGGAGGATGCTAGGAGACTGCAAGGTGACTTGGATAGGCTCGGTGAGTGGGCAAATGTTTGGCAGATGCAGTATAATGTGGATAAATGTGAGGTTATCCACTTTGGTGGCAAAAACGGGAAGGCAGACTATTATCTAAATGGTGGCCGATTAGGAAATGGGGAGATGCAGTGAGACCTGGGTGTCATGGTACACCAGTCATTGAAAGTAGGCATGCAGGTGCAGCAGGCAGTGAAGAAAGTGAATGGTATGTTGGCTTTCATAGCAAGAGGATTTGAGTATAGGAGCAGGGAGGTTCTACTGCAGTTGTACAGGGTCTTGGTGAGACCACACCTGGAGTATTGCGTACAGTTTTGGTCTCCAAATCTGAGGAAGGACATTATAGCCATAGAGGGAGTGCAGAGAAGGTTCACCAGACTGATTCCTGGGATGTCAGGACTTTCATATGAAGAAAGACTGGATAGACTTGGCTTATACTCGCTAGAATTTAGGAGATTGAGAGGGAATCTTATAGAAACGTACAAAATTCTTATGGGGTTGGACAGGCTAGATGCAGGAAGATTGTTCCCGATGTTGGGGAAGTCCAGGACAAGGGGTCACAGCTTAAGGATAAGGGGGAAATCCTTTAAGACCGAGATGAGGAAAAACTTTTTCACACAGAGAGTGGTGAATCTCTGGAACTCGCTGCCACAGAGGGTAGTTAAGGCCAGTTCATTGGCTATATTTAAGAGGGAGTTAGATGTGGCCCTTGTGGCTAAGGGGATCAGGGGGTATGGAGAGAAGGCAGGTACGGGATACTGAGTTGGATGATCAGCCATGATCATATTGAATGGCGGTGCAGGCTCGAAGGGCCGAATGGCCTACTCCTGCACCTATTTTCTATGTATCTATACTCTGTCACAGCAAGAGATTCCCAGTTGGACAAGGGGATATTCTCAAAGCCTCCTTGAGTAGGTATAACAGGCACACGGACTCGTGGCTACCCCCGGCTAATCGGGCTCATTAGGGTGGCACGGTTGCGCAGCGGTAGTGTTGCTGCCTCACAGTGCCAGACACCCAGGTTCGATCCCGACTACGGGTGCCGTCTGTATGGAGTTTCTACGTTCTCCCCGTGGTCGCATGGGATTTCTCCGAGATCTTCGCTTTCCTCCCACACTCCAAAGACGTACAGATTTGTAGGTTAATTGGCGTGGTGTAAGTGAAAATTGTCCCTAGTGTGTGTAGGGTAATGTTAATGTTGCTGGTCGATTCGGACTCAGTGGGCCGAAGGGCCTGTTTTCGCGCTATATCTCTAAACTAAACTAAATGGAGACAGGTTGGAAACATGGGGAATTCTAGTGTAAACAGCAGACAGTGCGCACCATCTTAAATGTGAATAAATGGGTCATGGAGCAGATGGATGCAAAGCAATGAGGCCCAAACACACATGATTATCGAGTAGACAAATTTAAAGGGGGTAATTTTGCAAGTTTCTATTCTTTGCCCAGAGTCACGCTAATCAGACAGACAGTCATACATTGGAAAGAAAGGTTGGAGCAGGAAGCAGTCTCTGCAGCCAGCTCCACCACTAAACATCATGGCTGACCCACCTCATCTCCCCACCCTAATCCTTCACCCCTTGCTCATCAAGAATCTATCCATCTCTGCTTTAAAAATCAAGGACGGTGGAGTGGAGAGTTTCAAAGACTGATCACACTGACAAAGAAACAAAATGCCTTCTCATGTGTCATAAATAGAGAACCCTTTATTTTATTTAAACAGCAATTCCTTGCTCTAGACCACCAAAAGAGGAAAGAAATGTCCTCTGTAACAGGACCCCAAGTTCTTTTGAGATTCTTTCTTCCTTGAAATAGCAAGAGAAATTTCTATCTGTTTGTTGAATTCTGGCTGGCTTTGTCTCTTGCTCCATTTCAAGTTAATCTTTTAATAATTCTTTGCATTTTTTAATATTCTGCCCAACTTCTGACCTGCCACCTGCCTTTGCACAAATGTATGCAGTAAGTTTGCGCTTCCTCAGTTAACCACCCCACACTTGGAACTTTCCCACTTCCCCACCCAAATTTCTCGCTCTTGGAACCTTTCTTTCTCATTGTCATGCATCTTTCTTTATGTGGTGGTTAAAAGTCTTCTTAAAAGACCTCAACAGATTGAAGTTTTAACGCAGGTTGCCAGTTCACTTTAGCTAGCTCTGCCTTTGTGCTCCCGTAATTACCCATGAGAAATAACAGTAGAAGGAAGTGATAGAACAAATTAAATTAATCCTTCATTTCCGTCGTCACAAAAGAGCACGTAAGAAACTTTCCAGGAATGCTGGGGAACCAGGAACCAATGGAAATTTGTATCAGTGAGGAAGAAGTACCAGAGGGATTAATGGCACAGCGATGACAACATCGTGGTGACACAGACATTTCACGCAGACATTTAAGAAGACATTTCACGCAGATCAATTCCACAGAAAGCAGCTGGTCCAAATGGAGTCTCTGGCCATGTCCTCAAGACCTGCGCAGACCAGCTGGCAGAGGTATTCACAGACATCTTAAACCTATCACTTCTCCATTCTGTGGCCCCCACCTGTTTCAAAAAAGACCATTATCATCCAGGTGCCACAAGACGACAGTCCAGTGGCTCTGACATCCACCTCCATGAGACTGCTTCGAGACTGGTGAAGGTGCACATTAACTCCAGTCTCACAGCCAGTCTGGATTTACTGCAGTTTACTTACTGTCGCAACAGGTCCACAGCGGATGATGCCCCTAGCCTCATCTCTGGAACACCTGGACAACAAGTGCTCAACGTCAGACTCCTGCTTATTGACTGTTGCTCAGTATTCAACAACATCATCTCATCGAAACTCACTTCCAAACCTCAGGACCCAGGAATCAGCTACCCCCTCTGCCACTGGATCCTCAACTTTCTGAACCACAGACACCAATCAGTGAGGACGTGACACCTTCTCCGTAATAATTATCAACACTGGTGCCATCTCAGCCCCTTAGTAAACTCCCTATATACTCACGACTGTGCGGCCAAGTTCTGTTCTAACTCCATGTACACGTTTTCAGATGATACCACAAAATGGGCCGGATCACGATTAATGATGAGACAGAGTACAGGGAGGAAATAGAGAACTTAGTGACATGGTGTCAGCACAATAACCTTCCCATCAATGTCAGCAGGACAATGGTGCTAGTCATTGATTTCAGGAAGTGTGATGAAGTTCGTGCCCCAATCGGAATCAACCAGAAATTGAAAAGGTTGAGAGCTTTAAGTTGCTTCATGTTAATATTACCAATGATCTGTCAAGAAGCAACCATATTGATTCAACAGCCAAGGTGGCACACTAACACCTCTACTTCCCGAGGAAATTTGGCCTGTCTCCAGTGACTCTTACGAACTTCTACATCATAGAAAGCATACTGTCGGGCTGTATCACAGCTTGGTTTGGGAACACAAAATGCTGTAGAAACTCAGTGGCTGAGGCAGCTCTACCCAAGACCACAGGAAATTGCAGAGAGCGACTTCCGGTTGCGACATGCTCTGCTAGCAGTCGCAAACTTTTTAGCTCCGCTGAAAAAATCGCGATTTTTCGCGTTAAAATCGGGTCTGGAGGTCGGGACCGTTTTTAAAAACTTACCGGAGCTTCATGTCGCGGTGCTGATGACGTCATCAGTAAGCGCCGCGATTTTAACGGAGGGAAAGTCATTTTAAATGAAAAGTACATCTCCAGGTCAGAGCCCACAGAGGAAAATCTCAAAACATCTGCTGAAGACTCTGGAACAGCAAGAAACTTCAGAACTGACCTCTGGAGAGGTCTCTGCAATGGCTACTCGATCTGCAAAAGAGAAAACCGAAATGGAGGACTTAAGAAACTCGGTAAGAGATATCAAAAAGGATATGGAAGCTGGGAACAGTAAATTGATAGCCGGTAATGATAAAATACTTGAGGGTATTGAGGCTCTCCAAAAAAGAATTGAAGGTGTGGAAAAAGGACTATCGATAAAAATTGAAAAGGTGGTAGAAGAGACCACAAAGATGTTTGAGGCTGTGCACGAAACTGTGGCTGCAAATGCATCTGCAGTGAAAGATTTGGAAGCTGCTGTGGAAGTGATGGCTGGAGAGATGCAGACTATGAAGTCAGAAATAGATAGTCTCAAGAACCAAGTCACAAAGGTTTCGAATAAATGTGTTGACCTAGAAGCTCGCTCAAGACGTCAAAATATAAGAATACGTGGTGTAAAAGAGGGAGCTGAGGGGGACAATGTTTGTGAGTTCGCTGCCAACCTAATTAAACACGTACTGAAGCTACCAGAAGTACCTGTAATTGAAGTAGCACATCGACTCCCCAGATTTAAATCAAGATCTCAAGGAGAACGTGCCTACCCACGACAGATCATAATTAAACTTCGGGATATCTCAACAATGGAAGCGCTGATGAAAAAAATCAACCACGGAGAGAAGATGATGTACAGAGGTGATACTATTAAACTCCTACGGGACTACCCTTATGAGATTGAGCAAAAGAGAAGAAAGTTCTCACAGACCAGAGAAGTTCTTTATGGTGTTAAGGGAGTTTTGTGTGGAGTGTTTTACCCGGCTAGAATGCGTATCACCTTTGAGGGAGTGTCAAAAACATTCACTAATTCGGATGAATCTCTCAAATACGCTCAAGAAATCGCGACTAAGGCTGCATCAACTGGAGACTGAAAACCAAGACGACATGAACAAATGAACTTGCTTATTCTTCCAACAAGAATATTACAAGGAAAGTGAATTAACTGAACACTGATTTTTTATTTTTTATTTGACTTCAAGCAACAGATTCTTAGTGAGACGTGGCTAGACATTATTATCTTCGCTGGAACATTGTGCTATGTAATTCAAGGACACTACGTGCTCAAACGAGGAAAACCTGATAACGGGACGAACTGCTGGGCTGAGAGTGAAAAACATCACATGGCTTATATTGTTTATAAAAAACTGAAAAAACTGAGAACTAATAATAATTAACAATTAACAATACTAATATAGAAATAGCAATTGAAATAGATAAAAAATGTGCAGTCTGCTCTGTTTAGCAGATAACAGCAAGTGCTATGCAGCTCGAGAGTGGAGGGAGGGGGAGACCGGGTACCTGGCATAACTCCAGGAGCCAGACTCCCGTTAACCCTTCCAGCGAACAGCTCATTTTTAACAATATTAAAATCAATTTAAAATAGTTAAGAGATAATATACACTCGAGGTTGATATGAAAAATATATACGGCTTATATAGTTTTACAAAATGCTGAGAATTAATCATAATTAATAATTAACAATACTAATATAGAAATAATATTTGAAACTGATAAAACTGTGGTGCCTGCGTCATAACGCAGACAGCAGTTATCACCTATGTTCGCAGCTCGTGGAGAGGAGAAGAGATCAGGCACCTGGCACAATTCCAGGAACCTGACTCCGGTTAATCCACTCAGTAAACCGCTCACTTTAACAATACTAAATTCATTTTAAAATAGTTAAGAGATAAAGAGTGAGTAGGATATGGAATCGAATACATTTGACATATATATAAATTGTAACTGGGTGAAATAGAACTGAATTGGAAACGGTAATGACCCCATAGATTTTGGGTAAGAAATACAGCGGGGCTAACTTTATACCAACTACGCCGGAAGCGTTATGGATGTCGTACCCCACAGACGAGTGGGCCACTCACTACGGTGTTGAAATTTTAGACACCGTAAATTTATTTGATTTATATATATATTTTTTTTTAATCACAATATGTCACATCTGTGTGTTTTTTCTTCAAGGACAATCGCGCAGGAGAACTACCAAGGAAGTCTATAATAGAAATACTCCCAAAATAACCAGAGTCCGGAGGTATGAACGCACCACAATAATTAAGGTCATTAAAATTGGTAAAAATGCATGACGACAATCAAAAGAAAATAGGAGGAATCACATTATGTAGTTGGAATATAAGGGGGATTAATGAACCTATTAAAAGGGGCAAGATACTAGCTCAGTTGAAATCATACAACACGGACATAGCGTTTCTACAGGAAACACATCTTAAACAGCAAGATCAGACAAGACTGAGGGCGAACTGGATAGGCCAAACATTTCACTCTTCATTTACCTCTAAATCTAGAGGTACTGCAATTATTATTCGTAAAGGAATTCCATTTAAATCAAAGAACACTATTTTAGATAAGGAAGGGAGATATCTTATAGTAGCAGGGGAGATCAATAATATGCCAATCACGCTGGTAAACATATATGCGCCCAACTTTGATAACCCTCAATTTTTTAATAAAATTCTGAATATAATTGCAGAATCTAATTATCAAAATGTTATAATCGGAGGAGATTTTAATTGTGTTTTAGATCCTTATTTAGATAAATCGATGCAAAAACAAAAAGGTCAGACGAAATCTAAAACCAGTGAACTCTTACACACATATATGGAAAACACAAATATAACAGATGTATGGAGGATTGCAAACCCGACGGGAAGGGATTACTCGTTTTATTCAATGGTGCATAAAACATATTCACGGATAGACTATTTTCTAGTGGATACAAAATTAATCTCGCAATCTTTGAATCCTAAATATCATATTAATGCGATCTCAGATCATTCCCCGTTAACTTTTGTTCTAAAACTAGAAGGAATGTCTATGAATAAACCGTTCTGGAGGTTTAACTCACAAATTTTAAAAGACCCTCAAGGGAGTATCTATCTAAAAAAACAGATGGATCTATTTTTTGAGTTAAATGATACACCAGAGATATCCCCCACGTTATTATGGGAATCCTTCAAAGCATTTATAAGAGGAGTCATTATTTCATTTCAAGCTTATCAAAATAAAAAGAATAAGAATGAACAAAGACACTTAGAAGATCAAATAAAACAGTTAGATATAGATAATGCTAAAGACCCAACTATGGATAAACATAATAAAATACTACTACTGAAATTTCAGTTAAATAAATTACTGTCAGAGAAAGTTATAACATTATTTCAAATCACAAAACAAGAACACTTCGAATTCGGGGATAAACCCCACAAACTTCTAGCACGACAACTTAAAAAACGGGAAAAAGAGAATGCAATATTAAAGATTAAATCAGATAGAGGGGAAGTATTAACACTACCCAAGGATATTAATAAAAGATTTGCTCAATTTTACCAGAATCTATACACATCTAAAACGTCAATAGACAATAATAAAATCTCAGAATTTTTAGATAATTGTAATCTACCACAATTAGAACGCAGGGAACAAGAGGAACTGGGAGCACAAATTACTTCTAAGGAGATAGAAGACACAATAAAAACACTAAAAAATGGAAAAACACCAGGACCAGACGGATTCAGTAATGAATTTTATAAATCTTTTTATGATATAGTTACTCCACGATTACAAAAAATGTATACATATGCTTATAAAGAGCAAAACCTACCTGAAACACTAGCGGAATCAACGATCATATTAATACTTAAAAAAGATAAAAATATAGAAGAACCAGGATCATATAGAGCTATTGCTTTGTTAAATACGGATCAGAAAATAATAGCAAAAACATTAGCCAATAGATTAAGCAAGTATGTTAGTAGACTAATACATGAGGATCAAACAGGATTTATACCTAAGAGACACTCATTTAATAATTTGAGACGTTTGCTTAACATAATGCATTCACATAAATCTTATGACCAAGAGTTAGCTATCATCTCACTGGACGCAGAAAAAGCGTTTGATCAAGTAGAATGGGACTATATGATCAAAGTATTGCAAAAATTCCAATTGGGAGAAAACTTTATTGCATGGATAAAACTACTATATAACAAACCTACGGCTAGAATACTAACTAATAATATATTATCTTCAAAATTCGAATTATCTAGGGGCAACAGACAAGGATGTTCACTATCACCGCTGTTATTTGCTTTGGTAATTGAACCCCTGG
This sequence comes from Malacoraja senta, assembly GCA_038087875.1. Lineage (NCBI taxonomy): Eukaryota > Metazoa > Chordata > Chondrichthyes > Rajiformes > Rajidae > Malacoraja > Malacoraja senta. The sequence goes on along the minus strand of CM075989.1, from coordinate 7,580,795 downwards.
CTGAAAAAATAAGAACACACTCGAATATTCACGGTTATAACACAAAATATTCAAACAACAAACTATCCCTATATGCTGATGATGTACTACTGTACATCACAAAACCACAAATTAGTATACCAAATATATTAAACTTAATTGAGGACTTTGGATCCTTTTCAGGATATAGAATAAATTGGAACAAAAGTGAAATTATGTCGATTAAACCAAAAGATTCAACACATCTCAGGAAATTCCCTTTTAAAATAGCTATGGAAAAATTCAAATATTTAGGAATTGAGATTACTAGAAATTACCATGATATGTTTAAAGCTAATTATAATCCCCTACTTAAGAAATTAAATAATCTGATTAAATTTTGGAAAACACTTCCGATGTCCTTAATAGGTAGGATAAATGCTATAAAAATGATTTTCTTACCACAAATCCTTTACCTATTTCAATCAATACCTATATATCTCCCAAAAAAGTTTTTCAAAAAACTGGACTCAGACATTACAAATTTTATATGGGATTACAAATCCCACAGAATACAAAGAACACACCTTAACAAACGAAAAGAGTTGGGGGGTCTAGCGCTCCCTAACTTTATGTATTATAACTGGGCAGTAAATATTAAAAATATGATTCACCTGCTGGACAATTCTGCCCAGCAGGTGGACTGGATTATAATGGAAAAAGGGGATTGCTCCCCGAATAATATAGGAGCGATTATTCTCTCTCCAATAAACTTGAATAATAAAAATTATAATAAAAATCCAATTATATATAGCACTATTAGAACATGGAAGCAAATAAAACAGAATCTAAAATTAAGAAACCTATCTCTCTTAATACCAATAGTCAATAACCCATCGTTTAAACCTTCAATCATAGATAAAGCATTTATACAATGGGAAAGAATGGGAATTAAAACGCTCGAAGATCTGTATGAATTAGAAAAATTACTATCATTCCAACAACTACAACTGAAATATAATTTGAAAAATAATCAATATTTTAAATATATACAAATCTGTGACTATTTGAAAACACACACAAAAGATTATTATAATATGCCTTCCGACTTACTAGATGAAGCAATGAAGACAAAGGCGGAATCAGCTAATTTAATATCATACTTATATAATATCATTTTAAATATAGAAATACCCACAACAGATGGAATTAGAAGAGATTGGGAACAAGATCTAGGTATAAAAATTTCAAAAGAGAGTTGGGATAATCATTTATTACAGGTGCATAAATGCTCGATCAACGTACGACATACGCTTATCCAATTTAAAACATTACATAGATTATATTATTCAAAAACCAAACTAAATAAAATCTTTCCTAACGTCTCACCAATCTGTGATAAATGTATATGTCAAGAAGCTACCATAGCACATTCTTTTGTTTTTTGTACAAAAATCCAAAAATTCTGGTTTGAAATATTTGATATTTTTTCAAAATTAATCAAAATAAAACTGGTACCAAAACCAGAATGGATTATTTTTGGAATATCGGAAGGTATTCCTGAATTAAACGTGTATCAGAAGAATTTACTCAATTATGGGCTAATAATGGGAAAAAAGCTTATACTTAAATTCTGGAAAAATGCGCCCACACCAACAATAAAAATGTGGACATCAAATATGTTGGAAACATTACATCTGGAAGAGATGAGATTCCTCCTAGTAGGCAAAGCAGATCAATTTCAAAAGACGTGGTCTACGTTTTTGGACCTATTACAAGCATGAGGTGCAATAGTAATTTAGAAAAACAAATAAATAAATAAAAGGTATCTGGACCTGGTAATGGGAGGTAAAATAAAAATAGACTTGGTTGGTAGTTCCTTCTCTATGAAGTATGGTATAAGAGTCATAATAGAGCGATTGTTCCTTCTTTCTTTCTCTTTTTTTTCTAGGGTCTATTTTCTAACTTTACTTCCTTCTCTAACCTCTTTTCTAAGGGGCTTTCTTTTCCCAACACTCTTTTGCACTTCACAACCTTTGCGCACTTTCTTCACTTTTCTTACTTCTTTCTTTTTCTTTTTTAAAGTTTAAAAAAGTGAAGCGGTACAAAAAATGTATTAATATATACGTGTTGTACATTACTGTAATCTACCGTACTTCTAAAAAATAAAAAATTAAAAAAAAAAAAAAAAAAAGAGATACAGCGTGGAAACAGGCCCTTCGGCCCACAGAGTCCGCGCTGACCAGCGATCACCCACAGACTAGCACTATCCTGCACACTAGGGACAATTTACAATTTATTGAAGCCAATTAACCTACAAACCTGTACGTCTTTGGAGTGTGGGAGGGAACCGATGCGCCCGGAGAAAACCCTCGTGGTCACAGGGAGAAGGTACAGATTCCATGCAGGCAACACCCAGAGGGTCTCTGGCGTTGTGAGGCAACAACTCAGCAGGTCAGGCAATATCTCTGGAGAACATGGATAGGTAATGTTTTGGGTCGAGACCTTTCTTCAGATGAGTCCTAAAGGCCATTGATCAATGTTCAGGACCGACATGTTCCAGGAAGGAGAAGGATGGCAAGGTAAGGGAACCGTGGATGACCGAAAAGGTTGTAAATTTGGTCAAAAAGAAAAGGGAAGCGTATGTGAGGTTTAAGAAGATGAAATCAGACAGGGCACTTGAGGAATAGAAAGCATGGAGGAAACAACTCAAGTGGGCTCTCGAAGGGTCAACAAGAGCCAAGAAATGCCTTGGGCAAATGTGTGTAGGTACAAGATACAAGATACATTTATTTGTCACATGTACCAATTGGTACAGTGAAATGTGTGGTCACCATACAGCCATAGGAGTAATAAAGAGCACAGAACACAAAGTCTTAGCACAAACATCCCCACACAGGGAGATCAAAGTTTCCCACTGTGAGGGAAGGCTCCAAAATTCAGTCATCCTCCTCTGTTGTCCTCCCGTGGTCGGGGGGGGGGGGGCTCCCGAACCCCCCGCTGTCGCCGCTACGGACGGCTCGATGTTCAGGCCCGCTCGTCGGGGTGTTGGAAGTCCGACGTCGGGACTGGAGGACATCCACAGCGGCCTGGACATCCGAGTCGGCCACCTCCTACCGGAGTCCACGGCTCCCGAAGTCCACAGGCCGCGCTGGGCGGAGATTCAACGCTGGCGGACCTCGGCAAAGGGATCCCAGGACCCCGCGATGTTGAAGTCAATGAACAGCACATCTGCACCTTGGTTGCTGCTCTTCCCAACAACTTACACAGGGCAGTTTGTCCATTAACATTCCTGTTAGAGAGTAATGACCCTGCAATGTACAGTACGGAGCCATGATGGAAGGAGAGAGTCCGGAGCAAGAGCGGTGGCAATGTTAAGTGTTATTTCTATGTAGCAGCATATTGCTGGGATTCAGGAGAAAAACATTCACGGAATGATCATGGAAAAAATAACTAGTTCTCAATTTTCCGAATAACTGCTTCGAGAAGTCAGAAAAAAAAAAAAACCTGTTTGTAATATTCCCTAGATTGCCAACAACCTAAAGATAACTTGGAAAAAGGAATCATAGACAAGCTACTAAAGTTGCATGAGCAATGAACTTTCCATTCCGCCCATGTGCCTTACCGTCAAGAGAAGAAAGATGAGAAGCCCTCTCTTTCCAAGGGGGATGGTGGGGCAGAGAAACATTAGCACAAGTCTGTAAACTCTTGCAGAAAGCGTTGATGAAAATTGCCTCAGACAATATCATGCAGAGGTAGAAACTTCAGGGAACACCATTTATTCCGTGAAGTCTCTTTTTCGTTCAATATGATCACAGCTGACCCTCTCTCTCTCTCTCTCGCTCCATATCCCGCTATGCTTTTCCTTTGACTTTCCAGAGTAGTAATGCTGCCTAATCACACCATCTAAACTTCATAAGAATCCATTGGCTGTATATTAAACTGGGATGAATTTAAGCTGTGAAAGGTTTGAAGCAAATGCAAGCTCGTATCATAATTTAATCTGTTGACAGGTCACCCGCACAAGGAGAGTGGAGTGGTTCATTCAGCTAGTTTTAGTGTGGAGATCCGCTTGTCATTAAATCTCATCCGGTTCATTAAAGAGCTTCAAGTAAGGAAATCAGATTGAAGAAGGCTTCTGACCCAAAACCCTGTCAGTCCATTTTCCGTCACAGATATTATCTGGCTCGCTGAGTTCTTCCAGAAAGTTGTTTTTTTTCTACAGAGGGACCTTGGGATGTTTATGGTTTTCTGAAGGTCAGTGTGTTGTGGAATTGTGCAGCACATAAAATGGGCCCTTCGGCCCACAACATCAATGCTAACCTTTTTGCCCAGCTACCCTAATCCCATCAGCTGCACCAGTGATGTGTTGTTCAATGCTTGCCTATTTAAGTGTTGTTCCAAATGCCTCTTAAACCCAGTAATTGTACCCGATTCCGCCACATCCTCTGGCAATACGTTCCACATATCAGCACATAATAAAAACAACTTTTCCTCAGATGCCCTTCAGAAGTCCTACCTCTCACGTTAACCTATATCCTCTTATTTTTGATGGCCCGACCATGTGGAAAAGACTTTGACTTTCGACCCTATCTATGCATCTCATAAGCTTACATATTTTCATTAGGTTACTCTTCAGCCTCCTTGTCTCCACGGAAATCAAGTCAAGCCTATTCAAGCAAAAGCCTCCAATCCAGAAACATTCAGAGTGCATCTCCTCTGCACTCTCTCCTCTGCAAACACATCCTGCCTTGGGTTGGTGATGGCAATCGCAGACAATGCTCCAAGTGCGGCATAATGTCTCAACTCTTATATTCTGTGGCCTGACCTATGAAAGGAACATGCCTTCTTCATCACCCTATGGATCTTTGATTGTGTACAAGATATTTTACTTCATTAGCCAAGGAATAGAACGATAGAGCAGCGAGGTCATGCTGAACCTGTATAGTCAGCACTTTCTGAACTACTAGTAGGGTATAACTGCACCTTGGAGTCATATAGTCATACAGCATGTAAACAGGCCCTACAGCCCAATTCATTAAGCTGGGCAAGATGCCCCATCTATGCTAGTCCCATTTACCTGCATTTTTACAAACTACCCTTGAACTGACCAACTGTACAACTTGCCCTCTGTCAGCTCATTCCATACACCCAGCACCCTCTGTGTGGAAAAAAGTTTCCCCCTCAGGGTCCTATTAAACCTTTGTGTGGGAAGGAACTGCAGGTGCTGGTTTAAACCGAAGATAGACACAAAAAGCTGGAGTAACTCAGCGGGACAGGCGGCATCTCTGTAGAGAAGGAATGGGTGATGTTTCGGGTCGAGACCCTGCTTCAGACTCCATTTTGGGTCGAGACCCTTCTTCAGACGGTTCTTCTTCTGAAGAAGGGTCTCGACCCGAAACATCTTTGAATCCTGGCAACATCCTCGTAAATCTTCCCTGGAGTATTTTCAATTTAATTCCATCTTTCCAACAGCAGAGTGTCCAGTCAGATGTAGAGGAGATTTACGAGCATGTTTTCAGAGGTGGAAAATTATATTATGTGGAAATATTGACCAGGCTGGGATTTGTTTCCTTTTGTTTAGGAAGTTTTAAATGAAACTTCATTTAGATATAAGTATTCTAGATAGAATTATGTGGTAGGGTACCTTTGGCGCATTAGCTAAGTGTCGACCTTTGAGTTACCATTGGGCGACATAGCGGTAGAGTTGCTGTCTTACAGAGCCATAGACCCGGCTTCGATCCTGAGTATGCGTGCTGTCTGTACGGAGTTTGTACATTCTCCCTGTGACCATGCTGGTTTTCTCTGCGTGCTCCAGTTTCCTCCCACACCCCAAAGATGTGCAGGTATGTAGGTTGAGTGGCTTCGGTAGAAAAATTGTAAAATTGCCCCAATTGTGTAGGATAGTGTTAGTGTGGGGCGTGATCAGTGGTTAGTGTGGACTCTGTGGGCTGAAGGGCCTGTTTCGGCGCTGTATCTCGAAGGTCTAAAGTCTACCAATTTTCACTGATGCCAAGACTGTTTAGAGGAGAGCTGACAAAATATTCTCTCGCCCCCAACTGCAGTGGGAAGCACCTCTTGGAAAGAACAGGAGAGAAAGTTAGCTTTAGAACCACCTGTTAGAGTACTTGAAATCTGTAATGTGTTATGTGGTGAGCTGGGACGTGGGCCTTACCCAGGGAGCCTACTCAGCAGCAGAGACACCATCGACCAAATCACCTCCTCCGGAGACAGAAATGTCTGTGATAGATTTGATCACCGCTGCAGCAGAGAAGGGAATGAGGCCCTCGTCTCCAGCCTGGCCAATTTCATTTTGAAAGATAGCAAGTCTACTTTCCACTGGCACGGAAACAGGAATTTTAAAAAGTGTGCTCGAGAGCATTTTTATTTAAATGTTCTCAATTTTTTCCTTTACGGTAACAATCTAGCTGAAATCCATCTGCCAGTCCCAAAGGAAGTAATTTCAAATTTAGGCTGACATTTGTGCTGTGTTGATCAGGGCGTATCGTTGTGTTTTACACATGAAGGTGACAGAACTACAGGCTGCTTCCAATGCTTTGGCTTCATTGTAAAGATGCCATGATACAAGTCGCAAAGGGCAGTCAAGGACTTGTAAACTGGCCAACACATCCCGCAACCACCACCCAGACCACTTCACTCCAGCGTGGGGTATCCGCACACAAATGGGTTGCCGCAGTTGCCAAAGGTAACAATAATCGCAGCACGTTCAACCATTTTAATTTTAATATGAGAAGCAGCTTGCGATGTACCCGAGGATAAAGAAATGTGTTATAAAAATCTAAGAATTCCTACAACCATAGAAACAACGTTCCGGCTGGAAACTCAGCAAGTCTGACAGCCTCTATGGAGAGATAAAGTTTCAGGACAGAGACCCTTCATCAGAAAAAATGAAAAGGTGGTTTTCAAAAGCTGGTTAAAAAAATCACATTTACATTACATAAGCTTTTTGTTTTAAGTTGCAAAGTGAGCATCTTCAACAAGTTTTTAACCAAACGCGGGCAGGAGGGACTGGTGTCGCTGGGACATGTTGGCTAGTGTGGGCAACTTGGGCCGAAGGGCCTGTTTCCACACTGTATCACTCTATGGCTCTACGAGTGTCAGTTGTTATGGGGAGAAGGCTGGAGAATGGGGTTGAGAGGAAAAGATAGATCAGCCATGATTGAATGGCGGAGTGGACTTGATGGGCCGAATGGCATAATTCTGTTCCTATAATCTATGAACATGAATTCACTTCTACCCCATGGCGGACATTGAAACTGATGCGCTACAATGTTGAGATCTAAAGTATATTCTGCACTCTGTACCTTCCCCTTTGCTCTACCTGTTGTACTTGAGTTTGACTTGAAAGGACACAAAGTGCTGGAATAACTCAGCAGGTCAGGAAGCATCTCTGGAGAACATGGATAACATTAGTACGTGGATTGTATTTAAGCATGGCATATCTGATCTGATTGCAAAACTAAGCTTTTCGCTGTGCTTCGATACAGTGAACCTAAACCTGTTTTTCTTATTAAAAAATATCCTCACACTGATTTTTTAAATCCTTCCAGTTTCCTTTAAGATCCTCTCCAGTTTCTTGATTGAAACAAGCATTTCAAACATAGTCATTCAAAAGGCAAGCAATCAATCTTGTTCTTAATTATTCTGGCACATACCGCAGTCTTTCCCTCCTCACTCAATTTATGTTACTGTTCTACAGATGACTCTACTATGCTCAAAACCACCTCAACATTGAGCTCTTTCTACCACCCACTGTGTGTCAGCACATAAGTTACTTAATGTTGGGTTAAATAACACGGTTGTCCCACCAGCCCAGGTCAGGGGAGAATAAATTCACTGGGTAAGCTCGGAGCTTCGTGGTTGACCAAGTCCTCCTCTGGAGCCTAGGAGCTACGGTCATTCCCTGTCCGAGAGAAATATTCTCACTACTCAGCCCTCCCTGAACACGGATGATCACGTATTTTCCTGTGTGTTACCACAAGCCGATCTGAGAAGATGCAAGTTGCTTAATTTTTCAAGTCAAATTTCATCCAGGTTTGAGATCAAGTGTATATTCTGCCCACAGTTTTCAAATGAATTCAAAATGAATGCAAGGTAAAGATTAAAATCAATCTTTAATTTTTTTTCCATCCCTTACATCCAATTTGGTGCAGTTTCCGTGATGATCAAAACGGATCTTTAAAAATCAAGAGATCAAAGATGTTGTTTTATTGCTGTGCTGGTGCTCTTATGAATTCATTAATTTTATGAATGGTTCTGAAAACTATACATGCAACTCCTGTAGAGAAAGGGACTCATTTCTTAATAGTGATGCTTATATTTATTGGGTATTTGTGACTCTGAAGAAGGATCCCAACTTGAAATTTCAACTATCCATGTCCTCCAGAGATACTGCCTGAGCTGTTGAGTAATTCCAGCACTTAATGTTCTATGTAAGATTCTGGCATCTGTAGTTCGATGTTTTTTCTGCGGCTCTTCTGGAAATTCAGTATAAAGGTTGTGCGATGAAGTCTGTGCACAGATTCTTGGTCTAATATTCCAGTACAGTACTGGAGGAATGGTGCTCTGTCAGAGCACCATTTGTAGGGCGGCGTAGTGGGGCAGCAGTAGAGTTGCTGCCTCAAAGCACCAGGAACCCGGGTTCGATCCTGACTACGGGTGCTGTCTGTAGGGAGTTTGTACATTCTCCCCCTGACAGGTTCGTAGGTTAATTGGTTTAGGTAAAAATTGTAAATTGTTCCTAGTGGGTTGGATAGTGCTAGTGCATGGTCAGCGTGGACTATGTGGGCGAAGGGTTTCCGCGTTGTATCTCTAAAGTCTAAACATCTGACATTGAACTAATGCTCAGTCTCCTCTCTCAGCAAAATGTTCCCTGGTAACATTTTGTAGGGGAAGTGTGGAGTTTGTACATTCTCCCTGTGACCACCTGGGTTTTCTCCGGGTGCTTTGGATTCCTCCCACTTTCCAAAGACATGCAGGTTTGTAGGTTAATTGGCTTCGGTAAATTGTCCCCAATGTGTAGGATGCGAAAGTGGGGCAACATAACATCAGTGTACACTAGTGATCAATGGTCAGCATGGACTCGGTGGGCTGAAAGGCCTGTTTCCCGCTGTATCTCTAAACTGAACTAAATCTCAACTGAGGAACAAGAGAATTACTCCAATTATATGGTTAAGTTTGTGCCTCAATTAATAGGCACATTTTTACATGATTGGTCACATGATCTTGCTATGCACTATTGACTACTGTATTGCCTCCATTACAAAGCCTTTCAAAGGTACTTCAGTTTATGTGGAGTATTTCAGGACACACACAGGGCATGAAAGTTAACTTCAAGCACCTGCTCTTTGCTTCTCACTAAGATCCAGTGCAGTATCGGGCTCAAGTACTTGGAGACTTCAAATAGAGTGTCACACAGATTTTAAAAAGTGTCCCTGTCAATAGTTTAGAAACACAGTGTGGAAACAGGCCCTTCGCCCACTGAGTGGTTTTTAGTTAGCCAAGTCAGCAAAGAGGGTTCCAAATTATGTGATGTTGGTTAAGGGGCAATGTTTTTACTCGGGGTGGGGGGGTGTTGGGTATACGGAACGAGCTGCCAGAGGAGGTAGTGGAGGCAGGCCCTATAACAACATATAAAAGACATTTGGACAGGATACTTCCGAGGGTGAAACGTGGGCCTAGCGTAGATGGGGCATCTTGGTCGGTGTTAATGCGTTGGGCTGAAGGGCCTGTTTCTGTGCTGTATACCTCAAGGACACTTTTGCCATTGAGGGATTGGTGCCAGGTCGGGCGAGCAAAACATTTCAGGTCAACAAGTCGTCCAGATGAAAGGCCATTGGCCAGAAACACGACTCTTGTTTCTCACCGCAGATGTGGCCTGTGCTTCAGCCCTCCTGCTTTACACTGTCAAACCTACGTTCTCTCAGGTTCAACTGATTCTGGTGCCTCCGTTTGTTCGATGCTGCGGTTATCTTTGTCACTCTAAGTTGCAATGTTTCTGCTTTGGGTTTTCCCAGAGAGTTGTGAATCTGTGGAATTCGCTGCCACAGAAGGCAGTGGAGGCCAATTCACTGGATGTTTTCAAGAGAGAGCTAGATACAGCTCTTTGGGCTAACGGAATTAAGCAATATGGGGGAAAAGCAGGAACGGGGTACTGATTTTGGATGATCAGCCATGATCATATTGAATGGCGGTGCTGGCTCGAAGGGCTGAATGGCCTACTCCTGCACCTATTTTCTATGTTTCTATGTGTTGAAATCAAAATTTGTCATGAACACAAATGTACTCTTTTTCAAACAGTGCCTCCTTGGCATTTCCTTCCTTTGACAACCCTTCAGTTTGCACAATTCTAGTGAAGTATTACTTGAGAATTACTCAATTTAGTTTAGTTCAGTTGAGAGATACAGCGTGGAAACAGGCCTTCGGCCCACCTAGTCCACGACGACAAGCGATCCCCGTGCACTAACACTACCCTACACACTAGGAACAATTTACAATATTTTATCGAAGCCAATTAACGTACAAACCTGTACGTCTTTGGAGTGTGGGAGGAAACTGGAGCACCCAGAGAAAACCCGCGTGGTCACAGGGAGAACATATAAAGTCCGTACAGACAGCACCCGTAGTCTGGATCGAACTCGGGTCTACGCGCTGTAAGGCAGCAACTCTACCGCTGCGCCCCAGTGCTGCCCCTCCTCACCGCCTCTTTCCGTCTATGGTGCTTTACACTGTCTGACTTTCTCACTATCCACAGTAATAATGTTTTTCAAAAATTCGCTCACTCCAAGACTAGGCTTTGCACAACTGTACACAGTCAGGACCTTTTTTCCGCAGGGTGGGAATGTCGCAGACTAGACTAGCTTACACAGCAGAGGCACAAAGCTTAAAGGAGATGTGCAGAACAAGTTTTATTTACAAAGAGAAAGATGAGTGCATGGGATGTGCTGCTTGGGGCAGTGGTGAAGGCAGCTACGATAGCTGCGCTTGTTCTGCTTTTGAATAGGCACATGGATATGAAGCGAATGCAGGGGTATGGATCATATCATACCAGAGGAGATTTGCTTAACTTGGCATCATGTTTTGCACAGACATTGTGGGCCAAAGGTCCTACAACGGTGCTGTGCCATTCTATGCTCTAGCTTCCACTTATAAGGATCACAGATAGTTGGGGGGGGGGGGGGCAGGAGTGTGGCAGGAAGGGGGGTGTGGTAGGAATGGGGATGTGGCGGGAATGAGGAGTGATGGAAATGGGGGTGCAGCGGGCAAAGGGGGAGAGAATATAAAATCAATTGTATTTGAAACAGTGTTACACACTAAACAACAAGCTGACACGTCAGCCTTCCCACTCATTCCTAGAATTAGTCTGTGCACAATACATCGAGGATCTGGCACCTAAATTGATGCTGTCACACCAAATCCACAGATGATACCCTGATCTGCTGCATTTCCGTAACTCAGAAGCCGTTGAACTCTCACCTACTTGTGTGATTGTTGAACTTTTTGCAGGAATGTTGGTGTTCTGCTCAACAAAACGTGTTAAAAAAAAAAAAAAAAGCAAAAAAGATTTCCTGCTAAGGCTTCCCCCTCGTACTGGAGCGAAGGCTGCTGAGACGGGAGCTTGGGTGGGCACGTTAATAACTCCGCTAATTAGAAAAATGTGCCCGCTCGCGTGCGGGAAGTACGGCAATCAGAGGCAGCAGTTGGGTCTGGTATTCAAGTGGGATTTCTGGGAAGCCATTCCTGGAAGTTTACGACAGAAGGATGTTATGGATGCTGTAAATCTGAACTAAAAACAGATATTCTAGGAAACTCCCAGCAAGTGGGTCAGAAGCAGAGGAGAGAGTGTTGACATTTCAAGTCAATGCTTGCACGAAGTGTCAAGCACCTCGGGAATAAGCATCAATTTCACTATATGTTGTATCCTTTATCCGTATGAATGTATTCATGTTTTGTCTATTCTTTGGCTGGAGAGCACGCTTTTCACTGTACCGCAGTATATGTGAGTGATAAACTAAACCCATATCTTCCATTAATCAGCATTTTATATTGTAGAAACAAGGAACCGCAGATGTTGGTTTACACACAGCGCAAAAACAGGCCCTTTGCCCCATCGGGTCCACGCCGACCAGCGACCACCCCGTACACTAGCTCTATCCTGCACACGCGGGACAATTTGCACATTTTTACCAAAACCGATTAGCCCTACAAACCTGTACGTCTTTGGAGTGCGGGAGGAAACCGGAGCACCCGGAGGAAACCCACACAGTCACAGGAAGAAATGACAAACTCTGTACATTCAGTGCCCGTAGTCAGGATCGAACCCAGGTCTCTGGTGCTGTGGGACAGCAACTCTACCGCTGTGCTATGGTGCTGCCCAAAACTCTGTTAGACCAGCTGGGAATTTGAATAGAAAAAAAGTAGAGGCAGTGGACACTTGGCATTTGTTAAGTAAAATACGTATTCCCTTCCCTTTGGGGGACCTTCGAGCGGCGATTTGCCTTGGCTCAAATTTTCTCAACATGCAGTAAATCGTTAAGAGCGGCGTGGCAACATTTATCAAGTGCCCCTTCTGTCAGGGAGAGCGCGCTGCAGGGGGAGAGGAAGCCGGTGAGCAGGAAATAGGAGACGATGGAAGGATAAAGAAACAAAGTATGGTTCGAGAGAGTTGCAAAAAAAACTGCGATTAAAGACTTGGGGGTAAGAAGCCAACCTCAGTCACGTGTACTACAGCACGGTACAACAGAGGCTTGCATTGTCCTCTACATCCGGCACATAGATCCATTCAAACACAGCTGCCTTTATAGTTTGCATTATTGCAGTGAAATCCAAGAGTAATGTGCGTGCATTGGTCTCTATAGAGAGTGCAGCAGTGGGAGTAGTGTTAATTCAGAGTTGTTGGGGCACAGAACATGTTCTGAGGCTCATCCCTGTGGCTATCAAACCGTACAACTCCTCCCCTTTCTGTCATGGGGTAGACTGAGACTGAGATGGACTCCCCCCCTCCCCAAACTTTACACATCCCCAATCCATTTCATTTGTCTCTTTAATTTCATGTTTCATGTATTTTGTGTTTTTTATGACAGTTGACAGATCACTTTCCCTCCTGGGATAAATAAAGTTCTATCGTATTGTATCTTATGAAAGCCACTGAGGAAGCTGCCTTTATACACAATAGACAATAGGTGCAGGAGTAGGCCATTCGGCCCTTCGAGCCAGCTCCGCCATTCACTGTGATCATGGCTGATCATCCACAATCAGTACCCCGTTCCTGCCTTCTCCCCATATCCTTTATCTCCGCTATCTCCGCTATCTAACTATCTCTTGAAAGCATCCAGAGAATTGGCCTCCACTGCCTTCTGAGACATTATAGTGCGCATTATTGCAGTGGAATCCAAGAGTAATGTGCATATCTTGGTCTTTGGGAGTGCAGCAGTGGGAGTAGTGGGTGAAGTGTTAGTTCAGAGTTGTCAGGGCACTGAACATGTTCTGAGGCACTAGTTGGGCATGAAAGCCGCTGGGGAAGCCACACAATGAAGCTGGCCCGCATTCCTGTGGTTAAACAGCGGCGAAGTTGGTGCTCACTGTCTTGGGTCTACACGTGTCCCATGTGATGGTGGCCAGCATGTGTCACGAGCTACACAGAACAACAAATCAGAAGCACTGGACAGAGGTCGATTCAAAACAAACCATCCAAAGAGAACAAGTATTTGGACATCGGTCAAACCCAGAATCTGCCTTTCAATACTTTTAATTAGTTCGCGTCACAGCGTGGAAACAGGCCCTTCAGCCCACAATCTCCTGTACACTGGTTCTATCCTATACACAAGGGACAATTTACAGAAAACAATTAACCTACAAATCTGCAAGTCCTTGGGATGTGTGAGAAATCAAATTAGAGGAACAGCACCTCATATTTCATTTGGGCAGCTTACAACCCAGCGGTATGAATAGTGACCTCTAACTTCAAATTACCCTTGCTTTCCCTCTCTCTCTCTCCATCATTCCCCCATCCCAGTTCTCCGACCAGTCTGACTATCCTCCTGATTAAATGTTATCTTTGTATGCTTTGTCGTCATCTTCCCCTCGCTAACAATGATCTATTCTACATGTTCCTTGATCTTCGTCCCCCTTTTCTCATTTTCACACCTTACCCTTCCATATCTCTGTCTCCCTCTCCCCTGACTCTCAATCTGAAGAAGGGTCTCAACCTGAAGCATCACCAATTCCTAGGTAGACAAAAGTGCTGGAGAAACTCAGCGAGTGCAGCAGCATCTATGGAGCGAAGGAAATAGGCAACGTTTCGGCCCGAAACATTGCCTATTTCCTTCACTCCTTAGATGCTGCTGCACCCGCTGAGTTTCTCCAGCACTTTTGTCTACCTTCGATTTTCCAGCATCTGCAGTTCCTTCTTAAACGCATCACCAATTCCTTCTATCCAGAGATGTTGCCTGTCCAGCTGAGTTACTCCAGCATTTTGTTTCTATCTAGGATCGAGCTAGTGTATGGGTGATCATTGGTGCGGACTCAGTGGACGGAAGGAGCTGTTTCCACGTTGTAAACTAAACTAAAACTAAGATAACTGCTTTAGACGAGATCGACGAGAGTGAATTTTTTTTGCTCTAACATCAAGACAAGCTTATGTACAGTGATGGGGTTAAAGTACAGTATCTGCTACAAATTCAGCAACCGCTTCACATAGCCAGTCTGATTGTAATCAATCAGATTTATTAAAGGTCACAAAAGTCTCTGGGACTAAATGTGCATCAGCTTGAGGAGCTTTGCTGCGGCTGTATTCAATACCAAGTGTGGAAAAGAAGTGAGACACCCCGCATTGGAAGTTAATTTCAGCAACGATGCTGTTAAAAGATTAAACGAGAGCAGCGTCTCGTGTCATGCAGAATACTTGCAGACAAAAGGCCACAGTTCAACATGTGGGCCCGACAGACAATGCTTGCCCACATGAATGTCGAGAGTACAGCCTGTTGACAATACTCGACCACGGACCCAGACTTGTGCCTCAATCATATCATATTCTTTTGTTACTGCAACAACAACAACTTACACTTGCTCAGCACCTGAGTCACAGTAGCAGTGCTCAATGAGTTAGAAGATATAGTGAGAAGTTTTGTTACAAATAGTACTGAAGAGCATAAAGAGAAAGATAGAAAGGCAATTCCTGAGGTGAAGAGACGTGACAGCTGTAATACGAGTGACACCTGATGAATTCCCAATGTTGGGCGAGTCCAGAACCAGGGGCCACAGTCTTAGAATAAAGGGGAGGCCATTTAAGACTGAGGTGAGAAAAAACGTTTTCACCCAGAGAGTTGTGAATTTGTGGAATTCCCTGCCACAGAGGGCAGTGGAGGCCAAATCACTGGATGGATTTAAGAGAGAGTTAGATAGAGCTCTAGGGGCTAGTGGAATCAAGGGATATGGGGAGAAGGCAGGCACGGGTTATTGATTGGGGACGATCAGCCATGATCACAATGAATGGCGGTGCTGGCTCGAAGGGTCAAAGTGCCTCCTCCTGCACATATTTTCTATGTTTCTAATTGATTAAAAAGTGGGATAAGCATAAAGTCACTGTTGGAGGAGTGGGTTGACACACACACCCCCCCCACCCCCCCCCCCCACCCCCACACACACACACACACACGAAGGAGAATATTTAAATTGCAATATATGAGACAACCATCCAAGATATCATTTCTACGCATTGTTTGAAAATAAGACACAACTTTAAGCTTGACAGTGATAGTCCTTCAATGTGCCATCAGAGTGAAGTGTCAGTAAGTCATGGATTCAAAAGCATGACGTTAAAGGAGATGGAGATACACAAGACTGTGGATGTTGGAATCCTGAACAAAACCAAAACATGTTGGAGGAACTTAGCGAATGGGACAGGGAATGCACAGGCAATGTGTCAGGTCTGGATCCTTCTTCAGATAGCACAGTTGGTGGAGCTGCTGTCTCACAGCACCAGAGACCCAGGTTTGATCCTGAGCTCGGGTACTGCGTGTGTAGAGTTCTTATTGTGACTGCTTGGGTTTCTTCCAAGTGCTCCGGGTTGCGGCCCACGTCCCATGGGTGTGCGGGTTTATAAGTTAATTGATCTCTGTAAATTGCCTCCAGTGTGTAGGGTGTGGTTGAGAAAGTGGGATAACATAGAACTATTGCGATGGTCAGCACGGACTTGATGGGCCGAAAGGCCTGTTTTCCATGCTGCCTCTCTGAACTGAACCACACTGAATGACTGCTTCCTTGCTTCCGTCTGAAGTAAGGTCTCGGCCCAAAACATTGTCTGCCCATCCGCTTCCCACAAGCTGCCAGACCCACGGAATTCCTCCAGCATTTTACACAAAGAATATTTCTTATAACAGCTAGTGAAGCAAACCAGTTACTTACTGTTACAGAGATATGCCTCGCGGGTGGTTATACTCTTGTTGCACTGGTGACATTGGGGTGGGCCATATGCTAAGATGGCAGTGAATGCATGGCCATTTGTGGATTTCTTGTCCTTCTCTTTTGTTTTCTCCTTCTCCTAAAACACAAAGGGAAGTGATCAGTGATGACAGCGCAATCAATTTTTACATATCCACGGCAGTGGAACCTCGCCTCTGCTTCCTGTGATAACTGCAGCCGTGATATAGCTTGATATAGCGTGATATAGCTTGTGGCAGCACACACAGCCAGTGTGAATCAAGAATCAACCCTCTCACTCACAAGAACAACTTTGCCAACACACAACACATAAGTCAACTCAAGTCACTTTTATTTCTATAGCACATTTAAAAAACAACTCTCGTTGACCAAAGTGCTTTACATTGGTGGAGGTACTAACGTTATATAACAGTGGTTCATAGATTAAGTACATACATAAATATAGCCCTCCCTCAGAGGACGTCAAGAAAGACTTGAGAGTAAAGATGAGTTTTAAGTCTCGACTTAAAAGAGTCGATGGAGGGGGCAGTTCTGATGGGAAGAAGGATGCTGTTCCACAGTCTCAACTGACAAGCTAAAAAATATCCAAAGTTTTCTCAATTAATTCCCAAGGTTGTTCACAGGCTAGACTGATTGATTGATTGTAATATACAACAAGATAACAGGCCCTTTGGCCCACCGAGTCCATGCTGATTATCAATCACCCATTGGTGACTTTACTTCATGTAGAGTTTAAGAAGGCTCAAGATCCTTGGGATCAGACACAGCCGACTTGGGAATAGAGATTACATAGGACTGGAAATGCCGTTATATAATAGTCAGAATACGAGTTTTTGGCTTTGTGCGTGTAAGAAGGAACAACAGATGCTGGTTTATTCCAAAGATAAACACAAAATGCTGGAGTAACTCAGCATGTCAGGTAGCATCTCTGGTGAAAAGGAATAGGTGATGCTTCAGGTTGGAACCCTTCTTCAGGCTCAAGTAGGGTTCCGATCTGAAACGCCACCTGTTCTTTCTCCAGTGATGCTGCTTGACCTGCCAGGTTACTCCTGCATTTTGTGGGTATTACCAGTTTAGTGGCCTTTTGGTTAGTGTTGGCTATTCATGAAGAGAAGCAAACAGATTCTTTAACTGTTCACAATTATGTTTCCTCATGTTACTGATTCTGAAACTAACCACGTTGATTTGGTAACATCAATAATAAAACCCAGCTGGTTCCTCATTCTGTCAATGTCAGTAATTCCATTTAAAGTTGTTCCAGGCCCAGCAGTTAACCAATGATTAATTGATTGAAAAGAACTGACAAGAAACAAGTCAAAGAAAACCTCAGCATCTTCTTTTGACAATTTAATGGTTAGGCTCAAAGAAGCTACGAGTTTACAATTCATAACAGTTTACAGTTTAGTTTATCGTCATGTACCGAGGTACAGTGGAAAGCGTATGTTGTGTGCTATCCAGTCAGCGGGAAGACATTACACTGGAGTTCAGTTCATTGGATGCACATGGCAAAGTGTTATATAAGGATCACAATTGTCTCAACCGGCTTTGAATTCAAAATAGTCCATTTTCATTTAGAGGACTCTTCACACACTGGACCTTCTGCAGCCACACTGAAGCCTTTACCTCCTCCTGCTCAGATGATTGGATTCCTATGAACTCATCCCCACCCTAATTGCTTCTGATCAACCAGCCTTCCTGTGTTGTACTCTTTATCGGTGTACTGTGGACCCGATAGCACACAAACCAAAGCTTTTCACTGTACCTCGGTACACGTGACAATAATAAATTAACTAAACTGAATCGCCTTTCCATTCAGCTGACCTGATTCCAGGCTTGGCAACCTGCTCTTCATATCTCCTTCCACCTCTTTAAAGAACTCTTCTTGAAAAATCCCTCTAGCTCTTCTAACTCCACTGGTGGTCAGGAACAAAGGTTCCGGACGAAATGTAGCTCCTTGAGTTTGCTGTTGAATAAGATGATGATTTGGACTTCACCTCTCAGAGCCAACTTTTCTCCATACTGTATCAGTCAATTATCAAAAACCTATTAATCTTAGACTTAAAAATGACAATTGAACCATGACAACTTTTTTTGGAAGAGTGTTTCACTTTGCTACCACCATCCACGTGTAGAAGTGCTTCCTCTTCACAAATCAAGGCATGGTTTTGGTGTTGAGACAGTGGCCTTTAGTCCTAATCTCTGCAGCCAGAAGAGGTTTTACTTCAACCAGATTATTTTAGTAACTTGACAACTTCAAAACCACCCTTGAGCCTTTCAAACTATTGTATATCTTGTTTGCACCTGATTTCTCATTCAAACTTGGATCTGGTACAACATAGCTTTAACACAACTCAATGAGTCTACGGTGATAGCTTTGAGAATTCTTAAAGCTCAACTGAGAAGGGTGTAACGAATTGACTTGAACCGTAGCTTTGTCATCAGATGCAGTGGACAAAGCACTGAATGGAATCATATTGACTGAACCTATTGTGCTCTCTCAAAAAATGTGCTCACTGGATTCCACTTCCACTTCCCAGCCTGCGCTGGGTTAATTGATCCTATCCAAGAATGGCAGCCATGAAGTTGAAGTGTTTTTGAAATCACTGATTGATTGAATTGTATGAAAGGTACAGAATGGAAACAGGTCCTTCAGCCCACTGAGTCCACTCTGATCATTGATCTTCCGTTCACACCACACATAAGTAACCATTGACCAGCTAAAAAATATCCAAAGTTTTCTCAATTAATTCCCAAGGTTGTTCACAGGCTAGACTGATTGATTGTAATATACAGCAAGATAACAGGCCCTTTGGCCCACCAAGTCCATGCTGATTATCAATCACCCATTGATGACTTTACTTCATGTAGAGTTTGATTTGTTGTCCAACTTCCGTATCCATTCCCTACGTACTTGGGGGCAGTTTGCAGTGGCCAATTCGCCTACAAACCCACACATCTTTGGGATGTGGGAAGAAACTGGAGCAACTGGAAGAAACCCACATGGTCACAGGGAGAACATGCAAACTCCACACAGACAGTACTGGGGGTGGGGATCGAACTCGGGTCTCTGGCTCTGTGAGGCAGCAGCTCTACCAGCTGTGCTACTGTCCCACCATGGAAGTAAAAGTTATATAGGATCCCAATTCTTAAACAGATGGAGAAAATATGTATTCAGTCTTTGTTACCTACTGCTTTGCTATCTGCCTATTTTCAAGGTCAGCTCTATATCCCACCTCAAATTCTTTCAAGCAAATATATCTACATATGGCGACACATTGAGGAACCAATCATTGTCTGTAAGTGCGATGATCAGAGATGAACAAACCCTTTAATGCAGCTTCCTGGTGATGAGCCAACCACTTTAACCGTACATAATGACTGCAACATCTCCAAACTATCTTGTAAAACACTCTCCTTCACCATGTGCCAGTTATTTACTTGCAAAATCAAATGTCACTGGAGTTTGTACGCATTGTAGCACATTAGTAGGCACACATATACAGACTGTGGCTGAATATGACCAAGGCATCAAATGAAGTCAACAAATGCAATCTATATTGTGAGAATGCGACAAGAGATGCCTTTGACAGATTGTCCACTCTGCAACATGCGGAAGACCTTTCGCTGACAGAGATACAGTATGGAAACAGGCCCTTCGGCCCACTAAATTCTTGGTGACCATCAACCACTCATTTACACTCATCCTATTTTTCACAGCTAGCATTTACTTTCCATCTCTAACAGTCCTTGGAGCTTGGATATCATATCTTTGCACATACGATTAGTGTCAGTCACTCTGCCATTATCCTCAGGACATTGGCAGGGTTTTAATGTCATAGAAACATAGAAAATGGGTGCAGGAGGAATCCATCCAATGACTTGGCCTCCACTGCCCTCTGTGGCAGAGAATTCCACAAATTCACAACTCTCTGGGTGAAAAAGTATTTTCTCACCACAGTCTTAAATGGCTTCCTCTTTATTCTAAGACTGTGGCCCCTGGTTCTGGACTCCCCCAATTTTGGGAACATTTTTCCTGCATGTAGCTTGTCCAGTCCTTTTATAATTTTATATGTTTCTATAAGATTCCCCCTCATCCTTCTAAACTCCAGTGAATACAAACCTAGTCTTTTCAATCTTTCCTCATATGACAGTCCCGCCATCCCAGGGATCAATCTCGTGAACCTACGCTGCACTGCCTCAATCACAAGGATGTCCTTCCTCAAATTAGGAGACCAAAACTGGACACAATACTCCAGATGTGGTCTCACCAGAGCCCTATACAGCTGCAGAAGAACCTCTTTACTCCTATACTGAAATCCTCTTGTTATGAAGGCCAACATTCCATTAGCTTTCTTCACTGCCTGCTGTACCTGCACGCCAACTTTCAGTGACTGGTGGACAAGGACGCCCAGGTCTCGCTGCACCTCCCCCTTGCCTAACCTAACCCCATTGAGATAATAACCTGCCCCCTGCAGTCCACATGCAGAAGACTGTGTGGAGTTTTGCACTAGTGGGTGCACACTCCGAAGACAGTGTATCAGAACACCAGGGGGACCAAATCTATCTCACGCTTCAGGGCAACTGTGGAGCAGGAGCTTAGAGTCAGGGCAAGCGATTAACTCATTCTGACACCTGCTTGTCCGCTGCACACAACTTGAAATGCAGCCAAAAGGACACAAAATGCAGGAATAATTCGACGGGTCAGGCAGCATCTCTGGAGAACATGGATACGCAGCATTTCGGGTCGTGACCCATCCTCAGACTGGTTGGGGAGGGGAGAAGAAAGCTGGGAGAGGCAGGACAAAGCACAACGGATTTTTGATAGGCAAAGGGTTGGAACACCTATCCATGATCTCCAGAGATGCTGCCAGAACTTGCAGAGTTTAGACTTCAGAGAAACGGTGTGGAAACAGGCCATTTGGCCCACCGGGTTCACGCTGACCAGCGATCACCACATACACTAACACTATCCTACATACACACTAGTGCTAATTTACAATTTTCCCAAAGCCAATTAACCTGCAAACTTGCACTTCTTTGGAGTGTGGGAGGAAACTGCAGCACCAGAAGAAAACCCCTGCGGTCACGGGGGGGAACGTGCAAACTCCGTACAGACAGCACTCATACTACTCAGGATCAAACCAAGGGACATGTAGGCAGCAGCTCTAACGCTGCACCACTGTGCTGGTCCAGGATAACCTGGTGAGGTACTGCAGCACCTTGTGTCCTTTTTTGAAATGCAGCCAAATGCTAATGAACACTGTGACTACCAAGTGTGAAGACCACAAGTTGTGCTGTGTCACAAGTTGTATTCTGCTGGGCTTTGTACACTTCCATTTGTAAAACGGAACAATTTATCCAGAAACAACTATCTCTAGTTCCATTACTGTGACATGAACGTCAACAATTTGTCTTGACACAGCAGGGACCAGTCGAAGGCCCCTTAAGCCCCTGCTGTCATTTTGAACATTTTTGTTCTGTTTTGCACTTTTGTGTTAGCTGCACCACAACTACTGCTGCACAAATAACTGCTCTTGCATTTCATTTGATGTAACGCTATGTTTTCTCCAGACAGTTGTGCTCAATGTAAAATCCGACAAGATCTGGTGTTTTACAAAAAGACAACAGCCTCGCAGATCGAGTTTGGAAGGTACTTTGTTTTCCACTTAGTTTGTAAATCAGAAGCTTATATTTAAATAAACAGCACTGAACACTTTTAACCATCAGGAACTGAAACGAAATCATATGTGAAAGGTTTTAAGAAAAAAACCAGCTGCATTGAAATGTTAGACGCTAACACTGAAGATGCAAGTCTATTACAACACAGACCATAAACAGGAAACCAACTTAACGGCAGCCAACACAAAGACATTTACAATCAGGAAGATTAAAGTTTTCGTCTCCCAAACCTAAATGGCAACAAAGTAGGAGATCCAGGGTCGCCCTGAATCACTCGTTCACCTACCGTCTTGAAAGGACTCATATGCGGAATAGAAAATCTCTTCCACGACATAATTCCGATCAGGAGAAGTCTTCTTTCAACATGCTGGTTGCAAAAGCAAAATGGGCTGTCTGTCTCGATTTGCCATGACGTGCCTCTCAGTCAGAGGAAGTTGGGGTTGAAGAGAGGGGGAGGCCAATCTTTCGGGCTCTCTTGATAAGTTGTTTAAAAGCATTAAGCCAAATAGAACATTTCTGCATTCATTTTGTTCCAAGTGCCTGAATAATCATTCTCCCACACTTTTAAAAATGATTGTACATCATTCATTTTAAATGAAACCAAACTTAAAAAATTTGCGAAATACATTAATTTGATAAATGTACAATTTATTTTTTCGATTTGTGTAATGGCGATTGTGTCCGAATTTAAAAAAAAATTTGACTTTCGGTTAGTTAGATAGATACAAGTCCTAGTTCACTTAAAGCAGCCAACTTGGTGAGCATCCTATCCACCATCTGGAAGAACCTTCCCACAACTGTGTGCAGTGGCCACTGTGTATACTATTTACAAAACGCACTGTACTTACTCACCCAGGTCATTCTGACACCAGCTATCAAGCTGTGACCTCCACCACCAAGAGACACAAGGGCAGAAGGTGCATGTGGACATCACTGCCTCCAGGTCTCCCTCCAAGGCGGCCATTGTAAATGTATTGCCTTCATCGTCATTGAGCCTAAATCCTGGAACTCACTCCCTAACATTACCAGAAGGGACGGCAGAGATTCAAGGTGGCAGATTCCCCAACTCCAGCTTCTTAAAAACGGTTTGAAATAGGCTGTATAAATTACTGGCCTTGCCTGCGATGGCAAAAATAAATAGAAAATACCAGGGCACTTGAAAGCTTACATTTGGCTCATGTGGTGAGCAGCAGAGGAGAGGGAGTAAGAAATTGGGAACAAAGTGATTGTCTTTAAAGTGGAAAATAGATGAGGAGAAACACGGAGTCGGGGAGTTGTTATCTGGAATGCGCTGCCAAAAAAAGCTACGGAAGTGAATATAATTACGACTTTTAAAAGACAATGACTGATGTATGGATAGGCAGGGTTTAGAGGGATATGGGCCAAATGCAAGCTAATGGCACTAGCTCAGTATGTTATCTTGCTCGGCATGGACAAGGTGGGCTGAAGGGCCTGTTTCCGTGCTGCACAGCTCGATGACTCTAATTTGGTTGGTGACTATATTGTGGTTTGGGTACAGCCACAAGATGCCGGCATTTTGGTTTTCTTGCCGAGCAGATGTCCCAGTTCAGCACTGGGGGGTGTGACGATCTTGCTGTCCTGGGGGTGTCAGATGTCAGGCAGGACAACATGAACCAAGCTCCCCGTCACCCTCAGTATTAGGGGAGGTTGGACAAACTTGGATTGTTTTCACTGGAGTGTCAGAAGCTGAGAGATTGGCCTGGTAGAAGTTTATAAAGTTTGGCATTATGGTTGGCACAGATATCGTGGGCTGAAGGTTCTGCTCCTGTGCTGTACAGTTCGATGTTCTGACGTGTCGTTACAATAGGTGAACACAGCCCAGTCCGTCACAGGCTTGTCACTTCCTTCCATCCAGTAAATCTTCATGTTGCATTGCATCAGGAAGGCTGGAGGTATCGTCATGGATGCCTGGCACCCCAGCCATTCCCTTTATTATCTTCTACCGTCTTGGAAAAAGATATGGCGTTTGAAAGCCCAGACATACGGACTTAAGTACAGTTTCTTCCCCAAAAAGCTATCAAACTTCTTTCACTTTCCATTCCCGGGGATGCTGCCATGCATTTTTCATCTTAATTCCATCTCATTCCGTTATTCTGTTATTGTTACTTCAGCATTGCTTGCATGATTTCAGATTGCACTCATCTTTGCATCATTCTGCTGTTTTGCACTTGTCATTGTATTCAATGTATTTGTCATGCATCGCGTCCCAGGCACTCACCGGCCTCTGTGTAAAAAAAAACTTGCCTTGGGCATCTCCTTTAAACTTTGCCCCTCTCGCTTTAAAGATATGCACTCTAGTATTTGATTTTTTTTTACCATCCTGAGATAAAAGATTCTGACTGCCTATCTAATTTATGCCTCTCATAATTTTATACACTTTCATCCGGTCTCCTAACAACCTCCGGCGTTCCAGAGAAATCAATCCAAGTCTGGAAACATAGAAAATAGGTGCAGGAGTAGGCCATTCGGCCCTTCCAGCCAGCACCGCCATTCAATATGATCATGTTTTCAAGAGAAAGTTAGATTTAGCTCTTAGGGCTAAGAGCTAAATCTAACTCTCTCTTGAAAACATCCACTGAATCGGCTTCCACTGCCTTCTGTGGCAAAGAATTCCACAGATTCACAACTCTCTGGGTGAAAAAGTTTTTCCTCATCTCAGTCCTAAATGGCCTACCCCTTATTCTTAAACTGTAACCCCTGGTTCTGGACTCCCCCACCATCAGGAAAATGTTTCCTGCATCGAGCCTGTCTAATCCCTTAAGAATTTTATATGTTTCTTTAAGTTCCCCTCTGTCTAACCTCTCCATGTAGCTAATACACCCTAAATCCAGGAATCATTCTGGTAAACCTCTCTTTCCAAAGCTGCCACATCCTTCCTGTAATGGGGCAACTAGAACTGCATGCAGTCCTCCAAATGTGGCCTAACCAAAGTCCTATAAAGCTGGAATATATTGTCTCATATACATTAACCTGTAGCTGCCCCATATCTGCTCATTCTGTTCACCAGTCTAGATTTTCCTGAAGACTTTGCAATTCTCACTGTTGTTTAGAGTAAACCTTTAGATGTTGCCTGGACTTCTGGGTCTGAGCTCCAGGGAGAGGTTGGGCAGGCTAGGACTCTATACCTTGGACGCAGGCGAATGAGGGGTGATCTTATAGAGGTGGATAAAATCATGAGGGGAATAGATAGCGTAGATGTACAGTCCTTTACCCAGAGTTGGGGAATCAAGAACCAGAAGACATAGGTTTAAGATGAATGGGGAAAGATTACACAGAAACCTGAGGAACAACTTTTTCACAAAGCATATGGAATGAGCTGCCAGAGGTAGTTGAGGCAGATACTATAACAACATTTAAATTACATTTGGACAGGTATGTGGATAGGAAAGGTTTAGAGGGATATGGGCCAAACACAGACAGGTGGAACTAGTGTAGATGGGGCATCTTGGTCAGCATGGGCAAGGTGGACCTGTTTCCATGCTGTATGACTCGCTTTGCTCTATGACTGAGGATCAACATCGTGGTATTTTGGAAGACTTTTCCTGCTGTATATCACACATGTGGCAGCCACCACCATCAAGATGGCGTCAATTGATAGGGTCTTGCCCCAAGATCACAATTTCTGCTCTGAGATGCATCACGGATTCTCTCATATTGTGAGGTATTGGTTTAACAGGATTTTTACCATGCAAGTTCTCACAGTGTCTCTATCCTGACCTGGAAGAGACCATGCAGGAAGAGCAGAAGGATACCTTCTCAGCCCATACCTTGTTCTTGTGTTTTCCACTTGACATTTTGTTCTTAATGTAGCTGAACGTCCGATACACTTTGGTGCTGCTTTTTCCTTCCGAATCTTTTCGTGTCGGACTCGGTGGCATCTGGCTATTACCCTCCTCTGAGATGCTGTGTAATTAAAGCAAACAATAGCTTTAAATGACGTCCAATTCAAGATCCACTGAAGCATTTCTATAATTGTGCAACAGGCATTAACAGGAATAATTTACATGGTCAAAGAGCGATACAAATGAGTAAAATGCAATGGATATTGTGTACACAGAGAGAGAAAGAAACAACTTGAAGTGGCTGTTGGCGTAAGGAAGTAACTGAGCTAACAGATCATAAATCTCGCCCCAAAATGTCAACTATTCATTTTCACCGGAGGTGCTGTCTGACCGGCTGAGTTACTCCAGCTTTGTGTGTCTATCTTTGGTCTAAATCAGCATCCTTCCTTCACAATTCCAATTTAGTCCTGTGCAAGGCGTTGTTGTACAAGGTACACAAAAAAGCTGGAGAAACTCAGCGGGTGCAGCAGCATCTATGGAGCGAAGGAAATAGGCAACGTTTCGGGCCGAAACCTTCAGTTGTTGTACAAGGTGTTGGTGAGGCCACATTTGGAGAATTGTGTTCCATTTAGGTCACCCTGCTATAGGAAGGATGTTGTTTTTTTTGTTTTTTTGTAATTTTATTTTATTAGAAGTAAGTACAGGAATATGGCACCGAGGGGCCTAATATATATTGACATGATACATTTTTTTTTTTTTAATAATGAAAAAGAAAAAGAGAGAATAGATAATAAAAGATAGAAAAACGTGTGATATATAGTGTGTGAAAAGGAAAAAAGGGTGAAAGAAGTAAAATGAAGAAAAGAAGAAAAGAGAAATAGAAAATAAGAGATTAAGGACATCGTTATCTATATTGTTGACCATCCCTCACCCAGTCCTGAAACAGTTAGCTTCTACGATTTTGTTGCTTCGAAAAAATCGACAAATGGAGACCAACCCGTTAAGAATTGGTCTGATTTAAGGAAGGATGTTGTTAAGCTGGAAAGAGTGTACAGAACAATTATGAAGATGCTGCCAGGACTTGAGAGCCTGAACTGTAAGGGGAGCCTGAACTGTAACTGCGGGAGCTTCGATCGCCCCGACAGCGGATGGTTCGACTGCCCCGACCATGGGACAATAAAGAGGAAGAAGATTGGACTTTATTGCCTTCCATCACAGTGAGGAACGTGGGGAATCAGCTGTGGTGGATGTTTATGTTAACTTTTATGTAGCGGTGTGTCTTGTTGCTTTTTTTTAGTATGGCTGTATGGTAATTCGAATTTCACTGAACCTTAATTTGTACACGTGACAATAAACTGACCTTGACTTTGATTGGGCAGGCTAGGACTTTATTCCTTGGAGCAAAGGAGGATGAGGGGTGATCTTATAGAAGTACATAACATCATGAGGGGAATAGACAGGGTATATGCACAGTCTTTTATCCAGAGTTGGGGAATCAAGAACCAGAGGACATCGGTTTAAGGTGAGCGGGGAAAGATTTACTAGAAACCTGAGGGACAATGTTTTCACACAGAGGGTGGTAGGTATATGGAAAGAGCTGCCAGAGGAGGTAGTTGAGGCAGGTACCATAACAACATTTAAACAACATTTGGAGAGGAATGTGAATAGGATAGAGGAAAATGGGCCAAGCGTGGGCAGGTGGGGCGTGTAGATGGGGCATCTTGATTGGCATGGGCAAGAGCCCCTTTCCACGCTGTATGACGTTATAAGTATGGAACGCACCACAATATGTTTCACTGTCCTGGGTCAAACAAGGCCACAGGAAGCCAATATTGCTGATGAATAATCCTGGCAGAAAGATGAGCACAACCTGAGCAGAGGGGCAATGACGAGCCAACACAAGGAACTTGTGGGACGTGAGCAAGTGATTTTCACAATTTAAAATGACCAGCATGAATCACCACATTCACACATGAATGGAGTAAGGAAGCTTCCAAACTCTCAACTAAATCCCAATTAAAATTAATCGCTTTAACAAAACTAAGTATCAACAGAAAACTGTCAACAGTCACATACCTCTGGCCAAGAGAATTACTGGTGGATGATCTTAAATCTGGAAAATAAAAGTTTCAGAATTAATTTCTTGGTAATTTTTAAAGTGTTGAAATTAGAGGCATCTTCGCTGGGTGAAAACATTATGCTTCATCACGGTTTCAGATGGCATGACCCATATCCTAAGGCTGTGATTCCTGCATCTGGATTCTCCAATCATTGGTAACTTCCTCATGTCTATTCTGGTTCTGATTAAAATCTAAACACTGCTCTACACTCCCTTCTCATTCTTCCACATCACAATGAATGTAGATCGAACCATTGCAACACATTTGTCCCTCCATCTCCGATATTCAGTCCAATAAATCTTCGTTGCCCTCTCTCCAGATCAAGAACATCCTTGCCCAGACAGAGAGACCACGACTGTACCCAACACTGCAGGTGGGATCAACAGTGGAAAATAACTCAATGACACAAGAAGAGAATACGGGTCTGGAGAAACTGAGCTGAAAAAGTCTGGCCAACAAGTGTGTGCATGATCAGAGACAACACCCAGAGTTACTAATGGGACATGTTTGCACACATTACGAAGCTGCAGTAATATAAACGATGCACATCGGACATTGATTTTACTCAAAGAAATTGGCTGCGAGTCAATGCTGCCCAGCTTCTGTCTAGAACATCTTCAAATCACAATGAGATTTATATAAACGAAGATTAATAAGAACATAGTGCATTGTCGATCTTATCTGGAGTGTCGTGTGCAGTTTTGGTTTCTCTATTTGGGCAAGGATGTTCTTGATCTGGCGGGAGGGTAACAAAGAGTTATTGGACTTATTTTGGACATTGGACAGGGATGGAAGGACTGATGTGCTGCAGTGGTTAGATCTACATTCACTAAAGTTTAGACTTTAATCAGGACTAGAATAGACATGAGGAAGTTTCTGATGATTGGAGATTCCAAATCCAGGAATCACGGCCTCAGGATACGGGTCATCTGAAACTGCGATGAAGCGGAATGCGATCACAGAGAATGAATCTTTTGGAATTCACATCAACAGGAGGCTAAGTCATTGATTGCATACGAATGAGTCAGATATTATTTCTCAAGGCTGGTGGAACTGCGAATATGGGAAGAAGTAGTGACAGATTATTGAAGTGGATAATCAGCCTTGTTACTGTTGGTGGGTGGAACTGGTGGTGTTCATGTTCTCTGGATCCAGTAGACTGCTGCTCCAGTAGACCGAGTGCTCGGGCAGAAAGGACTTTGGACTTGAAATGGCTCCAAAACATAAGCAGTGTTAAAAATGTCCCAACAGGGCATGTGGTGACAAAGCTTCTGCACGTTGGGCCCTTAGAAAATGTGGTCTACCTGTTAAACTTGCATTAACTCAAGTCTACATGGTCTACACCCCATACCCAGTGGTATGGGAGATTTGCACTACAGTATTTATTTAGAAGCTCTACAAGTGTGTAGGGAAAATGAATCGGTGTTTGATCTTTCTTCAGACACTTGCCAAGAAAGCAGAGGCTTGAGTATTTGAAAGTGGGTTGGTGTCAATCACCAGCGCCATTGGTGATAGCAACAAGTGTTGTGTCCCTCAGCGTGGGCTCTGGTATGGGTTGGGCTTTAGGGGCAAGTGTAGGCACTCAAACGTCTAAGCACCAGAGTATTCGAGCAATAAAATTAATTCAAATTCCCATCCCAACAAGCTTATATCTCCAATTAATGATATTAATTTTCAATAAATGAAATTGCGTAATATAAGCAGTAAAAGATTGGTGGAAATTCAGTGCGTTAAAAGTGTATTACCATGTCATTTGAATTCAATGGTTCTTTTATTATTACGTGTACCAAAGGTACAGTGAAATAAATATTTTACATGTGGTTCTAGGAGTAATATACTTTTATGTACATTACAATAAAGTCACCAAACTTTATTGGTTGCAAAATATTTTAGATCTCCATTATAGAATGTGAACGATACTATATTAATACAGGTTACTGGACAGCACAATGGCTCAGCTTGGAGAGCTGCTGCTTCACAGTGCTGGACACCCGGATTTGATCCACTCCCTTGTGCTGTCGGAGTGGAGTTTGCATGTTCTCTCTGCGACTGTATGGGCTTCCTCCCCGTTGCTCCCGTTATCTCCCACATTACAAAGATGTGCAGGTGGTGGGTTAATTGGCCTCTGTAAATTACCTCGAGTGTCTCACTGAGTGGGAAGAATGTGGGGAGTTGATGAAAATATGAGAACATTTAAAAAATGTTATTAATGTTGGATTAGTGCAAACAGGTGGTTTTGATGGCTGGCATGGTCCCAATGGGCTGAAGGGCCTGTTTCCAAGTTGATCTCCATGTTCCTTGTTAAATGCTCCTGAGACTAATTCTGAAGACTCTGTCTGCAGCCCAAATGCTGAAAATCTTGGCCTGCGATCAATGATTGCTTTTTAAATTACTTGTTCAGTTGATATATTAAAAATAAGATGAGTGCAATTGATACACTCCTGGAATCAAAAGTCTTGAGAAGCCCTCAAATGACAGAGCAACCACAGAGAAAGAGGTTGTGTGAAGGGTTGGAGAGACCCAGGGAAGAAGCCACAATGTGAGGCACTCAATTTAAAGAAAAGCATGAAGGAAAGTGAATCAGGAAATCGTGACACAGGAAGGAGGAAGGGGGAAGGGAATGTGCAGGGCACCATAGCTGTAGATTAAAAGGAAATGAGAGCGAGAGAAAATTTGAAAGGAGCCTTGGTTGTGAGGGGAGAAACAGGGGCTGAGCCTGAAGGTGTGAGAGGAATCAGTTTGGAGATAAGCTTTTACTTGCACACTGTTATCAGTGCAACATTAACACTGGGTAAACCTTTCTGGAGATGGAAGACTTTCTAGGGAGATCTACACTGACAACATATAAAATTACTGGGTGAGACTGACCCACTTACAAAAGCTAAAGAGAATTATCCATAATGCCTTCAGGACAGCCAGCACCAATTCACACCGCACTCAATGCAAGTTTGTGTTTGGCATCCATTACCCCAACACAAGAAATGTAACAAATGTACAAATTTTAGCCACTAAATTCTATCTCAAGCAGCATCTTTGGAAAGAATGTATTGGTGACATTTAGGTTCAGGTCCGAGCCTGTAGAAGGGTCCCGATCCAAAACGTCACCCATCCATGTTCTCCAAAGATGCTGCTTGACCCACTGAGTTACTCCAGCACTTTGGTTCTTTATTTTGTAACCCAGCATCTGCAGTTCCTTGTTTCTAAATTGTAGCCATGTACAGTACATTCACGTTGGCATCACACACAGCTCCCTCCCTGCCTGTGAATCAATAACCACACAAGGACCAGAAGTACAACTTTCACTTGTTTATTTTTCTGAAAGAAGTTGTGTTTTATTACAATCCCCAAGTCGTTTATTTTATGGATTCTACAGGAAAACTCAGGAACTTTGCCAGTTGGTGAAAATCTATTGGGCTGGGAACATGTTGCTCCCTATCATTGCAGTTTGTTCACTTACATATATTTTCAAAGTTGGCTTGACCTACACCCTGCCCATCTGGAAGAGACTTACACCATATCTTTACCCCCCACAGCTTACAACAAATCTATGATCTGTTGAGGAATCCTTCTATTATGGCTCAACCGAGGAGGATTTTATATTGCAGTGAAACAAAGATTTGAATGTATATACTACTATTAATGACTCTTTTCAAATTGGGTTATAACCAATTGAGCTCTTTTGAATTGTAGCCCATTTATGTGATGCTGGAAATGAAGAAACCAATTTATATGTGGAATTCACCATGGGTCATGCTGTGAAGATGAACAAATGATCAGATTTTTAATGATATTGATTGAGGACAACATATTACTGGAAATCAGATCATTGCGTTGACTTGGCACATTGGTATCGCTGCTGCCGCACAGTGCCAGAGGCGTGGGTTCAATCCTGGCCTCCGGTGCTGATATGTAGAGTTTGCACATTCTCCCTGTGACCACGTGGTTTCCTCCAGGGGTTCCAGTTTCCTCCCATTTCCCAAAGACATGCGGGTTTGAAGGTAAAATGCCCTCGTCTGTAGGGACTGGATGCAAAAATGGGGAAATGTTGAACAAGTGTGATTGATGGTCGGTGTGGACTTGGTGGGCCTGTTTCCATGCTGTGCGATAGTTTCGCTTATTTACAGTTTATTTTATTTATTGTCATGTGTACTAAGGAACCGTGAAAAGCTTCACACGGATAGCATAGAACTAGAGGGAATGGGTGATCGATGGTCACCGTGGGCTCGGTGGGCCAAAGGGCTCGTTTCCGTTCTGTATCTTTCAATCAATCTATTCAAGATAAGTCTTCATAACACTTGTTATATTTTGCTGGATACAGTGCACACTTTATTTCTTCAGAAAACCAAATTTCCTATTGAGAACAAATTTACAGTATTAGCCCCAAAAGGGCACTGTTTGTGTGGCATCCTTTATTCTGAAGAGCCACCTGTAATAAAGGCATCGTACTGGAATTGCAATTATGGTCACCAGCACCCCACCACCTATCACTCCAGCCCCAATCAAAAAACACTCTCTTGGATTGTAGGTTTTAGCAATTGGTATCCTGGATCTATAACCCCAACACCACCACCAAAATTGTGAGCAATTTTGGGCACCATATCTGAGGAACGATGTGCTGGCTCTGGAGAGTGTCCAGAGGAGGTTTACACAAATGATCCCAGGAATGAGTAGGTTAACCTATGATGAGCGATTGTCTGGGCCTGTACTCGCTGGAGTTTAGAAGAATGAGGGGGGGATCTCATTGAAACATACAGAATAGTGAAAGGCTTGGGTGGAGGACGTTTCCACAAGTGAGACAGTCGAGGACTAGAGGTCATAGCCTCAGATTTAAAGGATGTTTTTTTTGGGAAGGAGATGAGGAGAATTTTCTTTGGTCAGAGGGTGGTGAATCTGCAGAATTCTTTGCCACGGAAGGCTTTAGTGGCCAAGTCAGTGGATATTTTTAAGGCAGAGAAAAATAGATTTTTGATTACTACAGGTATCAAAGGTTATGGGGAGATGGCAGGAAAATGGGGTGAGGAGGGAGAGATAGATCAGCCATGATTGAATGGCGGAGCAGACATGATGGGCTGAATGGCCTAATTCTACTCCTATCACTTATGATAAAGGCTCTAGTCAATCATGGTAAATAGTTAATTAATTACTAATTTTTAATGATATTGATTGAGGACAACTTACGTGGATAGGAAAGGTTTAGAGGGATATGTGCCAAACGCTGGCACGTGGTATAGATGGGGCATCTTGGTCAGCATGGGCAAGTTGGGCCAAAGGGCCTGTTTCCATGCTGTGTGGCTCTATGACACCATCAAACACTGCATTTAAAACTAAATATCATGAATTGTTTTTTCATGGTTACTTTTAGTTAACTTACCAGCATTTTTGTAATATAGTCCTCAATGAGTTAATAAATGACTTTCCAGTTCAGCAACCAATCTGTTAAGGCTGGGATGTGGACACAAGGAACCACAGATGCTGGTTTACAAAAAAAGATGCAATGCTGGAGTAACTCAACGGGTCTTGCAGCATTTCTGGAGACTTATGAATACGCAAGTTTCAGATCGGATCGTTTCTTCAGACTGATTGTAGTAGGGGAGGAGAAAATGGCAGAAGAGAAGTGGGGGTAGGACAAAGTCTAGCAAGTGATAGGTGGATACAGGCAAAATAGTCTTGATCGGCATATGAATGGACTTTGTGCGATACCTTGCCTGTTCATGTCCTCCAGAGATGATTCAATGCTTGACCTGTTGGCTTATTCCCGCACTTTGCACCACTATTAAGGCTCGGAGATGGATTATCGAGAGGCTTCCTCAGGGAACAGAGGTCTCTGGACTATTCTGCTGAGAAATAACTTGCTGGCACACTTTAATCGGGCAACAGAAGGTAGCAATCTGACTTTGGCATCTAATGCAAGGCAGTCAATATATTACTTGCTCCCCCATCCAGAGGCACTGCTTTTTTGATCCAAGGTCCCTCAAACCCAGACATACTATCACCACAGCTTTGCTTGCTGCTGAAGAAAAACCTGTCATCAGCAAATATTCAGTCCGAGCAGCAGGTGTTGAAGTGTTATTTAGGGCAATAACATTAGCCAAACATTTCCTCTTTCCACCGAGGAGTCATATTAATCTCCCTATTAATCTCCCTAAGGTCATCATAATTGAATATAAATAAGACATTATTTATAATCTTGACAATGATATTCCCAGTTTGTTTTCCGTCTTTGAACCACATCTCATAAAGCAAATCATAAATCTTTAAACATACCTTTTATTTGAAGTCAATGTGGCCAATGGAATATTTTAGGCTGGCAACGTTATGGGAAAAGTGTAGACTACCGGAGCTAACTGAATGCACAGCCTTTCTCTCATCTTAACCCTGTGCTCCCCAAACTGAACCATAGATCACCAGAGATTTGGTAATGATGACTAGCTGCCGAAACTGAACCTGGATATCTGATACCGAAGGGTGAGGAGCCCCCTCATTGAAACTTACCAAATAGTGAAAGGCCTGGATAGAGTGATGTTTCCACTAGTGGGAGAGTTTCGGACCAGAGGCCAATGCCTCAGAATAAAAAAAGACGTATCTTTAGAAAGGAGATGAGGAGAATTTTCTTTAGTCAGAGTTTAGTGAATCTGTGGAATTCTTTGCCACAGGTGGCTGTGGAGGCCAAGTCAGTGGATATTTTTAAGGTGGAGATTGATAGATTCCTGATTAGTATGGGTGTCAGGGGTTAGGGAGAGACGGCAGGAGAATGGGGTTGAGAGGGAAAGATCGATTAGCCATGATTGAATGGCAGATTAGACTAGATGGACCGAATGGCCTAATTCTGTACCTATAACTTATGAACATATTATTTTCCACTGAACTATTTTGTGGTAAAAGACAAGGAATAATAAGATTTTTATTTCTACACAACCAAGTTGAAATAAATTGGAATTTTCACCAGCAAGCTTCCGAGAGTACTTTACCAGGTTTGCTTTAAGTAAATTGAAAATCCATTCCCTACACACTAGAGGCAATTTACAGCGGCCAATTAACCTACAAACCTGCACGTTTTTGAGATGTGGGAGGAAACTGGAGCACCTGGCGGGTCGCAGGGAGGATGTGCAAATTCCACCCAGACAGTGCCAGAGGTCAGGATCACCATGATACAGAAATGGTGCAAATAGTTATGATAACTAGCACAGGAAAACTTGCCGCCTCAAACTAATTGGTAAGTTTGACTATGTTTAAGAAAAGGTTAAACTGGAGAAACCATTCTACACAAAGGGAAAGCACACTTAAGGGCCTGTCCCACTTTCACGACTTAATTCAAAACCTCTGCCGAGTTTAAAGGACCTAAAAAAAAATCAAGATCGTGGTAATCTACGAACTCCTACGACCTTCCACGACTATGTTAACAAACTCCTACGAGTATGTCTACGAATTCCCACGACTATTTCGATGCCCTCCTTACGAGTAAAAAGTTGCAATTTCTTTCATCCCGACCATTTTTTTACTCGTGGACATTTTTTATCGGGCTGGAAAAAACGTCCTGACTTACCTGATGCCACGAGTACCTACGGCTGGCATAACGAGCCGCTACAATATATCTACGAACTCCTACGGACTTGTTACGAACATCCTGCGAGTTTGAATCAAGGGGAAAACTCGGGAGAATTCGTGAATAACTCGTGAAAGTAGGACAGGCCCTTTAATGCGGTTTTAACCTGGTAAATAAGTCAGTCAATAACCCAAAAAACATCCACTGTATAGAACAGCTATATAGAAGCATCAAGATGATCAAGCAAGCAGAAGCTTAACTCAAAGGGCACATTTCAACCTTATTCTTCGGAATACCATCATTACATTGACAAAGAAAGAAAGGTAGATATTTCATGCTAAGATTTACTTACTATCTGACTCATCATCACTTGAGGAACCAAGAGAAAAGAGAGTTTTAGGCTTAGGAAGGAGTGGAGAAATATTCCAGGAAAAGGAGATTCTCTTCCTGGGCTTGGTCCTTCCGGGTTCTGTTAACAGTAGAATTAGAGCATGCATTTTACTGAAAGGAAGCAAATTGCTATTGCTGTTCCTCCACCACATACTGGATCAAAGCACTGAGCCACACAGGACAAGGCTGCATGCAGGTTAGCTGCTCTGATTAGATTTACAGCTGGTAATTGGTGCTCATTGTAACAAGCCAGAGAGGAGATTGAGTTACCTAGACTGGAGACACTTCAAAGTCCCTTCTAATTAGATTTTTCATATCAACTGAATTGTCCCAGGTAATGGTGCAATTGGAGAAGAATAGAGGCCAATTTGTCAACTGACTCCTACAGTGGGCATGATTTACAAATTCATCAGGACCAAGTCTACAAAATCCATTCTCCTCATTGATCTCTATCAAAAGAAATGCTGCCACTTGGATTTTAGTTAACAAAATTAATAGGAATGTAAAAATTCTAGATTATGTCCACTTGAATTGTAACATTTGTGTTTACTTGGCAACAAGATTGACCTAGCATACTCAGTTTGTAACACATGGGGGCCATGGTGCTGTTGGGTTCAGTTTAGTTCAACAAGACGAACGTGCCACGTAAGATGACTGGCACAATGCTAAAACAGCTATTTATGGCTTTTGTTACTGCCATCACAGTGCCTTGACTTGGATGAAACTCAACATGAAAGACTCAACCAAGGGTGTGAGGCAAAGGTGGGAGAGAAACCAGAGGCAGCGTGCATTCAGGGACATTGGAAACGGGGAAACGGACAGCAATTTACAAAGATGGTGGTGTAAGGGTTCATTGGGTGGTGCAGATGGGCTGTGATGATCCCTGCCTGAAAAACAAGACCGCGTTTCACTCCTTTTTTGTTGCCTGGCAATAAAATCTCAGGCAGTCTGATGCAGACAACAACACATTGACATCCCAGACTCCGAGTTGACATTGTCCTTGTTTTATCAGCAATTAAAAACAAAGGCTGTAGTTAGCACGTTATGTTGGAAGGCGGGTCTGAGTGCCGTGCATATTGACAACGTTATTGTCCACACACACACACATCAGCTGCATGGCGATGAATCGCACCTAGAATTACCATGTCCAGTTTACTTACAGAAAGGGCCTCCACTGGAAATGGTTGCCACCACATTAGAATGTACATTTTGTGCATTTGAACTGTTTTACGAGATTTAAACACAAGCGTGCCACCAAAATTATATATAAAACCACAAGGTATATACAATTATGAGGGGCATAGCTAGGGGAGACAGTCAGAACCTTTTTCCCCAGGGTGGAAAGGTGAAAGACTAATGGACTCAGTTTTAAGGTGAGAGGCACGACGTTTAAAATGAGATTTTTTTTGTTTTACACAGAGGGTGGTGAGTGCCTGCAACATGCTGCCAGGGTTGATGGTGGAGATAGATACAAGAGGGACATTCAAGAGGCCTTTAGATGGACACATGGATGGGCAGGGAATGGATGGATATGGATCATGTAAGCTAAAGCATTAGTTGGCATCATGTTTAACATGGACATTGTGGGCCAGAGGGCCCATTCCCATGCCACTCTGTTGGACGTTTTATGTTCTCTGCTGTTTTCCAATCCTTTATTACTGAAGGGTGGGAAGGATGATTGCGTGAGTTTCACCCTCAGCCAAGGACTGACTCATCTCTTCTAGTGCTGACATCTTTACAAATTAATCAAACTGAACTCAAAGTCTCTGACTCTCATTATTCAGACTGGTGTAGCTCAAAGTCTGGATGAATCTGTTCAGGAAAAACAAACTAGCTCATCGTTTTTCCCGAGAAAGTGGTTAAGCCCCAACTCCATCCTTGAAACAGACAGCTTTGCACTCATACTGCCTCCCATTGTCCAATCACCACGAGAAAGTCATTCAACAACCAAAGGCTTATAGAAACATAGATTCTTTCAATCTTCCGGTATAATTTTCTTGAACTCTTTTTAGCTCATGGCTCCCTGTGTCAGATATTTGACACAGTGAGATTTGGACAGGCACCTTTGAAAGGCTATGTTTCTGCCATTCAATAGTTTCAAGATCCTGCAACATATGTAGAGAGTAGTGATGGCTGAGACTAGAGTGTTGACTGGGTCATTAACACTTGGAAAGTGAGAGTTTAATGGTGCTATTGCATTGCCCTAGCATCAAGTTAGTCTGGGCACTCCAGTGGCACAATGGTAGAGTTGCTGCCTTACAGCGCCAGAGCCCAGGGTTCAATCCTGACTATAGATGCTGTCTGTATGGAGCTCCCTATGATTGCGTGGGTTTTCTCCGGTGCTCCGGCTTCCTCCCACATTCCAAAGGTTTGTAGGTTAGTTGGCTTCTGTACATTGCCCCATGTGTGTAGGATGTGAAACTTGGCTAACATAGAACTAGTGTACGGGTGATCTTTGGCAGGCACAGACTCAATGGGCCGAAGGGGCTGTTTCCACACTGTATCTTTAAATCTAAAACTATTGATGCAGCCTTATTCTTATCATCTCGGGAGAAATGACTCGATCAAAAGCTCTTTTGCGACATCCATTAGGTAACAAGGTCAGCAGGAGCTGTCAACCCCAGAGCTAATAGGACCAAAGGTAAGACACAAAACGCTGAAGTAACTCAGTGGGTCAGGCAGATCCCTGGAGAACAGGAATATGTCATGTTTCAGGTCGGGATCCTTCAGACTGAGAGTCAGGGGAGAGGGAAACTAGAGGTCTGAAGAAGGGTCACGACCCAAAATGTCACCGATTCCTTCTATCCAGAGATGCTGCCTATCCTGCTGAGTTACTCCAGCATTTTGTGTTTATATTAGGGGTATAAAAAGGTTCAGAACAAAGCAGAGACGGCTCCGATGGCCAGAGACTCCACAATGGTCCATTGTTGACTGAGGAGGATTGCATTGCATTGAAACGGTAGCACCTTTAAACTGCAGAAGGATAGATAAGCCTTTGCTAATCTTAACCAGAGAAGATTAATGCCAACTCAGCCAGCAGGAAAGCAAGCACACAACAGTAAGCACCGACTTGGATTTCAATCGTCCAAAATGTGAAGACTGTGGAAGTCCCTGGCAAGGTAAACATTTGTTGCCCAACCCTGACAGCAATTTCAGAGTCTGACGTGACTCTCTCGCATGTTGGTGGCAAACTTCACATAAGAATATGAGTAAATCAGATTGAGTTTATGTGGCTGACCCACAGTATTAATGAGATATTTGAAGTGAAGGTGGAGTGAATGAGTCATTCGTGAACCCTGCACAGGCGTTCTTCTCCATAAATCTGTTCTGGAATCGTACAGCATAGTATCATCACATCCATGTTGACCATTGGGTACCGATCCACACTATTCCCATTCACCAGCAAGCAGTGCATGACGTTCTATTCTGGGATTTATGCTGGGAATTACTGAGGGGAAAAAGAGATGCCACTTAAATTTAAACTCCCTTTTCTTTATGGGAATGAATGGTGCTACCTTCTGGTCAGGTTTGACTGCCAGTAAGTTAGACATGCTTAGCTAGGACACTGGTGGACTTAATTGCCCCAAGATAAGTTTTCTGAGGGAACCTTTTCATTGTGTATCTATCTGGGGATGACCAAATTAGATCCTTTACAAGTGAAGCCATTAGACCCTAGTTTCTACCAAGGTGTCCACAGATCTGGCAAAGGTGACAAACATCTATAGATGTACCTCAATGAAAAGTCAACATAGAATTATAGTCATAAGGCTATATACCAGTGAAACACGCTTTTTGGCCCTACTGGTCCATGTCAACCAAGTTGCTAACTGAGCTAGTCCCACTTGCCTCCACCGTGCCCGTATCCCTTCAAATCTTTCCTATCAACACACCTAAGTGTATTTTATAGACAATAGACAATAGGTGCAGGAGTAGGCCATTTGGCCCTTCGAGCCAGCACCGCCATTCAATGTGATCATGGCTGATCATCCCCAATCAGTACCCCGTTCCTGCCTTCTCCCCATATCCCCTGACTCCGCTATTTTTAAGAGCCCTATCTAGCTCTCTCTTGCAAGCATCCAGAGAACCTGCCTCCACCGTACTCTGAGGCAGAGAATTCCACAGACTCACCACTCTCTGTGAGAAAAAGTGTTTCCTCGTCTCCGTTCTAAATGGCTTACTCCTTATTCTTAAACTGTGGCCCCTGGTTCTGGACTCCCCCAACATCGGGAACATCTTTCCTGCCTCTAGCGTGTCCAAGCCCTTAACAATCTTATATGTTTCAATGAGATCCCCTCTCATCCTTCTAAACTCCAGAGTGTACAAGCCCAGCTGCTCCATTCTCTCAGCATATGACAGTCCCGCCATCCTGGGAATTAACCTTGTAAACCTACGCTGCACTCTCTCAATAGCAAGAATGTCCTTCCTCAAATTAAGGGACCAAAACTGCACACAATACTCCAGGCGTGGTCTGACTAGGGCTCTGTACAACTGCAGAAGGACCTCTTTGCTCCTATATTCAATTCCTCTTGTTATAAAGGCCAACATGCCGTTCGCTTTCTTCACTGCCTGCTGTACCTGCATGCTTACTTTCATAGTAAGCATGCAGGTACATTACTCCTCATTTTTAATGTTATAATTGTACCTGCCTCGACCACTTCTTTTGGCAATTTCATGGACCACACAAAAATTGATGATATAGTGGATGGTGAAGGTGGTTATCTATAATTACAATTAGATCTTGATCAACCAGGCCAATAGGCTGAGGAGTGGCAGACTCGATTTAATTCAGAGAAATGTGAGGTGTTGTATTTTGGAAGGACAAACCAGGGCAGGATTTAGTCCCTGGGGAATGTTTGCAGGTACACATGCACCACTCGCTATGTGGAAAATATTGCACCTCATGTCCGTTTTACATCTTTTCTCTCTCATCATAAGCATTGCCTTCTAGATTTAGACTCCCTGTCCTGTGGAAAAGACTATGGCTATTCAACTTATCTGCACCCTCGTGATTTTATATGTATGTATAAGGTACATATATATGAGGTATATGTAACTATAAGGTACATTTATATTTATAAGATTTATATGTATCTGTATTTCTCAGCATCTTATGTTCCAGGGAAAAAAAGAGCCACTCTATCCAGCCTCTACTACTCAAAACACCCCAGACCCGCAGCAGCCTTGCAAATTACTTTTGCACCCTTTCCAGTTTAATGACTGATATCTAGCAGGGCGAGCAGAATTGTACACAGTACTCCAAATGTGGCCTTACCAAAGATAGACACAAAATGCTGGAGTAACTCAGCAGGGCAGGCAGCATCTCTGGATAGAAGGAACGGGTAACGTTTCGGGTCGAGACCCTTCTTCTTGTCCAGCTGCAACATGTTGCCCACTTCATGTACTGAGCACTTTGACAGATGCCGGCAAGCATGCCAAAATCCTTCTTAACCACCATGTCCACCTGTGTCACCACATTTATAGTACTATGTACCTTTACCCTTAGGCCTCTCTGTTCTACAATACTCCCATGGTCTTACCATTTACTGTGCAAGCCCTGCTGTGGTAAGTCTTACCAAAACACCACACCATATATTTACCTGAATGAACCTTCATCTGCCTTTCCTTAGCCCATTTGGTCCAGTTGATGGAAGATTTCCTTGCCTTTCCTTGGCCCATTTAATCAAAATCCTGCTGTAACTATAGATAGACTTCCTCACTGTCCACAATACCACCAATGTTAGCGTCATCCATAAACCTATTAACCACAGCACTTACACTCACATCCAAATCATGAATAAAAATAATGAATAATAGTGGAGTCAGCACTGATCCCTGTAGCACACCACTTGTTACAGCCCTCCAGTCTGGAAAACAGACCATCGAACAGTATTTTACCATCATCGATTGTTTCCCAGCTTCAAGGCAACTTTGTATGGATCTCATGTGATCTAATTTGCCAGACCAGCCTCCCATGCTGTACCTTGTCAAAGCCCTTACTAAGGTCCACGCAGACGATGCCTACTGC
This sequence comes from Malacoraja senta, assembly GCA_038087875.1. Lineage (NCBI taxonomy): Eukaryota > Metazoa > Chordata > Chondrichthyes > Rajiformes > Rajidae > Malacoraja > Malacoraja senta. Next base: position 7,538,816 of record CM075989.1, on the reverse strand, counting down.
TCTGCCATCACCAATTCTTTATGATCCATGCAACAAACATAAACATCTTCAGGAGGATGAGAACATGTGGAAAAGCAAATGGCCACCGGGAGGGCATGCAGTTTTAAGAAGTGCAAGACAGTCAACATTTCCACTCTTGTTTATTCCCACACATGCAACACATTAATTAATGATTATTTTGTAAGCCATCTAAGAAAGTCACAGAGTACTCACTGTCTGTGCTTGGAGCACTGATGGCTTGGAGCGAGAGGGATTTTGTTAATGGAGGAGCAGAATGCAGCTGAGTCCTGGGCAAATTCTGTAGGGAAACAACGTGTGTTTAATTGTAATTCTTATCCCAATGGCATTGTGTGTAAAGTCGTAGGCAAATCCTGCATCTCCCAAATGGTTAATATTAAGTGCACCGGAGCTGAAGCCCAGATGGTCACCTAAACAATAGACTTGACTGTGAGTCAACCACAGCAGCTATTTAAAACACAGCCTCTGTTAAAATAGCAGATGAAGTAACTACAATGTGGTAAAAATGTGCTGAGCATTTCCTCAGCTCCAACACTGAAGAAAAAGGTATTAATAGTTTATGCATATAAATAAGTGGAACTGTGATAAATTGATTATAAAAGTGAGGCCATCAGCTTGAACCAAAGGGGGATGGAATGGAGATTTTGGACGATGGTGAAAGTAGAGATCCAAAGGGTTCCTGTTCAAAGAACATTACAATATGGACAGGAAGGGAAAATTATCAAAGATCTAATGACTGATGTCTGCACATGGGGACGAGCAACATTCATCATCATCGTTGAAAACATTACCGACGCAGTGGTGCTGGTTTCCGAAGGGAACGGTGACGGACGCACCACACATCTCCGTCCTCCCGTTTCTGCGGACTTCCGCCGCTGGAAGTATAGGATTTTGGTGTGTGTGCTTTATCATCCTTCCTTACTATGCTATGTACGACAGTGATCGCAACTTCTACTCAAGTGTGAATGGCCGTTGGCTCGCTGGTAGCTCATCCGTTCTTTGACAGGTCTTGTTTTTGGTCCTGCTGGGGGTCCACAGCCTGGCAAATCAGGTGGGGGAGACGGTTTAGTCGCCGACTATCTGACCATGGAGCAGGTAGCACGGGATTACATGGTACCCGTGGCGGGGGGAACTCCCCCCAGACCTGACCTGACGAGCAACATTGGGCGCAGGAAATCATCTTTCAGTTGTACAAAGTCTGGGTTAGACTACATTCAGTGCACTGAGAAGAGTTTCAGACAACACATCTTGGGAAGCTTATGCCAACCTTGGATGGTTAAGCTCCCAGTGTTTCTCAGAAGGATAGCAGGAATCCAAGGGTCAGTGTCAATGGACAATGATGGGAGACTGTGTCAGAGGCTCAACGTCTTCTCCAGGGCAATGAGGGACAGACAATAATACTTCATTTGCTTGCAAGCCCACACCCTGGACATGAGCATTTGCAACCAAACTAAAGTTCTATTGACCTGAAGCCTATAAAGGTTAAATAATAATTTGATTCAAGTATTAATGAAAATAGAGATAACCTGTTGGAGAGGGTGTAATCTAAAACATTTAAAGGGTGCCTTTCAAATGTGAGGTTATGAATTATTTTGTAGGAACTCTTCCACAAACAACCATTGGTGACAAAGCCAAGAGTTAGATTTAAATCTGAGTCTGCTGATTTCTTTGTTAACCAAATGCGTTGAGTGTTTTGGGGAAAAGACAGGTGTAGAGAGATAGATATTGGATTAACAAAGTCTCATTGAAGATCGGGAAGGGATCAGAGGTGGGGTGGTCTCCTCCTGTTCCTGCACTAACACCACAGTCAAAAGTTCTTTGTGGAATTTGAGTTCCCTTTGGGCATCTTCAGACAATGATGCATTCAGGGCAAAATGTCTTCCTTTAGCTTGAGCACACATAGCCCAGGTTTTAAGCAGCACATCCCGATTGCAGTAAACCACGTTGCCGTCCAGCTAACATGAATAAGAGCTCAATTCCCCGAGCTTTGGTCGTGAGAACCATCCGTTTGCATTCCAATCCGATTTACCGAGTTATCAAACACGCTGCCCTCACTGTGGTCCGACTCCATCTCTTCCTCGGTCAGCGAGACGAGTGAGCCGCGCTCATCGGTGCCGACCACTGGAGTACGCCGTGGGTCCCGCGTACTCTGCAGAACCGACTCCATGGTGTGCGGTGGCTCCTTGGTCACACCGCTGCTGCTGCCCGTCAGTCCTTCCAGGCTATAACTGAACACACAGAGGACAGGTTCAAGTAACCTTTGCATGTTTGGAAAACAACAGAGATAACCCCCACCAACTACCCCCTTGGCAAACTTTTCAAAGGCTAGCGAAAAATATTTGTCTTCAAATAATCAATTTTCAACAACTTGCATTAAACAGACATGGTTTTGGTCAGGGGAGGAAATAATAATGGATACGAGAGAGAGTGGGTGGGAAGAATTAGGGGAATGAATTGGCTTGTGCGATAGATAAGGATAGAGATGATGGTGGATAGGCTGGCATTTAATGCAAGGGAATGGACAAAAAAAGTAATGAAAGCTTTCATAGTTTGAAAGTATCATTGATGAGATGTGGACATCATGGGCAGACACTTCATTTCACTCTGGCTTTTCCTTTCCCTGGCCTTGCCAAACTTACCATTTCCGACAGTAGTTAGGAATCTACCACATTGATGGATGTGAAGTCACATTTGGCCAGACCGGTAAGGTTGGCAGTTTTCACGCCTCCTGAGGTGGTAAGTGAGGCAGGTACTCTCCTTCACAACCGTTTAAGATGCATCTAGATGGGCCTCCAAATCACCAAAGCCTAGAAAGCTATGGACCAAATGCAGGTAGATGGGACTAGTGTAGATAGGTTCAATGGTTGGCATGGACATGGTGATCTGGAGTGCTTCTTTCTGTACTGTATGGCACTAAGACCCTATGATCTATGACCAATAAAATATTCAACGTTGCCCCTTGATGGTGGAACAGCGTTGATATCACCCATAATATCTGAAGATAACATTGATACATTGCACTGGGACCCACAATTGGATACAGACCTATTCTGTTCTTTTCTAGATGCCAACTGATCTGCTGTATATTTAGAATCCTGATTTTACTGAGGAAAGCTGTGTTGCTTTTGGCAAAGCAGGTGGGAGAGGAAAAATGATTTAGAAAAAAAGCATTTTACTATATTTGTGCGTGGGAAAACTACAGAATGGTGATCAGAACCAAGATTAGTGTCAATACCCTGAGCCACGAAGGAATTCAAATTCAATAACAAAAGCATATTTAACACTGAAGCTCTCAACGCAACTGAGGATGCGGAGAAACTTGGAGAAGTGCATTCAACAGTGATGATATGTGCACCACTGCTCACAGTACTAGACAGGAAAACAAAAGTGCAACCCAGTGGTGCAGCTGCTACAGCGGTTGCCTCATAGCGCCAGAGACTCGGGTTCGATCCTGACCTTGGGTGCTCTCAGTGTGGAATTTACACGTTCTCCCTGTGCTGGCGGGGTTTCTCCGGGTGCTCCAGGTTTCCTCCCACATCACAAAGATGTGGGGGTTGGTCGGTTAATTGGCCTCAGTAAATTGCCCCTAGTATGTGGGGTGTGGATGAGACAGTGGAATTAACATGGAACTAGTGCGCATGGGTGATCCATGATTGGTGTGGACTAGGTTGGCTGAAAAGCCCATTTCCATGTTGTATATCTAAACAAAACAACATTTTGACGTGAATGTGAAAGTGCCACTGATGATTTCCATTGAGCCTGCCTGCTGGTCCATATTCAGACCATCAGTCTGTCTATGGACTTGCATGCATTCCTGAAATAGAAGAGCAAGGATGCTGAGAAGAAGTCCTCAGTACAAACCAATTACTTAAAGATCTGGTGCACACTTCCCATGCCTGTGTAAATGTCATTGAAACGATCCTTCAGGACTCAGGGAAGGGAGATATGGGGAGAAAAGGGATAAGTGACAGAGACAAACAGAAACAAATGTAGTGAATGTTCAGGTTTCAGTGCCAAAACTCTAGGAATTCATTCCACTACCTTTCCACATTTTTTCTTTACATAGTCCTGTACAATGTGATTTTCTTTAATTGGGGCCAGTGGAAATGCTTGTCATATCACTGAAAGTGTGGAGATGCATGTTCTGCCTTCTTCACACATCTTCTGAATGGGCCAAACTGTACATAAGGGTGGGTTAGTCCGAGTGATGGCACGCGTTCCAGCGGGCTGCTGGGACAGGCCACGAGCAGCATCATCTCCCGGCTGCCGGCCCCATGTGAGGTAAGGGGCAGACAACACTGCTTATAAAAACATTGGTGGGACCACAAAGGAGGAGGGGGGGGGGGGGGGGGTTGATCAGCAACTGTAACAGGTCACATGCCCCTGCCTCCACCCCAAAATAAGGAAAAGACCTAGCTCCCAAATACTGCTTTCCCCATGGGAATACAAAGTCACCCGTGTTGCTCCTCAAAATATTACCTGGGAAAAGTTTCAAGTACATTTCCCCTCCCCCACCCTATTCACAAGTTCTAGCCCCCCACCCCCCCCAAAAAAAATACGAACTGAAGATAGTTCTCTCTTCTAGATGTCATTGTGCACAAAAATACCCTAATGCAGAAATACTTTTCTTTGTTCTGTTCAAGAACCAACACATTTGCTGTGGACTCAAGTGTTATTTTGGTGTTAATTCCTTTATTTACAGAATTTGTCATCTTAAGTTGCACCCAAAATGTATTTACTAAATTTCCCCAGCTTTCCATTTCAAACTTCAAATAAGTAAATGATAGTTACACTCTCAGACAGCACATGGTACGGTCCATACCTGCTGCAACTAAAGTCACACCCCGTGACAAAGGGTAGCTTGTCAGAAGGACACCAGCTCACACTACAAATAAGCGGAGAAAGATCAGAACAAGGAAGGAAATAGCAAGAGGAAAGAAGCTCATATACAGGAAATTTCAGCTGAGGTTAATGCAATGACAGCAACCACATTCAAGATAGGAGGTTCATAAATGTTTGTTGACTTGAAGTTTTTCAAGTTGGTTAAAATGCTTGGCCAAATTATCTTCTTAAATTGCACAATCCAATGTGCTGTCAGTATTGTTGATACCTTAACAATTTCTGCCAGATAGTTCAGACATTGCCACCACTGACAGAAGTCTGAAAGATATTATTTTTTAACAGTTTAACATTTGTTTTTATCTTTTTTTTAAATTATCTTTTTAAAACATTTTTAAACATTTGGTTTTAGAACATGCTCAAGAGCCTATTTGGAAAATTTGCTTTAATTTTACGGCCAACAAAAGTGATGTGTTGTCATTGTAATATCAACCATGCACTTTGCTTTGTCAATGTCACAATGTAGACTTGTATAACACTGTTGATCAATCAAAATGCCCGGAGATATGTGAAAAATATGCTGTTCAATGACCTGCACAGAGTGCTGGGATGGAAAAATGGGCAGCAAAAGACAACTTAGTGTCAAGAATTATTACTGCTGTTGTCAATTTAGGTGCATTTTGTACCTTAATGATAATGCATCAAATGACTAAAATTACAAAATAGGTTTCGATTTGTTATTGTCTCATGTACCGAGGTACAGTTTTGCATGCTATTCAGATCAGATAATGTCTTGTATTATCCCAAATGAGACTAAATACATGTTATGTGCTCCTATCTCATTTGTTAAACAATTCAGTTACCAGAAAATGTTAAAACGTGGCAGTAATTAGTTTAGAAATAAAACTGTGCCAATTGAGGTTGTTATGAAACTTTGCCAATTAAGCTTATATTTAAAATACTTGCAAAAACAAAACCCTGCTCTTGATTAATAAACTAGGTGGGTGTAATTTTACAGTTAGAGACCTCACAGACTTCTGCATCACCACTCCTCTGGAGTATGGAGGAGATGAATGATGGAGGACTGGCAGGACAAGGAACAACACCCAAACGGTGGTAGTTCGATCCGACACAACGTGCTGGAGTAACTCAGTCTCAGGCAGCATCCCCAGCAAACATGGATAAGTGAAGTTTCGAATGAAGTGAAGGATCCTTTTTCAGTCTGAAGAAAGGTCTCGATCGGAAATGTCGCCCATCCATGTTCTCCAAGGATGCTGCGTGACCTGCTGAGTTACTCCAGCATTTTATCTTTCTTTTTGTAAACCTGCAGTTCATTTGGTGTCTAGTTGCTAGCTCTCCCTGATTGTCTTACCAAAGGGAGCATCTCGAGTCTAGACAATGAATGCCCACCAATGTCCACCAAGACCTTCAACCTTCCTGGGGAAGTCGCTGGTTTGACGCCCAGGAAATGTGTTGAATTTTTGCAAAAGCCATTGCAGAAATGAAGCAAGAAGTGAAACAAAGACAAATATTTACATGAGTCAGCCATGTGTTACATACAGGGACAACTGAAAGTCATTGGTCTGTGGCAGCATGATTTATCAATCTCATAGCTGCAAGGTTTAGGGTGAGAAATATGTCTACTTAAGAAATTGATATTTGATCAGTTCCAATTGTCATACCAGAGACCAAGGTTCAGTGAAAGAACATTTTGCAGAAATGCTAAATAATTGTTAAATGATAAAAGGAACCTGAGGGGTAACTTTTTTTACACCAAGGGTGGTGGGTTTATGGAATGAGCTGCCGGAGGAGATAGTTGAGGCAGGTATTATTGCAACGTTAAGAAGCATATAGACAGGTACACGGACAGGACAGGTTTAGAAGGATATACAGTGCCCTCCATAATGTTTGGGACAAAGACCCATCGTTTTTTGATTTGCCTCTGTACTCCACAATTTGAGATTTGTAATCGAAATAATCACATGTGGTTGAAGTGCACACTGTCAGATTTTATTAAAGGCCATTTTTATACATTATGGTTTCACCATGTAGAAATTACAGTTGTGTTTATACATAGTCCCCCCATGTTAGGGCACCATAATGTTTGGGACTAATGGCTTCACAGGCGTCTGTAATTGCTCAGGTGTGTTTAATTTCCTCCTTAATGCAGGTATAAGAGAGCTCTCAGCACGTCGTCTTTCCTCCAGTCTTTCCAACACCTTTGGAAACTTTTACGTTGTTTATCAACATGAGGATCAAAGTTGTGCCAATGGCAGTCAAATAAGCCATTATGAGACTGAGAATCGCAAAGGGACTGGCAGGCCAAGGAAGACCTCCACTGCTGATGACAGAAGAATTTGCTCTATAATAAAGAAAAATCCCCAAACACCTGTCCGACAGATCAGAAACACTCTTCAGGAGTCAGGTGTGGATTTGTCAATGACCACTGTCCGCAGAAGACTTCATGAACAGAAATACAGAGGCTACACTGCAAGATGCAAACCACTGGTTAGCCGCAAAAAATAGGATGGCCAGGTTACAGTTTGCCAAGAAGTACTTAAAAGAGCAACCACAGTTCTGGAAAAAGGTCTTGTGGACAGATGAGACGAAGATTAACTTATATCAGAGTGATGGCAAGAGTAAAGTATGGAGGCGAGAAGGAACTGCCCAAGATCCAAAGCATACCACCTCATCTGTGAAACACAGTGATGGGGGTGTTATGGCCTGGGCATGTATGGCTGCTGAACGTAATGGTTCACTTATCTTCATTGATGATACAACTGCTGATGGTAGCAGCATAATGAATTCTGATGTGTATAGACACATCCTATCTGCTATCCTATCCAAGTGCCTCAAAACTCATTGGCCGGCGATTCTTTCTACAGCAAGACAATGATCCCAAACATACTGCTAAAGTAACAAAGGAGTTTTTCAAAGCTAAAAAAATTTCAATTCTTGAGTGGCCAAGTCAATCACCCGATCTGAACCCAATTGAGCATGCCTTTTATATGCTGAAGAGAAAACTGAAGGGGACTAGCCCCCAAAACAAGCATAAGCTAAAGATGGCTGCAATACAGCCCTGGCAGAGCATCACCAGAGAAGACACCCAGCAACTGGTGATGTCCATGAATCGCAGACTTCTAGCAGTCATTGCATGCAAAGGATATGCAACAAAATACTAAACATGACTACTTTCATTTACATGACATTGCTCTGTCCCAAACATTATGGTGCCCTGAAATGGGGAGACTTTGTATAAACACTGCTGTAATTTCTACATGGTGAAACCAAAATGTATAAAAATGGCCTTTATTAAAATCTGACAATGTGCACTTTAACCACATGTGATTTTTTCTATTACAAATCTCAAATTGTGGAGTACAGAGGCAAATAAATAAATGATGTTTTTTTGTCCCAAACATTATGGAGGGCACTGTAGGCCAAACGCAGGCAGGTGAGACTAGGGCATGTAGATAGGGCATGTTGGTCGATGTAAGCACTTTGGGCCGAAGGGCCTGTTTCCACACTCGAAGACTCTATTTGAGAGTTTTGGATTATTTTTGAACATCAGAGCTGTAGCCAAATATGTGAAAACAGGATGTTAAAATCCATTATTTTGCTTTGTCTATTACCTTCTTCTATGAATTGGCAGCCACTTTATGATTTCACCAAGCATTCCCACAGAACTGAAAATGAACCATGAAGATGAACAATCATTCAATGGAGAAAAGAAATGAATGAAGCGAGATAGGCTGAAAAATTAGAACAAAAAGTAATCGAGAAACAACAGCAAGGGATAACACCAAGCAAAGATAGTTCAGCATCCAATCTGTCTGAAGTTCAAGATATCAGACAACAATTGAAACCACATCTTCCTCTTTGTTTGCTGTGATCTCATGCTACATAAGCCAATGAAAGAGACATGTCATTTGGCCCAAATCATCCATGCCAACATGAATGTCTTATTTTTGTGTGCTTCCTCTTTCAGATCCGTACAGACTGTAACTTGGGACATCAGGTCACCTTTGATGTTTCATTTTTCTGGGAAAACGGTCCCCTCCCACAAAATGGCTCCTGTTGCCGGACTGTTATGTTAAATTTCTGTTTATGGTGTTTTTCAAATATTGAACACGGGAGAGGCTCAAGGAACTGCAAATACTGGAATCTTGAGCAGAGCACACAGTGCTGGAGTAACTCAGTGGATTAGCCAGGACTTGTGGAGGGAATGGATAGGTGATGTTTCACGTCGGAAACCTTCTCCAGTCTGAATCTCCATTCTCTCCAAAGATGTCGCCCAATCCACTTTGTTACTCCATCACTTTGTGCTTTCCTTAATGCAGACAACTCGTGTTCAGTTCATGATGTAGTCTGTATTGATCCAATGCTCTTGTTTACAGCTGCCATCTCCCTTCCCAGAATAATCTGTCACTGAAATTAGATCAATTCCTTTCTCTGTAATGGCCCTGTCCCACAGGCAGGCGGTGAAGCGCGGCATCGCCGGAAGCGGGGACCGCGCGGCTACCGCAAGAGCGCCGTGCATATGCCGCGGGAACGCCGCACGGATGCCGCGCGGGGGCCGAGTGATCTCCGTACAGCCGGTCCCACGAGCTTGCGGTAAGTAAAAAAAAATTAAACCTTACCGGAAGCTGTTGCCGTGCGTATGCCGAGTGATCACCGCACGGCCTGTCCCACGAGCGCGACGTCGGGTGATGACGACATCGCGCAACGCGACGCGCTACGCGATGACGTCATTTCGGATCGCGGGGCTGTGGCGGTGCTAGTGGTGATCGCGGCGCTGTGGCGGCGGCTGTGGCGGTGCTCGTGCTGCACTGGCGGCGGCTGTGGCGGTGCTAGTGGTGCTCACGGCGGCTGTGGCGGTGCTAGTGGTGCTCATGGCGCACTGGCGGCGGCTGTGGCGGTGCTAGTGGTGCTCACGGCGGCTGTGGCAGTGCTCGTGCCGCACTGGCGGCGGCTGTGGCGGTGCTCGTGCCGCACTGGCGGCGGCTGTGCGGTAGGACAACATTTTTGAACGTTGTCGGTTTTTGTGAGCACCGTGCGGTGTTGGGACCAACACCGTACGGTGCCGGCGATGTGCGTGGGACCGACCTCGCAGTCTCTGGCGGTCCACGAGCGGTCCCAACTTCCTGCTTCACCGCCAGTAACCGCATACCCGTGAGACAGGCCTTTAAGTGACAGAACCACTCAGTCACACGATTGCTTTTCAGTAACTAAAGGTTGCAGACACTAAAGGATTATCCAGGGTTTAAATATCTGGATATTTCACTTTTAAACTTTTACACAAAGAAGAAAAAACTAGGAACAGCTTACTTTGGGATGGATGGATGGATGGACAAGTTTCAGTCCATTTAGTCTAACTGATATTCAAAGCCATCCACAAATACCATGACTTTTAAGAATTGAGCTACCTTGGTTGATTCTTCACTAACTTCAGCAGCATCAGTAAACTCTACCACAACGAAGGACAAGACGTTTGGAAGTATAGCCACTTGAATCAAGTTTTGTTTAGTTTGGAGATACAGCATTGAAACAGGCCCTTCTGCCCAGCAAGACCACACCAACAAGCGATCACCCGTTCACAATAGTTCTATGCTATCCCACTTTCGCTCCTCTTCAGTCAGTCTGAAGAACGGTCTCAACCCGAAATATCACCTATTCCTTTTCTCCAGAGATGTTACTGACCCACTTAGTTACTCCAGGTTTTTGTGTCTATCCAAGTTTTCTTTCCTTGACTACAGAAGTTTAAGTATGAAAAGTCCAGATATTCAAACTCCAGTAGACGGTGAATTTAAAATGTAAACAAAGTCCAGGAGGAAGTCAGTGGGTCAGGCCGCATCTGTGGAGGGAATGCCAAGGACTGCTCTCACCCCAACCACAGACTGTTTACCCTCCTACCATCCGGGAGGCGTTACAGGTCTCTCCGTTGCCGGACCCAGGTCCAGGAACAGCTTCTTCCCTGCGGCGGTTACACTACTCAACACTGTACCTCGGTGACTGCCAATCACACCCCCCCCCCCCCCCCCGGACACTCCTCCCACCAGGATTTATTAGATTAGATTTATTTATTTACTGCTCATATTTATGTCGCTCTTCTAGGGAGATGCTAACTGCATTTCGTTGTCTCTGTACTGTACACTGCACAATGACAATAAAGTTGAATCTGAATCTGAATCTGAATCTTTAGACATGCAGTGCAGAAACAGGCCCTTTGGCCCAGCGAGTCCACGCCAACCATCGATCACGACGTACGCTAGGGCCATCCTACACACTTGGGACAATTTACAATTTACTGAAGCCAATTAACCTACAAACCTCTCCATCTTTGGAGTGTGGGAGGAAACCGGAGCGCCCGGAGAAAACCCACGCAGGTCACGGGGAGAATGTACAAACTCCGTACAGATAGCAGCCATAGTCAGGATCGAACCCGGGTCTCTGGCGCTGTAAGGCAGCAACTCTATTGTTGCGCCACCTTAGACTTAGACTTAGATTCCTTTATTGTCATTCAGACCTTTCGGTCTGAACGAAATTTCGTTGCCTGCAGTCATACATATAATAAAATAACAAAACACACAATAAACACAAATTAACATCCACCACAGCGAGTTCACCAGGCACCTCCTCACTGTGATGGAGGCAAAAGTCTTAAAGTCTCTGTCTCTTCCCTCTTTGTTCTCCCTCTGCGCTGAGGCGATCCAGGCTTCTGACGTTGTGACCCCGCCGGGTGATGGTAAGTCAGTCCCGCGGCTGAATCCGTGCTCCGTCCGCGACGGGCTGGTTCAAACTCCGCGGCCCGGGGTGGCCGAAGCTGCCGCCCTCCAGTCCAGCGGACGCAGCTGTAGTTGCGGGAGGTCCAGAAAAACAGGTCACCCACCTGTGACCTGCGAGCTCCCGACGATGTCGTCCTCCGAGCCCGCGGCCGAGCCTCCGGACTCAGGTCGCCACCAGCGTCCTCGGTCACCACCGCCGGAACGCCACCGCAGCCGGCCAGCCCCGCGCTGGTAAGTCCTGGCTCTGCCTCCGGAGCCTCGAGGTCGGTTGGTCGCAGTTGGAGTTGGAGGCCGGCAGCTCCGCCATTTTGGCCTCAGCGCAGACGGAGGCAGAGAAGGGGGATACGACAAGAAAAAGTCGCATTCCCCCGAAGGAAGAGACAAAAATCATGTTTCACCCCCACCCACCCCACACAACCCAATAACTAAAATTTAACTAAAACAGGACAAAAGAAAACAACAAAAGTAAAAACAGACGGACTGCAGGCGAGCCGCAGCTGTGCAACAGCGCCGCCACCTTGCTGCCCCATGGACAGATGATGTTGCAAGTCAGGTCTGTGTAATTATTAGTTACCATGAAGCAATCGTGTGCTTTAAATGGTTCTGTCGCAAACCTACAGAGAAATAATTGATTACTCCAGCAAGGGAAATGGGAGCTGTGAATGGTAACGTTGGATCAATGTGGACTGGATCATGAACTCGAGTCTTCATTAACGTTTATTTTTGTTGTTTTTAGTGTGTTTAAAAAGTATGTGTTCATGTTTTCTGGTTTGTTTTATGTGGGCGGGGGGGTCGGGGGAAACTTTTTTCCATTCTCTTACCTTGCCGGAGATGCGATTGTTTTCAGGGTTGTATCTCCGGTCGCTCTGCGGCCTAACATCATGAAGCTGGAGGCCTCGCTCGGGACTAACTTTGAGCCCCACCGTGGGGCGTGGACTTACAATCGGAGCCGATTCCTTGCCTGGGATCAATGCTCCAACCGCGGCCTGCGGACTTTAACATCAAGGAGCTCGCAGTCTCGGGTTGAGACCGACGTCGGGAAGCTCCAAAACCTGCACGACGTTCGACTAGCCCCAACCCGGGGTAGATCGCCCGTCGCAGGGAAGCTGAGATTCCCCCCGATGCAGGAGCTTAATCGCCCTGACGAGGAGGCCCGCCGCTGGCTATGGGAGTCAAGATCGTCCCGTCAATGGAAGTTTAGAGGCCCCCGACCGCTGGAGGACAAATAAGGGAGAGATTTAACTTTTTTTCGCCTTCCATCACAGCGAGGAATGTGGAGGAGTCACCGTGGTGGATGTTCATGTTAAAATGTATTTTGTGTGTTCTGTTGTTTTATTGGTATGACTATGGCAAATCAAATTCCTCCTTTGTTGCAAAACATATTTGGCTAACAAAGTATGATTATGATTATTATGATTATGAAAATAAAAGAATAAGAAATTCAAACTGTCAGGCGACAGGCAGACACAAAGTGCTGGAGTAATTCAGCGGGTCAGGCAGCATCCCTGGAGAAATTGAATAAATGAAGTTTCGGGTCAAGATCCTTCTTCAGACCCACATCAAAGGTGACCCTGATGTCTCTAGTTATGGTGGGATATCAATGAGGAAGCACACAAAAAATATTAATGTTGGAATGAACCAATTGGCCTAAATGACATGTTTCTGTGAGTGGCTTATGAAATATGCGAATGGTAGCAATTTTGAATTCTTCTTCAGGAGAAAACTGATGCTACACCAATTGTTAATGAGGAAACTAAGATAATTTTGTTAACTGAGGGTATTGTGGAATACAGGAAAATGGTCCACAGTTGAAATTGGCACAGTTGTCGGCATCCAAAGCTGTGAGATAGTAAGAAACTTTTCCCCATGGCAGAGGCGTCTAAGATGAGACTGAGGAATAAAGTGAGGAGAAAGGACACTCGGGAATTAATCTCTTCCACTCAGAGTAGTTGCAATCTCAAATGAACTGTCTGAGGATCTGGAGACAGGGAGGCTCATATTTAAGAAGCATTTGGACAAACATTTGAATTGTCAAGGCATAGCAGGCTATAGACCACATGCTGGTATGTGGGTTTAGTATAGATAAGTTCTTGATGGTCAGTATGGACACAGTGGGCCAAAGAGGCTGTGTCTAAGTTGTATGACAAATTATCATCTGACCAAAAGTTGCAACAGGCTCAATGGGCTAAAAAGCCTTGCATTGATAATTGAGATTGACAGATTATTGATAGGTACGGGTTATGGGGAGAAGGCAGGAGAATGGGGTTGAGAGGGAAAGCTAGATCAACCATGATTGAATAGCAGAGCAGACTTGATGGGCTGAATGGCCTAATTCTGCTTCTTGAAATTATGAACTTTAGTTAGCTCATGTCTTCTGCACTGTAAGGATGATGATGCATTATGAACAGGTATCTGCCCATCAAGTGTCTGCCATTGAACAAGTGTCTGCCCATGGCGTTATATGGACGCCGACCTCTTGCTTGCACCCTGACCTCTCTCTTCCCATCCTACCTTCGCTGGTTGATCTCGGTTTCGCTGCCTGTGTTTTTCCCAGGGCCCCAGCTGTGCCTCCGGAAGGGCGACAGCGACCTGATGGACGGCCTGAAGGTGGGGCCGCGGGTGGGCACTTCGGCCATGCTGTCCTTCTCCTCCTCCGCCTCGCAGACCACGGGGCAGCCGTCCCGCTGCCCAGACGTCTCCTCTGTGCCGGCGGGGCTCTGCTGCGGGCTTGGCTCTTGCACTTCAAAGGCAGTGGTGGGGAGCAAGAAAACGCCACCTTCCAGGGTCTCCGAGGCTTCAGGGTCCCCGACGGTTGAGCTGCTTGTCGTCACGCCACCAATTTCGTACACCACATTCTGATCATCCTCTACCTGCAACAGAAGCAATAAATTTTTTTTAATAAGTATTTTTATAAGAAGCATGTATACGAATAATAGTGAGCGACAATTTAATTACAGATTTCTTACATAGCTTCAGTTTTTTTTTTAAAGAATTTTTTTGAAGAATAAAGATAAAGAGAGAAAAAGATGAGAGAAACTAATTGAAAAAAAAGGAGACGCAAAAGGAAACTACCAATAACAAGATTGTGGCGATAGATCAAGGAAATGTTGAGTATAACTATTCATCCAATCCCAAACGCAGGTTTCAACCCTGATCTTATGTTAAACCAATTCACTTTTTCAAAAATTCAATAAATGGGGACCATATTCTAACAAATAATTCTGGTTTGTCAATTAAGACAAATCTTATTTTTTCCAAATGCAAGGTCTCAGTCATTCCCGTAATCCACATTTTGCAACAGAAGCAATAATTGAGTAACCCTGGGCTCACATCTCTGCAGACAATCTAAGTTGTATGACAAATTATCATCTGACCAAAAGGTGCAACAGGCTCAAGGGGCTAAAAAGCCTTGCAATGCTAATTGAGATTGACAGATTATTGATTAGTACAGGTATCAGGGGTTATGGGGAGAAGGCAGGAGAATGGGGTTGAGAGGGAAAGATAGATCAGCCATGATTGAATAGCAGAGCAGACTTGATGGGCTGAATGGCCAAATTCTGCTTCTTGAAACTGTGAACTTTAGTTAGCTCATGTTAGCGTTAGTTACCAATCTTTACGGGGAAAGGAGGAGGAGACGGTGGTCTGTAAGTTAATTACCAAAAAACAGGAGAATTCAATGTTCATACTGCTAGGTTGTAAGCTTCCCAAGCAGAATATGAGGTGCTGTCCTCCTGAATGCGTGTGGTCTCACTCTGGCAATGGAGAAGGCCCAGGACAGAAAGATCCTGCCGAGTTCCTCAAATTACAGATTGAGAACTGATTATCAGACATTTAGCAAAGAGTGAGAATATATGGGTGCTTTTCAATTTGACAGGATATGACAAATGTGTGTGTGTGTGAGTGTGTGTGGGGGGGAGGGGTGGGGGTGGAAGGGTTTGCTGCTTGGAGCCCAGTTATTCACAATCTGTGTCAGTTGGAAAAAGTGCAGTGCAGATTTACAAGGATGTTGCCAGGACACGGGGGCTTGAGCTTGCGGGAGAGGTTGGGCAGGCTAGGACTTTATTCTTGCATGCGCAGGGGGGTTGAGAGTCGATCTTGTGTATAAAGGTGTATAAATCATGAAGGGGATAGATTTGGTGACTGCAGTCTTATATCCAAAGTAGGCCATTCAAAAAGCTGAGAGGGCCTAGATGGGCAAACCTGATGGGCAACTATTTCACTCGGGGGGGGGGGGGGTGTATGGAATGGGCTGCCAGAGGAGGTAGTTGAGGCAGGTGCTATCACAACATTTTAAAGATACTTGGATACGTACTGGGTAGCAAAGGTTTAGAGGGATATGGGCCAAATAGGGGCAAATGGGCATTTTGGTTGACATGGTGTTGTTGGGCTGTTTCCATGTCTTATGACTCTATGATTCAATGACTAAGTGGTTGTTCAGAGTTGAAGCAGGGGCTTGAGGAAATTGCTATGTGACTGATGGGAGACACAGATTAACACTGCTGTGGGAAAAAGCTACACGCAGAAACTTCAAACAGCATGGGACACTCTAATATCCATGAAGCCAACATTACGTCAAACCTCTAGAAATGAAAACAATTATTTTTCTCATTGGAACGTACAATTTTGGTCATAGTGCTCATAAGTTGTCGTGTTAATCAAAGAAACCCCTCCATTACCAATGCTCCTTTCATGGTCTATGGCAAAATGTCTTCAAGTCAATGAGATTCTCTTGAAGTTGTTGTAATGTAGAAAAGGTATCAATTATTTTGCAAGTCAGCAAGCTCCCCAAAAACAGCAATGAAATTAAGGGGCAGCACGGCGGCGTAGCGGTAGAGCTACTACCTTACAGCGCCAGAAGCCCCGGGTTCGATCCCGACTACGAGTACTTGTCTGTACGGAGTTTGTACATTCTCCCCGTGACATGCACTGGTTTGTTCTGAGATCTTCGGTTTCCTCCCACACTCTAAAGACGTACAGGTTTGTAGGTTAATTGGCTCGGTATAAATGTAAATTGTTCCTAGGATGTGTCGGATAGCGCTGGTGTGCAAGGATCGCTGGTCATTGCGGACTCGGTGGGCCGGAGGGCCGGTTTCTGTGCTGCATCTCCAAAACTAAAACTAAAGCTAAATAAAGGACAGTTATTTTGTTTTTATCAGTGATGTTAATTGAAGGGTTATCACCCGTGTGAACAACTTGGAGATAAATCCTAAATTTCATTCTGATCCTGGTGTAGTTTGAAGCTCCCTCCCCTGTTTAATCTTCACTTTTTCTCTTGAAATCCCTCCATCCCAGCCCTTCATTAAGCATAATAGCAGGCAGCGTACACATGTTATATTGGCGTCTCTCACATAATGATTGCTGACATAAGTGGTCTAGGCTTGTATATAAACCAAAGTACACAGAATGCAGGTGATTGGAAAAGACCCTGCCAAGACCAGCAGACCTAACAGTCAAAGGGATTAAAAAATAGCTTTCAGCTGTTGCAGAATCTGAAAAACAACATGTTTTTTGGGTTGAAGAGCATGGACTTGGCCTTTGCCCCAAGTGGCCATTTGTTTTGGTTTTGACAGGAAGTTAGAATTGTTTCCTCAGATCAAAGGTGACAACGTCCTGTGGTATTCACTTTAGGATTAGTTTGCCCATTTCACTCAGAAACAACAGGATCCCTTTACTCTTTGACCCTCTGCAGCAATTCTAACTTCCTATCAGGATGCTATGAACTGACACAGGACAGCTGAGGCAGAAAAGACTTGTGTGCCACCACGTGGCTGTCTCTTGAGGGGAAGGTCTTTGGTTCAAAAATATGTCAGACTACAGGTTATGTGGTTGGAGATTGTGGTGTGATAGCTTACCGACAACTCATGAAAGTGGGAAAACATGGCAATCATAGCAGGTCTCCAGTTACAACATGCCACAGTGGTGGCACAGTAGTGTAGTTGCTGCCACATAGTGCCAGATACCCGAGTTTGATCCTGACCTCGTGTGTTATCTATGTGGAGTTTGCACGATCTCTCGGTGATCATGGCCTGGCGCTCCGGTTTCATCCCACATCCCAAAGACAGGTTAATTGGACTCTGTAAATTATCCCCCAGTGTGTAGGGAGTGGATGCATAAGTGAGAAAACATAGAACTAGTGTGAACAGGGGTGACCAATGGTTGGCGGGCACTTTGTTGGCTGAAGGGCCAGTTTCCATGCTGCATCTCTGAACTAAAGTAAACAAATAATTTTAATAAGACACAAAGTCCTGGCCCTCAGTCCTCAGCCGGTCAGCACCTCTGGAAAACATGGATAGGTGACATTTTGGGTTGGGGCACTACTTCAGACTGATTGTGGTGGGGGGAGAAACCGGGAAGAGCGGTGGGGGCAGGATAAAGCCTTGCACGTGATGGGTAGATACAGGCGAGGGTTTTTTTTTAATTCCTTGAGGAGTTTTCGCAGTGGAGCAGTAAAATGGCAACACAAGGAACTGCAGATGCTGGTTTATCCCCCAAAATAAGACAAAGTGTTGGAGTGCCTGTATCCACCAATCACTTTCCAGGCTTTGTCCTACCCCCCACCTCTCCTCACCCCCTTTACCCTCACACGCCAATCATTCCGAAGAAGTGTTCCGACCTGAAATGTCACCTATCCATGTTCTCCAGGGAGGCTGGCTGACCTGCTGAGTTACTCCAGCACTTTGTGTCTTTTTATTTGTATAAACCAGCACCTGCAGGTCCTTGTGCCTCTAAACAAATCATAGGTTCTGTGATTGCACAAAGCAGCTCATTTTAATTTGAACTTGTGGACATGGAAACTCCCCTATAGCTGAGGCGTACAGAAATTGCCGTGGTTTCCACTGCTCTAGGAGACCCATGGAGGAAGAAAGAATAAATTGCCGGATGAATATTCCTAATTGCGCAGGAGAAATTTATGGGAGCATTACATTTCCCCCCCTCTTTTTAAAAGCACTTTAGTGCTCAGTGATATGTACCCGTGTTGGAATAAACAATTCTGTTTGCTGGTTATTGGTGGGAAGAACGCCAATGGGGAAGAAACATTTTGACATTTTGACAGTCAAAACCTTAGGAGTCCATTACCTGAACGAGAAAATGTAATAGCCCTGTCCCACGGTACGAGTTCACTCCAAGAGCTCTCCTGAGTTTGCCCTGATTCGAACTCGGAGATTTACGGTAATGGCCACTCGTCGGTACTCGGGGCTCTCGTGGACATTTTTCAACATGTTGAAAAATCTTCACGAGTCTTCCCGTGTTTACCTGCCGTTAGCGAGTCTTCCCGAGTACCTGCCGTTAGCGTAACAAGCCGCTAAGAGACGTCCCCGAGCTCCGACGTACCCGCTACGTTCATTCTCCGTGCTTACCACGAGGTTCTTTTTTTTTAAACTCGGGAGAGCTCTTGGAATGAACTCGTACCGTGGGACAGGGCTTTAAGGGTAGAAATAAAGTGCGAATGAATCTGGGATTGAGAAGTATAGAAATCACCTTGAAGCAAAAGGGAAAAACTCCAAAGTGCAAGATCAGTTGTTGGACCATTAACAAGACAAAAATGAGAATTAAATGAAAAATCACGTGTACACCTTTCAACAAATTAATGACAATAATGTGTCTGCAATTAATCAACCTAAATGAGCAGGAACAGCTGTTTTCACAGCAAATGGATCAGGGCTTATGCACGGCTTTCTCCCAAAAGAAAACTACATTTCCTGTTTGTTTTTCCTTCATGGGAAATTAATGGTGAACTTTCACTGCAGCTTGGCGCGCTGGTATGGCAGGTCATATCAATAACACCAAATCAAGGCTTGCTTTCCGGGAAGTACTTGAAAGAAAACTGACTGGTCAGGGTTGGTGAAACGTCATGTCAGGATGACATCTGGTTCGAATGCGTGCAAGGAAAGAGGAGAAAGAAGAGGGGCATCGGGTTTCCATGAAAGTGGGCGAATCAGTTCAAAGCCATTTGTGTTCGGCATTGGTGCCGTCACTGGCTTTGGATTTCCCAAACGGTCGGTTGATCTGGTATGCCGACGGTTTCATTTGAGCAAACACAAGGCTTTGTGTTTTAACGTTCTTCTAAATTTGTTCACTGATTGGATTAAGTGGTGCTTGGGTTCACCTGGCAGCTGGCTCGGTATTGTACCTAGGCCAGAGGTTGAGGGCTGAAGGATCTCATCCTTCAACACCCTGTGAGGCATTGAGCAAGGCCGAGGGGTGTTCCAGTGGTGAAGCTCTGCTCTCCAACACACCTTGGCAGCCATGTCTCACAATGGATGGCACAGTGGAATAGATGGCAGAGCTGTTGCCTCATAGCTCCACCGAGCTGGGATCAATCCCACCTTCAGTGTTGCCCATGCAAAGTTTGCACATTCTCTCCATTGCCCCCGGTGCTTTAGTTGCCACCCACATAACCAAACACGTGTGCGCCGGCAGATACAGTAAATGGGCTAAAGCGGATTGTCTCTGGTTTATAGATGAGTGCTAGAATATGGTGGGAATGATGATGGGAACTTGGGCAGAATAATATGTGTAATGAATAGGATCAATGTTCTTGATGGTTGGTGCACACATGATGGGCTGAAGAGCCCGTTTCCATGCCGACTCATCATGCATCCTCTCAAAACTATTGAGGCTTTGTAATAGATTGTAAATATCTCTGGCAATGCTTAAAAGACACTTGGATAGGGACGCGGATAGGATAGGTTTCGAGCGATATGGATCAAACACGGGCAAACGGGACTCGGGAGCATCATAATTGGCGTGGGAAAATTGGGCCAAAGGGCTGTATGACTGTGATTGTATAATTATTGGAATTATTTTAGTTTTAAATAATTGAAAGCAATTCATTTTTCAAAGGAATGAAAGCACATTAATATGAAAAGTGGTAGTTCAAAATATTAAAATTAAAAAAAGAATAATGAATATTAGCACAACATTGGTAGAGCTGCTACCACACAGCACCAGAGACCCGGATTCGATCACGAGCTCAGATGATGTCTGTGTGGAGTTTGCATGTCACCATGTGACTGTGCGGGGTTCCTCTGGGTTCCTCCCACATCTCAACGATGTACGGGTTTGTAGGTTAATTGGCCTCTGTAAATCACCCCGAATGTGTAGGGAGTGGATGAGACAGTGAGATAACATTGAACTAGTGTCAACGGGTGATCGATGGTCGGCATTGAGTTGGTGGGCTCAAGGGTCTGTTTCCAACATCTCTCGAAACTAAATTTATTTTACTCAATTCTCATCTACAAGGCTGGAATTCACACAAATAAATGAGATTGACTCATCTTGTTAATCTGTCGAACTCTCAATATTCACTCTCCAGGGCCTCATTCCTTTTTAGACCAATATCGTAGGCATGCACCATTTCTCTTTCTCTCTGTACCATCATAACTCATTCTCTTTCCCACTCTCCTTCTCCCATTCTCTCTCTCTTTCCCACCCTCTCTCTCCCATTCTCTCTCTCTTTCCCACCCTCTCTCTCCCATTCTCTCTCTCTTTCCCACCCTCTCTCTCATGTGATATTAATTTCCCTTTGATTCTTTTTGCAATCAATACACGTTGAGAGGCAATTTACATCAGCCAAGCAAACCTACCAGCATGCCTGAGGGAAGAAACTGGAGCACCTGGGGAAAAGCCACATGGTCATAATGCTTCGTACCAATGTGTTGTCCCTACGTTATGGTCGATTTGAGATGAGATGTGATGAAAGGTCATCTAGCTGAATCATTTTCTCCCTTCAAGTACTGCCAAACCCACTATTTCCAACATTATCTTCTCGGTTCAGACTCCCAGAGTCGACGTTACTCAGTTTCTTTAATAGTAGCAGGCTTGTGCTGACAGGAGTAATTTCTCCCAGCATTAGTTGAGGAATCATCTTTGTGAAAATAAAAGCTTGCCATATGAACTCCTGATCAAATCCCAAAAAAATAAATAAAAATAAAAAATAAAGAACAGAATTTAAAGCCTGCCACTAATGGAATCGAGGAACAGATTGTGGAATTGCTGTGTCTGAAATATTTCTGGGTAGTAATGTGGTAATTTTCTAAGGCAGCAGCCAACTCAACATCTGCATTGTTAATTTATCCAACGCGCTTTCAGGAAAATCTTTGCCTCAGCCTTCAATGTGTTCCCACGTGAGAGGAGCCCGGCCGTTTGGTTTTGTTTCTTTTTCTGCTCATGATAAAAAATAACGTGATTTTGTTCTTGGAAAAGGCTCGCCGGTTCAAATTCCACAGGACAATCTGATCACCCTGCTGTGATTCAACAGTGAAAGTTTCAACCGGCACCTCACAAGCAAAGATTTCTGGAGAACGTTTAAGGAGAGATGTAGATGAGATGTGTCCCAGAATGGCACTCCACAGATCCAGTGAAGCAGGTTCAATCCTGCTCTCAGGTGTCGTCTGTGTGGTGTTTGCACGTCTTCCCACATGGGTTTCCTCTCAAAGACATGCCGGTTGGTAAGTTTAGGGTGATCTACAATGGCCAGTATTGAAGAAGTGGACTACGATGAGTCATAGTGCATGGAAAAAGACACTTCGACCCAACTTGCCCATGCCAACCAAGGAACCCCATCTACATCAATCCCACTTATCTTCTAAACTTTTCCTATCCATGTACCTGTGCAAATGTCTTTTAAATATTGTTATTGTACCTCCCTCAACTACATCCTCTGGCAGCTCATTCCATATACGCACCAACATCTGAGTGAAAACGTTGCCCCTCAGGCACCTATTACATTCCCCCTCCCCCCCCTTCCCTCTGAGGCCACAACCACCAATTGAGCAATTCAGTGATAAACAAGGGGCCAGTATTAGGGGAACATTGAATTGTAGAAACTTCCTGGGCCCATCCTGTCCACTAAAAACAAAAACAATCACATCCCCCAATTCCTCTTTCTATTTGCGTAGAAAGGAACTGCAGATGCTGGTTATGCAGCCTGTCCCACTGAGTTACTCCAGCTTTTTGTGTCCTCTTTTTATTTTTCTGGTATTCCTGCAACAGACCCATCAACATTCTTTCCAGTGCTTCTGCCACTCACCTACAACTAACTACAGTCAATCTATCAGCATGCCTTCGGGATGTGGGAAGAAACCAAAGGCGTTGCAGAAGAAAAAAACGACATGGCGGCAGGGAGGATGTGTGGCCTCCGCACGGACAGTATCCGAGGTTGGGATTGAACCTGAATCACCGGAGATGCGAGGTAAACAGTACCAACTGCGGTGCCACTGGAACGGCAGACCGAGTAGCTGAATGAAACACTGAACGGCCTTCTACGTGTCTTGATAACGACAAATCGCCTCTGTCGTGCACCTTGAATGTCAATAAACCTCCCAAGGCCCTTGAGGCTGGTGTGTAATCAAATACAGTAATGCCTGAAGCCATGTTGACATTGGGAGGGGAGACTCAGAAAACTGCTTGATCTATCAGGTAAGTTTTAAGACCTAAAGTAGGAGAAGGGTATGGATAGGTGGTGCAGGGAAATGCTCTTTAGTGATTGAGATCCGGGACTCCTTGGTTATTGGGTCGAAGCTTCAAGAAGACCTATTGTTCCACCTCCCACCCCCTTCACCGCTAACAGGAGATTCAAAATAAATGGGTTATTAAAGCAGCAATCTCTGGAATTCTGCCAAAGTGCTTTTGTTGTACTTTTGAACACTCCTTTAATGTCCCCATAACAGTAATTAACACATTTCTTCTCACAACATTGTCATTCTATAATGCAGGAAAAAGGCTAAACACACTGTTTAAGGCAACATCAGGACAATAATTCTCTCATTTATGTTCACTTTCCTGGATCAGTTACTTTCTGGAATGCATTTATACAGTTATATTGTCGGGAAGCCTGCCAGCAAATTCCTATAAACAGCAATTAAACAGGCAACCAGTTAATCTGGTAGAACTGACAGGGGAAACATTTTCACCAAGACAACTGTGCAACCTCCTTCGTTTTGGTCGAACAGTGCCATGGGAATGGTAACAGACTTATTTTCCTTCTATGGTGGAACGACAAGCTAAACTATTAATACCAAGTGCAAACACAAAAATGCAGCGCGGATTAATCTTTGCACATTTTTCAGTTGGTTACGCTCAGACAACATAGAAGAGCAGATAAGGAACAAAAGGACTTGAAACTAAACAACCTTCACTTTGAAGACAGAAGGCCCATAGTTGATACACCAGCAATTTCTAAACATATTACTTCTAGAAAATAGAGTTTAAATTCTCTACCTGAATGCGAAGTCAAATCTTTGAAGGCATCTGAAACTTTACCAAACACATTATACAAATAGCAGCTCCTGGACTTTGGACACAAATATTTAATTGGTCTCAAACAAATCACTCAAAACGTGCCTTTTGTTACCAACCTTTCCACATGGCGTAAACGGCAGGAATAGTTCACAGTTACAACTATGATAACAAGGGGTTGTAGAATTCATACCTATGATTTCCTGCCTCTCCCCTAAAGTTCAGAGACAGATTTTCAGTGGCACTTCTGTTGGTTGATTGAAGCCATGAATTTAATTCTCAAATACAAAGAGCCAAACCCTGGAGAGCAGCTGTACTCCGCTCAGTGATTTCCCAATGTTGAAGCGTCAACAAATCGCCCGGGACTTGCACACCATGTTGGAACACCCTGTGCCCACTAGCCAGCTAGTTCATGAAATGAATCCATTCTCTCCAGCTCACTGACATGGGTGGGCCCCATAACCTCCACACAAATGCCGTACCCTACACACAGAGCCTGTGAACGTCCAGCCTTAAACAAAGATGATATCATCAGGAAACCAAACCATTTGCTACCCAGCTTTACATTAGCTCACAATAGCTGCTTCCATTTCGCATTTTGACCACACCCTCAACCGACTGACATTTCCTGCAAGAATCCTTGGATGTAAACCAGAAGACGGATAACTTCACATTTCCATTTAATTATGATGAGAACAAAGCCCAATGCTGCAAATTGATGGGGGGGAAAACAACCTCACAATAATTAAAATAGCAAAAAAGTGGAATTGGACACTAACTCCACCATTTCTGACCAACAGAGCACAAATAGTGCGAAGCTTCAACTACAGTACAGGATGAGTGCTTTCTTGGGCGAGGTAGGCTCCCTGGGTTTCCAAGTGTGGTTAAATCACACTATTTATTCATTCATAAATTAAACTAGGTCAAGATGTACATCACAGTGTATCATACAACTTGAAGACTAAAATGGGAGTGGCTCGTGACACCAAGCTAACATTTTTACAAGTTCATTGAATTTAGCGGAAAATAATAAATCACTAGGATCCACAGGCAATAAACAAGATTAATGTGGCAAGTTGGAGTTCACTACATGTAGGATGGGCTAAATGACTGTGACCAGAGATAGGGCTACACTCTGGGCCAAATCTTCCTCCTAATGATAATGCATTAACATCATTGGCTACTGTGTAAATTCGTAAGCTGAGTTCTGGACCATTCCTCCAAAGATATGAGACTACAGTATATCCCACAGTGACAGCAGGGAATCTAAATTCAAGCAATTAAACACATTTGCTGATGGCAAAAAGCTATGTGGCTCATGAAAATCCTGCAAGTAGAATGTAACTATTGTGACGCCAGACCCACCAAGGCTGACTTAAGCTATTGGTTGTGGGGACATTCGGGATGCATAATAAATGCGGGCATTGCCAATGATGTCCACATCCCCTGAAAGAATAGGAAAGAAATGAGAGAAATAAAAGTAAATCAGATAAATTAGTGATGGGTTGTGCAACTCAGGAGTGACCATCTAACACCTCACCCAATGGCAGTGTCGGAGGATGACTTGAATCTGTGCAACATTAAACAGACATTAGGATTAGATTAGTTTAGAGATACTGTGCGGAAACAGGCCCTTCGGCCCACCGAGTCTGCACCAACCAGCGATCACCGTACCACTAACACTATCCTACACACGAGGGATATTGACAACTTTTACCGAAACCAATTAGCCTACAAACCTGTTTGCCTTTGGAATGTGGGAGGAAACCAGAGCACCCGGAGAAAACCCACGTGGTCACGTGGAGAATGTACAAAATCTGTACAGGCAGCACCCATAGTTAGGATCGAACCCTGGTCTCTGGCACTGTAAGGCAGCAGCTCTACCGCTGCGCAAAGGATACTAGAGAGGAAACAATCTGTACCATACAGGGATGTAGTCTAGTCCAACTCACTTTAGTTGTTGCTGACAACAACACATAAAACAAGAAGGAACAGCCGCTGCTAAAGGAACTTCACTCTACCTTTGTGAGCAGATCCTCCGTCTCCACAGTCCTGTTACTGACCTGTCCATCGGAGTGACAGAGGGGATCATCAGCCACGGGCATCGATGAACTGCACTCATCAGCCAACGATGCGTTAGATAACTGGCCACATTCTGAAATAAAATAAAATGTCAGCATTAAACTTCTTAATTCATTCCCATGTCTTCTTATTAATGTATTTTATTAATGATAGTAGAAAATTAGAGAAATCACAACCTGTGAGACGAGCATTTGGAGACTAATGTGATTAGGAGAAAAATAGTGAATCAGGCAGCCACAGAACAAAATATTTTATGGAGTAACTCAGCGGGACAGGCAGCATCTCTGGAGAGAAGGAATGGGTAACGTTTTGGGTCGAGACTCTTCTTCAGACTGTAGAAGGGTCTCGACCCGAAACGTCACCCACTCCTTCTCTCCAGAGATGCTGCCTGTCCCGCTGAGTTACTCCAGCATTTTGTGTCTATTTTCAGTTTAAACCAGCATCTGCAGTTCCTTCCTAAACAAAATATTTTGTTCTGCATTTCACCCACTTTAATGCAAACATTTGAATCCTCATGTCTAAACCATCAAGGAGAGAACAACAAAGCCGCCACAGTCCGTCACCAATAACTGGATTACGACAGCACATCAAAGAGTGGCCCATTTTGGTCAATGTACTGTGAACACGATCAATGGGAAGCAAACATAGGCAGGTGCAATAAAACCAACAGAAGAATGGGTAAACAGGGCCTGCATTGATTCATGATGTCAGACATACAGCTGGTAGTAGGCCCTTTGGCCCACACCGATCAAGATGTCCATCTGAGCTAGTTTTATTTACTTGCATTTGGCACACATCCTCAAAATGTTTCTCTCCATGAATCTGTCCAAATGTCTTTTTTAAATTGTACCTGCTTCCACATCTTCCTCCGCCAGCTCGTTCCATGTACCCATCACCTCTGAATGGAAAATGTTGCCCCTCGTCAAAATTCACTTTTGAATTTTTCTGCTCTCACCTTAAATTTATGCCCGAAAATTGTGGACCTCCCTAACACTAGAATAAGACTGTGACCATCCACCTTATCCATGCTTTTATGTAGCTCGACATGGTCAAACCTCAACCTCTTCACTCCAGGGGAAAAGTCCCCAGCTATCCAGCCTCTCACTGTTGCTCAAGCCCTTCAATCCCAATAAGAGCCTTGTGATCTTTCCTGCACCCATTCCAGCTTAATGTCATCCTTCCTACAGTCCCATCTCCTGCGCCCAATGCTCTGACTGATGTCAACCATTTTCTTCAACACCCTGTACACCCAAGTAGTCACTTTCATGATACAATTTCCCTGCACCCTGAGATCACACTGTTTGATGACACTCCCCAAAGCACGACCATTTACTGTGCAAGTCCTGCCCTGGTTTAACTTAACAGCGCATGTCAACGTTAAACGCTATCTTCTATTCCTTGGCTCACTTCATCTCGATCCTGTTACAATCTTAGATAACCTTCTTCATTGTCATCCAAAATATGAATATCGATGACAAGCAACAGTGATTAAAAGCAATGCATTTGTGCGAAGGAGTCATTGACGAGCAGATGTTGCCCAAATGGGCAGAGGCATTTGATGAGGCATTCCACATGGATCTGTGCTGGGACCTCCATTATTTGTTATATACATAAACAACTTGGGCATCAATGTAGCTGGGTTTGGTTGGCAAGTTTCTGGTGGAGTTGCGGACAGTGAAGAAGGCGATCAAAGTATACAGCGGGATGTAGATTAGCTAAAGAAATGGATAGAGAAATGGCAGGTGGAGTTTAATCCAAGCAAGTATGAGACGTTGCACTTTGGGAAGTTGAATGTAACGAGAATGTATACCGTTAATGGCCAGGGGAGTGATGGAAGCAGATGTGAATGTGGCAGTTAAGAGACCTTTAAATTGGCACATAGATTTGCAGGGAATGGAGGGATATGTATGTATCATGTGCAGGTCGAGGAGATTAGTTTAATTGGGAATCATGTTTGGCACAGACATTGTGGGCTGATGGGGCTGTTCCTATGCTGTACTGTTCAGTGTTTATGTATGCTTTTAATCCAAACTATTTTTTTCTTTCCACAGATGCTGCCTGATGTACTGAGTATTTCCAGAATTTTGCCTGTGTGTTTTTTAGTATGTATTCCATTGTGTTCTGATCAATACTTCTCTTGAATTTAACACTTCCAAACCGGTCACCATAATGCCCGAGGAAGCTTGTTGTGCACAAACTGTGCTCTTATTCTGCGTTATGTTACTGACTTTACTTCAAAAGTTTTGAAGCCATTTGAAGTGTCATGAATGATCTCAGAGAAATGAAAGTCTTTCATTCCAATCGGAACAGGATTCTGTTTCAAGTCATAGAGAGAGCTCGGAAACAGGCCTTTTCCAACTGAGTCTATTCCAACCATCAAGCCACCCACTTACACTAATCCTACACCAGTTCCCCCCACATCACAGTAACTACCCCGATACACGCTACTCAGTGACATATTAGGGACAGTCTACAGTGACCCATTAACCATTGACCTATCAACCCACATATCTTTGGGTTGTAAGAGGAAATCAGAGCACCCGGAGGAAACAAACAGTCACAGGGAAAAGGTGCAAGTTCCACATGGACAGCACCCAAGGTCAGGAAGGAACTCGAGTCTCTGGAGCTGTGAGGCAGCAACCGTACAAAATGCACTACCATGACATCCAAATTTACAGATTATTGAAAGTATTCCACATTTGAATTCCATTCCAGGTTTTACCAGGAAGGTACTTTATTAACACTACTGCTGGAGGCAGATTCCACACCATCTAACATTAAACCAAATGTCTATCTGCCTTTCCAAGTGGTGTAGCTGGACCTGAGAAGCTCCCATTATAGTCACTTAACATGAGAGCAGGCTGTTTTAGAACTTGGTTGTTAATATGCTATCTATTATTATCTCTGTGATCTTTATACTGTAGGCATAAATTTATAACTGCATTTACAACAATGACTTTATCAAGTGAGTGGCAACAAATCATTTGGGACACGGTGAGGATGCAATTAAATATTTCACAAGCCAACTTTGCAAAACAAATTGGATTTATTTTCACCACCCCATGTGGAACAAGAAGCAGTATAAATGCAGCTCGTGGAGCAAAGGCAAGAATTATTGAATGACACAGTGTGCAGCATTGTGTGCAGAGGAAGGAGAGTTCTCTGCTGCTCGACACAAAATGCTGGCGTAACTCAGCGGGACGGGCAGCATCTCTGGAGAGAAGGAATGGGTGCCGTTTCGGGTTGAGACGCTTCTTAAGACTGAAACGTCACCCATTCCTTCTCTCCAAGATGCTGCCTAAGTTACTCCAGCTTTTTGTGTCTATCTTCGGTTTAAACCAGCATCTGCAGTTAATTTCTACATATACGAGTTCTCTGCTGCGTCAGACTTCCCTCATTGCTTATGTGACGCACCACAGCCAGGTTCTAATGCAATGATGGAGCTGGCCCTTGTTCAATTACAGAGAGGACTTCCTTCGAAAAACTGTTGCAAATGACTGGCAGTGTGACCCTGGCGTTCCATTGTGCTCGCTTAGATAGTGAATTCATTGCCTGAAGGAAGAACGCTAGCCTGCTGTGCGATACAACAGGAAACAAGAGTCTGAGTCAGCTTTGAATGTGGCCAGGCGCGATTCTCAGTGGTTTAGTAATAATAATAATAATAGATTGGTGACATTGGATGCCTTCTCCAGCGCTCCCCATACCCAGGTAGGTGAATCAACATCAATATCTTTGATTCTGAAGTTCCCATCAAGGAACAGCGTCAGAATATGCCACAAGCAGATGGCTATATTTTCAAACAATTTCAAGTATCCCTAATGTTTTAAAAAATTACAAAATTACAATTCAAATCAAAACCATCACAACAGCAAATTGTGATTATAGTCACTTCTTTATGAGACTATCGAGTAGCTTAAAATAGATTAAAAATGCCAGTTCCCAATAGATACAAAATGCATAGATTATATTCAGTTTCCAAAATTATATTTTTATTCATCTTAAATAATTTATTTTCCACATTAAAAAGTTGTTCAAAAAGTACTGGGTGAGGGAGGGTGGGAGGGGGGAAATAAAAGGAAAAATATTTTTGCTCCCCAAAATATTTGGCGCAAATCAGGAATTCCAATAAAAGTAAACATTAACATCTACCAATTCAACAGGGACGGGGGAGTGAAGGGATCCATTCGACAACTATGGGTTGTGGGATCAATTCAATATTCCTGGAATATTTACCTAAGCATGGCATTCCGAACTCAAATCATTCTGTGCAATAAATCTCTCCTCAGATCCCCACTAACCTTCTATCTCTCACCTCGCATCTATGCTGTCTTGTTTTAGACACCCCCCCCCCCTCCCCTCACAACCTGTGGAAAGAAATATAATCTCACTTTCTACCTTAGCTATCCCCAAGAGACCCAGGTTCGATCCTGACTACGGGTGCTGACTGTACGGAGTTTGTACCTTCTCCCCGTGACCTGCGTAAGTTTTCTCCAAGATCTTCGGTTTCCTCCCACACTCCAAAGACGTACAGGTTTGTAGGCAAATCTAGGCTTGGTAAATGTGAAAATTGTCCCTAATGTATGTAGGATAGTGTTAATATGCGTGGATCACTGCTCGGCGTGGACCTGTTGGGCGAAGTGCCTGTTTCCGCGCTGTATCTCTAAACTAAACTAAACATTTACACAACTGATGAATTAGGGATTATGATTTATCTTACGTGAGCCAAGTTAACCATGATGCAATTTCGATCAGAAACTGGGCATCTAAAGAGCTACTTTGGAAATTGACAAGCAGAAAAAAAGCTGTCTTGGAAAAAAAAGTCTCGGTGTAAAAATACTGTTTCCATAAATAACATTGTCTCTCAATGTAGCTGCTAGTTTCACTGTGGGAAATTGACACACAATTGCTTCCATTGACACTTGTGAAATGATACTCTACGTAACAGCCTTTATTATTTTTAGCTTGCAGTAACAAAAATAAGCTCACAGCTATTAAAAATACTTTTATTTTTGTAAAATCCTGCGGGAGAAAGAAAAATCACATCAGAAATTCACCAGTCCCTAAGCCCCTTTGCCCCACTGCAACAACTTTTTTTTTAATAACATGATTTTCTATAACAGGAAATTTCTTCGGGAATGCACCTTTCGTATTATTGTGGAAATATCTGTACAGCAAAGAAAAAAAGTAAATCTGAGATGCAACTTTCAAATTAAAAAAGCTGGAGGGCAAGGAGGATGTGATTCCAATTCTTTCAGCAATTTAGTTTAGTTTAGGGGTGCAACACGGAAACAGGTCCTTCGACCCACTGAGTCCGTGCCGACCAACGATCCCCTAACAATACACTGTCGTACACACTAGGGACAATTTACAATGTTTACCAAAGTCAAATCCTGCATGTCTTTGGAGTGTGGGTCGAAACTGGAGCACCCGGGGAAAACCCACGCAGGTCACA
Source organism: Malacoraja senta (assembly GCA_038087875.1). Taxonomy (NCBI): domain Eukaryota; kingdom Metazoa; phylum Chordata; class Chondrichthyes; order Rajiformes; family Rajidae; genus Malacoraja; species Malacoraja senta. The sequence goes on along the minus strand of CM075989.1, from coordinate 7,507,400 downwards.
GGGAGAACATACAAATTGCGTACAGACACTGCCCGTAGTCAGTGTGTTCGCTCCATAGATGCTGCCTCACCCGCTGAGTTTCTCCAGCATTTTTGTCTACCCGTTGTGAGGATCGAACCAGGGTCTCTGGCACCGTAAGGCAGGAACTCTACCGCTGTGCCACCGTGCCGCCCTAGGTACTCAGTACAGTGCAGTGCTCAATGTGCGGAATGGAATTCATTTAGAGAAGGCATTGTTTTAAAAAGCAGTGACCTGCTGAGCTTTCCTCACAGTGGGCACAGAGGTCAAAATTGCTGCAAGTCACATACAGGGTTAGCTGGGTACCAAAGATCGCTTTCTTTCCCCAAAATCAATTAATGAACCAGATGGAGTTTTTATGACAATGTCATAGTTTCCTAGTTATTATTACTAGACACAGCCTCTTCAATTCCACATTTAATTATTAGAATTAGTCATTTCTGAGCTGTTGGGGTGAGATACAGACTCAAGTACTTGGCTCAGTGCCTGCTCCTCTGCATACTAATCCAGCATGAAACTCCACCCTCGACGATTTCAACACAATGAATGGCCAATATCAGAATCTATAAGTATGCTGAATTTATTTATCTCAATTTAATGTTCCCAGCTGCTACAAGAGGGTTGGAAGTTTCTATGGACTGCTGGAACAGTGACATTACAGCTGGCTACCTAACAAAGGCTATTGGGGCCCGGCATTAGAAGAAGTCCATCAGCTTGGTCTGGGTCAGATCGTCTCTGGTCAGGATTCGTACCCGAGCAGATACAGTGCCCTCCATAATGTTTGGGACAAAGACCCGTCATTTATTTATTTGCCTCTGTACTCCACAATTTGAGATTTGTAATAGAACAAATCACATGTGGCTAAAGTGCACATTGTCAGATTTTTTTAAAGGGTATTTTTATACATTTTGGTTTCACCATGTTGAAATTACAGCTGTGTTTATACATAGTCCCCCCCCCCCCCCCCCCCATTTCAGGGCACCATAATGTTTGGGACACATGGATTCACAGGCGTTTGTAATTGTTCAGGTTTGTTTAAATGCCTATTTAATGCAGGTATAAGAGAGCTCTCAGCACCTAGTCTTTCCTCCAGTCTTTCCATCACATTTGGAAACGATTACTGATGTTTATCAACATGAGGACCAAAGTTCTGCCAATCAAAGTCAAAGAAGCCATTATGAGAAACAAGAATAAAACTGTTAGAAACATTAGCCAAACTTTAGGCTTACCAAAATCAACTGTTTGGAACATCATTACACTGGTGAGCTTACTAATCGCAAAGGGACTGGCAGGCCAAGGAAGACCTCCACAGCTGATGACAGAAGAATTCTCTTTATAATAAAATAAAATCCCCAAACACCTGTCCGACAGATCAGAAACATTCTTCAGGAGTCAGGTGTGGATTTGTCAATGACCACTGTCCGCAGAAGACTTCATGAACAGAAATACAGAGGCTATACTGTAAGATGCAAACCACTGGTCAGACGCAAAAATAGGATGGCCAGGTTACAGTTTGCCAAGAAGTACTTAATAGAGCAACCACAGTTCTGGAAAAAAGGTCTTGTGGACAGATGAGACGAAGATTAACGAATATATGAGTGATGGCAAGAGCAAAGTATGGAGGAGACATGGAACTGCCCAAGATCCAAAGCATAACACCTCATCTGTGAAACACGGTGATGGGGGTGTTATGGCCTGGGCGTGTATGGCTGCTGAAGGTACTGGCCCACTTATCTTCATTGATGATACAACTGCTGATGGTAGTAGCATAATGAATTCTGAAGTGTATAGACGCATCCTATCTGCTCAAGTTCAAACAAATGCCTCAAAACTTATTGGCCGGCAGTTCATTGTACAGCAAGACAATGATCCCAAACATACCACTAAAGCAATAAAGGAGTTTTTCAAAGCTAAAAAATGGTAAATTCTTGAGTGGCCAAGTCAATCACCCGATCTGAACCCAATTGAGTATGCCTTTTATATGCTGAAGAGAAAACTGGGGGACTAGCCCCCAAAACAAGCATCAGCTAGAGATGGCTGCAATACAGGCCTGGCAGAGCATCACCAGAGAAGACACCCAGCAACTGGCGATGTCCATGTATCGCAGACTTCAAGCAGTCATTGCATGCAAAGGATATGCAACAAAATACTAAACATGACTACTTTCATTTACATGACATTGATGTGTCCCAAACATTATGGTGTCCTGAAATGGGGGGACTATGTATAAACACTGCTGTAATTTCTACATGGTGAAACCAAAATGTATAAAAATGGCCTTTATTAAAATCTGACAATGTGCACTTTAACCACATGTGATTTTTTCTATTACAAATCTTAAATTGTGGAGTACAGAGGCAAATAAATAAATGATGGGTCATTGTCCAAAACAATATGTAGGGCACTGTATCTTGCACGGTAGATACTTGCTGAAGAGTCAGAATTCTACAGCATTGAGTAGGAAGTAACTTTTTTTAACCAGGGTAGTAGTTCTGCTTATGAATTCTGGGGAGAGGGTAAAAATGGGCTGTACGGGGCTGGGGAACGATAAGTTTGGAGACTGTGGAAGGTAATTTTTTTTTCCAGTGCAGGTCTGAAGAAGGTTCTGACCCAAGATATCATCTATTCCGTTTTCTCCAGAGATGTTGCCTGATCTGCTGAGTTACTCCACCATTTTGTGTACAAGATAACTACAGTATTGAAACACGCTTTGGCCCAATTTGTCTATCGCCCCCACCCCCCCCCCCCCCCCCCACTCTATGCTGACCAAATCGCCTGCCTGAGTAATCCCGTTTGTCTGTAAAAAAAGACACAAAGTGTTGGAGTATCCCAGTGGGTCAGGCAGCATCTCTGGAGAGCAACGACAGGTGATGTTTTGGGTCAGGACCCTTCCAAAAACTTCACCTATCCATATTCTCCAGAGATGCTGCCTGACCCGCTGAGTTACTCCAACACTTTGTGTCCATTTTTGTAAACCAGCATCTGCACCTCCTTGCTTCTACCATCTGCCTGTGCTTCGTCCATATCCCTCCAAACCTTTTCTTTCCGCGCTTTTTAAACATCGTAATTGTACCCACATCTGGCACAAGTCCGCCACCCTCTGTGTGAAGAAGTTGCCTCTCCGGTCCCCTGTTAAAATGGATTACACCTGCCAACTCTACAGATCCTTGGCTGGCTGTCAGCTCAGCCCAACCATGCAAGGGTTCGTCTGGCGACTTGAATGGGTGCAAAGATCGAGGGCATAACTAGCAGAGAAGGGACTTCCTGCATTGACTGACTGCACAGACTATTACTGATCACCTGCTTGACTCTCACATTGCTGTTTGTGTGAATCAGCTGCCGTGTTTCTCCATCATTAAACCAGCACTGTGGTGTCATTGGCGAATTTATACAATGTCCCAGCCAGCTGTCCCGAGATGTGCTGAAGTTGTGGAACATACGAGAGGAATGCACGACTTCCTTCTTCAAGCTCACTGAACTCACTCTTTGTGCACTTGACACGTTGAGCATTTCCAACCACTCGCTGAGCATTGACACAAAATAAATACGGTGATGAAAACGGAAAATCTGAGAAGCAATGTTCAAATTAAGTTGCAAAACATTACTTCACTTTGGAGATGCAGTGTGGAAACAGGCCCTTCACCCCACCGAGTCCTTGTCGACCAGTGATCACCCTGTACAGATATTTCTGTACAGTAAAGAATAAAGTTAATCTGAGACGCAACTTTCAAATTAAAAAGGAAGCTGGAGGGCGAAGAGGATGGGGTTCAAATTCTCTCAGTAGTTTAGTTTAATTTAATTTAGAGATACAGCATGGAAAGAGGCCCTTCAGCCCACCGAGTCCACTTCGACCAGTGATCACCCTGTACACTAACACTATCCTACACACTAGGGACAATTTATAATTTTACCGAAGCCATTTAACCTACAAGCCTATACGTCTTTGGAGTGTGGGAGGAAACAGGAGCACCCGGAGTAAACCCACGCGGTCACAGGGAGAATGTACAAACTCCGTACAGACAGCACCCACAGTCAGGATCAAACCTAGGTCTCTGGTGCTGTGAGGCAGCAACTCTGCAGCTGCGTGACTGTGCTGCCCCCTATAGGTTGGGAGAGTGGGGTAGGGTTTGCAAATCAATTATAGAATGAATGCAAGGACGCTCTTCCTTCAGTGTTCAACGTATGGAATGAAGATCAATGAACACAGAGAAGGCATTGTCTTCTGAAAGAAGGAAACAACTTTTGAAAGGATACATGGAGGTTTTTTGGTGAATGATTGACCGGCCTCCACATCGATGTTGGAATATCGTACTCTATCCAACTTAGGCTGCTCAATGCCGCAACATGTGTAACTGCTTGCCTGATGTTGTGTTCTCTGCAGTGTAATAATTATGAATCAGGAAGCTCCAATTAAAGAACTTGCCAGCCAGAAAATGTTCAGTCAGGTTCAAATTGCAGGTTTTAGCATTCAATGCTGTTGTGTACACCACAAAAGTGTGCATTAGTTTGCACTAAACAGAAATTATTTTTGCCAGGTGCAGCCCAGCTAAAAACTATAACTGCAGTTGTCATAACAAGACCCAAACACTGAATTCCACTGAGATTCGCTTCCATGAATAGAGCATATTTAGGGCTCCGTAAAGCTGTTGGTCTTATTAAATTTAAAGAGACAGTGTCCGCAGTGCAAGGTTTGCAGTGCGAGTGACATTATGGTTTGGATTTACTTGTGATAATTAACATTTCGCTTTAGATAGACACAAAAAGCTGGAGTAATTCAGCGGGACAGGCAGCATCTCCGGAGGGAAGGAAGGGCAACAGTTCGAGTTGAGACCATTCTTCAAACACTTCATTTTAGTTTAGTGATACAGCAGGAAAACAGGCCCTTTGGCCCACCGAGTGTGCGCGGATCAGCGATCCCCGTACACAAGCACTGTCCTACACAGGAGGGAGAATTGACAATTTTTACCAAAACCAATTAACGTACAAACCTGTACGTCTTTGGAATGTGGGAGGAAACTGGAGCTCCCAGAGAAAACGCACACGTTCACGGGGAGAACGTACAAACTCCGTACAGACGGTGCCCGTAGTCAGGATCAAACCCGGGTTCCTGACGCTGTAAGGCAGCAACTCTACCGCTGTGCCACCGTGCCACCCCTAAATTTAATGAAGTTCACATCCATCCAGTACTCGAGGAAATAAGAGTAAGCAAGAACGACATTAGTATAAAACCAATTGGAAAAAAAACAAGTCCATGGCGATGGCAAGAGATGGACTGAGTGTTCAGAGGTAAGAGTACGGTTGGTTCAGGAACCTGATCGTTGGCAGGAAAATAGCTACTCCTGAATCTGGTGGTGTGGAACTTCCTGCCTGACAGTAGCACTGAGAAGTGGGCATGGCCTGGATGGTGAAAATCCTTAATGATAGATGCTGCCTTCCTCAATGTTCAAACAACTTTCAATGTTGGGGAGGGCAGTATCCATGATGGTCCCGACTGTCCACCACTCTTTGCAGCCTCGTTCCTTCCAGTGTCATGTTAAGACATGATGCCATGAGTCAGAATACTTTCTACAGTATATCTGCAAACGTTTGTTAGTGTTCGGAGAAATGCTGAATCTCGGTAAACGTCTAAGAAAGTAGAGGTGCTGATGCATCTTCTTCATCTAAGTGCTGGGCTCAGGACAGGACATCTGAAATGATACCAGCCAGGAATTTGAAGCCGCTCACTCTTTCCACCACCAACCCACCAAAGAAACTAGTGTGCAGTCGCACTATTTTTCACTTCTGAAGTCAACGAATAGTTGCTTGGCCTTGTTGACCTTCAGTGAACAGTTGTCGTACCAGCACCACTTAATCAGGTGTTCTTTCACTCTCCTCGATGCTGACTCATCACCACCAGTGATTGGGCCGCCCACTGTGGTGTCATTGGCGAATTTATAGATGGCATTGGAGCTGTTTGGCTACGTGGTCATGGGTGTACCATAGCCAACCTCCAAGTACTTCATTACGATGAATATAACTGCTACCAGACGGTAATCATCGAGGCAGGTCACCGTGCTCTTCTTGGCTACTGGTAAAATAGATGCCCTTTTGAAGCAGGTGGGAACCACAGACCGCAGAAGCGAGAGGTTGAAGATATCTTTGAATACTTCAGCCAGATGCTCTGATTACTCACTGGCACACCTCATTTTTAATTAGTTAAACAATGAGAAAGACTTTTTAAGCTTCCAAAGGTCAGTCACTCCCTGGCACCTGCTATTAGTGTTCTTTGCCAGCACATGAGTGAGCCAGATGGACGTTGCAAAGCCAACTATCCACACTGGAATGGCACAGATCGACACAGGCCCAGGTAAAGCAATGACCCCCTCTTTAAAATTCTCAAATGCTTCTCAAAGGCCTCTCAAATTGCACTTCTGAAAGTCATCACTCCACAACGGTGCTGTAATTCGATTGTCCGCACAAACTTTGACTTTTGGACTTTGAATAATGGCGCCCAAAATGGAGGTGTCTGCATGTGTAAGTTCACGTTCATAAGTGATAGGAGCAGAATTAGGCCATTCGGCCCATCAAGTTAACTCCGCCATTCAGTCGTGGCAAATCCATCCTTCCCTCTCAACCCCATTCTCCTGCCTTCTCCCCATAACCCCTGACACCCGTACTAATCAAGAATCTATCTATCTCTGCCAGCCATAAAAATATCCATTGGCCTCCACAGCCTTCTGTGGCAATGAATTCCTCAAATTCACTGCCATATGCAAAAATAATTTCACTATGCAGTTGCATATGTGACAAATAAAGCTCCAAAGTACACATTTGTTCGTAAACACCAGGAACAATCAGAAGTTCCATTGGAACGTCAGAGGTTGAGGGGAGACTATATAGAAGTATATAAAATGATGACAGGCATACGCAGGTTAGAGAATCAGAATCTTTTCCCAGGATGGAAATGTCCAATACTGGAGGACATACTGAGAGGGGAACATTTTAATTGAGATGTGCAGGGCATGCTTTTTTTAACATAGAGAGTGGTGGATGCCTGGAATGGATTGCCACAGGTGCTGGTGGAGGCAGATGCGATAGAGGTGTTTAAGAGGCTTTTAGATAGGCACATGGAAGTGCAAGGAATATAGGGATATGGATCATGTACAGGCAGATGAGATCAGGCTAACTTGGCATCATGTTTGGCACAAACAATGTGAGCTGAAGGGCCCATTCCTTTGCTGTACTCTTCTATGTTCTATGTTGCAGGAGGAGAAAGTATACAACATATTATTAACTTTCAAACCATTGTTGGTGTATCGGTATTTTCGGATTTATGTCTTGGCATTATCGTCATGTATCGTCACATTATACCATACACGAGTAGAATCAAGCCGTACAGAAGTACAACAGCTGGTGCAAAGAGAAAATTAGCAGGATATAATATTACAACTACAGAGAAAGTGCAGGTTAAATATAAGTGCAAGGACTGCAAAGAGGAAGGTTGGTAGATCAGGACTATCCCTTTAGCTTACGAGGCCATTCTGTAGTCGGATGACTGCAAGGAAGAAGCTGTTCCTGAATCTGGAGGGTTGTGGTTTCAAGCTCCTGTATCTTCTGCCCCAAGGTACAGGAGAGAAGTGGGAATGACTGGGGTGAGTGGTCCTTGATTATATTGACTGCTTTCAAGGCAGCGTGAAGTGTAAATGGAGGGGGGAGTGTGGAAGCCGGTTCTCGCGATGGACTGGGCAGCAAACAGACAACTTGAGTAGTTGCTACTTTTGTGCTATTAAATATTCACATCTATAATGTCTCCAGCTGCTGGGAGCAGAAATATTTTGATGAAGCAGCTTGGTCCAATTTTGACATTGCAGGAATCACGAGTTGAATGTGCGAGTCTGTAGCTCGTGGGCTGAACAGCGTGGGTGTGTGCCTGGCCCTCTGCCTGAGATGTGGATAACCTGGCTTCACAGCAGGACAGGGCGGGGTTGGAGAGGGCCAGGCAACAACTGGAGGCCCAGGACTGGTGCCAGGGCTTGTTGCCAACAGGGACAACGCTGGAAAAATACAGGGTTTTCCCAACAGGCCGTCTCTAATCTCTAATGTTTTGTAACCATTTTGTTGGTAAATGAACTAACCTGGAAAGTCAAGGGTCAAACTGTGGAAGGTTGAAGAGGGGGTTCTCTTGAGAAGAATAGGAGGGGAAAGGGCCCGGGAGATAGGGCAGGGCCTGGGAGAAAGACCCGGGGGAGTAATTCATGCTCTGGGAACAAATAACGAAGGGCATAAACATTACAATGTGAAACAATCCATACACAATATGTTGGGGAATTAGTTCAGGATGCTTTGAATCTGGGCATACAGTCTACATTTTCAATGGGGGTTTTCCCGGTTCAAGACCCTCTCCAGGTCCAGCAACAAGGAGCCGTTATACTCTGGAGTTAAGAATAATGAGAAACTTAACATTCAAACATGGCTTTACAGCATAGATTATTCATGATGATTCCTCTGGGATAAAGGTCTAGAAATATATAATCTCTAAATAAGGGATTGGTTACTCTGGACCATGAAAAACATCTTCCTTCAGGAGGTTATAAATCTTTTCAATTCACTCTGCTAGAGAATTTTAGATACAGATCATTTTGTATATAAAACATCATCTTGAGAGCAGATCTTCAAGTTACCCTCTGCGGAAGCCCAACTTGGAATTACAGTGTCATTGGGTCAAAGTCTGGGAATTATCGACCTAATGGCCATGTAAACGTACTTTCACCACAGGGACTGAAGTGATTCCACATAATGGTTTACACCCCATCCTCTCATGGACAACTGGGATGGACCAACAAATGTGTACAGCTTCAACAAATAACAAAAATCAATTAGCAACATGAACGTACATTGATCTACGCTTTACCCTTCGCTCTCTCCCAGACAGTATTTTCACCCAAATAAATCTCGTCAGAAATATTTAGATTTTATCATGAAATGATAATTGTTGTATGAAAAATGAATTATTGGTACTGCAAAACAGCAGTGAGGCATGGGTCATGGAAAGAAAATATGGAGCTTTACAAGGGAAACTGGAGCCTGAATGTCGTACTGAATAAATGTCCAATTCATGAATTAAGAATAATGAGAAACTTAACATTCAAACATGGCTTTACAGTATAGATGAATTCATGATGATTCCTCTGGGATAAAGGTCTAGAAATGTACAGTATCTAAATAAGGGATTGGTTTCTCTGGATCATGAAGAACATCTTCTTTCAGGAGGTTATAAATCTTTTCAATTCACTCTGCTAGAGAATTTTAGATACAGATCATTTTGTATATAAAACAACATCATGGGAGCAGATGCAGTGGATATGCAGGATTTGAAAGTAGGGGATAGCATTTTTGCAAGAGGCAGGTTGGGAAGAAGTGTAATCCAGAAAGCAGTGGGAGTCAGTAGGTTTGTAGTAGTCTGAAGAAATGCCTTGACACAAAACATCACCTATTCCTTCTCTCCAGAGATGCTGCCTGTCCCGCTGAGTTACTCCAGCTTTTTGTGTCTATCTTCAGTTTAAACCAGCATCTGCAGTTCCTTTTGCACGGCGTAGTAAATGTCAGTCAATAGCCTGTCTCCTTTGATGGAGATAGAGCAATCAAGAAAAGGGAGTGAGTTGTCAGAGACAATCCAGGTGAATGAGGGTAGGGTGGACAGAAGGTTAGTGGTGAAGTAAATAAGCCCATGTGTTCTGCACGGGTGCAGGAGGCAAGGTGAAGGCAAGAACTGTGGCTGCAAGACTACAAATGATTTCACAAAAAATACTGGAAATCCATTTATTCCTGCATGCGAATCAAGGAGCAAAATTTCCCAGAAAACCCCAAGAAATGCTTCAGAATGTACACTTAATATTGAAAATTTGCTCCGTGTGTGCCTAATAGAGCAATTCCTTCTTTAACAAGACAAGGACAAAATTTCATAGTCATAAAGCTATGCAGTACCGAAACGGGCTCCTCAGCCCAATTTGTCCATGCTGATCAAGTCACCCAACTGAGCGAGTCCCAGCATGCCGACACTAATTCATACAAAATGCCTTCTTCATCACCCTGTCTACGTGTGTCATTACTTTCATTCTCTGGTTGCTGGTTCAGGAACAGCTTCTTCCCAACATCCATCCATCAAGCTATTAAACACCAACTAAACTTCAAACTACAAACTATCCTGGTTGCATTAGCGACTTGGCCCTTTGTTTTGAACTAATTTTTAAAATTAATTACTGAACTTCGTTTCATTGTTTGTTTTATAATGTTATCAATTGAGCACTATGTTTACAGACCTGTTTACTGTTACAAGTAAGAATTGCATTGTTCCATTTCAGTACATGTCAATTAAACACTTGGCTATTGCCTTTCCAACGCAGCCACCATCAGGTCAAACGAAGCTGGATACAGTAGCGAGCCAGGTCAGCAAAGTATATCTCAAACCTAACCCTGCTTGAATCCAACACAACTTGGGTCCCTTCAGCGTCAAGTAAGGTCGTCGGGCTCTACTATATTTTTAAAACTCTTCTGCAGTTTTAAAAGTAAAATCAGAGTGTTGCTGGGTCCAGCTAAAAGTGTCAAAGATCCACACCACCCTGGCCACACACTCTTCCCACTACTACCACTGGGAAGGAGGTACAGGAGCCCAAGAACTGCTTCCTCCAGCTGGAAGAATAGCTTCTTCCCATCCACCATCAGGCTCTTGAATCACCCTAAACAACACCAACCACAACCCCACCTCAGCACCTAATTGCTCCATGTAGAAAAATGACAGATCCATGGAAGCACATACAACTGGACGTTCTCCTCCAAATCACACGCTATCTTGTCTTGGGAGTACATTGTTGCTCCTTTATCATTCCTGATCCTAAAATCTTTATCTCCCAACAGCACTGTTGAAAGCAACATCATTAGAAGGTTGCAGAAGGTCAAGTAGGTAGGTCATCACCATCGTGCCATGGGCAAGTGGGGATGGGCAGTAAATGTTGACCTTGCCAGCAAAGCCCAGTTTTCTGAAAAAGAGTAGGTCATAGTGGCACAGCGGTAGAGTTGCTGCCTTACAGCGAATGCAGCGCCGGAGACCCGGGTTCGATCCAGACTACAGGTGTTGTCTGTACTGAGTTTGTACGTTCTCCCGTGACCCGCGTGGGTTTTCTCCAAAATCTTCGGTTTCCTCCCACACTCCAAAGACGTACAGGTTTGTAGGTTTAATTGGCTTGGTAAATGTAAAAAATTTCCCTAGTGGGTGTAGGATAGTGTTAATGTGCGGGGATCGCTGGTCGGCGAGATGGCCAACCAATGTAGCCCAGATTATCACGCCCAGGTGAAATTAGGTGCTCAAAGATGAACAAAGAAAAACGCACAAAATGGAACACTTGTGCTTCTCCTCCTGATGTCACCTGTAGCTCCAGGCGTTATAAACTGTGGTCCTAATTAAGATAATTGAATAACACCTCTGTCCTGAAAATAAATCTGGCTTTCCTCGTGTTTTCTCTTTAAATGATCTGTAAATATTGGCACCAATCCAATCAAAGCAGAAAAGTTCTAATCCTTTGAGAATGGAATTTTTTTCCCAAACTTGGACCACACAAACCTTAAAATAACCTCGGGGGAATAAATCTGTAACAGTCTGTGTGATTTTACATGGATAAAAAGAGACTATTTATTTATAAAATATTTGTTGTCTGGGAACTGTGGAGATATCTTTCTACATCTGATGCTTGTTGCCTTAGTATATTCATCTGATAAAATGATTCCGTTTTAGCAGAAGTGTGATGTATAGATCCTTTGAAAAAAATTAGTTTGTAATTCAGCTGGGTTAGACGGGAGTGTTGGGATTAGCTGATATCCAACCACACAGGTCACAAGTCTGGACTGACCTATTGAATCCTTCAAACCTGGACCCATTAGTAGACGTTGTTGAGTGTAGACATAGAAACACTGAAACACAGAAAGTAGGTGCAGGAGGAGGCCATTCGGCCCTTCGAGTCAGCACCGCCATTCATTGTGATCATGGCTGATCGTCCCCAATCAATAACCCGTGCCTGCCTTCTCCCCATATCCCTTGATTCCACTAGCCCCTAGAGCTCTATCTAACTCTCTCTTAAATCCATCCAATGATTTGGCCTCCACTGCCCTCTGTGGCAGGGAATTCCACAAATTCACAACTCTCTGGGTGAAAACGTTTTTTTCTCACCTCAGTCTTAAATAGCCTCCCCCTTATTCTAAGACTGTGGCCCCTGGTTCTGGACTCGACCAACATTGGGAACATTTTTCCTGCATCTAGCTTGTCCAGTTCTTTTATAATTTTATATGTTTCTACAAGTCTAAAGAAGGGTTCCGACCCAAAATATTACTTACCATGTTCTCGAGATGCTGCCTGGTCCACTGAGTTACTCTTGTTAAGCGTATCTTGTTAAGTGTATAGAATTCTTTGAAAGACCTTCCCCTGCCTTGTAGGAATAAGGTCAAGGGGTACAAGTCGTATCCTAAAAGTTGGTGGCTGACTAGGATGCTCCTGCTTTGAAAAGATGAACTTTACTGGTCAGGATGAACCACCTGGAATGCATCAGGAGACCAGGATCTACCAACACCGGGAACACAGCTCAAGACTTCCTCAAGGTTACTCAAGTGAGATCTTCCAATCTCCCTCGTTGTGGCCCTTGTGCTTTTATAACCTGCACTTTCTCTGTAGCTGGAATATCATATTCTGCACTCTGTTTATGTTCTCTTTTGCCCTACCTTTGTACTCCATATATTGTATGCCTGCACTCATCTGTGGTCTGATCTGCCTGGACTGCACACGAAACGAATCTTCACCATGACTTTGTACACATGACAATAATAAAGCAATACCAAACACCAATCTACAAGTCTGAGGAAGTGTCTCTACCAGCAACAACACCATTCCTATTCTCGATAAATGCTGTCTGACCCGCTGAGTTACTCCAGCATTTTGATTCTATCACCAATCTTCAAGTTACCCTCAGCGGAAACCCAACTTGGAATTTCAGTGTCACTGGGTCAGAGTCTGGGGATTATCTACCTAATGGCCATGTAAACGTACTTTCACCACAGGGACAGAAGTGATTCCACATAATGGTTTACCCCCATCTTCTCATGGACAACTGGGATGGACCAACAAATGTGTACAGCTTCAACAAATGACAAAAATCAATTAGCAACATGAACGTACATGGATCTAAACTTTACCCTTCGCTCTCTCCCAGACAGTGTTGTATGAAAAATGAATTATTGTCATTGCAAAACAGCAGTGAGACATAGGTAATGGAAAGAAAATATGGAGCTTTACAAGGGAAATTGGAGCCTGGATGTCGTACTGAATAAATATCCAATTCATGAATATGGCTACATTTCACTCATGACTGAGTTATCTGATTAAGTTCACTTGTGAATCTGTGATAAGTATCTCACTTCTAGCAAGGCCTTGTTCAAATCATTTCCAGTTGTTAGACTGAATGGCTGGAAAGCTACCAGATGCAGTCTCTCTCTCTCTCTCTCTCTCTCTCTCTCTCTCTCTCTCCCTGTCAGTCTCTGTCAGTCTCTCTCTCTCTGTCAGTCAGTCAGTCACTCTCTCTCTCTCTCTCTCTCTCTCTCTCGCTGTGCACAACAGAAAGAGCTGGTGTCACTTGAGTATGATTCTTTAATTGCTGTCATGCTCCCAATTCTTCACTTTTAATGTACAAAGGAGCTACTGTAGTCAGAACATTTAAAACTTAGTTCAGAATTAGGATGACTCGACTGAACTACCAACTAACTGATCCCAACATTGTTCAAATTTGAGTTAATCTGTATGAGTCAAAGTTGACACAACTAACTTAATGCAATGATCATTGACAGGGTGGTGGTGTGGCATAGGTGTCGTGCGAAAGGGATGGGTGTGGGAGGTGTTTGAATGCTAAAGTCATGATAAAATGAGTAACTTGCAGCATCTTTAAGTATAAATGTAATCATACATAGATGTGGGAAAAATGTTTAAAATTTATGCTCAATTCATTTCCTTACCTGCTTATCTATCCAGAAAACAGCTGAGAAACAAAATAGATCCAAAAGTATAATGGCTTGAGCACTTATCCATGGTCAAGCCTTTCAAAATCCTCATGGACAACTTTGTTCCATGACTCAAGTTGGAAAGAAAGTTGCAATCACAAAAAAATTTATGTGGAACATAACAAGTGTTTAAAAAAAAAATATTGGAATAAGTTCAAAGTAGTGCAGAGTTAGAAATTCTGAACTAACTATTCATGAGATCATATCCACAGTGAGACAAATAGCCCCAAGGGATAGGGTGGCAACTGGACTGTTCAAACAACTTTTTTTTAATAGAATAATGGTTCCAACCCTAGTCCAGACAGAGTATGCCACTCCACTGGTAAGACACCCATCAGAAATGAGGAGTCATATTAACATCAGAGAATTACATCCCATGAAAAGTTCCAAAAAACGCATAACTTCAGACACAAAAAATGGAAGCGTTTGTATTTAATAGAACAAAGGGTGACCTCGAGAGACATTGATGAAGATTTTCATCAGAAGTAGGAAAAATACTTTCTTTTCAATGTTCAAAAACAGTCTGTTATTCGCAGCTGAACCTGGCCCAGTTGAAAAAGACCAAGGGATCATTTATTTTCAGGAACTCATCTGTTAATTATTTTTTCCGTTAATTAATTTAGTAGTACCGCCGACATACCTCCAAGTTTGAGTTTTAACTGCAAGTATTTTGGGGAAAATCGGGATTAAAAAGTATGGTGGTGGGAAAATGCAGAAGGAAACAGTGTTTTATCCCTGAAACTGCTTAGTTATTGCCACATTCCTGTATGCGGAAGTTAATGGCTGCTCTTAATGAAGTTTTTAATGGACTCTTAAATACTTTGCGAAGTCAAGAAAGAAACTTTATGAGCACATTCTCTTTCATCCTAGATCCATAATATCTTTTACACCAAACGTTTAGCACCTCTCTTTATTAAATATTCGAAGTCACAGCTTGGTGGTTGTTACAACTGCACCAACTCTTGATTTCTCAACATGTACCTTAAGATCAGCACTGGATCAATTGGACAGAATAATACTGTTTGCAATGGGGAATCTTGAAATTTTAAAATATTTAATTAACACAAGCTTGAAGAACAGCAACCTCATCTTCTATCTGGGCACAATGCAGCCTTCAAGAGCCACTGTTACATTCTACACCATCAGGTCATCAGCTTTCTTTGTCTGATTTCATCATCCTTCAGTGATATTACCTCAGTTTGTTTTTTATCCCCTTTTCTTTGACAGTGGAACACCTGCTCAGCCTGACCTGCTAGACACACCCTCACACATTCTTTTGTCTATGCTCACACCCTCTCTCTGCCCACATCCCCTCACTGACCAGGTAACTTTGTTTTCAACTTATCCCCATGGTAATCCCGGTTTCACCTGATGAGAAACATCTCCCTCCCTGCAGCATAACAAACTTCCTTTGTCTCCTTTCTCAGTTCTGACAAAGGATCTTCATAGGTTCATAAACCATAGGAGCAGAATTAGGCCATTCACTCCATCGAGTCTATGGCTGATCTATCTTTCCCTCTCAACCCCATTCACCTGCCTTTTTCTCTGTAACCTTTGACACCTTTACTAATCAAGAACCTGTCGATCTCCGCTTTAAAAATACCCAATGATGGTCTCTGCAGCCCTCTGGCTAAAGAAAGTTCTCCTCATCTCCTTTCGAAAGGTACTTCCTTTTATTCTGAGGCCGTGTCCTCTGGTCCTAGACTTTCCCACTAGTGGAAGCATCCTCTCCTCATTCACTCTATCCAGGCCTTTTACTATTTGTTAAAGTTTCAATGAGTTCCGCCCTTCTAAACTCTTGCGAGTACAGGCCCAGAGCCATCAAACGCTCAGATTACGTTAACCCAGTTATCCCTAGGATCATTCTCTTAAACCTCCTTTGGACACTCTTCAATCCCTCCTCAGACATGAGGCTCAAAACTGCTCACAACACTCCAAATGTGGTCTGACCAGTGCCTTATAAAGTCGCAGCATTGCCACCTTTTATTTTCTGGTCCTCCCGAAATGAATGCCAATGTTGCATTTGCCTTCCTTACCACCAATTCAACCCATAAATATATCTTTTGGGAACCCGGCACCAGTGCTCCCAAGTCCTTTTGCACCTTCCATTTCAGAATCCTCTCCCCCATTTAGAACATATTCTGCACGTTTATTCCTTCTACCAAAGTGTTTGTCCGCACACTTTGCTTCGCTGTATTCCATCTGCTACTTCTTGGGCAACTCTCCCAACCTGCCCAAATCATTCTGCAGACTCCCTGCTTCCTGTACACTACCTGTCCCACCAACCTATCTTTGTATCATCCGCAAACATGGCCACAACCATCAATCCCCTCATCTAAATCATTGATATACAACCTGTAGTGTAGTGGACCCAACACCAACCCCTGCAGAACACCACTAGTCACCAGCAGTCAACCAGAAATGGCCGTCTTCATTCCCATTTTTTTGTCTTCTTCCATTCAGCCAACCTTCTATCCGTTCTAGTATCTTTCCTCTAATACCATTGGCTCTCATCTCGTTTAGCACCCTCACTTGTGACACTTTATCAAAGGCCTGAAAATCCAAGTAAATAGCATCCACTGACTCTTCTTTGGCTTTGCTATTTAGTTCCTCAAAAGAATTCCAACAGGTTTGTCAGGTAAGGTCACACCTTGACAAAAACACGTTGACTTTGGCCTATTTTATCATGTGCTTCTAAGTGCTTGGAAACCTTATTCTTAATAATGAACTGTAAAATCTCACCGATCACTGAAGTCAGGCTAATGGGCCTACAGTGTTCCCCTCTTTTGCCTTGCACCTTCTTGAACAACGGAGCTCCTTTTGCCATTTTCCAGTCATCTGGGACCACTCCTGATTCTAGTGACTGTTGAACGATCATTATTAATGCTTCCACCATCTCTAAGCCCTTTCAGAACCCTGGGTTATAATCCATCTGGTCCAGGTGACTTATTCACTATCAGAACTTCTAGTTCAGATTTTTGTTTCTTGATTAGCAAGGATGGCAAAGGTTATGGGGCTAAATCAGGAGAATGGGGTTGAGAGGAAGAGAAAGATCAGCCATGATTGAATGGGGGAGTAGACTCGATGGAATGAATGGCCTCCTTCTGCTCCACTTATGAACTGTCAGCTTCCCAAGCACCTTCTCCTTTTTAATAGCAACTCCACTAACCTCTGATCCCTGACTCTCTTGAATTTCTGGCATGTCGCTGGTGTCTTCCGCTGCGAAGACTGACGCAAAAAAAACCCATGATCGATTTGTCCTCCATTTCTTTGTTTCAGGAAACGCTAACTCTGTGTCTCTCCCCAAAGACGCAACATGACCTGATCAGTATTGGCAGCATTTTCAGTTTGTATTTTTTATTTTCAACTTCTTTGATTTTGAATCATCTTGCATTATATCTGCATCACTGGATAACTGCAGTTGTTCATCAACATCCGTCACCAGCAAAGCAGATTTCAGAATTCAATCATCATCCTATTCTTGCCATTGTCCACCTTGGTGAAAGATGTCGTCTCTACATGTTTACTCACCAGCTGTGTCGGGACTCTGCTTTGCTTGGACCAGCGCGGGAGTAGGACACCAGTTCTCTTGGCTAATCTGAAAAGTAAAACCAGAGTGTCAGAACAAAACATTTCTCTGAGGGAATCGGTGTTCTCATGTTTCTATTTTAGGATGCTGGATGCCACTGACAATTTGTGCATTTATTGCTTTAGTACAGAGACCAGGTCAGCATAAGACATGTGGCACACAATGTCTTTGCCGACCATGATGCCAAGCCCAACTCCTCTCAAGCAGCACAACCTCCATATCTTTCTAGATAAATACAAAAAGCTGGAGTTAAGGGCCTGTCCCACTTTCACGACCTCTGCCGAGTTTGCCCTTGACTCATACTCGCAGCATGGTCGTCACGAGGTCGTAGGTAGGTCGTGATGCTAGTCGTAGGTACTCGTGGCATCAAGTAGGTCGGGGCGTTTTTCTAGCCTGATGAAAAATGTCCATGAGTAAAAAAGGTCGTGAATTAGATCGTGAAAGTGGGACAGGCCCTTAACTCAGCGGGACAGGCAGCATCTCTGGAGTGAAGGAATGGGCGACATGTCAGGTCGAGACCTGTTTCATCCATATCCCTCTAATCCCTGCAAATCCATGTGGATATCTAAAAGTCTCTTAAATGCCACTATTGTATCTGTCTCAATCACCAACCCCAAGAGCACCTTTCCGTCACTCACCACCCTCTGTGTAAAGAAAGTTGCCCCGCACGTCACCTTTATACCTTGTCCCTCTCACCTTAAACCTACGCCCTCTAGTATTTGATTTTTACATCCTGGGAAAAGATTTTGATTGTCCATCCTATCTATGTTGATCATAATTTGATATACTTCTATCAGGTCTCCATGCAACCTCAGGCATTCCAGAGAAAACAACCCAAGTCTGTCCAAAGCTCCCTCTTTAGCTAATACCCTCTAATCAGGCATCATTTTGCTAGACATCATCTGCACCCTTTCCAAAGCCTCTGCATCCTGCCTAGGGCAACAGAACTGCACACAATACTCCAAACAAGCCCTAGTTCCCTTTGAAATAAATGGCTTTCTCTGCTATGTCAGAGGGCAGTTAAGAATCAGCTATAGTTCTTTGAATCTAGACTAACTGATACCTTAGATCGGGTCAGTTTAGAAGATTTATTTTCATGAAGGCACAGAAAACCTCATGAGCTTTTCAGACTGCGAATTGATGGTTATTATTTGTGATATAAATTTCTATAATTCTAAACAGGATGCAGTGAACACTCATACAGCCAAATCAATAAGCTACAAATTCGTTTCAGCAAGATCTGTAATTCCTTTTTTGTTAAATTATAAACAATTCGCGATTAATGCTTTCAAGAAACAACATTTCGCTTGCATTGAGCCGGTCAGTGTGTCAGCTCTTGATCATCATAATGCAATTAGATAGAGCTCTAGGAGCTAGCGGAATCAAGGGATATGGGGAAAAGGCAGGCACGACTTATTGATTGTGGATGATCAGCCATGATCACAATGAATGGCGGTGCAGGCTCGAAGGGCCGAATGGCCTCCCCCTTCACCTATTTTCTATGTTTCTAATTGCATAAGTCATTGGTAAGATGACACTTGGAGAGTAATGTGCACAGTTCTGGTCACCGAACTATGGAAAGGTTGTCACTAAGTTGGAAACGATGTGGAAGAGATTCATCAGCATGTTGCATGGAGGACTGCAACAAGTGGATTTGGATGCCAATGTAGGTGGCATGGTAAGTTAGTTTGTGGATGACATTAAAATTGGTAGTGTAGTGGACAATGAATGAAGTCATCCACGATTACAACAGGATGTTGATTAACTGGACCAATGGGCCGAGGAATGGCAAATAGAGTTTAATTCAACTAAATATAAAGTGTCAGCAATAGTGGATTATCGTGTCCAGTTATGGTCACTACTCTAGAAAACATCTAATAAAGGGTGCCAAAATGATCTGAGGATGTCTGAGATCTGTCTGAAGAAGGGTCTCGACCCGAAACGTCACCCATTCCTTCTCTCCAGAGATGCTGCCTGTCCTGCATTTTGTTACTCCAGCATTTTGTGTCTATCTTCGGTTTAAACCAGCATCTGCAGTTCCTTCCTACACACCTGGCGATTAAACACCATTGTCTCTTAATGATCTGAGGATGTTTGGAGCATTTGAGCTATAAGCAGATGGTGGATAGACTGGCCTTTTCTCTCTGGTGCAGAAGAGGCAGAGGGGTGACATTATAGAGATATAAAATCATGAGGGACATAGTCAAGGTGAACAGCCACATTTCCCCCCCAGGATAGATGGCATAGGTTTAAGATGAAAAGGAAAAGATTTAAAAGGGACCAGAGTGGCAATTGTTTCTCCCCATAGTGGGGTGGAGCATGGAACGAGCTGCCAAAGTGCCAAAGGAACTTTTCAGATGCATAGATAGTAAAAGTTTGGAGGGATATGGGTGAGGCATGGGCAGGCGGGATCAGCCCACTTAAGAATCTTGGACAGCATGAATGAGTTGGGCCACTGAGCCTGATTCCATGTGGGGTAGCTCTATGATTCTATGGCGATACAACGAACAGCAGATGCTGGTTTACCAAAAACAACACAAAATGCGGGAGTTGCTCACCGGGTCAAGCAACATCTCTGGGGAATATGGATAAGTGACTGCAGAAGGGACCCGACCTGAAACGTTGCCCATCAGGAATGCTCCGTTACTTCTACACTTTTCTCGTCTACAATTCTATGACTATATTTCAGACAGGAGCTTTATTACAAGCAGCCAGTCCAATATTTATTTCTCACTCAACTTTTAGAATTTAGAAATACACCGTGGAAACAGGCCCCTCGGCCCACCAAGTCCATTCTGACCGTCGATCGCCCATACGTAAATTCTGTGTTATCCCACTTTCACATCCAACGCACGAGGGGCAATTCCACATGAGAGGAATACATCGGGTAGATCTCTTGCCCAGAGTAGGTGAGGAACAGAGGACATAGGTTTAAGGTGAAGGGGAAAAGATTTGATAGGAATCTGAGGGGTATGGAACAAGCTGCCAGAGGACGTAGTTGAGGAAGGGACTCTCTCAACATTTAAGAAACATACAGGTACATGGATAGGACAGGTTTAGAGGGATATGGACCAAACGCGGGTAGGTGGGACTATTGTAGCTGGGATATGTTGGCCAGTGTGGGCAAGTTGGGCCGAAGGGCCTGTTTCCACACTCTATGACTCTACCAAAGCCAATTAACCTAAAAAACATGCATGTCTTTGGAATATGTGAGGAAACCAGAGCACCCGGAGAAAACCCATGAGGTCACAGGGAGAATGTAAAATCTCCACACAGACAGCACTCGTAGCCAGGATTGAATCCAAGTCTCTGGCGGCTTGAGGCAGCAACTCTACCGCAGCACCACGGTGCAGCCAAGGTTCTGGCTGTTGTCACATGGTGATGGTGGAAGCTTTCTGCGCATAAAATAACTGCCATGTTTAACGAAATACAGCAGCAAAAAGACCCGCAAATAATACGAGTGGGAAGTTGTGAAAGGGGGGTCTGAAAGATGCTTTCAATCACCACCACATGGTGACGGATGGCCTCATACTTTGGGTGCGGCTGTGCATCAGAGCTCCAACAAATCTCAACATTTATTTTTAAATCCAGATCGGCAGCCGAGAGCTTCCATTTTCCCCTCCTGCGCCTTTGAAATATCATTCTTTAAAATCTTCGGGAGAATTTAAAAAAAAAACGGCATTGACAATGAGCGCACACATCCTTTCAGCAGAGCAGGAAGCTGGATCTGAGCACAAGTTTCCAGACTTCAGCTGCAAGGTTCAAGTCCCTGAAGTCCTCCCACCACAGCGTCTCACAGCAACTGCGTCAGCCCAGGCCATCTGAGTTTCCAGCCATGATCACAGCATTTGCCAACTGTATTGCAATGCATTGTGCAAGGTACTCCATTGATGACGATGTGGGAACATTTTGCCCACAAACTAAAATGCATTGTTTTACTAATTACGGTAAATTAAATTACTATTAAAATACAAAGTACTTATGCTATAACAACAGATTAAGTGCACAACCAAGAAAACTAAGCCCAATGCCAAAGTAGTATCTAAATAACCCATAGACACATGCTATGGGTTATTCTCCATAACTAACAATAACTAACTCCATATTCAGTAAAAAGCCGTCAACATGTTAAGAAGCATATTAAAACTAAAGGGCCTGTCCCACTTGGGCGACCTAATCCGCGAGTTCTGGTGAGTTTTCCCTCGACTCATACTCGCAGCATGGTCGACACGAGGTCGTAGAAGGTCTTCGTAACTCTCCTTCATGCTCGAGAGTGGTCTCCGCGTACTCAAGGCCTCAGCTAGGCCGTGGCGGTTTTTTCAATATGTTAAAAAATGCCCGCGAGTAAAAAAAGGTCGCCATGGAGGGGTTGGTCCGTACGCGTTCAGGCCGTATTAGCAGACCGCCTGACAGATATGGCGAGTATGTTTGAATTCTAGCTGCATGTGTGTTTAACTATATTCGCTCTTTACGGGGAAGGATGTAGATTGGTTATTGTATGTGAACCAATCATAGTAGAAATAGCATCACTAACCCCACCTTACTGTATGATTCATACTAACACCCACTTCCTATACTGGTCAGTCTTGGAAGCGGTAACGATGAACTAACAACTAACAACCTGCTGTACCGCTATACTATGGGTACTGATTAAAGATGATCTTGAACTCCAGATTAACAGTTTGCTTATTTACAATGTTCTCCTCTTCCCTTGGATAGGGGTTCTGTGAGACACTCTCTCATTCCTCCCCCTCTGAGATTTGTATTGCAGTCCAGTGAAGGATCTTGACCTGAAATGTCAACTTTCCCCTTTCCTCCATAGATGCTGCCTGACCCGTCCAGTTCTTCCAGCAGCTTGTTTTGCTCTGGATTACATCATCTGCAGTCCCTTGTGCCTTATGATAATTTTTACAATCTGGCTCCGTGTTTCTCTCCCATCTTTCTGATCTTCTGAGAAAGACAAACCCCACTGCTCGTTGACCTTTTTTCCCCAATGCAAGATTCGAGGAGCTCAGGAAATCCACAACTTTGTGGCTCTCTTGCTTTGGAAATGCATTTTGCAATCAAAGGTTAATTTAAACTCATTTTAACTCAAAGATATTCTCCTTAAAAGGCTTCTGCTCTTTATAGATTGTAGATTCTGTCCTAGTTAATAATTAAGTAGATTTCAAATAAAGGCATAAAATGCTGGAGTAACTCAGCGTCAGGTAGCATCCTGGTGGACGTGGATTGGCGACATTTTGGGTCAACAATGGAGGAGGCCCAGGACAGAAAGGTTGGTAGTGGATTGGGAAGGGGAATTACAATGGTCAACAACCAGAAATCCAGCAGGCCTAGGTGGACCGAGTCAAGTGTTCAGCAAAACAGTCGTCTGGTCAATGCTAGGTCTTGTCATTGTTAAGGTCCATTGCTAGAGTGAGGCTACGTGCAAACTGGAGGAACAACAGTTCATATTCTGCATGGGTAGCTTAAAACCCAACGGTGTGAGCATTGAATTCTCCCTTTTTAGATAACAACCCAAACCCCCCACTGCCCCACTCCCCATCTCTGAGCCCCACCCAATGCTCACCCATTTTTCCTATTATCCCACCCCTATTTTTCATTCCCCCTACTCTCCTCCACCTATATTCCTTCCTCTGGCTTCACATTTCATGCCTTTCTCATTATCTCACAACCTTTTGTCTTCTTTTCATGCCTGACCTTTGTCCACCCATCGGCAAACCAAACCTGCATCCACCTCTCACTTGCCTGGCTTCCTTTCATCCCTACCTCTCTCCTAGCTTTCTCTCCCTACTATGTTTAGTCTGAAGAACAGTTCCAACTCTAAATGTCACCTATCCATCTCGTCCTGGGATGCTGCCAAACCTGCTCTGTTACTCCAGCAATGCGTGCCTTTTTTGTTAGTTAGCATCTGCAGTTCCTTGAGTCTAGATTTCAATCAACAAGCCTGCGCCGAGCCCCTGCGGTCGAACGGAAGACCTGGCGGAAGGCGGCTTCGCGGGGAACCCACCAAGCCAGTCCCCTGCTGACCAGACCAAACAGACCACTGAACTGGAACGGGGAGCGTGCCGAGACTGCCACTGCTCGTCCCCTAAAGACCAGTGACCGACCGGGAGGATGGAGCCAGTGACGACGGACGTGACGGCGAGGAGCGAGGCCGGTAGGAGAGGGGAGGGAACCGGGGCTCTGGCCCACCGTGCCCGGCTCCCCCAGGGAACAAAGATGGATGGGCGAGGAGAGGGACGTGGCGTGCAAGGAAGGAGATGGCTGTAGGCCCCCACCAGCCTGGGACTCGCCTGGAACTGGCACCGCTCATAAGAACTAGTACGTGAATTTCGAAAATGGCGCTAAAGCATGGTGCCTCTTGCATGCGGGGACTATTTCTGTATGTTTGCTAATCGAGGATCAGCGGTATGGCAATACCCTACTGGGCTGTTTGTAAGAAAAATAATTTCACGGTGTCAGCACTTTGCACATGTAACAATAAAAGCATCATTGAACGGTTCCTCAACACTGCCCCTGTTAGCCTGGATTATGTATTCAAGTGCCAGAAATGATCTGCTTCAAGTTTCTGTTTAAATAAACAAGGCATAACATCAAACTTATTTTTTTAAATTACTAAAGATGTCTGAAGAAGGGGTGTTGACCCGAAACGTCACCCATTCCTTCTCTCCAGAGATGCTGCCTGTCCCGCCGAGTTACTCCAGCATTTTGTGTTTACCTAAAGATGTGGCAATGCAGGCCCAGTCTGTAGCTTCCTTGCCTGTGGCCAGAGGTTGTGGGTTTAAGGACTATTCCCAGAAAGTAGATAACACAATTCTAGGATGCAAGTACCTCCCAAATGGATCCCATGACATTATTTTGACAGGAGCTCTCCATTGTGTCATGGGTAATATTTACAGTCACTGAACACAGACGCTTAAACAATATGCCTGGCCATTTTCATGTTGTGCATAAATTGCCGCTGAGCTTCTCCAGCACTTAATGTAACATGACATTTGAGAACCAAAGATCGCGGTCAAATATCTGGGCTCTGAGGAACATCTTGGAGGAAGTCAATTGAACTTCATGCACCGGAGAAAACTCACGTATTTCAAATGGTGAATATTATACTCAGGTAAGTAAACATATAATACAAAAAAAAAAACATACATTGAGTTCCAAAAACATTATCAATATTCCAGTAATTGAAGAATTATTTTCAGAAATCAGAAGTCGAATAGTGGTTGGTTCTGGATACCAACAAAACACTCCCCAATATTTAAAAAAAAAAGAAAATGCTGGCCGATGAATTTCTGAAATACGACTAGAACATTTTTGTTTTTTAAAAAGAACAAAAATACATTTTTGAAATATGAGTAATTTGAGGGCCATGGGGAACTGGTACAGATGAGATAAGACCTGGGACTGATCCATTATCATATTGAATGGTAGGGCAAAGCTCCAGCACCGCAATTCAATGTGATCATGGCTGATCATCCCCAATCAGTACCCCGTTC
This sequence comes from Malacoraja senta, assembly GCA_038087875.1. Classification (NCBI taxonomy): domain Eukaryota; kingdom Metazoa; phylum Chordata; class Chondrichthyes; order Rajiformes; family Rajidae; genus Malacoraja; species Malacoraja senta. Next base: position 7,482,221 of record CM075989.1, on the reverse strand, counting down.
CTGCCTTCTCCCCATATCCCCTGACTCCGCTATTTTTAAGTTGATGCGCTTGAACAAGTCTACAGGTACAAAGAATGCCAGGGATTCATAACCCTCTGGGCATACAGGTATCCATGAGCATGGTGAGCACGGTGGAGAGTTGAGAGCATAGGGGGATCCGCTCCGCCAAGAACAAAGGGGGGACCCGGCAGGGGGCCGCCTGCGGCCATGTGTGGTGGCAGGCCCGGTTCGCCGCCGCGAGCAGAAGATAAAACTGTTCTTTGACCTTTTTGTAACTTTGTTGGCCGCAGAAACACATGTACTGCCTCGGTGAGGTCTGCTGCATGATTTTACCAGCTTGTACACAAAACAAAGCATTTCACTGTACCTAGGTACATGTGACAATATAATGTAATTGAATCATTGTGCAATGATGCTGGCATGACACACATGGGGTCAGTCGGCAGACCTGTACATTTCTGGAAAGTATGCAGCCAGAATCCAAGGACTTGTTTTGCTGACATATGTTTATATGCAAATCAAAGACAGTGAGATATTTGCCTGATGAAATGAATAATTTTGCACTGATTTCTCTCAATGGTCAGTACAGTTCTAAGATAGAGGACTGTAGTGTACCCAGAATGAGCAATTTTCAGGAGTCCCCACTCCTAAAAATTGTACCAAGTCTTCTAAAGGAATACAGTCACCTCCCAGCTGAAAACATTCAGTCAGTGAAACAATAGGACACAAGCACAAATCTGACAACCTCACAGACACAGTCTAGTGAGCCGAATTTGAAAAATCTTGGTTCGAAACTCAAAACCAGTGTCTGAACAGTTTCTATAAAAAACAGGGAATGTTTCCAATGGCACATTGAGCCAATGAATCAGTGCCTGAGAATGTTCTTCTAAACAAGTGCAGTCAGTGACAGGGTGGCCTTTATCCTCCGTGCTCTGTACCTGACCAGTGTTTGCACAGATGTAGCCTGTAACATCTGTATCTCTGGCAACAGATTCAGCAAAGCCTCATGACACCGAACTGAACCTTCTTTGAACAATTTATTTTATTTTAGTTTAGATATACAGCGCGGAAACAGGCTCTTCGGCCCACTGAGTTGCACCTACCAGCGAACCCCGCACATTAACACTATCCTACACACACTAGGGACAATTTACATTTCACCAAGCCAATTAACCTACAAACCTGTATGTCTTTGGAGTGTGGGGGGGAACCGAAGATCTCGGAGAAAACCCTGGCGGTCACAGGGAGAACGTACAAACTCCGTAAATACAGCACCCATCGTCGGATCGAACCCGGGTCTCGAGAGCTATAAGTGCTGTAAGGCAGCAACTATCGCTGTTCCACCGTGCAGCCCTAGTTCTGCTGGATGCCTAACAGAAGGCAACATATATCTTCACTTTGCAGTTCTCTCCGTCTTCAGATGTATGGTACAGTCCCAAAGTAGCGAGCACCCCTGTTTCTGCAGTTGCTGATAAACTCACTGTGAACTTCCAGATATTTTGTCTTCACTTTACCTTTCACAAGTTCACAAGTTACAGTAGAATCAGGCCATTCGGCCCATTGAGTCTAGTCTGCTGTTCAATCATGGCTGATCTCTGCCTCCTAATCCCATTTTCCTGCCTTCTCCCCATAACCCTTGACACCCATTTTAATCAAGAATTTGGCTAACTCGGTCTTAAAAATATCCACTGACTTGGCCTCCACAGCCCTCTGTGGCGATGAGTTCCACAGATTAACTACCCTCTGACTAAAGAAGTTCCTCATCTCCTCCTTTCTAAAAGACCGCCCTTTAATTCCAAGGCAATGGATGACCCTGGGGTGCAGTCCATCCGGTCCAGGTGACCTATGCATCCTCGGATCTTTCAGTTTTCCTAGCAACTTCTCCTTAGTAATCACCACTCCACTAACTTCCATCCCCTGACTCTCTAGGATTGCAGGCACACTGCCAGTGTCTGCCAGTGTTTTGTTTGCAAAGTTGAAGCTGACCCTTTAAGGGTCGTAACTTGATTGATTGGAATATACAGTGTAGAAACAGCCCTTCGACTCAATGAGCCCATGCCGAACATCAATCATAGACACAAAATGCTGGAATAACTCAGCGGGTCAGGCAGCATCTGTGGTGAAAAGGACTTTTTGGATCGGATCCATTATTCAGACTCAAGAAAGGTCTTCAGTCTGATGCAGGGTTCGGACCCAAAACATCCCCTATTCCTTATCTCAGATGATGCCCGTCCCGCTGGGTTATTTTGGCACTTTGTGTCTATTTTTGATATAAATCAGCATCTGCAGTCCCTTCCTACACATTCTGCTGACCATCAGTCAACTGTTCACACCTGTTCTGTGTTAGTCCCACATTTGCATCCACTCCCTATGCGTTAGGGGCAATTTGCAGCAATCAATTGACCTACAAACCTGCATGCCCCTGGGATGTGGGAGGAAAGTGGAGCACCCAGAGGAAACCCATGTGGTCACATAGATGTCAGGATCGAACCTAGGTCTCTGATGGTGTGAAGCTGTGCCACTATGCTGCCAAAATTGGTAGTGAATTGACCCTTGGGTCATCATAATTGGCTTTGGTGCAAGGCTTAACCTAAACATTGCTACATTGCATTCACTATGCCCGTGGATATGTAGAGCAAAATAAACACCACAGACTTCACAATGTGTACATAATTCATATCTTGAGATTGGCATGTTGAGCCAGAAATCCCACAATAGCATGGGGTGGAAAGAAAAATTAACATCACCAGCCCGTTCCCACCATAATATGGATCTGGAGAACTCAGCCCTTGTAATTTGTGACAATTAAATTGAATCTTGAAATCATGCCTGCCTTGTTCAAGTGATATGGCCACTGCTAGCAAGGCCTGGATTTCTTGCACATCTGAGTCTAACGCTCAGTCATTTTATGGAGGAGAGCCAATTGTATTGCTGAGAACCTGGGGTTACATATCAGCTGCATGTCGCAAGGATTGGTTTCACTGAACAATATTTGTGAAGCTATTTAAAAAACTTACCACACATAAAGAGCACTTTGTTTTCATGACGTGCTCTGGGTTAGCCCGACACTGCCAATGCACAGGTGGAGAGGATTGCATCCGAGGTAGGAGGGGATAAATGGAACTAAATCGATATGAACAGGTTGAGCAGGTGCTATCGCATCCTTTAAGAAACATTTAGACAGGTACATGGATAGGACAGATTTAGAGGGATATGGGCCAAATGCAGGCAGGTGGGACCAGTGTAGATGGAACATGTTGGCCGGTGTGGGCAAATTGGGTTGAAAGGCCTGTTTCCACCTGTAAGACTCTATGAGTCTATAACAGCGCCATGATGGATACGCCTTGCTGACTGCGGATTGATAGTCACGCAATTTGAAGGAACTTGGAGAAAGATTGTTGGAGGTGAATGTGCCGCTGGTGGGATGGTGGGAGCTGAATACAGCAAGTAGGGGGATCTCTAATGGGAGAGATCTATTGCGGCTGCTTGGCAAGATCATGTGGAGGGACTTGACTTTGCCCTCCACACAGTGGCAGACCAAGCATGGGAATATGGTAACGGTCTTCCAGCAGAATGGCACATACCTCAGTGATGATAGCCTCGACAAATCTAAACTTGCTCATCAGAGTGATCTAGACTGAATGAGGTGTTTTGAGAGGCTCTCTTCGAGTAGGGTCTTTGCATGCGGGTGCTTCTTTTCTACCTGGCCCAAGGTTCTTGACCTTGGCCATCCTTTGCCACATCTACATTTCCACTAATGAAGAGTTTCCAGTGGGATCACTACAACTGAGGCAGCTATTAATCAAGTGGGCCAATGCTAAATGATGAAGAATGTTGGGCGGCACAGTGGCGCAGCAGTAGAGTTGCTGCCTTGCTCGCCCCAGACTAAATCCATCCTACAGCCGAGGGACAACTTACAGACGCCAATTAACCTGCACGTCTTTGGAGTGTGCGAGGAAACTGGAGCACCCAGAGAAAACCCACATGGTCACATGGAGAACGTAAAACTCTGTGCAGAGAGCACCCGTAACCACGATCAAACCCAAGTCTCTGCGCTGTAAGGCTGCAACTCTATCGCAGCTCCACTGTGCTGCAAAAGTTTTTAGCCATCACGGATTTGAACCTAGAATCTTCTGATCCATAGTCAGACACACTATCCATTGTGCCACTGGCCCAATCATGAACTTTCCTAGGAGTTCTTTCCTAGCTGCGGAATTTCAGGCACGACATGCTGAGGTTGGACAAGAAAATGAGGGGCTAATGATGCATCAATCACAGCCTTTTATGAGAGTATGTTTAAGAAGGAACTGCAGATGCTGGAAAATCGAAGGTAGACAAAAATGCTGAGAAACTCAGCGGGTGAGGCAGCATCTATGGAGCGAAGGAAATAGGCAACGTTTCGGCCCGAAACGTTGCCTATTTCCTTCGCTCCATAGATGCTGCCTCACCCGCTGAGTTTCTCCAGCATTTTTGTCTACCTTTTATGAGAGTAGTTTTGAATGGGAAAAGACTCTTCTTCCAGTCTGCAGCTTTGTGGGAAAACATCTGATGAGAATGTGGTAAAAATGCAACCCTTTCTTTGCCCATAAATGTTCTTTGTTATGCCAATATACTGATTATACATCGTGTTGCTGTTTAATTGGTAAATAGCAATTATTGCTAGTCCACCAAATAGCCATTGCATTTCAAGCCAAAAGCATCCTTGAGGCTCTGTCAGAGGACAGAGAGTGTCCATAGGCCAGGTTACTGTTGACCAAATTTCAGGGTATCATTATCATCATGACACTGGAGATTATTCAGCCCATCAAATCCATACCTGTTCCTGTCGACAATCTTTCTCGTTCCTATCTCTAGCTCTTCAGCCCAGCTACATTCCTTCCTCAGGTGCTTTTGCTACGGCCTTTTAAACGCATTATCCACCTGATTTTTACCATCCTTATGGGCAATATCTCCCGAATGTTATTTCTGGGCTCACTGAATTTGCCCATGCATCCCACTGGATCTTTTGCCTTTCCATTTAAATCTGTTCTGCCCCCACACCCGACTCTAAATGCTGGATCTCAAACCATCAGCTGATGGGGATAAACTAAATACCTTTTCTCATACACGATTGATCATATACACCTCTATCAAATCTTCTCAGAGAGATCTCATCATTTGCTGCAAAAAAAGCAACTCAGCTAATTCAATTGGAGTTGCAATTCCTCGTTCCTGGAACCACCTATTCTTTTTCTCCAGAGATGCTGCCTGACCCACTGAATCGCACCAGCATTTTGTATCTATTGTCGGTATAAAACCAGCATCTGCAGTTCATTCCCGAGGAAACATGGTGTAGATGGAGTCAATGAGTAGAGGGGAGACTGGTTTGGGTGATGGACTGGCAGGTCATCAGGTCATAAGTGATAGAAATAGAATTAGGCCATTTGACCCATCAAGTCTACTCCCATTTAATCATGGCTGGTCTATCTCTCCCTCCTAACCCCATTCTCCTGCCTTGTCCCATAACCTCTGTACTAATCAAAAATCTATCTATTTCTGCCCAAACGATAGTCACAGACTTGGCCGCTAGAGTCTTCTGTGGCAAAGAATTCCACAGATTCACCACCTTCTGACTAAAGAAATTTCTTCTCATCTCCTTCCTAAAAGAACGTCCTTTAATTCTGAGGCTATGACCTCTAGTCCTAGACTCTCCCACTAGTGGAAACATCCTCTCCACATCCATTCTGTCGACGCCTTTCACTATTCTGTACATTTCAATGAGGTCCCCCCTCATTCTTCTAAACTCCAGCGAGTACAGGCCCAGTGTCGACAAACGCTCATCATAGGTTAACCTACTCATTCCTGGGATCATTCTTGTAAACCTCCTCTGGACCCTCTCCAGAGCCAGCACATCCTTCCTCAGATATGGGGCCCAAAATTACTCACAATATTCCACATGCGGCCTCACCAGCGCCTTATAGAACCTCATCATGACATCCTGTTTTGTATACAAGCCCTCTTGAAATAAATGCTAGCATTGAGTTTGCTTTCTTTACTACCGATTCACTTGCAGATTAACTTTTTGGGAATCCTGCATCAGCACTCCAAAGTCCTTTTGCACCTCCGATTTCTGGATTCTCTCCCCATTTAGAAAATAGCCTGACCCTTCATTCCTACTACCAAACTGCATGACGCCACACTTTGCTACACTATATTCCATCTGCCACTTCTCTGCCCACTCTCCCAACCTATCCAAGTCCTTCTGCAGAGTCCCTGATTTCTCTACACTACCTGCCCTTCCACCTATTTTCATATCATCCGCAAACTTGGCCACAAAGCCTTCGATCCCCTCGTCAAAATCATTAATATACAACGTGAAGAGCAGCGGACCCAGCACCGACCCCTGCAGAACTCCGCTAGTCACTGGCAGACAACCAGAAAAAGCCCCCTTTATTGCCACTCTTTGTCTTCTGCCATCCAGCCAACCTGCTATCCATTAAAGTATCTGCCCTTTGATACCGTGGGCTCCCATCTGCCTAGGCAGCCTCACCTGTGGCACCTTATCAAAGGCTTTCTGAAAATCTAAGTAAACAACATCTACTGACTCTCCTTTGTCTGTCCTGCTATTTACTTCTTCAAAGAATTCAAGCAAATTTGTCAAGCAAGACCTCCCCTTCACAAAGCCATGGTGACTTTGGCCTAGGCAGCTTTCCGGACTCTCTACAATTCCTGTGGTCTTGGGCTGGGCAGTTGCCAAACCAAAGGACAAATGGCAATCTGGAACAAGGTGGCACGGCTTTGAAAAGTCTGTACAAAATGTCACTTCTGGAAAGGGGACAATCTAGCCAGAGAGTCAGGTGTGCCAAGCCTGTTTAATTGCGATGGTGACAGCAGGGGTTCCCTCCTTGGAAAGAGAAATCATGTATGGAAACAAAGCAACTGTTCCAAACTCCATTTTTTTGTGTGCACATGACCGCAATCCTCTTCAACTACTGCCCTCTGTGAAGTTGTGTATTCCAGCTGAGACAATGGCTGAGAAAATTCAACTGTGGTCACCAGTGCAAAATGCTAGTGGGTCGAAGGACTGCTGGTTCTAAACACCAGACATTCAAGTGCGGGGATTGCTGGCCAGTGCGGACTCGCTGGGCCGAAGGGCCTGTTTAAATCTGTTCTGCCCCCACACCCGACTCTAATGCTGGATCTCAAACCATCAGCTGATGGGGATAAACTAAATACCTTTTCTCATACACGATTGATCATATACACCTCTATCAAATCTTCTCAGAGAGATCTCATCATTTGCTGCAAAAAAAAGCAACTCAGCTAATTCAATTGGAGTTGCAATTCCTCGTTCCTGGAACCACCTATTCTTTTTCTCCAGAGATGCTGCCTGACCCACTGAATCGCACCAGCATTTTGTGTCTATTTTCGGTATAAACCAGCATCTGCAGTTCATTCCCGAGGAAGCATGGTGTAGATGGAGTCAATGAGTAGAGGGGAGACTGGTTTGGGTGATGGACTGGGCAGGTCATCAGGTCATAAGTGATAGAAATAGAATTAGGCCATTTGGCCCATCAAGTCTACTCCCATTTAATCATGGCTGGTCTATCTCTCCCTCCTAACCCATTCTCCTGCCTTGTCCCCATAACCTCTGTACTAATCAAAATCTATCTATTTCTGCCCAAACGATAGTCTGCACGTCTAAACTAAACTAAAGTAAGTACACCATTTCTCCACCAAAATTCAAAAGATTATAAAAAGGGCCCAACTTACTTTTTTTCTTTCAACATTTTCAAAATCAAATTGAAATCATATTGCAGTACAACCTTTTCCCTTTGGCTTCAAGATCTAATTAAATCACCATCTGCTGTGAAAGAGTGGGAGCTTTCAAATGGGAGCAGCTGGATCCCAGCCAATGCTCCTCCATCAACCATAACCAGCGGAAAAAAATACACAGCAATTCATTTCACGAATCTTCCTGCTGGTAAAATGACTCCAGCATTTAAGTGACAACAGTAATTTCGAACTGATTATAAGTGCACTTGACGTGCTTTGAAACCTTTGACAGATTTTTCTATTTATCCGTTCATAGGATATAGGTGTGACAGACAAGGGCAGCATTTATTGGCCATTTTTAATTGCCCCCCCCCCCCCCGGCTCTGAAACCCACTTCATAAAGACAGTGAGGAGTCTAGCAGTGATGGAGCTGGGGTCACTTGTAGACCAGCATGCGTTAGGCCAGCTAATCCCCTCTTTGAGGGACTGCAGTGATTTGATGCGTATCTATAATGATAACACTGTCGCGTGCATATCGCTGTTGATACTGATATTTTATTTCAGAAATATTGAACTATTGAACAAAATATTGAACTAGGGTGGCACGGTGGTGCAGCAGTAGAGTTGCTACCTTACAGCACCAGAGACCCGGGTTCGATCCGGGTGCTGTCTGTTCGGAGTTTGCACATTCTCCCCGGGACCTGCTTGGGTTTTCTCCGAGATCTTTGGTTTCCACCCACACTCCAAAGATGTACAGGTTTTTAGGCTAATTGGCTTGGTGCAATTGCAAATTATCCCTAGGGTGTAGGATAGTGCTAATGTGGGGGCGTTGCTGGTCGGTGAGGACTCTGTGGGCCGAAGGGCCTGTTTCCGCACTGTCTCTAAATTAAACTACACTACTCACGTGTTAAACTCAGCTGCCCTTGCGGGAACCAAGATCATAGTGCATATCAATGGTCGACACTGATACCGGTTCTGGTGATAAGATGCCATGTCCCTCTCATTCCTGGCAAAGAAGGCTTGAGCTATATAAGTGGGCAAACTTGCTATGTCTGAACTATGACTGTTGAGAGAACGTCTGTGAATGGAAGAGGTACACATACCACCACTCATACACAAGTGTCCCCACAATTTCCAATCAGAGACACCGACCAAAGGACCAAGAATGTTCTGCACAACCATGGAGAGGATTCCCATCAATGGACCAGGCGTCAAGGGTGTCAGGGGCTATGGGGAGAAGGCTGGAGAATGGGTTTGAGAGAGAGAGTTAGATCAGCCATGATTGAATGGCAGTGGAATTAATGGGCCAAAGGGCCTAATTTTGCTCCTATCACTTCTGAACTTTTAAGCAAGTACAAAATATATACTGTTTAAGAAGGAACTGCAGACGCTGGAAAATCGAAGGTAGACAAAAGTGCTGGAGAAACTCAGCGGGTGCGGCAGCATCTATGGAGCGAAGGAAATAGGCAACGTTTCGGGCCGAAACGTTGCCTATTTCCTCTGCTCCACTGATGCTGCCGCACCCGCTGAGTTTCTCCAGCATTTTTGTCTACGTACAAAATATATACTGGCCGTTTGCGATCTAAGCTGGGCACAATCATAGCCTACATACCCGTACTGATTAAGAATCAGTCAATCTGCGCCTTAAAAATACCCAAAATATTTACTGGCCTCCCCAGCCGTCTGTGGCTGTGAATTCAACAGATTCACCACCCTCTGACAAAATAAATCCCACCTCATCTCCTTCATAACGATGCGTCCTTTTATTCTGAGTATGGCCTCTGGTCCTAGACTCTCCCACTAGTGGAAACATCCTCTCCACATCCACTCTATCCAGGCCTTTCACTATTCGGTAAGTTTCAATGAGGTCCCCCCTCAGGAGGTTCAAGATTCCAGTGAAAGCACAGACATAACTGTTTGACTTGGCTGGGTTACAATTCAGACCAGTCTTTACAAGCCCAACAAGAATGAAAGGGATTCGCGACTCCTTGCCCTCTGCACCGAGATATAGATCCATACTCTCATGTGTTATTTGCAGAGAAATACAGCGAATGAAGTCACTTGGCTTTACTTTGTTTTTCATCCGATTTATCAGAAAATAAGCCAATTCCAAACCAGAATAAAATTCAGCTGGAACGAATTCCAAGGTTTTCCGCCGACGGGAACACAAAAATTGCCCGAGAAAGGGACTCGTCCACAAATTACTATTAGTCTTTTCCCCTCTAGTCATAAAATCCAACGTACCTTGAGCAGCACAACATCGACACCTCTGCTGTGCTTGGAGATGCCAGACAGGCTGTACCTCCTTTTGTGTCGTTCGTACATTTTGTAGTTGAAACGCGAATGAAAGCAAAATCCACAATGTGGCGTCCAGGACTGCAGTTTATGGGACATAGGAACCAGAGGCACCTAGAATCTCACACGTGTGGGTGTGTGTGTGTTGCTGGTTTTCTCCAAATTACTGCTGAAGTGCAGGAAGAGCCTTCACAGCTGAGACCGCTGCATAAAACGCCCTCTTTTCAAAACCAAACACAAGGAAAGACCCACGCTCCCTCCCGTCTGCACTAAAAGGCAGCAATCGTCAAAGGAGTCGAAAAAAAAAGATTTTCAAGTTGAACTGAAAATAGCAGGCTCCAGCCTTTTTTTCCTCCTCTTTCTTTTCCCTTAAAAGTAACACCACGGTGACCCAGTGCAAGCTGAATGATTGCTCACTCACTCCTGTCAATGGTCTCATTCAGATGAGCTGGGCTTTTACGCACACTGCCACATAGCTGCTTCTGCGTCTGTGCCTCTCAGTCTCTCTGGGATAAAAACCCTCTCTTTCTCTCCACTTCCTTTCCCCCTCCCATTAAACGCATCCAGTTGTAACAGCCACTTTATTCAGCAGTAACAAGGCACAATGCTGTAAACACTGGAGAACGCTCGCTCAGGAATTAAACAAGGAACAGAGCACGAGGACTTGGTTACAAGGGCAATTACAGCAGAGGAACAAAAACGCTCGTGGAAATTAAAGCATTACATTTGTCCTTAAACAAATATGAGGAGTAAGCAGGATAAATTTGCAAGTACTTCTGCTGAACTATACTGTAACAAGGTAGAATTCAGTCTTTTATGAAATCTGTTTAATGCTTCAGGGCAACATGCCGACTTAACAGCAGCAGCTTTGGTCAAACAAAATGGTGTATCAGGTCAGTGCTCCACCAAAACAAGATTTAATAATAGATAAATGAGAGGCAGAGCAATTTGGTTGGGAGACTGTGGAGGGGATGTGCTCCTTTGAAACAAGTGCTTGAATCACAGTGATCTGTGAGTGGGGTGGGGGGGGGTGGGGAAAGAGGTGCAGAGTACAGAGGCACATTAAACATAGGTTTTAACACAGTGAACATTATGTGGTTAATAATGCTATAAACACAAATCAGATGCAAGTTGCAGGGTCACTTGAAGGGGAGCAGAACCGGTGAGCAGAGAAGTTGGGTTAAAATTGCTTACCGGATACTGAGAGTTTAGTTCAATTAGGAGATACAGCGCGGAAACAGGCCCTTCGGCCCACTGGGTCCGCAAAGACCAGCGAACCCCGCATGCAAATGCTATCCTACACACACTAGGGACAATTTACACATTTACCAAAGCCAATGATCCAAAAAACCTGCATGACTTTGGAGTGTGGGAGGAAACCAGAGCACCCGGAGGAAACCCATGCAGGTCACAGGGAGAACGTACAAAAACCGTACAGACAAGTACAGCACAGTCAGGATGGAACCCAGGGGATGCAAAAGAGATTTATTAAACACCAGAAATGAGAGATTATATATGCATCAGGAATAGGCTGAGGCTCTTCTTTCCAGGAACAGCTTCTTCCCAATGATCACCTGGCTTTGGAACACCACAAACTCCAACTAAACTATGAACTATGCACTTCCTTGGTTGCTCAAGGGACTTTGGGCTTTGATTTGTATTTTTACACTGCATTATTTTATTTTAGTTATTGAACTTGTTTATCATATGATCTATTGAGTACTGTGTATATAAGCGCGCTGTACTGCTGCACGTCAGAATTTCATTGTTTCATTTTGATATATATGACAATAAAACACTTTTGACTCCTGAAAACGAAACTGTGAGTTGACCTGACATAAATCTTTAAGATTACGGAAGATATAGATAGGTGGTGGTGCTGGCCTGCAACAGATAGAATCCAAGAGTCATACAGTGTGGAAACAGGCCCTTTGGCCCAGCTTCTCCATACCGACCAACATGTCCCGTCTACACTAGCCCCACCTGTTTGCTTTTGGCCCATAACCTGTCCTATCCATGTGCCTGTCTAAATGTTTCTTAAACGTTGTGATAGTACCTGCCTCGACTATTCATCTGGCAGCTCGTTCCATACACCCACAACCCTGTGTGTGGAAAGATTACCCCTCGGGTTCCTGTTAAATATTTCCGCCCTCATCTTAAACCTATGCCCTCTGGTTCTAGATTCCCTTACTCCGGGGAAAAGACTCAATTTATTTATAAAAGACTTGACTAATTTACCCGATTTCTTCCTCTCATGATTTTGTACACCTCTAAGATCACCCCTCATACTCCTGCTCACCAAGGAATAGGAGTCCCAGCCTGCTCAACCTCTCCTATAGCTCAGGCCTTAGAGACCTGGCAACTTCCTTGTAAATCTTCTCTGCACCCTTTCCAGCTTGACAACATCTTTCCTTTAACATGCTGCCCAATATCTAGGTGGATATAAAGCTGTTCACTGGTAACTCCCTGTCAGGACTTCAAGAAAAAAGGAAGTTACAGTGTAATATCACTGAGTCGTTGAGGTTTCTGGCAACAGAGGTTGCAAGGGATTGCTGGATTATGCCATGGATGGAAGTAGTGGAAGGATTTGATGGACTGAATGAAATGTCTGGAATGAGGATTGCTTGGATATTAATATCGACACACAGTTGTTCAGCCATACTGTACAGGTCCCAAGACACTTTCTTCCTTTACTCGAATGGTTTAGTGGGAATTTTTAACAGAATAAGATCCTTGAGGTCTGCACTGACCTTAGTTTAGTATAATTTAGAGATACTGCGCGAAACAGGCCCTTCGACTTACCGAGTCCGCGCCGACCAGCGATCCCCATCGGGACAATTTACAATTTTACTGAAGCCAATTTAACTTACAAACCTGTATGTCTTGGAATGTGGGAGGCAACCAGAACACCCGGGGAAAACCCACGCGGTCACAGGGAGAATGTACAAACTCCGTACAGACAGCACTGTAGTCAGGATCGAACCCAGGCCTCTGGTGCTGTATGGCAGCAACTCTACCGCTGCACCACCGTGCCGCACTCAGAATTGACAAAGTTATACCCTTTTCCTTTTCCTCCTTTGTCTCGTTGATTGCAGAATTAGCATGCCCGAGGCTGATAATGAATAAAATGCATTCTACGGCATTTAATCTCCAGCACAAAGTGCGTCATAATCTCTTTTGTATTTATCTGGTGCCAAAATGACTTTAATTGCGAAAAGACACAAGACGTCTCTAGGACAATGCTCACATTCCAGAACCATTGGCTAGAAGACAAAGGCTTGCAATTTGCCAATATTAATCAAATAGGCCCATCAGCCAAGAGAATCTACTCGGTGCAGCGATCCCAGCTGCATCACCCTCTTCTTCCAGGTGCTACGCAACACACAAAACATCTGTTTAAGAAGGAACTGCAGACGCTGGAAAATCGAGGTAGACAAAAGTGCTGGAGAACCTCAGCGGGCGAGGCAGCATCTATGGAGCGAAGGAAATAGGCAAGGTTTCGGCCCGAAACGTTGCCTGTTTCCTTCGCTCCATAGATGCTGCCTCACCGCTGAGTTTCTCCAGCACTTTTATCCGCACACAAAACAATCTTGTGGATGAGGTTGCATTAAGGAGATATTACATGTTTATTGTCAAATGTACCGAGGTGCAGTGACATATATTTTGTGGCGTGCTATCCAGTCAGCAGAAAGACTAAACGTGATTACAACTGAGCCATCCACAGTGTACAGATACAGGATAAAGGGAATCACGTATTGTGCAAGATAAAGTCCAGTTAAATCTGATATATGATAGTCTGAGAGTCTCCAACGAGGTAGATGGTAGCTCAGGACTACTCGCTAGTTGTTGATGGGATGGTTTAGTTGCCTGATGGAATTGTCTGTGGAATTCTCTGCTTCAGAGGGCTGTGGAGGCAGGTTCTCTGGATGCTTTCAAGAGAGAGCTAGATAGGGCTCTTAAAAATAGCGGAGTCAGGGGATAAGGGGAGAAGGCAGGAACGGGGTACTGATTGGGGATGATCAGCCATGATCACATTGAATGGCGGTGCTGGCTCGAAGGGCCAAATGGCCTACCTCCTGCACCTATTGTCTATTGTCTATTGATGTAGGTAGGGATAGACTGTTTACTGATAGAGACATTAGTGTTAATTTCTTTGGAGAGATTGCAATTTGCCACTGGTTTTTGCCACTGGTCCAAATGCCCTTGACTTTAAATATTGGAGCATTTCCTCCAATATTTCGATCCTCTGAGCCAGGACCTGGCTGCAAGTGTTCCAATCACAGTCCTTGCCCTGAAATCCCCCAATGGACACAGATCCTCCTCCTCCTCATCATTGTCTGTGTTAATTCCACTTTGTATCTTGCACAAATGTCCATCAAATTGCATCGTGGTCTTAAAAACGGCAGAGAATACAATCATCTTCTAGTCATTTGCTTTTATGATTTCACCCAAATGAACCTAGATATCAATTGAGCAAACGCAAGTTGCATCACAGTAACCCCTCTCTATAACAGACAAGAGGGTGGATCATGTCTGTAATTGCTGATTGTTCGCTGTAACCGGGTGTGGGTTGGTCGATATCAATATTTAATCCAAGGCCAGTTGAAGAAATGAGGGGGTCGGGGGGGGGGGGGGGGGGGTTGGGGTCAAACCAGGGGGAATTCACAGGCAGAGCTGCTGCAGAGGGCCTACCTACCCCCACACGCGGTAGGCCAGGGACGTGCCCGCTTCTCCCGCCACCTTCATGCTGCTCGCTCTCTCTGCTACCGTAACCAGAAGCACGGCACGCGTCGCTAGCTCATTAGGTAACCTGGCGGGCCAACGGGAGCCTCGCAACGCTCCCGGGCGACCGAGGTAAGCGATGCCGGGTCGAGGCTTGTACAGTGGCGCGTACTGCGTCCTACATCCAACACCCTGGGACCTCGTTCTGTGTCAGCCGCTGCCAACCCGTGCCCACTGCAATGCTCACCGAGAGTTTTACTGCTCGCTCTCTCCCCGTCGTCCCTCCAACCACCACTGCGAATGGACGCCTCGGTCCGCTATAACCGAAACCCATTACATAGAGGTCCTTAATTGCGAGGGTTCACTGTATCTCAAGCCGGAGTATCATTCGGCCCCCAGACGGGCAACATGCTACTGTGGCATTACTTCTACCCCACTGCTGTCTAATTATAATGGTCAGCATTCAATACCCCTTGTGATTATGCTCTGCAATCCTCCATGAGACTTGAATGATCCGTTGCCTGCTCATTGTCCATTGCTTCCAGTGGTTCACACTCACCCATCCATCCGTCAACACAGCCAAGCTCCTGCTTGAAACCCACGTGCCCATTCACTCCATTAAGATCTGGGGAGGAGGGTGGAGGGAGTCGGCGGCGGCGGATGCAGGACAAGGGGCTGTTTTCACATGACGGCGGGCAGAGGAGAGGATCGTTGCCGCAGGGGCAACAGGCCTTTAGGCTGAGATAAGACTGCACTCTCAAGATCTCTGAAACTTGTGGGCACCAGAAACCAGTGATGTCTACTATTACACTACAATCATTGCACTTTTAACGTCTATGATTGTGCTTATCTTTTGTCTGATTTCACTGATTATTTGCGAAACAAAGAATTTTCCTGTACCTAGATACATCGGTACATGTGACAATAAAGTATCATCTTCATCGTCTCATCTTATAAGCCACTGGAGGGGGCTATTTGGTCCATGGTGGCTCCTAGGGAACAATCTCCTCGTCTCCCTGTTGCCTTTCATTCCTGCAACTTCTCTCCCTCACAGTCCTGTCAAATCCCATTAGATTCTATTAGCTACTTGTCTACACTAAAGAGTAATTTACAGTGGTGAATTAATCCAAAGCACATCCATGGATGGTGGAAAGGAAACCAGAACAGCTGCGGGAAACCCTGTGTCGATGATGGTCATGTGCAATCTCCACCCAGATAGTTCCCGAGGCAAGGATTGAACCTGGACCCCTGGAACAACATGGCAGCAGAACTATCTGCTGCACCACCCTGCCCACCTGCCCAATTGGAACTATGCACTTCAACTGAAAACCCTGGTTAATGCGGAAATCACTGAGGTTGCAGATCCGACTGATCTGACCTGAATTGGTGTATTATTATAGTAAGAATATAGACACAAAAAGCTGGATTAACTCAGCGGGGCAGGCGGCACCTCTGGAGAGAAGGAATGGGTGATGTTTCGGGTCGAGACCCTCTCTTCAGACTGGTTAGGGACAAGGGAAACAAGAGATATAGACGATGTTGTAGAGAAATAAAGAACAATGAATGAAAGTATTACAGTACATAGGATCACCCAGTGCATTGAATCTGTCCCAGACGCCCAGCACAAAGATCATTTCAGTCCCATTCCCACCCTTCCCTTCTCCCCTGCAATGTGTTTTCTCTCATATGTGACAATTAACTCCCAATTGATTGAACTATTGATTGATTGTTTGAAAGATACAGCATAGAAATAAGTTAATCGGCCCACCGAGTCCACGCTGACAATCGATCACCTGCGCACACTAGTTTTATGTTATCCCACTTTCACATCCATTCCTACACACTGGGGCTAATTTTACAGAAGCCAATTAACCTCAAAACCTGCACGTCTTCAGGATGTGGGAGGGAACCGGAGCACCCGGAGGAGACCCACGTGGTCACAAGGTGAACATGCAAACTTCACACAGACAGCTCCGGAGGTCAGGATCGAACCTGGGTCTCTGCACAGCTCCACCTGCTGCGCCACTGTGCCGTCCTAGGTGGTTTAAGTCCCCTTTATTATGTCCCCTAAGTCCCATGTTGTCCCATTAAGAGTCAATGTACAACAGCTAACTGGCCTGCCAGTGTGTCTGCCTGCTGATGTGTTGCAAGAGTATACTCTGCACTGGAGAGCATGTGGAGTCCAGCAGCGGAGCATGTCAACAATATTGATGCTGTCTGTCACACAGTCTCAGACTTTGATCTCATTTGCACATAAATGGCAGATTAAAAATTTCAATGGCAGCAAGCCAGCAGCTCAATTGCATCGAGTGATTGCAGCCAGCAAGATCATCCCATCGCTGAAGATAGACACAAAACGCTGGAGTAACTCAGCGGGACAGGCAGCATCTCTGGAGAGAAGGAATGGGTGACATTTTGGGTGGAGACCCTTCTTCAGACTGATAGTCAGGGGAGAGGGAGGACTAGAGATATGGAAGGGTAAGGTGTGTAAACGACAAGATCAAAGCAGACGTTGATCAAGGAAATGTAGAATGGTTCATTGTTAGCTGAGGGGAAGGTGACAATGAGGCATACAATCTGTAAAAGTAATAAGGAGGACAGTGAAATTAAACGGAGTACTATGGTGGGGGAGGGTCGGAGAGAGAGGGAAAGCAAAAGTTACTTGAATTTAGAGAAATCAATATTCATACCGTTGGATAGTAAGCACATTTCATCCCATTGCTGGTAGAGTTAGACAGGGGCCCATGAGCAAGGTTTGGATGAAGTTATTTGGCGCTTGGCACAACCTGAGCTGGTATTACAATCATAATCCTGTATGTCACTTTGGCGAGAGAGTGTTAAATGAAAGATGAATTGCAGTGTGAGCAGGATGTGAAAATGTGGTCCATTGTTTGATTTGGCTGTTGACATTTGCAAAATGTGATACTTTTTTTGATGCATTGTGACCACATTGTCCATGCCCCCTTCAGGTTCTGTGCTAAACCACCCACATCCTTGGAGACAGGTGGAAAATCAGGGAATCTTGTCAATGGATTCCAAATGATAACACAATAAGAGCCCAGGTAGCTTGAAATTGGTTACTCAAGTTTTATTGCTACTTTTGCATTGACTATGAATCAAGACCAACTCCACTGCACACGACCCTCTACATAAATGCTATTCTCACTGTCTTCAAGGAAGAATTCCAGTTGCTGATGCATAATTTCAGTTCAAACCAAGTTCAACACCAATTACTGGGTCCACATCACAATGCAGATGGAGGAATCTACATACAATTAGAAGCTGATTTATCAATTTGCAACTAACCCAAGGACACACATGTCTCGTTTGTTCTCAAAAGGATTTGCCTGCATCAGAGGGGAATGTCTTTGAAGTGCTTCCTCAGCAAGTCCCAGGAACTGTTAGGCTGCAAAATGCTTGAACGTGTGGCAAAATGACAAGATGTGAAAGTGCATAAGAAGGAACTGCAGATGCTGGAACAATTGAAGGTAGACAAAAATGCTGGAGAAACTCGCGGGTGAGGCAGCATCTATGGAGCGAAGGAATGAGTGACGTTTTGGGTCGAGACCCTTCTTCAGACTCAGTGTAGATGCCATTATGCTGGAAAGAGTGCTGAAAAAGATTCACAAGGATGTTGCCTGGACTCCAGGGACCGAGTTAAAGGGGAAGATGAACAGATTGGAGACTATTACTTGGAACATGGGTGACTGAGGGTGACCTTACAGAGGTTTATATAATCATGACAAGCATAGATAAGGTGAATTCACATAGTCTTTATCCCCACAGTTGGGGAAATTAAGAACTCTACAACATAAGTTAAGGTGAGAGGGGAAAGATTTAATAGGAACCAGGGGCAACACTTTCACACTACTGAAGAATGGGCTCAACCCAAAATGTGGTCTGTCCATTCCTCCATTGGGGTGCTGCCTGATCTGCTGAGTTACTCCAGCACTTCCTTCCACAAGTCGTTTTCTTCACAGTGGGTGGTATTTCTATGGAACAAACTACCAGAGTAAGTGGTTGAGGCAGGTACAATAACATTTAAAAGACATTTGGACAGGTACATGGATGGCAAAGGTTGAGCGAGATATGGGCAAACACAGCAAATGGGGCTTGTGTATAATGGACAAGGGAAATGGCGACACTCATGTACTGCCTCAGTGTATTCTACTATTCGATGTTCTACGTTTCTGGATGATGGTCAGCAGTAATATCCTTCGCTGACTCCTCTTCCCATCTCCCAGGTTGTCGCGAACCAACTACCTCAACCTAGCTGTTCCTTGGCACGAGGCAGTCCACACCCTCCAGACCAGGGTCAAGTCGACAACCTACTGCCCACATAGCCTGGGATACAGCAGGGAGTGTGAAATGGCAGGGGAGTAGGAAACCCACCGTGGATAGTGTGTTAAAAAAACATTGAGCAAACCCTAAAGACACACTGCTCCTAACACCAGTGTTTGAAAGGGAAATACGATGAAATAATTTGTGAAGCTTGGTAAAAATCCAAATGAAGTGCAATAAAATATTATTCACATCAACTCCTTCATAACTCATTTCCAGTTCTACAGACACATTTAATAGTTCATTTCCTTCACTGATACAAAATTCTTGTTAATTTAGTTTTTAGATTAGTTTTAGTTTTAGAGATAAACATTAGTTTTAGCAGAAACAGGCCCTTCAACCCACCGAGTCCACGCCGTTTAGCGATCACCTGTATACTATTTCTATCCTACACACACAATTGGGACAATTGACCTACAAGCCTGCACGTCTTTGGAATGTGGGAGGAAACCAGAGCAGCTGGAGAAAACCCCACGTGGTCACAGGGAGAATTCACAAACTCCACACAGGCAACACCCATGGTCGCGATCAAACCCGAGTCTCTGGCGGTGCAAGGCGTTGCGCCACTGTGCCGCCTAATTGGAGAAAACTATTGATTAACAACTCTGTTTGTGGAGACTGTCAATGTTATTGAAGCAACACGAACCACAGACATGGAATGAGTTGTGATTCAGTTAAGTTAGGGAGATTTGACAATGATTACCCCGGTGATAGGTACCCTGGGTTAGAAAGTGGGTTCTTTCTTTTCACTATGACTGCCTGTACGGTGTGTATATGTGTCAAGTCAAGTCACTTTTATTTCTATAGCACATTTAAAAATAACTCTCGTTGACCATAGTGCTTTACATTGTTGGAGGTACTAACGTTATATAACAGTGGTTCATAGATTAAGTACATACATAAATACATACATATAGCCCTCCCTCAGAGGACGTCAAGAAAGGCTTGAGAGTAGAGATGAGTTTTAGGTCATGACTTAAAAGAGTCGATGGAGGGGGCAGTTCTGATGGGAAGAGGGATGCTGTTCCACAGTCTAGGAGCTGCAGCCGCAAAGGCGCGGTAGATGGATGTGAGTGGTCCAGGTTTGGTTCTTGTATAATTGCCCAAGACACACAACACCCAGGATTACACATGAAGCACACTTGTTGCGATGCGGCTTTGGAGATTAGGGAGACCGGGAAACTCATTGCTAGTTAAACCCAAAAGGAGAGGGAGAAATAATGATCAGGCCAATTATCTAACAGGTGTGCTACACAGAGACAGAGCACTTAACAGAAATCACACACAACAGACTCCAGGGAATAATTACTCCTTCAGAAAATGTACTGGGTCGAGAAACTAGTACCAACATATCTAACGTTCTGAAAACTCCCTCCCTAACCCCCCCACCACCCTCCTTATAACATCCCCTCCAATACCCCCCCTCCCTCTAATCCTCTCCTCCCTCCCTATAACTCCCCCTCCCTCCTCTTAACCCTACCTCTATCCCTCTCCCTCCACTCCCTCATCTACCGCCTCCTCTCCCTCCCCTCCCTCTATTACCCCCCCCCCCCCATCTCCATCACAAACTGCCAGAATCAGACATGGGTCTAAACGAGTTTACAGCAGAAAGCTGAACTGGAATGCAGTTCTATGATGTGTTTGCAAAACAGCCTCAAAAACCCAGTCAACTTATTGGAAGCATCTTTGCTCTTTGCTTATCTTTTTTTTAAATAAAAGGAAAACTGGGGGGTGGAACATGGCTGTATCTGCAGCTTCCTATCAGTAGTTCCACAACAATTATTCATGGGCCAATGCAGCTGAAGTGGTTTGGCAAAAAGCTCGCTCTATATTTCAACCACATTGGTACCTTAATAACTGCCTTGATTCAATATCAGCCGAGCTGAAGCGATTGCTGACGTCAGAGGATTATTGCTGCCAGATGCTTGAGCAGCGAGTAATGGAGTCTGCTGGGAAAAGGACAGTTAATTTGCAAACAGCCTCGTGCCAGCTGGATTGAAATCCATAACGGTTCTTTCAATGGCCCCCAGTTCCCACGAACATGACAAGCCACGGAACACAGACTGGACTCTGCTCGGGGCTGTTGGTGGCTCCACTGTGAGGCTGTGTGGGCCCGGGGCTGGGGAGAAAGGAAACACTCACGCGCTGAAGATAGACACAAAATGCAGGAGTAACTCAACGAGACAAGCAACATCTCTGGAGAGAAGGAATGGGTGACGTTTAGAATCGAGACCTGGAGTCTTCCATTCGACCCAAAACATTACCCATTCCTGAGTTACTCCAGCATTTTGCGTCTATCTTCGGTGTAAACCAGCATCTGCAGCTCCTTCCAACACACTCCTTCCACAACACTCACACACTGCCTGCTACGTATCGCAAGCCTCTGAGTTCTACTGCAGCATGGTGTCGGAGGTTTTGAGGGTCTGACCTCCCATGAGAGTCTCTATAGTCAAATAGCTCACTGTTCTCTGCTTTGGGTGCATTCAAAATGGCCCAAAAAAGCCCCAAAGTGCTGGAATAACAGCAGGTCAAGCAACATTTCTGTAGTAATGTTTCGAGTCGGGATCTTTCTTCTGACTCTAGGGAGGAGGTGAACTTCTTCAAAGCCAGCATACATAGAGAGAGAACTTCTGAAAAAGGGCCCCGACCCAAAACATTGCCTATGCATGTTCTCCAGAGATGCTGGTTGACCTACTGACTTACTCAAGCACTTTGGGCCTTTTTTGGTAAGCCAGCATCTGCAGTTCCTTGTGTCTTCGAAGAAAGTCAAGGTATCAAGGGATAGCTAATGGCTATGAAACCACGGCATGGATCAATACTGGGAAGAACTACCAGAATTAAGTGGAAATGAGAGGGAGTAAGGGGCCACAAGAGAGGGCCATTAATGTTGGGAAAACCATAGGAATTAAGTACAGAGTGAAATGGCATTAATATTTTCCACTCAAACAATCACATCTTGAGCCTTGAATCAAGGCTGGATTATAAAGTTAGTGCTCCAGAAAAAAACATCAACAGTAGCCGTGATAAAATACTTGAAAGATTAAACTTGAAAGGAAGTTGATTCATGGAAGTTTGAAATCAGCTTCAAAGTCATAATTTTCATGGTTAATTGAAGTATGGATATTATACAATGAAGCACAGCTTGGAAACTAACCATTGCTGAGCTCACTTAAGTGCAGCTTCAATGGGACTTATAGTTTACTTTAGTTTAGAGATACACTGCAGAAACAGGCCCTTCGGCCCACTGAGTCCGCACCGACTAGCAACTCCGTTACTAACACTATCTTACGCACACTAGGGAGAATTTACAATTTTACCAAGCCTATTAGTGTACAAACATGTACGCCTCTCGAGTGTGGGAGGAAACCGAAGCACCCGGAGAAAACCTACGCAGGTCACGGGGAGAACGTACAAACTCTGTGCAGACAGCATAGTCGGGATCGAACCCGGGTCTCTGGTGCTGTAAGGCAGCAGCTCGACCGCTGCGCCACAGTGTTGTCCCTTGTATTAAGGTTGTATTATTTAGGGAGCAAGGTTAGAAAAGTTTGCCTACCAAAATGGCAGGAGGTCAATCAGTTGAGTAGGGTCTCTCATGCAGTGGATTTCACCTTGTCTGTGGAAGCAATTAAATTGGGATGGCGGGCTAGTTTGTCATTACTCCCTTATCATGCATCTATACACTGTAAATGGCTCAATTGTAATCATGTTTATTGTCTTTCTGCTGACTGGATAGCACGTAACAAAAGCTCTCAAAAGCTTTGAGAGTTAGATATAGCTCTTAGGGCTAATGGAATCAAGGGATATGGGGAGAAAGCAGGAACGGGGTACTGATTTTGGATGATCAGCCATGATCATATTGAATGGCGGTGCTGACTCGAAGGGCCGAATGGTCTACTCCTGCATCTATTTTCTATGTTTACACTGTACCTTCGTACACGTGACAATAAACTAAACCAAGGGTTCCCAACCTGGGGTAAATTTCGCCTACCCAGGGGATACATTTGTTGATTCTGGATTTGTACATATCTTTTTTCTCATTGACTGACTGTGTTTGGTTCTGGTATATCTAGGTATCTGTTCATCATTAGTTGTTCATAAATAAATGAAATAACAATGTTATGTGCTATAAAGGAAACCAGGGGTAAACGGGACGAAAAAGGTTGGGAACCCCTGAACTAAACTGAACTCAATGCTGTGTTGAAGCTTGCTTATATTTCATATCCTGATTTTTGTTCCTCTCCACCCTTCCTCCACCCCCCCACCCCCCCCCCCCCACCCTTGTGGTGGAGCCGACACATATCTGACATGGACCCTGGGTTTCCCATGTGTGGTAAAGTCTCCTCTTCATTCTCGAGATAGATCGCTGCCTGACCCCAACAGTCAGGGACACTGGTTAGAACAATGCATGCAGGAGCAACCGGTAAACGGCTCGAAAACAGAAACTGCTGGAAACACTTCAAAGTTTGTTTTAAGTTTTCGCTTCAAGTCATCCAACTGTGATATTGGCTCCGTTTTTTGTATCCTTCTCCATAAGCACACCCTGACCTGGTAACGTGTCACACTTCTTTCTACGGCGAGTTAGATGTAGTTTTTAGAGAGAGTTAGATTTAGCTCTTAGGGCTAACAGAATCAAGGATATGTGGGGAAAGCAGGAACGGGGCTGCAGATTTGGGATGAACAGCCATGATCCTATTGAATGGCGGTGTTGGCTCGAAGGCCGAATGGCCTACTCCTGCACCTCTTTTCTATGTTTTTATGTCATCATCTAACTCTCGTTAACAACTCGTTGCCACAGCAACCCTGGCATCAGCCTATCACAGGTATTTTCTTTGCCCTATCCACCGTGATAGGTTTTCAAGTGATAGGAGCAGAATTAGGCCATTCAGCCCATCAAGTGTACTCGCTTTTCGTGAGCTCCTGGTGAGTGCTGCGGCTTGCCATGCTGGACTGGGCCCGGCCACTGGGGCATTGAGCAGACCGGGATCGGGAACGGCCGCCGGCTGGGCGAGGAGCGATGTCAGCGAGCGAGCAGGGCCATCGGTGATAGTGGAAGGGCCGGAGAGACGGCGCACGCATGAGTCCCGGTGGCTGTGGAAGACGTGCCGAAGACGTGCCGTCAGGTACAAGGGGAGGGGGTGGCCCGCCGAGAACAAAGGGGAATGGGGAGGGGGGGTGGGAGGAAGAGGGACGATATTGAACACTTCTGTAACTTTGTTGGTGCCCTTTCCTCTTGCACACCTGTAATTGTTCGCAAACAAATAATCTCACTGTACCAAGAAACCAAGTACATGTGACAATAACGTATCAATCAATCAATCAATCATGGCTGATCTATCATCATATCTTCTCCCCATAACCCCTGGCACCCGTACTAATCAAGAATCTGTCAATCTCCACCTGAAAAATATCCAGTGACTTGGCCTCCACAGCCGTCTGTAGCAACGAATTCCACAGATTCACCACCTTCTGACTAAAGAAATCCCTCCTCATCTCCTTTCTAAAGGTATGTCCTTCCATTCTGGGGCTGTGACCTCTGGTCCTGGACTCTCCCACTTGTGGAAACATCCTCTCCACCCACATCCACTCTATCCAGGCATTCTCAGCATCTTAAAACAATTTTTTCCCCTCTTTTTCCAAGTTCTGACAAGAGTCTTAAACCTGTAATGTTAGTTGTTTCCATCTCCAGATGCTGCTTGACCAGATGAGTTTCCAGCATTTTCTATTTATGCTTCAGATTTTTAACATCTACACTTAAAAAATATATATATTTTTCAGTTCAAGCTCAGGCTACAAGAGTTCTCTGCTCTTGTTTGACCAACCTTTAATCCTCATAACACTCGGATGTCTCACGAGGCAGCAAAAAATCCACATTCCTTCAGTGATGTAATAGTTACAATTCTACCTTTTCTCCCAGTGAAGCTAAAATGACTCGCGATTGATTTTGTAGGAACTTTGACAGATGGAGGAACTTAGCAAGGGAGCTCCAAAGGTTAAGCCCGAGACTTTTAATCACAGCTCTGGTGTAATGAAGTTGCTAGGACAACTATTGGGTTCAATTGTTTCCATTTTCTGCAGTGATATTTGACTAACCAAATACAAACATGGTTCTCCTGCCCGTATTATTCCCTCAGAGCAAATTCACTTAACACAAGCTCTGAAAGGGAGAAGAAACTGCCTGTTTTGCAAGGGTCAATGGGTTGAATGAGGGAGAGGGATTTCAATATCAGGCTCTACTTTATGAAGCAAAGATTTAACCTGGGTGAACCCTTCCAATCTGTTGGTTGTATCCAATAAAGAGATAAAACACATGGTGGCATGGCGGTGCAGCGGTAGAGTTGCTGCCTTACAGCGCCAGAGACCCGGGTTCGATCCTGACCATTGGTGCTTGCCTGTACGCAGTTGGTACCTTCTGCACGTGACCTGCGTGGGTTTTCTCCAGGTTCCTCCCATACTCCAAAGACATGCAGGTTTGTAGGCTAATTTGTATAATTGTAAATTGTCCCTAGTGTGCGTGGGAGAGTCTTAGTGTGTGGGGATCGGCGCGAACCTGGTGGCCTGAAGAGCCTGTTTCCGCGCTGTATCTCTAAACTAAACAAGAAAGTTGGTCTCGGAGTAGGCCACTTGGTTCCTCAAGCCTGCCCCAACATTCATTATGATCATGGCTGATGCACCTCAACTCTTCTGTGCAAGTTCATTCATGTCCCCCAATCTTCTCTCCAAAACCCCCCATGAACCACAACCCTTTGGAAAAGAGAATTCCAGAGATTCACTGCCGAGGTTTAACATTTACTCTGCCAGACCTCCCCCCCCCCCCCCCCCCCACCCACCCACACCTATGATCTTATGTTTCAATAATCTCCCCTCATTCATCTTGACTGCTAAGAAAAGTAAAAAAATCGCATAAGTGGGACAGGCCCTTAACACTTCCCAGCGATAAAAAAGCGTCTCTCTTTCTACTTGCAGCAAGCAGTTGAATTAGCCAACAGAAAATAACCAAGCAGGAGATCCTGACTGCCACAGTTCTGCATGTAGTGAACTTTCCACATTCTGCTATTTTCCATCTGTCTAGATTACAACAAGAATTCCGCCAAATTGCCCAGAAAAGCAACAGAACTCACCCAAGTCTTCGGGGGAAGCTGCTCTGCCTCAGGTTAAAAAGTTAAACAAGATAAGAATTTTCTCCTCACAACAAAGGCCCAAGTATTTAAGCTTCAAGCAACGTAACACACCCTGCCCAAAATAAAAAAAGCAAATCTGTGCTCGGCAGGAACAGTAGTAACAGCACTGGTAAAACGCCCAGGGATTGTGAACTTGGTACAGATATATTGGGCTGATGACTGATGCTTCTATTGTCTGTC
The DNA here is from genome assembly GCA_038087875.1 of Malacoraja senta. NCBI lineage: Eukaryota > Metazoa > Chordata > Chondrichthyes > Rajiformes > Rajidae > Malacoraja > Malacoraja senta. The sequence continues at coordinate 7,455,750 of CM075989.1, read as the reverse complement.
AGGAAAGAAAATATTCAACTCGCCTCACGTGGACTGACCGGGCGGAACCAATCATTATGTTTCTACTCGTATGATCAATTATAAAGAGTTACTTGAAGAATAAGTGTTGACTAAGTGTAAAGCTGTTCCAATGAATCAAGGAGCAAGATGCCCAACTTAAAACATGATCTTTACTGCTTGGTTTTTTCTTTTCGTGGAGGCAGATGTAACTGGCAAGGCTGGCATTTATTGTCCATCCCTAAATGTGCCTCAACTGAAGGTCAACCATCTACTGAAGGGTCAAAGCGGGTAAAGTGGACAACCTTGGCAGACTCATTCAGTGTATTGGCCATGGTCACCAACACCAGCATTTTGTTCTGGATTTATTTAACATGTTTTTTTACAAGGCTCAGGCTAAAAATATGGATAACATGGAACACTTTTTTCTCAGAGGGGCACAAACTGACTACTCTCTGAAATGCTGAGGATTATTCACAGCCATTTTAGGCTCACCAGATAGGGTTTAATCACTACTTAATAAAGGACAATCCTTGCATCATGTATAAGCAATAAAGATTAGGGGTTCAACTTGGTCAAGCTTTTATGGGGGGAGGGGAGGGGAAAATGTGTCAGACAAACGCTCAGGTAAAAAATATCCAAACCTAAAATCTCTATTTCAAAACAAATTGTCTTAAAGACACGTTCCGCTCAAAGTCTTTGGCAGTTTTATCTTACAGAAGTTACATTGCTAATCTAGCTAGGGGATTTATGTTGTCAAAAAGGGGCAGGAAATCAGACATGCATACAAAATGACAATGTAAAACACATTCAATGCAAACATACGGACCCTAAAATCACCTGGTTTTTAATATCACGTTGAATCCACGGCGATAGATGGACGATCAACATTTTTTTACATTTAGACTTTAGAGATACAGCGTGGAAACAGGCCCTTCGGCCCACTGAGTCCGTGCCGACCAGTGACTACCCTGTACACTAGCACTATCCTACACCATTTTACAGAGGCCAATTAACCTATAAACCTGCATGTCTTTGAAGTGTGGGAGGAAACCGGAACATCGGGAGAAAACCAACGTGGTCACTGGAAGAATGTACAGGCACCACCCGTAGTCAGGAATGAACCCGGGTCTCTGGCGCTATAAGGCAGCAATTCTACCGCTGCCCCACTGTACACATAATAACAACCACCAAAGAATGAAAGTCATCTAGAACCCTTGGAAATAGTCCAAGTGACAAAGCTAACAGGGCAACATGACCTGTTTGGTTGGCACACAAACTGGTCAATACAATTTGAATCATCCATCTTATCAGGCTTTAACTCACATTTCCCCAACTGCTAAAAACAATTGTTAAATGAACAATGCACCGAGACACCTTATTCTGGTTCTTGTGGGCTTTCTCATTGTTTTATGCTCTCAGCTGAGGTCTCCCCTGGACATGACGGTGAGGTCACTAAACAGCTGCAGGAAGAAATGAAGTAGACAGACAGGGAAAGACTGGCTGATGTATCACACTTACCCCAAACTATGATGGGGAAAACAGTGAAACTCTATCCCTCCCGAGACAAATCACCTGCCAAGTGAAGCCAATAAACAAAGCAACCACCCAGTCACCACTAATGGAAAGATTCCCCCTGAACACTAAAGGTGCCCCAAACAGTCCAGGAAATTAGGACTAATCTTTATTCATTAACAGGGCAGAGCATTAAGGTGGGAAGGGGCAAAAGTTTAAAGGAGATGTGCAGAGCACTGGTTTTTTTTCACACACAGAGGGTGATGATTGCCTGGAATACAGTGTTGGGGTTGGTGGCTGAAGCTGATACGTTAATGGCCTATAAAATACTTTTGGATAGACATGTGGACATGCAGGGGATGGAGGGGATGGGGTACATGCAGGTTAATATGTGACAGTCTTGGCATCATGTCTCGGCACAGACGTTGTGGGCTGACGGGCCTGGTCTTGTGCTTTACTGTTCTCTGTTCTAACAGGATATCTGTTGTGAGCAATGCAGGCCCATCAAGGTAGCTCACAACAAAGCTGCTAAATGTTTTAGGCTTTTCCATGCTGTAATTAAGAGTCCACCACATCTGAACTCTCAGAAAGACTAGACGAAACAACTCTGGCAAAGTTTCCTAATGTGAGGGATTTTGTCAACCATTTGGCATTTTAATAACAGTCCTGACAATGCTCAATTTCATTAATAGATGCTTCTTATTCGAGGATTAATTATTGCTTTAACATAAAGTTAGCAGCTGACCTGCTGGGAATCCAACTTGGCAGAATGGTGGTACAGCTAGGAGAGCCACTGCCTCACAGCGCTGGAGACCAACATTAATCTGGATCCAACACAGACTGAACACACCAAACGTTCTCCTCAGTGTCCAAACTATTCAAAATATGTACTATGTTTACAACATCTTCTGTTGTGCTGCAGCTAGTAAGAATTTCATTGTCCCATCCAGGACATATGACAATAAAACACTCTTGACTCTCGACTCTATTTCATGATTGTGTCGGATCCAGAACTCTTCTACTTAAACCAATTCCCAAGTGAACAGCATTTGATGGTAAAAGGTTACAACCATTGCAGACAAAGGATACACTTGCCATTTCTCCTGGAGTTATCCACTTAATCCCAACCATATTTTACCCAATTATTGCTGAGTTTCATTACTGAACCTCGTTCCATCATCAGCGACGTCCCGATTACAAGATGTGGTGCAGGTCTCAGTGCTCACTATATCGGTTGTAGCTAATGATTCTTGAAGGCCTGTCATTGGATATTATCAAGCAGCCAGAATAGTGGTCATTGATTCATATAGCATGGCTCTTCAGTCCACTGGGTCTGCTCTCGTCCTCAATGTGATGTTTAAACATCTGCAAATTCTAAAAAAAGATTTGTGCAGAGTCTTGCATCAGCATTATTAGCTTTACAGGTCTTTCTTCTGGAGATATGTAGAATGGTTCTGGGGTGAGCATTTCATCTAAAGGTCAACTGGAGAAGGATGTTTTCTCTCTTTCAGAGCAAGAGAGGAGAATGGATCAAAGATGACAAGATAGCGACAGGTTAAACAGAGGGAAGCCATTGCTGCTAGCAGATGATTAAAGATTTTGATCTGGAACTTATTTCTTACTTGCACCCAACACAGACTGAACGCACCAAACGGTCTCCTCAGTGTCCAAACTATTTCATGATCATGTTGGATCCAGAACTCTTCTACCGGAACCAATTCTCAAGTGTAGAGCATTTGACGGTATAAGATTGCAACCATTGCAAACAAATGATACATTTACCATTTGGTTATTGCACACATGCTATTTCTCCTGGAGTTATCCACTTACCCCCAACTGTATTTTACCTAATTCCCCATTGAGTTTCATTACTGAACCTCATTCCATCATCTTTACCGATAGCGACGTTCCGATTACAATTTACGATGTGAAATAATTGTTTGGTATCCATGGTAATGTGATAATAGATTACAGATGATCTTATGATCTTTATCCTTTGTTTATTTTGCGAATTAGGTTATATCCTTGCTGAAGGACACATAATGCTGGAATAATTCAGCGGGTCAAGATTCAAGATACATTTATTTGTCACGTGCCAGATGGCACAGTGAAATGTGGTCACCATACAGCCATACAATAAAAATAAAGAACACAACACACGATAGAGTTCAACATAAAACATCCCCACACAGCAGAATCAAAGTTTCCCACTGTGAGGGAAGGCACCAAAGTCAGTCATCTTCCTCTAATGTTCCTGATGTTCACCCATAGTCGGGGCCCCCAGAGCCCCCCGCAGTTGCCGCCACGGGCAGCCCGCCGCTCAGTCCCGCTCGCCGGGACGCTGGAACTCCGACGTCGGAACGGGAGGCCAACCCCAGCGGCCCGGACCACCAAAACGGCCGCCGCATCCCACTGGAGTCTGCGACTCCCGACATCCGCAGGCCGCGCCGGGCGGAGATTCATGCTGGCGGCCTTCGGCAAAGGGCCCCAGGGACTCCGCGATGTCGGTCAGCGCCGCCTGCGCTGGGAGCTCTGCGAACCACAGCTCTGTGATGTCGATGCTGCAGGCCCAACGCTCCGGAGCTTCAAATGGCGATCCAGGTAGGTATCGCCCGCTCCGCGGTGAATCCAGCGCCGCTCCGCCGCTGCCGAAGCTCCGGTCTCCGGTAGGAAAGGCCACTCCGATCCAGTGGTAGGCCGCGGGGAAGTGGGGGGGGGGGGGGGGCGAGGACGCGACTTGGAGAAATAGTCGCATCCCCGTCAGGAAGCGACTGGGAAGCGGTTTCCCCCTTACCCTCCCCCACATAGAAAAACTAAAGTATCCCCAAAACAAACTGGTTAGACAGCGAGTCAGGCAGCATGTCTGGAGAAAAAGAATAGGTGACGTTTCAGGTCGAGACCCTTCCTCAGACTGGGAGACGGGAGAGTGGAATCCATGTTTTCTGGAGCACCCATTAGAGATTTTGTCACCAAAGATAGACACAAAATGCTGGAGTAACTCAGCGGGACCGGCAGCATCTCTGGAGAGAAGGAATGGGTGACGTTACGGGTCGAGAGTAAGTGGATAACTCCTGGCTCCATATTTTGTGGGCGGCACAGTGGCGCAGCGGTACAGTTGTTGCCATACAGTGCCAGAGAGCCAGGTTCAATCCTGACTACGGGTTCTGTCTGTATGGAGTTTGTACCTTCTTTCTGTGACTGCATGGGTGCTCCAGTTTCCTCCCACAATCCAAAGACATACAGGTTTTTAGGTTAATTGGCTTCTGTAAAATTGTAAATTGTCCCAGTGTATGTAGGATAGTAACAGTGCATGGTGGATCGTTGGTCGGCACGGGGTTGATGGGCCGAAGGTCCTGTTTCTGCACTGTATCTCTGAAGTCTATTTTGCTACCCACAGCGAGGACTATGGCAATACTCATGTGACCAACCTCCAATTACATCACCATTCAATTCATTGAAAGCTTTGCTACTCATTCTTCTTTCTTGCACCAGTTCCTTGCAGGAACATTACTTATCATTGCTCATCACTGCTAACACTTTCAATTTAGAATTCCCACCATTTTGTTTCAGTGATTTGGACAAGAATGTAGTTGCCATCGTTAGAAGTTTGTACATAACAGCAAAACTGGTGGTATAGTGGACAGTGAAGGTGGTTATCTAGGTTTACAAAAGAAGCTAGATCATTTAGTAATGGCAAATGGAATTTAACTCTGACAAGTGCAAGGTTGCATTTTGGCAAATTAAACAGTGTCACAACTTAAGGGCCTGTCCCACTCTCACGACCTAATTCACGACCTCTGCCGAGTTTGTCCTTGACTCATACTCGCAGCATGGTCGTCACGAGGTCGTAGGTAGGTCGTGATGCTAGTCGTAGGTACTCGTGGCATCAAGTAGGTCGGGGCGTTTTTCTAGCATGATGAAAAATGTCCACGAGTAAAAAAGGTCCTGAATTAGGTTGTGAAAGTGGGACAGGCCCTTTACACAGTAAATGGTAGGACCTTGGTGAGTGCAGTTGAACAAGGACATCGTTTCTTTGAAAGTGGCAACATAGGTAGACAGAGTGATAAAGAAAGCATTTGGTAGACTTGCCTTCATTGATCAAGGAATAGAGTACCAGGGTTGGGATACAAGATGCTAGTCAGACCACACGAGGGAGTATTGCGTTCAGTTCTGGTTGCCCAGCTATAGGAAGGATATGATTAGCTGGAATGGGTGCAGACAGGTTGTAGAAGGATGTTAATTGGATTGGAAGGTTTGAGTTATTATAAGCGACTGGACAGGCTGGGTCTGTTTTCCCTGGATCATAGGAGGTTGAAGGGTGACCTTAGAGGTTTATGAAATCATGAGAAGTGTAGATAATGTGACTTTTAGTCTTTTCTCCCAGAGTTGGGGAGTCTAGAGGGCACAGACTTCAGGAGTAAGGGCAAAGATTTAAAAATGGGACCCAGGGAAATTTTGCACACAGATGTTGTGTATATGGATTTAGTTGCCAGGGGAAGCTGTAGAGGCTAGAATAATCACAATGTCTAAAAGGCAGTTTGATAAAACATGGATAGCGAAGGGTTAGAGCGGTATGGGCCAAATACAGGGAAATAGGACTAGCTCAGGTAAGCAACAAGATTGGTGTGAATAATTTGGGCCTAAGGGCCTATTTCCTTGCTCTATAACTCTACGACTCCTGAACGCCAACATCTGGGCTCTACATAAGCTCCGCTCACTTTCTTTGGCAACCACTAATCTATTTGCTTTACCCTCTGATCAACATACATGTCCAAGCCCTTGCATATTTAGTTCTTTTGCTCAATTTTTTCTAGTCCTGGAAACATCCTCGTCAATCTTCTCTGTACCCTTTCCAGTTTGACAACGTCTTTCCTATAAAATGGTGCCTAGAACTGAACACGATACTCTAAATGTGGCCTCAGCAACGTCTTATACAACTGCAACATGACCTCCCAACTTCTATACTCAATACTCTGGCCAATGTTCCAAAAGCCTTTTTGACCACCCGATCTACCTGCGATTCCACCTTCAGGGAACTATACACCTGCAATCCTAGATCCCTCTGCTCTAAAACACTACCCAGAACCCTACCATTCATCGTGTCGGTCCTGCCCATGTGAGACTTCCCAAAATGCAACATCTCGCATTTTTCTGCATTAAATTCCATTAACCATTCCTCAGCCCACTTGGCCAATCGATCCAGATCCCGCTGCAATTTTTCACAACAATCTTCACTATCTGCAAAACCACTCACTTTTGTATGATCTGCAACCTTGCCAATCTTGCCTTGTATGTTCTCATCCAAATCATTGATATAAAATGACAAACAGTAACGGGACCAGTACCGAACCCTGAGGCACATCACTAGTCACAGGCCTCCAGTCCGAGAAGCATCCTTCCACCATCACCCTCTGCTTCCTTCCATGAAGCCAATTTTCTATCCATTCAGCTATCTCTCCTTGGATCCCATGCGATCTAACCTTCCAGAGCAGCCGACCATGAGGAACCTTGTCGAATGCTTTACTGAAGTCCATATATACAACATCTGCAGCTCCGGCCTTTTTGGTCACATCTTAAAAAAACTCATTCAGATTTGTGAGACACTAACTGCCAAGTACAAAGTCCATGCTGACTATCCCTAATCAGCCCTTGTCCATCTAAATGCCTGTATATCCAATCCCTCAGTATACCCACTAGTAACTTTCCAACTCAGATGTTAAGCTCACTAGCCTATGGTTCCCAGCATTTTCCCTGCAGCCCTTCTTGAATAAAGGTACAACATTTGCCACATGCCAGTCTTCCGGCAACTCTCCTGTATTTAAAAACGACTCGTAAATTTCAACCAAGGGCTCCCGCAATTTCCTCTATGGTTTCCCCACAATGTCCTTGGATATATCTGATCAGGCCCTGGAGATTTGTCTACCTTCGTACGCGATAGTACCTTCAGCACCTCTTCAACCATAACACGGAATGCTCTCGAGACATTTCTATTGACTACCCAAAATTCCTCCGTCCTCCTGACTTTCTCCTCGGTAAATATAGAGTGTTCCCTTAAGTCCGTTTTTATTGGTTTTAATTTCTTACATTGCATAACTATTATGAGACTTCTTAATAACCCCCATTATTCCTTGGCTAGGTGCGTAATTTATGTCTTTTTCCATCAACCAGAATTGCCAAGCGCAAAGGCTTCAGGCTTTGGGAAAGGGCTTGAAACACCACTGAAATACAATCACCCACCTCAGTCACAAAGTGGGTTGACTAATGAGCTGAGGCAACTGTTCTGTAACTTAAGTGCAACAGGATACAGTAACTCAGCTGGACTTAAGAAAACAAGAATGGAAGAAAAATGCCTGATCCTGATGTTGAAGCCCAGATCCCATCCACCTTCTAAACAGCGTCATTTGTAATTAGAGTACCAACATATAGTTGTACCAACATTTAGTTTGCATTATTTTTTTGAACCATCTGTCCAAATGCTACTGAATGCTACTGTGCCGTTCGAATCATATTTCGGACAGATCATTCTGATCAGAAGAACAGCGCCAGAGACCCGGGTCCGTCCAGAGAGACCATGGGTGCAGTCTGTACATTCTCCGTGACCAAGTGGGTTTACTCTGGGTGCTCCGGTTTCCTCCCACCTTCCAAAGACATACAGGTTTGTAGGTTGTGTAAGAAAGAACTGCAGATGCTGGTTTAAATCGGAGGTAGACACAAAATGCTGGAGTAACGTAGCGGGTGAGGCAGCATCTCTGGAGAGAAGGAATGGCCGACGTTTCGGGCTGAGACAGACACAAAATGCTGGAGTAACTCAGCGGGTCCCGTCTCCACCTGAAACGTCGTCCATTCCTTCTCTCCAGAGATGCTGCCTCACCCGCTGAGTTACACCAGCATTTTGTGGCTAACTTCAGGTTTGTAGGTTAATTGGCTTCTGTAAATTATCCCAAGTATGTAGAACAGAATTAGTATACTGTAGATTGCTGTTTGGTGCAGACTCGGTGGGACGAAGGGCCTGTTTTCTCACAGTATCTCTAAACTAAACTCATTCTATGATAGAATTTATTTTCTCATCAGATAGGGCACAGTCTTCCTATTTAGGATTTGTTTCGCATCAGATAAGGCTCAAACTCTTCCTGTTTTTACGTTGAAAGTTTAAACAACTGGTGTGGAAAGATTTATAGGGAGAGCTGTGGGCGAGTGGGATTAATTAGTGCTTGCTTCAGAGGGACAGCACAAGCACTTGGGCTGAATATCCTCCTAACAACTAAACACGAGGGCGCGGCTGTTAGCTGGAATGGACTTAACTCTCCCCACCTGTGGGCCGAGCTGTGATACAATATACAGACAATGATAAAACAGTCACGTGGCAAATGTAGGATTACACACAGTCTACTGTATCTTAACATTTGTTTTGTGAACGGACGCCTTTTGAAATCAGCCTCAGAATATACCAAAGGATCAGCCACTGTAAAGATAAAGCTGTAAGAAAGCAGGAGTTTACGTGGCAGTTTGCGACCAGTTAACAGGCTGCCAACGTACCTCAGTCACTGGCTTATTCACGGCACTGCTGTTGAAACAACGTCCTATTGCTTGGCAAGAGCTATCCAGGCCTGGGAGGTAACCATTAACACTGCAGACTCAACAATGATTCCATTCAGGAAGATTGAAATGTAATACTTCGAGCATTAACCTCGATTTACTTATAAATTGCCTGGGCTTAAATACGGAAAACCTGGCTTTCCCTGTGAAAGACTGGCCCTCCCACTAAAAAGTATTACCCTGAGGCACAACTTTTTCCATTCTGGCCAAAAACTGGTCTCCTTTCTACAGTTCTGTCTGTTTCCAAGTATGGTAACAGTTTAGTATTTTAAGTGCCTGAATGTGGGAAATGCCTTACCTTTCACACAGTGGCATTGTATATACTGACTTCTCAACAGCCATTTCACCCTCCTCCTTGTTATTCCAGAGTCCACACACAACAAGGGCAATGGAGCAGAAGAGGAAGGAAATCTTGCCACAGTTGCGGAGGTCATCGAGAGTGCTCTAGGATATGTTTTATAGGAAGGTTGAAGGATTTGAGGAGAGAGGAGATGAATAGAAAAGATCCAAATGTTCTGGAATTTGGTGGAAGATCTCGAGATCTTGAATTTGCCTTCAAGATCTCGGGGTCTGAGGAAGGGAATCCTTCTATCCAGAGATAGAGCCTGTCTCGCTGAGTTACTCCAGCATTTTGTGTCTAATCTCAGGGACTTGACAGGATTGAAATCTACAACAGAGTTGGACATTGTATCAGGATAATGGGTCAGACTTCAGGATTAAAATAAGAACTATTCTTTTATTTCCTAGATGTAAATCTTTAGGCTTCTTTACCTCAAAGGTCTGCTCAGTCATCGAGTGGGTTTAAGGATGGTTTAAGTTTTATCTCTCACTCCCCCATCACCCTGCTGTCTTCCCCTCCTTCAAACACTCATCTCCTATCCCCAAATTCCTAATTTCCCTTTTATCCTCCTTCACGTTCCCCCCCCCTCTCCCCAACCCCCCTCCCCACCCCCCCTCCCCATCCACCTATATCCTTTCCCTCTGGTTTTACATTTCACTCCCCGCTTCACATTATCTGACACCCTTCTGCCTTCTTTGCACTTCAAGCCTTTGTCACTTACTCCACCCATCTGCCGATCAATCCCCCTTACCTGTATCCACCTATCACTTGCCAGGCATTGTCTTTTTTTTCTTCCAGTTTTCTCCCCATTTACAATCAGTCTGAAGAAGGGTCCTGACCCAAAGCATCATCTATCCATCCATCCTCTCCACGGATATTACCTGACCTGTTGAGATCCTCCAGCACTTTGCGCTTTGCTCAAGACTCCAGCCTCTGCAGTACTTTGTCTCTAGGTTTAAGGATGTCATATGTTTTGGAATGTTAGGGAAACAAAGGAATTTGGTGAATCAGACAGGAAAGAGTAAAGAGCCAACGTTGATCTGAATGATGGAAGAGTTGACACAACGGACCACATGGTCTAGGCCAGTGTAGAAACAAGGAAGTGCATATGCTGGTTTACAAAAGACACAGAGTGCTGGCGTAGCTCAGCGGATTCGGTCTATGCAAGTGCTTTGTGTGACATTATGTGCTGGTATGTGATACTGGCACCTCAAAATTTAAAACTAGATCGATATACAGCAGTCAAGAGCGTCATGTGAACTGATACATGTGTATCTTTATGTCCACGTAAAAAGCATCAGTCTAAGCCCATTCCTGCTGATTTTCTCACACAACTTGTGGGTACATGGTGCTGAGATGGGAAATGTGATGTTTGACAAGGATGTGCAGGAGTTTACAAATTTAACAATGGAAACGTTCCTTGTAAACAGAACTGGAAATATCCATTTTGGTGGAGAACGGCTCAAAATAAGTTTTGACTGCGGGGTGTGGGGATGTTGTAAGCAAAGGGGGAGCAGGAAATCAGTTGTGGCTTGATGGGCTCTGAAGTCTCACTTCAAGCTCCACCGATCATTTGGCCCGTACCTCAGCTTGTTGTGCTGGCTACGTGGTCATGGAAGGTGCTGTGTAAATGCATCATGCTTATATCCCATCAATGAGCTGAGATGAGCTTCATCATTTCGTACAGAATCCACAACCTCAAGTGGATATTCTCTCTCCAATTTGTCAGTGTAATGTTTCGGTTTATTTTTGTCATGGGTACTGAGGCACAGTGGAAATCTGTTTTGCAGGTTATCCAAACAGATGTGATCAATCAATCAATCAATCAGATTTATTCATCTAATACACAATAAAGTGCAGTGAAATGAACTTGCCAGCAGCGGTACAATCAAAAAACACATAATACATAATTAAAAATTTAACACAAACATCCAGCACACCATTCTTCACTGTGGTGGAAGGCACAAAGTACAGTCCTTCCTCCTCCATTGTCCCCCCGTGGTCGGGGCAATAAACCTCCGCAGTCGCCGTTGCGGGCGGCCAGATGTACAGGCCCTCTCGTCGGGACGGTAAGTCCCGAATCGGCGCTTATACTATACATAGAAACAATCAAGTTAAACTCGTACAATAGGTAGAGCAAAGGAGAAAATACAGAGTGCAGAATATAGTTCTCAACATTGCAACACATCAGATCTATATCAAAATCCAATGTCCGCAATGGGATGGAGGTTAATCCAGCTTATGGAAGAACCGTTCAGAAGCCTGATAACAGAAAGGAAGAAGCTGTTCCCGAATCTGGTAGTGCATGTTCTCAAACTTGATTGCTTGCTTAATCAAGAGAAAAATGAAAATTATTCAAATTCTCAGCTCTGCAGATGAAATCCTGCATGAACAATCAGTGCCCAAATAGATTCAATATAATGCCTTAACAGATAATCTTTCAATTACCATGTCTACTGTAATATCCATTGATTCTGACTAATATACACTTCTATAGTTTCCTAAAGTTAGAGCTTACTAAAAAAAAATCCAGAACTAACAAAAACCCAAATAGATTTCTGAAACTGAGCAGAACTGTGGACTTTCTGATTGCCTTGAATGTTGATATGTTTACCTCCATTCATCAATTTCTACTTCAATTACTGACCAAGTTAATAAGCTGAAAACTGGTTCCAAATGATAACCTGTTACAAATCAAGAAATCTGTTAGTGTTGGCCCAATTTTGAACTCAAATGTTTCCTGTGCCACAGAAATAATTCTCGAGCAGAAAGCTGAAGAATGTCTGAACAATTAAGAAAAAAAGCTATCATGATATGGTGTAGTCTTTGTGATTTCGTCAGCTCTCTTAATAATACTTCAGAAAACTGCACCCATTGCTCTCAATGTTCTAAAAGAAAACAAAGGGGATATTTAAGTGAGATGTGTTTTCCAGCTCACCAATCAAAACCGATCACTCACAGAGATCACTTCTGGATGAGTGAATTAGGGGAGCTAATAATCCAGGTGTTCAGTGTCAGAAATACAGTCGGCCATTCTCAGCACAAACCTCTGGAAAAGTTTCAGCTGCAAGAATACAGGACAGCCACTTCCTTAAGCAACATAGGGGAGTGATCTGAAGTTAGATAATGAGCCAATGCCAACTGCCCTTTCATCACCAGTTGGAAGACCGAGACACACTGCACAGCACTTGGAACATTTACAGCTACTAAGCATTGTCCAGAAGTCAAGAGACATTTGGAAGTCAAGGGGGTTGAAGCCTTTTCCCAGCTGTGAAAATTACAGTTATAGAATCTTAGTGATGCAGTTATAGGACTGGCAATGATAGGATCATAGAATGGTCAGAGTGTAGGAAGGAGGGAGCCATTCAGTCCACCATGTCCATGGTGGCTTTGTGCCCATGCAGGTCTCTTGACACAGATTCTAAAGAAGGGTCCTAACCCGAAATGTCACCTATCCATTCCCTCCACAGATGCTGCCTGGCCTGCTGAGTTACTCCAGCACTATGTGTTTTACTGAAGATTCCAGCATCTACAGTTCCTTGTGCCTGCACGAAAGGAATCAACTTTCTGTCATCCATGCGTCCCCTCATCACCTTATATAGTTCCATCAAATGTCTTGCCCAATCTGGCGATCTAAAGGCATCTGAGCACCTCAGTCCAGGGCAACCGGGGAATTTATATTCAGGACAAGCTCACAAGTTTTCATTGGATTGATTGAACGATACAGCATGGAAAAAGGCCCATCGGCCCACTGAGTCCATGCTAACCATCAATCACCCGTTCACATTAGTTCAGTGTTATTCATCTTTCTCATAAACTCACTACACACCAAGGGCAATTTACAGAGACCAATTAACCTACAAACCTATACATCATTGGGACGTGAGAGGAAATCGGAGCATCCGGATGAAACCCATGCAGTCACGGGGAGAACATGCAAACTCCACACAGGCAGCACCCAAAATCTGGATGAAACCTGGGTCTCCAGCTGCACCACTGTGCTGCCCGATTGATTGATACCCCGTAGAGTATCTGTCACTTCTTACTCTCTGCTTTGTGCACTGGCTACAAACGGTGTTGCGGTGATTTGCTGAGACTACTGCGGCAGCAGCCAAGGCTTCCACCACACGACAGAACAGAGGCAGTGCATGGTCGGATGCTCCAACAAAGAATCTCTGGAAATAAAATGGCCATTTTTCATGGATAAGTGACGTATTGGGTCGGGAGCTTTCTTCAGACTGATTGTGGGGGTGGGGTGGCGAAGCAGGAAGATGGGAGGGACCTGGCAAGTATGCATTGGGGTGATATACGGGGGTGAGGGGCAGGGGGGAGTGAGAACCCACACCTCCAGATTAAGGGACAGTTTCTTCCCAGCTGTGATGAGGCAACTGAACCATCCTATCACCAACTAGAGAGCGGTCCTGACCTACCACCTACTTTGTTGGGGACCCTTGGACAATCTTTAATCTGGCTTTAACCTGCTCTAAACGTTATTCCTTTTATCCTGTATCTGTACACTGTCGACGGCTTGATTGTAACCTTTCCGTTGACTGTAAAGCACGCAACAAAAAAGCTTTTCACTGTACCTCGCTTCATGTGACAATAAACTAAACAAGAGTTGCAAATTATGAAGCTAGAGGAAGAAATATAGGTGGAAGGGGAGGAGGGGCATTGGGGGGGGGGGGGGAAATAGATGTGAGCACCCCCTCTTTTTTTCACCTAAACCTCCCCTTCCACCCTGCTCCGCCCCTCCCCAGTCCCCCACCTGGTCTCACACCTATTCCCCCCTCCCCCCCTTCATTTCTTCCTCCAACTTCACAATTCTCCAATCTTTTTGTGATTCTTCAACTCATTTTGAAGAAGGGTCCCGACCCAATCCATATTCTCCAGAGTTGCTGCTTGACCTGCTGAGTTACTCCAGCACTTTGTGTCTTGTTTTCTCAACCAGTATCTGCAGTTTCTTGTATCCACATTGCCATTCTTTCATGATCGTTGAGTCTAAATATTGAGAGTCCTGATACAGCAGCAATGCAGGAGCACAATCGCCATTAAGTCGGCAATATTTTGAGGCAGCAATTCTTCTTCTCAAAGGCATTGTCCACATCCCAAATGCCAATAAAACTATGATGAAAGATTATCAACCTGAATCATCACCATCTGCAAATCACTTGCTTAATATCCTCACATCTCCTGTTTCCATTTCAGATATTCAGTATCTGCAGTTACCTGAATAAAATGTCTTATTGGACAAGACAAGAGACAAGAGATATTTATTGTCACATGTACCAATTGGTACAGTGAAATTTGTGGTCACCATACAGCCATACGAATAAAAAAAGAGCACAGAACACGATAGTCTTTAACATAGACATCCCCACACAGCGGAATCAACGTTTCCCACTGTGAGGGAAGGCACCAAAGTTCAGTCATCCTCCTCTGTTGTTCACCTGTGGTCGGGGCCTCCCGAGCCCCCCACAGTCGCCGCTACGGGTGGCCTGATGTTCAGGCCCTCTCGACAGTGAAGGAACAAGTTGCCAGGAAGATGGCAAAGGCGATTGGTGCATATTGATTCAAATGGTAATTAAATAGGTTGTCTCTGATTTAAAAAATGTATGATTCAGCACATTGACAACACAAGCTATGTACAGTGATAGAAGTCTAATATCTGGAAAGGTCAAGGGATCTTATGAGACGATGGACGTGCCAGGGGCTTTCACCTGCTGTAGTTCAGAAGAGTGAACGGTGACTCAAAAGGAACACACAAGACCATGAGAGATGTTATCAGGGTGGACGTGGAGTAGATATCTCCTCAGGTGGAAAAATTTGGAACTTGGGATCACTGTTTAAAATAAGTGGTTGCCTATTTAACTCGAAGATGATGCAGACTTTCACCCGCCTAATTGCAACTTCCTCAAAAATCCCAGAGATTCTTTTACTGCTCCGTTTAAGGCAGAGTTACATAGATCCTGGCATAGAACACAACATACTGGAGTAACTCAGCGGGTTAGGCAACATCTCTAGAGGACATGGATTGGTGACTTTTCAGATTGGGACCCTTTAGACTCAGACGTAGAGTCTGACAAAGGGTCCTGACCTGAAATGTCACAACCTGAAATGTCACCTATCCATGTCCTCCAGAGAAGCTGCCTGACCCACTGAATTACTCCAGTATTTTATGTTCAATGCAAGGTTGGGACATCTGCAGTTCATGGTGTCTCCGTACATAGATCCTTGTTAAGCAAGAAATGAAGGTTTATCTGAGGGACGGAAAGTGCAGAAATCAGCCATAATGGCAGTAAAAAATGCATCAGAGGACAGAGATGAGAGGTCTACTCCTGTGTCTCGGTTATGCTCAATATATAGTGTCTGTTTGAGAGGAGCAACTGACTTTGGATGCAAGTTGCTGAAACTCTCCACTGGAGTTTCCACACATCATGTCTGTGGTGTTTTGTAGATTAGTTGAACATCAATAGCAATGATATGCTATCAATTGTTTTTAGAGATACAACATGGAAGCAGACCCTTTGGCCTAGCAAGTCCACGCTGACCATCGGTCACCCATTCACACTCGTTCGATGTCATTCCACTTACTCATTCACTCCCCACATATTGGGGGGCAGCTTTTTTTTTATTTTTTAAAGAGGTCAATTAACCTACACACCTGCAAGTCTTCGGGAAGTGGGAGGGAACTGGAACACACGGAGGAAGTCTACGCAGATGCAGGGAGAATGTGCAAACTCCACACAGACAGCAGCCAAGGTCAGGATTGAACCCAGGTCTCTGGTGCTGTGAGCTACCAGCTATGCCACTGTGCAGTTTAATCAGATTACAAGAAGGATACACCTTATGTTGTGGTGTAGCAATTAATCATATTCCGAAGAAGTCCTTGAATGTTTGTCACTGTTTAACTGTCATAACCTATGCCAAAATACAGATAAATCTAGATATGGATGATTAATTATTTCATGGGACACAATGTCCATTCATACTACACCTACGGGGTTCAGATGCAAGGCAATTCTGCTCTCCGCAAGGGAGTTATTCCAGAGTTAGGTTCAGCATTAAGCTGGATTCACGAGTAATAATTGAACTGAAGCCCAAATGTAAGATCTGCTGACAAGAAACAGAGTCCTTGAGCTCCTGGTTCCTCAAGCAGATAAATCCTAGTTCCACAATAATTTAAATCAATTATTTACCTGGTGAGTGTTTGAAAGGCAGACAAACATTGAGGCTGGTGAAACTGAACAATGTCTGCTCATTCAAGGCCATTTGTCTGGATTTCCAGGCAACAACATTCCATTCAATTGCGCACCGAGTGATAGAGAAATGCAGCACGGAAACATGCCCTTCGGCACACAAAGTCTACACTGACCGCCAAACACTCACTTTTACACTAATCCATGTTATTCTCTCCACAGTCCCCATCCTGCCCTTTCCATGTACCAAATTCTATCACTCATCCACACACCAGGGGGCAACTAGCAGAGGCCAATTATCCGACCAACCCACAGGCCTTTGGGATGTGGGAGGAAACCAGAGGAAACCCATGCAGTCAGAGAGAGAACGTGCAAACTCCACACAGACAGCACCAGAGATTAGTGATGCACCCAGGTCGCTGGCGGTGTGGGGTAGCAACTCTAGAGCTATGGCACTGCATGGCCCATAAATGATCCACTTATGTTCCTCACCAGTTTGGTCCAAAGTTTAAGTACCACAGTTCCTTACCCAAAGACTGCAGCAACTGAGGAGAGCGGCTTGCCCAATATCAACATATGTGGAAGTTGTGGACTTGATGGGTTGCAATAGCAGCTCATAGTGGTGCAGCAGGGAAAGCTGCTGCCTCACAGCGCCAGAGACCCGGGTTCGATTCTGACCTCGGGTGTTGTCTGTGTGGACCGTGTAGGTTCCTTCCTGGTACTCCAGATTCCTCCCTCAGCGCAAAGACGTGCCGGTTTTCAGGAATGTGTGGGAAAAGTAATCGGATGAGATGCGTGGGAATAGATTTATTACTTCAAATCTTTCGTTTCTTGTGCCAGAAGTTCTGGTCTTAGACCAGAAGACACAGAAGCCTATCGGGTCTACTCGTCATGGCTGATCTTTTCTTTCCCGGTCAACCCCAATTCTCTTGCCTTCTCCCCATAACTCCCCATTTGCTCCCTTATTAATCAAGAGCCCACTCATGTTCTCCAGAGATGCTGCCTGACCCACTGAGTTACTCCAGCATGTTGTGTTCAGAATTTAGCTCCATTGCAGGAGGTACAATCCACCAGCATTGACGAGCAAGATCTGGGCCAATAGCTCTGCATTTCCCAGTCTCCATCACTGCCTTCCAAACTCACCGTCCTAAAAAATGACCCAAGAAGCCCCTTTCTAAAAAACGTTCAAGAGAGAGCTAGATAGGACTTTTAAAGATAGTGGAGTCAGGGGACATGGGGAGAAGGCAGGAACGGGGTACTGATTGTGGATGATCAGCCATGATCACATTGAATGGTGGTGCTGGCTCAAAGGGCCGAATGGCCTACTCCTGCACCTATTGTCTATTGAGACAGCACCTTTGGCCCACCCAGGACACAATGGGTTGGATCTGGATTCAGGCCCGGTGGGAAAATTATTCCCTTTATGTCCGCAACATTGATGACCTCAGTCACCACAGGCACAATTCAAGCATTTCTATCCTGCCAGCAATTCCCTTCCATGGTTAAACAACTGCACGACTCCGAATCTGAGGAAGGGTTCCAACCCGAAGCGTCACCCGTCTTTTCTCTCCAGAGATGCTGCCTGACCTGCTGAGTTACTCCAGCATTTTATGTCTATCTTCAGCATCTGTAGTTCCTTCTTTCACAACCCTAAAACAGAGTATGCTTCGAAATAAAAGCACTTCGTTTTAGCAAAATATCATGACAAGAAGAATAGTGGTCTTTTCAAACCTGACAATGTAAACCAAGTGATGAAAAAATAAAGTGTTAAATCTTGCCACTTAAGGATTCCCCGCATATGGACTTTGCAGTATTAAGAGCAACTTACAGTAAATCACATTTAAAACAACTCAATCATATTAATGTGTAAGAAAGAACTGCAGTTGCTGGTTTAAATCGAAGGTAGACACAAAATGCTGGAGCATCTCTGGAGGGAAGGAATGGGCGACGTTTTGGGTCGAGACCCTTCGACAGCATCGAGACTGATCAGTCTGAAGAAGGGTCTCGACACGAAACGTCGCCCATTCCTTCTCTCCAGAGATGCTGCCTCATCCGCTGAGTTACTCCAGCATTTTGTGTCTACCTTTAATCATTTTAATGACTGGGAGCACAGATGAGAAAAAGATTACTCAGGAAAACGGAAGGGGACATATCACTGTGCAACAGGCCCAGCCTGCCACGCCCAGGTTCCATGGGCCTACTGCACTACAAACATTATTTAAGGGAATTACACTGTGACTCACTTGGAAAAGTTAAATTGGATCAGTCTCAGTGCTTCAGGAGACTGGAAATAGAGCTGGTTATGGAGGAAAAACTAAAAGTATGCCAAAACAGTAAAGCAATACATTGGTGTTACTGTACAACAACAGGGATGAATGAGGAACAGCACTCACCCAACTGGTGCAGAGTTACTGAGCCTGGTTGGAGTGAGTCACAGAGTCAGAGATATACAGCATGGAAACAGATCCTTCAATCTAATTCGTCCATGCCGACCAAGATGTCTATTTGAGGTTTCCCATTTGCCTGCATTTGGCCCAGATTGCTACAGATCTTCCCTCAGCATGTACCTGTCCAAAAGGCTTTATAACATGGTAATTATATCTGCCTCTGGAACCTCCTCTGGCAGTTAGTGGCGGCAGGGTGGCGCAGTGGTAGAGTTGCTGCCTTACAGCACCAGAGACCCCGTTCGAACCTGACCCCGGGTGCTGTGTGTACGGAGTTTGTACATTCTCCCCGTGACCTATGTGAGTTTCCCCCGGAACTCCAGTTTTTTCCCACATTCCAAAGACAGGTTTGTAGGTTAATTGGTTTAGTAAAATTGTCAATTGTCCCTAGCGTGTGCAGGATAGTCTTTGTATGCAGGGATCACTGATCAGTGCGGACTCGGTGGGTCAAAGGGTCTGTTTCCGTGCTGTATCTCTAAACTGAGCTAAGTTGATCAGCCTGGTGAATAAGTTGCCCATCAGTTCCCTGTTACATCTTCAATCTCTCACCTTAATCATATGCCCTCTAGTTTTAGATTTCCCCATCCTAGAATAAAACCTGTGACCATCCACCTTATCAATCAAGTCAAGTCAAGTCAATTTTATTTCTATAGCACATTTAAAAACAACTCTCGTTGACCAAAGTGCTTTACATCAGTGCAGGTACTAACATGCTACATACAGTGGTACATAGATCTAACAATACATAACATAAATACATACATGCAGCTCTCCCTCAGAGGACCTCAAGAAACGCTTGAAGGTAGAAATAAGTTTTAAGTCTAGACTTAAAAGAGTCGATGGAGGGGGCAGTTCTGATGGGAAGAGGGATGCTGTTCCACAGTCTAGGTGCTGCAACCGCATAAGCGCGATCGCTCCTGAGCTTATGCCTAGACCGCGGGATAGTCAGTAACCCCAAGTCGGCCGATCTGAGGGACCTGGAGGTAGAATGGTGGGTTAGCAGATTTTTTATGTAGGTGGGGGCAAGCCCGTTAAGGGCTTTGTATACATAAAGGAGGAGCTTGAAATTGATTCTGAACCGCACAGGGAGCCAGTGGAGAGTGGCTGGAATCGGGGTGATGTGGTCCGTTTTTCGGGTGCCCGTCAGAAGTCTCGCTGCGGCGTTTTGGACCAATTGCAGGCAGGACAGGGATGATTGGCTGATGCCAGTGTAAAGGGAGTTGCAGTAATCAAGGCGGGAGGAGATTAATGAGTGGATGATCTTTTTGAGGTCATCAAATTGGAGGAATGGTTTTATTTTAGCTATCGTGCGATGCTGGAAGAAGCTAGCTTTTACCACGGCATTGACTTGTTTGTCAAACTTCAACGCGGAGTCAAATATCACGCCGAAATTTTTGTAAGGGGATAAGGCTTCCAAGGCTGCCAGCTATCGTTTTGATTGAGTCCGAGGGGCCGAGTAGGATGACCTCAGACTTGCTCTCGTTTAGTTGGAGGAAGTTATGGGCCATCCAACACTTTATATCCTCGAGGCAGTGGATAAGGCTGAGTATTGATCAGTTGTTGGGCTTCAGGGGGAGATAGAGTTGTGTATTGTCTGCATAGCAGTGGAAGGAAATGCCATGCCTTTGAATGACTTGGCCTTAGGGGGGCATATACAGGGAGAAGAGAATGGGGCCTAGGATGGAGCCTTGTGGAACCCCACTGAAAGGCTAGCTGGGGAGGAGAAAGAGTTGCCTATGTTTGTAGAGAAACTCCTATCTTTGAGGTAGGAGATGAACCAGCTCAGTGCAGTGCCATCAATACCAACCCCGTACCGGAGACGGTCAATTAGGATGGTGTGGTCCACTGTATCAAATGCTGCGCTGAGGTTGAGAAGGAGCAGGATTGCACAGTCGCCGGAGTCAATGGTGAGAAGCAGGTCATTGTGTACGTTCAACAAGGCAGACTCTGTGCTGTGGTGGGCCCTGAAACCTGATTGGTAAATTTCCAGGATGGCATTTTGGTGTAGGTAAGGCATTAGTTGATTTAAAATTACCTTTTCAAGGACTTTTGAAAGGAAAGGCAGTTTGGAAATAGGTCTAGGTGGGGTCTAGGTTAGGTTTTTTCAGGAGGGGCTGGACCACCACGTGCTTGAAGCAGGTTGGAAGTGCCAGTGGCCAGAGAACTGTTGATGATAGAGAGGATGCTGGGACCGGCTATTGCAATGACATCCTTCAGAAGGGCAGTGGGGACAACTTCGAGGGGGCAGGTCGCAGGTTTCACGGTGGTGACCAGCTTTACAAGGGAGGGTAGAGTAACGGGTTGGAAACAGTCTAATTTAGAAGAACAGACCAATGGGACAGCTAGGTCACGGATGGGAGGGGAAATATTAGTTCTGATGTTCTTAACTTTGCTGGTGAAAAATGTCGTAAATTCTTCGCACTTAGCAGGGGGGGCCAGCTAAGCTGGTACTGGGGGCAGGACATATGATAGAGGTAATGGTACTAAAAAGGACCTTGGAGTTATGAGCGTGTTTGGAGATAAGGTCAGAAAAGTATTGTGTTCACGCAGACTTTACTGCTTCCTGGTATTTGAGAAGATTGTTTCTCAGAAGTTCAAAGGAAATTTGAAGCTTATCAGATTTGTACATCCGCTCTGATTTTCTGCACTCTCTTCTTAGGGCTCTGGTGGTGTCATTGAGCCAGGGCCAGCCTTTAGGCTTAGGCTTTTTCATTTTAAGAGGAGCAACAGAATCCAGGATGGAAGAGCAAATGGTATTGAATAAAGAAATGAGGTTGTCAGTGCTGAGATGGAGGGGAGATGCCTCAATGGTGCAGATATCGGGAGCAGCTATGGGAGCCTCAGAGAATTTACTGGCAGTCGAAGAGTTTACGTAGCAGGAGTAGTGAACAGGGAGATGGGATTTTGGGGGAGAGAAAGGCAGAGATGCATCGAATATAATTGCACTATGATTTGACAGGCGGAAACAGGCCCTTGGGCCAGAGTCTGTGCCGACCAGCCATCACCCTGTACACTCCACACTAGGGACAATTTTTACTGAAGCCAATTAACCAGCAACTTGCACGTCTTTGAATTCTGGGAGCAAACCGGATTCCTCGGAGAAAATGCACATAGTCACGGAGAAGACATGCAAACTCCATACAGACAGCACCCGTAGTTAAGGTCGAACCCGGGTCTCGGGCATTGTCAGACAGCAACTCAACCGCTGCGCCACCGCGCCGCCCACCAAGTTCCAAAAGCAGTTTGATTAATGCACCACACACAGTTATGCTTGGTTTAGATGATGTGGTGCTGCTGCCCTTTCAGCCACAATGCCGTCAACTTACAATACCGACAATGTACTCAAAGCTAAATGATTTAGAGGACTTCTAAAGGTTACAGCAAGTCAGGGGCAGCAGAAGCCAAGAATTTCAGGGACTGTGTTCTAATTGCAACTCTTTAATCCTGAGGACTCACTAGCAATGGGCTATTTTGACAAACGATCCTTGGCTTGAAACACTAATTCCGCTGCTCACTCCACGGACGCTGCCTGATCAGATGAGTATTGCTGGCACTTGGTGCTTTAATTTCAGCACCTGCAGTCTATTTTGTTTTCAAACATCAGACAGCAACTGGGATCGGGGTGCTCACGTTATCAAGTGCTGTTAAATTGCAAAGCCAGCAATACAAGTCAAAGACCTCGATGAGTGCTGGGTTTAAAAACAAGTCGAATAAAGTACAGGAGAGAAATGATGATAATGCCAACATAATGGAGTATTTAGAAGGTGTATTTACTGCTGAAATGTTGGGAGATGTTGGAAATGTTAGCAAATTTGCTACAGTGACCTCTCAAGTGGCAAAAGTGTTAACTGGGCAACAGGGCGGCACAGTGGTGCTGATGGTAGAGCTGCTGCCTCACAGCGCCAGAGAACCGGCTTCGACCCCGACCACGGGTGCTGTCTGCGTGGAGTTTGCACGTTCTCCCTGTGACCGCATGGCTTTCCTCTGGGTGCTCCGATTTCCTCCCACATCCCAAAAACATGCAGGTTTGTGCACTAATTGACTTCTATTAAAAATATGCCCCTAATGTGTAGAGAAGTGGGATAACATAGAACTAGTGTGAACAGGTCAGCATGGCCTCTGTGTGCATGAACGTGTGTAGGAAGGAACTGCAGATGCTGCTTTAAACCGAAGATAGACACAAAAAGCTGGAGTAACTCAGCGGGAGAGGCAGCATCTCTGGAGAGAAGGAATGGGTGACGTTTCGGGTCAGGAAGAAGGGTCTCGATCCAAAACGTCACCCATTCCTTCTCTCCAGAGATGCTGCCTGTCCCGCTGAGTTACTCCAGCTTTTTGTGTCTATCTTTGGTTTAAAGCAACATCTGGGCCAAAGGACCTGTATCACCTGAGATGATACGAGGGGTTTGGTTCAGTACCTCTTCCAAAACAGAGCAACTGACAATGCAGCATTCCTCCAGGTGTGCTCGGGGTATCAGCCTAGATTAGTGTGCTTAAGTTGTGGAGTAGGGCTTGCACTCCAACGTTAAAGTGGTGCTGCCTGGACCGCTGCTAGAACTTAAATAGGCTGGACAGTGGGAAAGGCAAGAACTTGAGAGATTTGGTGTGAATAAATGATTTCCACCAAATTTAGAACAAGGGAAGGAATAAATATAAGGCAGGCAGAATGGATTAAAGAGACTAGTTAGAGAGCATAGAAGAAGCATGAAGAACTCAAGAATGGTTGAAGCAGCTCCCAGTGCTTCACTGGAGGCACATGTAACAGTTAGGAGGCAGTAGGGGTGGGGCGGAGGTAACTAGCAAGGGAGGAGACTACTGTGGAAGCTGCTTCTGGAGTGCAGTGTGATAAATTAACATTACTCAGAAATGTAGTACCACACCTCAAATGATAAGGTTCATTTTTCTTTCAGCTGCCAAACTAACTTTGCTTTAGCAAACATTCTGCCTTTGTTCCAGAGTTCTTGCTACCTCATTCCTTTATTTGACAAAATATCAAGTGGGTGGTGCTGCTGGAGTGAGCCCCTGCAATGGGCCACACACCATCAATGATCGACATCAAGGGCTTCTTGTGCACCTGCGCCTTTTTGCCGTACCGGCCCCCCCGATGGTTTCAGGTAAGAATTCAAGAATAAGTAGTGAATCACCAAGATAGACACAAAAAGCTGGAGCAACTCAGCGGGAGAGGCAGCATCTCTGGAGAGAAGGAATGGGTGACGTTAGTCACACGATTGTTATCCCAGAAACAGCAGATTAGAAGAAACAACAAAAGTGTTGCAAGAGTTACAGGAGCAGATGGGAAAAATTGGCTCAAGAGGCAATGAGAATGGATCCAGGAACGACAGGAGATGGAGCAGACATGGGTTAAATGGTCAAAGATTTTGAGATCCACTATGGATTTCAGAGCTTTCTCCTGTTCCTGGAGATCTTTTCCCAGAGCGCTGTTTTAACCAACAACACAGGATAACAGGTGGTTGGTGATGTGTTGTGGAAGTGCAACGGGGAGATGGGGAGCTCTGCTGAGATGTTAGGGTTGATGGTAATGATTCCCAAAGCCGCCCCGCGATTGTGTACACAGCTGGAAAGCTGCAGCTTTGCACACGGACCCTGCGCTCTGCGTTGCTGCAGGCCAACAAAGAAAAGTTGACTTAAAGGCAGCTGCTGCTTTGCACCCAACCACATACCCGACAATCTGGCCCAAGACCAGCACAGACCATTGTCTCATGGAGAAGCCCCACTTCCTAAGCTGCACAAGGTGTGTGGCCGAGCAAACCCCGGGCAGAGAGACACAAAACTAAATCACAAGCTCAAGAAATGCTTTATTTTTTTATTTTTTAAAACAAAACTATTTTCTTCAATCCCAAAGGCGGGGCTCATGTTATTGACCTCCCCGTGGTGAGCCCTGTCAACTGACCTCAGTCAGGTGAACGACAACAAACAGAGACAACAAACAAACAGGAACATCGGGCCTCCGTAGAGGCAACTATGGCGGCCTCGATGGGCCTGACTCTGGGGAGAACTGGGTTGGGGACTGGAACTTGTGCCTTCCCCCACAGTGGTAACCATTGTGGGGGGATGATTTTGTGTGTACTGTTAAGTGTCTGTGTTAGTCTGTGTTAGTCTATGTCCAACATGGCGGTCGGAAGGGAGAGTGTACGCTGGCGCGGTTTGGCTGCCGCTGCTCACCCTTCATGTTGTGTTTTCTGAATTTTGTTGTTGTCTTTTTTGGATCAAATTTCTGTTTTTAATTTATGTATTGGTGTTGTCTTTATGACTTATTTTACTGATTATATGTTTATATGTTTCTTAAATTGTAAGGTGTCCTAGAGACCTCGGTATTAGGCGCCCTTAAAATAAAATCTATTATTATTAGAGACAGCAGCAGCAGCGCCGCAGCTTGGCGCCAACCCGGAGCAAGCGCCCTTTTTAAGGCGGGCACCCAGGGATGTCGAACCGGATGGCATCACCCTGCTGCGGACTTCTGCTGCCTTAAACGCAAGAAGAAGAAGAATCCCAATGGCTGGTGAACATTGAGAGGCAGAGTCCAGTGGGGACACCATTCTAACAAAGAAAGGGATATCACTCCAGGGGCCCACGATGGACAATGGTGTTTTTCTTGACAGATACGAACTCTACTGAGTATGACGTTATTCAATCTATAGACACTAAAAATGAAGATTTTTGTTCATGTTTTTTGTGCTGCATATATTTTAGTTTATATAGTTTACTTTAGAGATACAGCGTAGAAACACACCCTTCGGCCCACTGAGTCAATGCCAACCATCATTCACGCTAGTTCTATGTTATCCCACTTTCTTATCCATTCCCTTGACATTAGTAGTCAACAAACTTACAAACTCACACGTCTTTGTATTGTGGGAGGAAATTGGAGCATCTGCAGGAAACTCACGCGGTCACAGGGAGCACGTGCAAACTCCTCACAACCAGTAAGTTTATCACAAATAAAGTATATTTTTGAAATTATATTTTTAAATTGGGTGGGCGGAGCGACCCACGTCGCAGCGGCCTCTGCAGTCCATCTGTCTTTTTTATTTTTTTTGTTTCGTTTGAGTTTCGTTTATAGTGTTTTTTTTAACTGAGTATGTGTTGGGGGGCGGGGGGTGGGGTGGGGGAAACTTTTAAAATCTTTTCCCTGCACGGGAGACCCGACCTTTCTCAGTCGGGTCTCCGTTGTCGTTGGGGCCTAGCACCGTGGAGCGGCCTCCAACGGAACGACCTTGGGCTCCAGTTGCGGAGCCGGCGGACTTACTCACCATCGCGGAACTGGCCGAGTTCGGAACGGGAGGAGCTGTGGTGGCGCGCTGCTGCAGCCCGACCCCGGAGATTCAGAGGCTCCAGCCGCCGGCCTGGTGGACGGTGACATCGGGAGCTCGCGGGTCCCTGGTGGGAGACCGCTTTTCGGGGCTCCCGCAACGGCAACTTCTCCCGCCCGAGTTGCGGGGTTGAAGATGACCTGGAGCAGGGTCTTACATCGCCCGGCGCGGCTTTAAATGGCCGCGGGACTTGCTAGCGCTACCGGGGGCTCCAACATCAAGACCCGGAGCATGGCCTTGCATCGCCCGGCGCGGCTTTAATGGCCGCGGGACTTATTTACCATCGCCCGCCAGGGGCTTTGACTTTGACATCGGGAGGAGAATGGGGAGTGCAGGGGAGAGACAAGACTTTGCCTTCCATCACAGTGAGGAGGAGATTCACTGTGATGGATGTTTGTGTAAATTGTGTTGTGTCTTGGTTCTTTTTACTTGTTTGTATGACTGCAGAAACCAAATTTCGTTTGAACTTAGGTTCAAATGACAACAAATAAATTGTATTGTATCATTGTCTCTCTCGAGGAGCCATCTTGAGGAACGGCTGCAAAACAGCAGCCGTCCGTTAATTGTACTTTTTTACTAAGTTTTTTTAGTTTTCTTTAAGTCTTTGTTTTTATTTATTTTGCCTTTAATGTGGGGGGATCAAGGGGAAACCACTTCCTGGTCCCTACCTGGTCGGTGAGGCAGCCTTCTCTCCGGCTGCCCATTCGACTCGTCCTCGTGGCCTACCAGCGGGCGTGGAGCGGCGTTTCCTGGCGGGAACCGCACAGCACCCTCAGCTTCGGTGGCGGCACGGTGCTGGAGCGCTACTGTGCAGCGGAGCGGGCGATGCCTTGACTGGGTCGCCGCGCTGGACCGACGCGCTGGAGCTCCGGTGAGCTGGACCGCCGAGCTCAACACCTCCGGGACTGTGGAGCGACCATCCGCGGGCGGCGGCGCCGACTCCAACACCGGGAGCCTTGAGCTCCAAGGCGGCGCGGCCTTGTCGGCTTCAGGTGCTGCGGACGCCTGCGGGAAATCGGCCGTTCCAGCCGTAGTTACGGCCTCCGGTGAGGGATGCGGCCGTTCCAGCTGGCCCAGCTGCTGGAGGACTCTCCCGACGCCGGGGCTACATCACCCGGCGAGAACGGCCAGGATCATCGGGCCTTCGTAGAGGCAATAGCGGGGGCTTCATTTGGCCTGACTGTTTGGGTGAACTGGGGCTGGGGACTGGACATTGTGCCTTCCCCCACAGTGGAAATCATTGTGGGGGGATGATTTTTGTATGTAATTGTTTGTAATTGTATTTGTTAGTCTGTGTTCAAGATGGCGGTCGGAGGGGAGAGTGGACGCTGGCGTTAAATTGCCGCTGCTCTCTCCTCAAATTGTGCTTCTGATTTTCTTTTTTTTTGTTGTGTTTTTGGAAGGAATTCTGTCCCTGATTTATGTATTGGTCTTTATAACCTATTTTTTAAAATTCTGATTATATGTTTTCTATAAATCTCTGTATGGTGTCCTTGAGACCTCGGTATAAGGCGCCCGTAAATAAAATCCATTATTATTATTATTATTATTGTATCATTAAAAACTTGATAAATGGCAGAGAACCTCGCTCATTTAGAGGAGTCCTGCCGCATCATCAATTATTGTTGAGGTAAATTATTATTCTTTTTGCCCCCCCCCCATTTTTACGAGATAAGTCATTTAAAACTGGGGTGTGTAGAAACTTCTCCTCTTGGAGAGTGATGAATCTCTGGCATTCTCTGCCCCTGAGGGTGCTGGTGGACATTGTCATTCGGTATAGATACCTGGAGATGGATAAGTATTTGAAGGAGAGGAGTTGCAGGCTCTGGGGAACCGGCAGAGGCGTTGAGCCCAGCATAGATCAGTTGTGACCATGGCACTTGCCCAGAGGCTGATTGTGGCAGGGGAGGCTTGTGGGGCCTCATGATCTTGCCCTGATCCTAATTCCTTGTGGTTGTGTTCTTTGTGGATGAGTTTGGTTGCAGGCAACCTTCTCAATTGTGTTGCTGTTGTGCTGCATGTCTCACAGGCACACCGTATACGACACATCACACAGATAGAGGTTTAATTCCCTGCTAACTGGCCTCATTAGTACAACTGGTCTCGCCACAGAGATATTCCATTTGTTTGTATATCTGCATCCACCACCGCCAGGCAGTGTGAACTAACTTGTGCAAAAAGTAAACGGCTGGAGGAACTCAGCAGGCCAGGCAGCTTACATGGAGGCAAAGGAACAGTCGACATTTTAGGTCGAGAAGATGTATTAAACTCGCTGGATCTAATGGGAAAAACCCACTTGATTTTTTTCTCTTTTCCAGTTCTGAAATAGGGTCTGAGGCTTAAAACGAGAACTCTGTTTCTCTTTCCGTAGATGCTGCCTGACATACTGAGTGCTTCCTGCTATTTCTCCTTTTATTTCAGGCTTCAAGCATAAGCTCATAAACTCATAAGGTATAGTAGAATTAGGCCGTTCGTTCCATCAAATCTACTCCGCCATTCAAACATGACTGATCCATCTCTCCCTCCTAATCCCATTCTCTGCCTTCTCCCCATAACCTCTGACATCTGTACTAATCAAGAATCTGCCGATTTTTAAGCTCGTCTTGCCTGGTGCTTTGACAGAGACTGATCTTCGCCCTTCTCTAGACCGAATGCAGACACCCAAATTCAGGCCTTATAACAAGTTTCCATTTTTTTTCTGGTTTTGTTATGTTCACTTTCCTCTCAGGAATGTTTTTGATCCTGTGAATCGCTTCCTTTTCAGCTCAGTTTCCATTTCTCTTGTTCCATTCCCTTTCCTGACTCACCAACTGATCATCAACTTTCCTTCCTCACCACACCGTAGAACTGCCTGTGTAAAATGGAGTCGAACATTTCCAATGCTTTTATTGTGATGCTACGCAGCAGAACGGCATACCAGCACCTCTTTGTATACAAAACAAAAGCACTAGCCATTTCCAATTACACCAGCATTGACACAAATTAAAAGAGGCAAGTCTTGCAAAGACTAGAAAGCAACAAGGCTTGGGGAAGGTTGTTTCGATCAAAAGATATCTAAATAGCCGAGAACGACTGGGAAAATTGTGATCAGTTTCTTCTTTGCATGCAGCGGTTTCACCAATACAGCTCCCACAAGGTTGCATATTCAATGATTTATGGTTCAGCACCTAACTGCTCGTTTCACTTTTATTGATGATATATTTGGGACGATCAGCCATGATCACAATGAATGGCGGTACTGGCTCGAAGGGCCGAATGGCCCCTTCCTGCACCTATTTTCTATGTTTCTAGAACAGTTGACTTTCAATTGAGTTGTTTAGAGATACAGCATGGATTCCATGCAGCAGCATATCAGTCCACACTGACTCAGAAACCGTCCCATGAAGATATAGTATACAAGTGGTCAATTTCAGTGCTTTATTAACATTGTTAAAACATATGTAATTAGCACACATAATCCTGGAACCCGGAAGTAATTTGCAACATATCTCCATCCAAAGGGGCCAGTGGAATTGGATCCAAGGACACAGACTATCTTGTATCACTAAGCACTAAAAGGAAGATCTCACTCTGTTAATTGGGCATTTTACAGCATAAGAAGCCAATTGTTCCATCAGCGATAAAGCTGAATGGGCAGCTAGATATGCTGAGCTGTAGATTGGTGAAGTTACTGTGTGCAAACAGGAATTCCTAACATGTCCACATATTTTTGTTGGGTTCATCCTTTCCTAAGCCTTGTGGTTTTCCAATTTCAGGTCTGCAGCTGTGGAATTCACAACGATGGTTCCATACATACTGAACAAAAATAACAATTAAATCACATTGGTCCCTTAAGACAGACTTGCAACTTGTGTGTTTGTTTATGTGATGGCCACTTACCATCTCAGAGACAGAGTCAGCAAGATCCGGCAACTTCTGAATGTTATCAACTTCATCTTCTTGTGACTCATCTGTAATCAGAAAAAGAACCATCATTTACATTTTGGACAACGGAATGAATGTGTTAAATAGAAGCATGGAAAATGAAACGTAATCCAGCACTGACATTCATGGCTCTGAAGTACTTACACTATATTGCATCAGCAAAACATGTTGACCACAGTTTTTTTGGTCTTTGTACAGAGAAAACATTAAAGAATTTATCAAACTAGATCAATTCCATAAATAAGTTACATCCAGCTTCATGTACAATCTGTACCACACTCTAGCCTCCAAGTCAAGGATGTAGTGAGGAGATCAGAACTCGTAGCTCAGGTCCACACTGCAGTTAAATTCAGGAGCCGTGCTGCATCATTAGAGGATACCTTTTAAGATGTGATGTTAAACCAACCCTGCCTTTTATTTCTGCTTAATGCAAACATTTCCCTCAATTCAATTCAAGATGGAGGAGGGGAGTGTCTCCATTCCCCCAACCACCTCCACCCTATCCCAACTCCCCCATGTATTTATCCCACTACTTAAAATACACATTTTGTCCATACTTAAAATACCAAGTTAGACTATCCCAGAAACAAAGAACTGCAGATGCTGGTTTATACCAAAGATAGACCCAAAGCGCTGGAGTAACTCAGGTCAGGCAGCGGTAGAGGTGTGTGGTTGAGAACATACTGACTGATTCCATCACAGATTGTATTTGGCAACTCGAACTGCAAAGGAACGAAAGAGAATTTCTTGTTGAGTGATAAATCTGAGACACAGGCCCACCGAGTCAATGCCAACCTTCAATCACTCTTTTACATTATTTGTTTAATTCTTCCTGCATTCTCCTTATCTCCCCCAGATTCGACCATTTACCTATTCACAATGGCCAATTAACCTTCCTAACCAGCATGTCTTTGCAACTTTGGAAGAAACTGGAGCACCCAGGGAAATCCACATCGCCTTAGGGGTAACGTGCAAACTCCACATAGACAGTACTGGAGGCCAGGCCGAACCCAGGTATCTGGCACTGAGAGGTAGTAACTCCATCAGCAGTGCCATGCCGCTGCACTGAGTGTTTCCAGCACTTTCTGTCTTTGTTTCAGTTTTTCAACATCTCGCAGAGTCAGAAACAGGCCTTTAGGCCCAACTTGCCCACACCGACCAATATGTCCTATCTACATCAGTCCCACCTGCCTGCATTTGGCCCATATCCCTTCAAACCCATCCTAGAGTTTAGAAAGATGAGGGGAACTTCATTGAAACTTACCGAATAGTGAAAGGCCTGGATAGAGTGAATGTGGAGAGGATGTTTCCACTAGTGGGAGAGTCTAGGACCAGAGGCCATAGCCTAAGAATAAGAGAACGTACCTTTAGAAAGGAGATGAGGAGGAATTTCTTTAGTCAGAGAGTGGTGAATCTGTGGAATTCTTTGCCAGATATGGCTGTGGGGGCCGTCAATGGATATTTTTAAGGTGGCGATTGACAGATTCTTGATTAGTACGGGTGTCAGGGGTTATTAGGCGATGACAGTAGAATGTAGTTGAGAGTGAAAGATAGATTAGCCATGATTGAATGACGGAGTAGACATGATGAACTAAATGCTCCTAGAACCTATGAACTTATCCATGTACCTGTCTAAATGTTTCTTAAACATTGCGTTAGTACCGTCTCGACCACCTCCTCCAGCAGCTAGTTCCATACATCCACCACCCTCTGTGAGAAGAAGTTACCCCTCGGGTTCCTATTAAATCTTTCCCTTCCTCACCTTAAACCTATGACCTCTTGTTCTCGAAACTCCTGTTACTTTTTTATGTACATTTCAGATCAAAAAATTGTGTTGACTGAATAAGGACAATCAAGGCACCACAGCTTTATCCACACCCACTCATTCAACTGGGTGGCGCCCGTAATGGCCGCCTTGCCAACAGTCTGTCTCGTCCCTTCCCTGTTTTTTCAGCCACTTATCTCGGCGGAGATGCAGTTTTTCCCCCGTGTTGCATCTCCGTCCCCCCTGCGGCCTACAACATTGAGTGGTGTGGCCTTTCCTGGAGACCGGCCTGGAGCTTCAAGCCGCGGGTGCAGCGCGGACTTACCATCGTGGAGTCTGCGATCCTTTGTCAAGGAACGCCAGTGAAAGGGCTCCGACCATGGACTTTAACACCGTGAAGCCGCGGTCTCCGGTCAGAAGCGTCCAACTCTGGAGCTCCATGTTGCGGAGTGTTCCGATCCATCCCGACGCCGGAGTTTCGATCATCCCGACGCAAGGGCCTGAACATTGGACGGTCGGCAGCGGCGAACTGCGGAGGGTTCAAAGGCCCCGACCACGGGTAACCAAAGGAGGAAGATGACTGAACTTTATTGCCTTCCAGCACAGTGAGGAATGGGGATTCCACTGCGGTGGATGTTTATGTTAAATTTTATTTTATGTGGCTGTGTGCCTTGTTGCTTTTCACTTAGTATGGCTGTATGGTAACTCAAATTTCACTGTACCTTAATCGGTTAAGTGACGATCAACGCGAACTTGAACTTCTCATACATTTCCACTGTTACAACAGATGGAAAGAACAAATGTCCATGACTTTGAAACGTTTTCAGTTCTCAGGATATCCAAAAGCAATTCACAGCCAAATAGTTATTTTGGAAGTGCTGTCACAGTAGTCTTGTAGACGGACACCTTCCAAAACAATTTCCCAACCTATTGAGTAGTTTATTGCAAGTCAGCTGGGATCTTCCAGTCAAGCATGGTGCCAACTGGTCTGACAGATGCAAGAGATTACAATCTCAACACAGGGACTGGTGAACTTCAGAAAGTCAACTATAGATGCAAGGTTGTATTACACACTTTGTTGCTACTTGCAGCATCTGAATCGCCTTCCACCACAGTGGATGTTCAAATGTTAAAAGGTGTTTTGTTTGTTTTGTCCTCAAGATGGCTGCCGGACGGGAGAGTGAACGCTGGCCCGATTAGCTGCCTCTGCTCTCTCTTTGAATTGTGTGTTGTTGATGTCCCTACTATTTGTTTTTGTTTTATTCTGCTTATATGTTTTGTAATCTGCTTATTAAATTTTGTAAGGTGTTCTTGAGAGTCTTTGAAAGGCGTCCATAAGTATAATGTTAATAATATTAAACATAATAATAATTCTACTCTTATGATCCTTTGCTGAAGTTCTGGGCAGAATGGAGCAGCGTTGCCTTGTGATGTACATGAGAAATGGATGAACTGAAGAGAAGCACCACATCCACACAGAACAAGCTCCCCTGTCAAGGAAGGGAAGACTAAACAGGGTGAGGCAAATCCCAGCAAGCAGCTCAAGTCCCGAGGGCCCACATCAAGGTTATAAAAACAGAACGTTCATTTCTAAACAGGATACATGATCAACAAGGTTAGCAGGTTGACATTCAAAAAGCAATGTGGTTTGACTTCATCTTAATGAAAACTGGTCCACATATAGCATTCCTCCATTAAAGATACAGTGCCCTCCATAATGTTTGGGACAAAGACCCATCATTTATTTATTTGCCTCTGTAGTCCACAATTTGAGATTTGTAATAGAAAAAAAATCACATATGGTTAGAGTGCACATTGTCAGGTTTTATTGAAGGCCATTTTTATACATTTTGGTTTCACTATGTGGAAATTACAGCTGTGTTTATACATAGTCCCCCCATTTCAGGGCACCATAATATTTGGGACACATGGCTTCACAGATGTTTGTAATTGCTCAGGTGTGTTTAATTGCCTCCTTAATGCAGGTATAAGAGAGCTCTCAACACCTAGTCTTTCATCCAGTCTTTCCATCACATTTGGAAACTTTTATTGCAGTTTATCAACATGAACAAAGTTGTGCCAATGAAAGTCAAAGAAGCCATTGTGAGACTGAGAAACAAGAATAAAACTGTTAAAGACGTCAGCCAAACCTTAGGCTTACTAAAATCAACTATTTGTAACATCATTGAGAAGAAAGAGAGCACTGGTGGCTTACTAATCACAAAGGGACTGGCAGGCCAAGGAAGACCGCCACAGCTGATGACAGAAGAATTCTCTCTATAGTAAAGAAAAATCCCCAAACATCTGTCCGACAGATCAGAAACACGCTTCATGAGTCAGGTGTGGATTTGTCAATGACCACTGTCCGCAGAAGACTTCATGAACAGAAATACAGAGGCCACACTGCAAGATGCAAACCACTGGTTGGCCGCAAATATAGGATGGCCAGGTTACAGTTTGCCAAGAAGTACTAAAAAGAGCAACCACAGTTCTGGAAAAAGGTCTTGTGGACAGATGAGACGAAGAGTAACTTATATCAGAGTGATGGCAAGAGCAAAGTATGGAGGAGAGAAGAAACTGCCCAAGATCCAAACCATACCACCTCATCTGTGAATCATGGTGGTGGGGGTGTTATGGCCTGGGCATATATGGCTGCTGAAGATACTGGCCCACTTATCTTCATGGATGATACAACTGCTGATGGTAGTAGCATAATTAATTCTGAAGTGTATAGACACATCTTATCTGCTCAAGTTCACACATATGCCTCAACTCATAGGCTGGCAGTTCAACAGCAAGACAATGATCCCATACATACAGCCAAAGCAACAAAGGAGTGTTTCAAAGATTAAAAATTGTCATTTTTTGAGTGGCCAAGTCAATCACCCGATCTGAACCCAATTGAGCATGCCTTTTATATGCTGAAGAGAAAATTGAAGGGGACTAGCCCCCAAAACGAGCATAAGCTAAAGATGGCTGCAATACAGGCCTGGCAGAGCATCACCAGAGAAGACACCCAGCAACTGGTGATGTCCATGAATCACAGACTTCAAG
The DNA here is from genome assembly GCA_038087875.1 of Malacoraja senta. Classification (NCBI taxonomy): domain Eukaryota; kingdom Metazoa; phylum Chordata; class Chondrichthyes; order Rajiformes; family Rajidae; genus Malacoraja; species Malacoraja senta. Next base: position 7,420,591 of record CM075989.1, on the reverse strand, counting down.
CAGTCATTGCATGCAAAGGATATGCAACAAAATACTAAACATGACTACTTTCATTTACATGACATTGCTGTGTCCCAAACATTATGGTGCCCTGAAATGGGGAGACTATGTATAAACACTGCTGTAATGTCTACATGGTGAAACCAAAATGTATAGAAATGGCATTTATTAAAATCTGACAGTTTGCACTTTAACCACATGTGATTCTTTTTCTATTACAAATCTCAAATTGTGGAGTACAGAGGCAAATAAATAAATGATGGGTCTTTATCCCAACCATTATGGAGGGCACTATAGACACAAAATGCTGGAGTAACTCGGCGGGACAGGCAGCATCTTCTTCAGAAGAAGGGTCTCGACCTGAAACGTCACCCATTCCTTCTATCGAGAGATGCTGCTTGTCCCGCTGAGTTACTCTAGCATTTTGTGTCTATCTTCGGTGTAAACCAGCATCTGCAGTTCCTTCCTACAGCATTCCTCTATAACTTTAGTTTATTGTCACGTGTACCGAGGTACAATAAAAAGCTTTTTGTTGCGTGGTAACTAGTCAGCGGAAAGACAATACATGATTACAATCGAGCCACAGTGTACAGATACATGATGAAGGGAATAACATTTAGTGCAAGATAAAGTCCAGTAAAATCTGATTAAAGAGTCCAATAGTCTCCATTGAGGTAGATAGTAACTCAGGACCGCTCTCTAGTTGTTGATAGGATGATTCAATGGCCTGATAACAGCTGGGAAGAAACTGTTCCTGAATCTGGAGGTTTGTATTTTCACACGTCCCTATCTTTTGCATGATGGGCGAGGGGAGAAGAGGGAGTGACCGCTGGTCCTCGATTATGCTGTGATGATTACAATTTTAGTAGAAAGATAATATTTTCAATCTCATATCCCTCTCCAACACAGCATTCCTTGAGAGGGGAACATTGCTGAGTGAAGAATTTCAGAGATGTGGAACTGAACATGACCACCAGGTGGCTTTGTAGGAAAACTAATTGTCACTGAACAGATGGAGATGACTTGGGTCCCACAGACAAACCTGTTGTGCTGCAGCAAGGAAGAATTCCATTGTTATTTTGGTACATATGACAATAAAATACCCTTGACTCTTGATAGACAGACAGACACACTCACACACACACACACACACACACACACGGTTTGGAAGTGCCGTCACAGTAGTCTTGTAGACAGACTCCTTCCAAAACAATCTCCCAACCCATTGAGCAGTTTACACAAGTGTCTAAAAGACCACAGAGGCACTAAAATCTGGATTAATAGAAATTAAAAATTGCAGTGAAACAAGGAATAAAAGCAAAATGAATAGGAAAGCTGACCAATTAGACTTTCTATCTTCCCCGTCAATGCTCTGTAGATTGCTAAAGGAATTCAGCGCCGCGATTTGAAACAATTGTTGTCCAACGTTAACGTCCAACATCAGCTCGGCAAAATTCTAATTTTAATTGCAGAAGCCAAATCCGGCATATTTCTAAAAACGGCCACAAATGGGCAGATCAGGCGGAGCCACTCGGGTGTAATTGAGTTAGTTGAACATTACAGAGACTGTTCCCGGGAAGATGCCTGAGAAGCTGCTTTGTGCCCTCAGTGTTTTTAGTTTGTATTTGTGCTGCTCAAGGACTCCACTGCTCTCAAGTGAAGGAAATGCACTCATCCTGTAGATATTTATTGATTCAACCTGCAGGACACTGCAAATAAACTTCCTTTTCCAGGCTGCCCCATAAATAGAAATGCAGGCACAATTATTCTCGTCACTGTTAAGGCAAGGCATTATTTCAATTGGCTTTCCGCTGAATTTTAGTTAACCACCGATCTGCCATCCTCTCCATTCCGAAACAAAACCATTGACCAACAATCTCATTGACTGTTGAGGTCAAAAAAACGTCCATCCCTTCCCAGGATAGGTTCTTATCCACTCTTGCTCAATGCAAAAGGTTTTTGCTAATGTCCCATTTCTCGCCCAAACTGAATAACTAGTGAGATAATCACTGCAGGCAGGCTGGCGAGAGGCAACAATAGTTGTGGGTCTGGAGATGCATCTGACCAGCCGAGAAAAAGATGGAGAACTTCTTTCCCTGTTGGACATTTGCAAACTCTAGAACTGACACTGTCCTTAAACTGATTCACTGCATACATTGTGTGTTGGAAAGAACTGCAGATGCTGGTTTAAATCGAAGATAGACATAATATGCTGGAGTAACTCAGCGGGACAGGCAGCGTCTCTGGAGAGAAGGAATGGGTGAAGAAGGATCTCGACCCGAAATGTCAGCATTTTATGTCTATCACTGCATACATTACCATTCTAACAAATAAATGTAGAAAATATGGCAAATACTCAGCAGATCAGACAGTTTGAGGGGAAATCTCCAGCATTTTCCTTTTTTATGCAGATTGCCAGCAACTGCAGATGTTTGCTCATCAATTGTATCTCTCGGCCTAACACTAATACTGTGTAACGTGTAAGTAGGTTGGCCACACTTTAAAAACATTGTTGTACTCTTACAATTTATGTTGAGATTTGGCCAGTTCTCTGCAGTTACTTTGCTTAACAATTCTACCTCTCAGCCATACCATGTAAATACCAATGTAAATACTTCAGTAGGTATATGGAACAAGTTGCCAGTAGTTGAGGCAGGTGCCATCACAACGTTTAAGAAACATTTAGACAGGTACATGGATAGGATAGGTTTAGAGGGATACGGGCCAAACGCAGGCAGGTGGTACTAGGGTAGATGGGGCATGTTGATCGGCATGAGCAAGTTGGGCCGAAAGGCCTGATTCCACGCTGTAGGACTGTATGAAATCAAGTGCGTTTTTATATCAATGCAGCAGTTCCATGGTCATCATTACTGATGATAACTTTTAATTCCAGATGAATACATTTTAAACAAAATACTAAGTGCTGGAGGAGAACTCAGTGGGCCAGTTAGCATCTGGGAAGGGAATTACAGGTAATGGTTTAGGTCGGGACCCTTCTGCAGACTGGACAGTGTGTGTGAGCTGTCACAGATGCAGTTGGGGACGGATTGGACAAGTTCAAATAGAGGTAGTTGGAGGGGAGGTAGTGGGGAAAGAGCAGGGAGAAACAATGGGTCTGCCAGGATTATCCTGCTTGTAGATTTTGGATATAGAAACGGGCAGTATGAAATGTGCAGGAAGGAACTGCAGATGCTGGTTTACATCGAAGATACACACAAAATGTTGGAGGAACTCAGCGGGCCAGGCAGCTTCTCTGGAGAGAAGGAATGGGTGACGTTTCGGGTCGAGATGCTTCTTCACACTGAAGAAGGGACTGAAACTGAAATGTCACCCATTGCTTCTATCCAGGAGATGCTGCCTGTCCCGCCGCGTTCCTCCAGCATTTTGTGCCTATTAACGAGCAGTATAAGGTTGGGGCGCTGTAAGGTTGGAGGTTGTGGTGTGGAGATCGGCAGAGGCGATGAGATCGGTGACTGTCTGGGAGATGGTGTTCATCCATGGGGACATAGTCCAGGGGTAGGTAGAGGCCATCCTGCCATATTAAGTAAATAAAGTTGAATTCCCCAGCTGCCTTGATGGGATTCATCTGTCTTCCACAGATTAATAATCCAAGTCAAACTGTTGAAGAATCCACTAAGTTATGCACTATGACCACACACTAAAGCATCCATGAGCCTTGCAGTATTTATGCCAGTCTAGTTTCTGGTTACCACTGCATTCAGATGTCACACACACCATGAATACTGATCGTGCGCAGACAATCAATGAAAACAACGAGCAAAACACACAGCAGATACTGGTTAGACAAACACGAACAGACAAGCTGAGCAACTTCTCCCAAGTTAATTCTTTTCCAAATTCCACTAAAGTTTTCACACTCCTATTTCTATCTACTTTTAAAAGAGGCCGGCTGAGCAAAACAAAACAAAGAGCCCCACATACTGATTAAACACAGACTGGATATAAAACTGCGGCTTAAACATTTACTGCCTCTAACTAATAGAACAGTAGACTGGAGGTGTTAATCCTGTGTGCCTTGAGTAGTCATTTCCAAGCAGAGGTACAAAGACTGAACAGGTTCCAGCTTAACGTGTGGTGCAGGTAGCAGTTTGAGAACATGTCGCCTGTATAGTGCCTCCTCCACCACTAAACATAGGGCCCTGGAGTCACAGACTGGCAGGCACCAGGAGATAAATGGCTGCTGTAGGTCGCCCAGTAGCTTTATTAAATAACCAGATAGAACAAGCTCTCACGAATCATATCACCTTTGAAATGCAGCAATACGGATCATTACCAGGTGGTGAACCAACCACCCATGAAACAAGTGTGTAGGAAGATGCAGATGCTGGTTTAAACCGAAGATAGACACAAAATCTATCCAACGTCGCAGAAGGTTCGACCAGCCCTGACGCGAGGTTCGATCACCCGGCGGGGGGGAGCTGACAACCCCCCGATGCAGGAGCTGAACGCCTTGACACGGAGGGCCCGAACGCCTCCGGCTACGGGAGTCAAAACCGTCACGTCAACGGAGGGCTCGAGGTTCCCGACCGAGGAAGAACAAAAGGAAGGACTTGAACTTTATTTCGCCTTCCATCACAGTGAGGAATGTGTAGGAGTCACTGTGGTAGATGTTCATGTTAAAATGTGTTTTTGAGTCTGTTGCTTTTAATTGTATGACTGACCTGGCCAGTGAAATTCCTCGTATGTTGTTGCCAAACATACTTGGCGAATAAAATCTGATTCTGATTGTGAAAATGCTGGAGTAACACAGTGGGACAGGCAGCATCGCTAGAGAAAAGGAATGGGTGACGTTTCGGGTGGATTAATTTTGGATCGGCAATCTTCAAGCCGAACTACAAAGAATGAACAGGTTCCAGCTTAACGTGTGGTGCAGGGAGCAGAGGGGTCTCGACCCGAAACGTCACCCATTCCTTCTCTCCAGAGATGCTGCCTGCCCCGCTGGGTTACTCCAGCATTTTGTATCTACCCATGAAACCAAGCCCTGATCGCACACACAGTTTGGGTGGGAGTACTGCAAGGGCCGTGGAAAGGTGCAGCAGTCCAGGATTGAATGTTACCCTGACCTTGGCCACAGTCAGAGCACGCAGACTTGGCACGCTCTCCCAGCTCTCTCTCCAGTTTCTTCCCAATTCCCACAGCACAATAATTGGCTGCTGTAAACAACACCTTCAGTGTAGTTAGTAGCAAAAGAATCAGAGGCGTGTTGATGGTCAACTCGAGAGACTGGATGTGGAGGGGTAACGGAAAGGAAGGTGGGAGGGGGTGAGGGTAGGGGGGAGCAGGGTAAATGGGGCTGGTGGGCATTCTCCTCCAGGAGTCAGTGTAGATGTGATTATGCCTTTATAAATAAAACTCTGCTTGCTGCAGGATCCCTTACATCTCTCACCCACACGCCCTCTTTACCGAAGGCTTCAAATTATTTAACATTCACAACAATAAATTACAAACTATCTTCCCAGTTGATCCTGTCCAAGGATGTGATCTCTCATAACCTGAAGTCAAGGGACACAGCTTATCTACATAAACACCAACATCTCCTTGCTCTCTATCCATCTTTGTCCAATGGTTTACACACTTACACACGCACACTGACAGGCACACATGCACGCACGCAGACACACACGCACGGAAATCGCTGTCAAAACATGGGGGGGGACACAATTTCTTGGCGGCCGGGCGCACACACACGCGAGGCTTCGGCCATGGGCCCTGTCTGTTATCTTTGCTGTGGACGGTAACATCGGGAGCTGATCTGGTTGGTGACCGACTCCGAACTCCAGCAACAGCAGCTTCGTCCGCCCCGAATCGTGGGGCTTCAATTGGCCCGGTCACGGGGCCTTTCATCCCCCGGCAGGGGCTTCAACATCGGGAGCCTCCATCGCATCGATGCAGCAATTTGACCACGGGGCGATGGAAGATCCCGGCTGCGCTACGCCGGGCGGTGAAAAGCCCCGCGAACGGGACAATTCAAGCTCCGCTCTATGATCTTTACTCCACGGACGTCTCCCTCCTCTAATCACCGCGCTCTATCCTCAGTCCCACCCACTTCCGCCTCTGACTGACACCTCCCTCCTCCAATCATCACGCTGAATCATCATGGCACCCCCCCCCCCACATTGCCTGCTGACGTCCCTCTCGTCCAATCGGCGCCCTTGATCATCAGTCCCACCCCCACTGTCTCGCGGAAAGCAGAGATTTCACCGAGTTTTAAAATCCGGATTACAAAAAATGGGGGGAGATCGTCCCCCACCTCTCAAAACAGGGGGGGGGGGCCTGTCCCCCCCCCCCCCAGGATTTCCGCCCCGGCACGCACACACACCACATCTCCTGCACTTTGCAAACCTTGGACGGTCTTTGGGAAATATGAAACACTGCATTCAGAGCTGAGGAGTGAGGAACAAAATAGTCCAAGGCAAGCTGGCCCAAGCAGGGGCTGGTTGAGTCTTGGTCAGTTACCACACGTGAATGCCCAATGGATGGTGAATACCTCCAGGCAAATAAGGCCAAGTATTATCACCCCCACTTTTCAAATTCCCCTTGGCATTCACCATATCTGTGCAGGGCCAAAGCTCTGTGCAACACTGGATTGTTTAAGATAACATATTTTGGATAAAACCACAAGCCAAAGTCTCAGGTGCAAATAGCAGGATCCATAGAAGTAATCAGAACATGGAGAGCTGTTTTGTGGACAATATTTATCCATCAGCCAGTGACAAGGAGGGATGATGTAATCTTGATGTGTGACAGTTAGGCTGCATGGTGGCGCTGCGGTAGAATGGCTGCCTTACAGCACCAGAGACCCGGGTTCGATCCCGACTACGGGTGCTGTCTGTACGGAGTTTGTACGTTCTCCCCGTGACCAGCGTGCGTTTTCTCTGGGATCTCTGGTTTCCACCCACACTCCAGAAACGTACAGTTTTGTAAGTTAATTAGCTTGGTAACATGTTTTAATTATCCCTAGTGTGTGTGGGATAGTGTTAGCGTGCAAGAATCGCTGGTCAGCACGGACACAGTGGGCCGAAGGGCCATTTTCCGCACTATATCTCGAAACTAAAATTAAATTAAAAAGACAGCAGTGAAATCAAACAATATAAAGGGCTGTTCCAATGCTGTACTGTTCCATGTTTATGTAACATTCTTTCCTTTTGGAAGCCTCTTAAAATCCTATGGAATTTCAATTAAAATAGAAAATAAAATTCAGATGTATATTCCTGAGCCACATTATGAACCACTAATTATGAAGAGTTTTAATAGATTTGTGGTCATAAAAAAATACCAAATAAGTGCACATCAGTTTAATCTTTCATTCAGAAACGACATGTACAGATCATCAATCGGAAGAGCTGTCTTTAACAACTAGCTGTCTTCATTACTAGTCTATTGAGCACAGGATTGGGTTTTCCTCAATCTCTCTGGGATCCCACAGGCTCTCATGCAAGTTTCATAAGTTCATGTTCTAGGAGCAGAATCGGGTCAATCAGCCCACCAAGTCTACTCCGTCATTCAATCATGGCTGATCTACAACCTCTCAACACCATTCTCCTGCCTTCTCCCCATAACCCCATGACATTCCTTACTAATCATCTGCCAATCTCCACCTTAAAAATATCCATTGACTTGCCTCCATAGCCTTCTGTGGTAATGACTTCCACAGTTTCACCACCCTCGACTAATGAAATTCCTCCTCATCTCCTTTCTAAAGGTACGTCATTTTATTCTGAGGCTATGTCCAGTGGTCCTGGACTCTCCTACTAGTGGAAACATCCTCTCCACATTCATTCTATCCAGGCCTTTCACTATCCATTATAAGGTTAACTTCTTCAGACGAGAAGATCCACTGAAGAACATTCGATTCAAAGAAGCAGCGTTAAAACTGAGGTAGCACGGGACCTTTGCCTGTCCACATACCTGGCTTTAATGCACTGCATTAAACACTATTGGTGGAGCTACCCTTCCTCTTACCGCATCAACCAACTGCAACCCAAATGAAACATCAACAGTACATTACTACTGCAGCTTCTATAGACTCTAGGGACAGCTCTAGAGCAAAATGAGGCCATTAGGCCCACATGGTTCATTCTGTTTCTTCGTAGAACAATACAAACAGACCTTCCAACAACTCTTTCCCTGTAACCCTGCAAATGTTTTTACCTCATGCTTATTCAATTCCCATTTGGTAACTGTTAAACACTGAGGTTCGTCAAAAATTCTCTTGCTCACATTTGAACCTCTCCCCTACCTAATAATTTACTCATCATTTAGTCTGTGTACCAATGAATTCCAATGAAACAAAAAACACCTCACATCACCTTAATATTTATCTTCAGAAATGTTGGAGCAGGACAGGTAGGAATGGGAATGAAATGGTCCACTACCTCTGCAAGCCACCACGGCCGAATAGCTGCCCATATACTGACCACGCTCCCAAGGTCCATGAGTTCTTGACTGCATATCCACCAACATTTGGGTCATTCTTCAGAAACAACATCAACAAAAAACCCATTCACATTAGATGGATTATGCAGGCTCTGGGTCAGGTAAAAATTCTTAGAAAATCCTCAAGAACATCTTTGAGTCACTTTCAGATTTCACCTACGCCCCTGCGTAACATCTCAAAGCAGGAATTATTATATTCTTAAGAATCACAAACAAATACTCCTAGATCTTCGCTCTGCATTTGGATTGTGTAACCATGTTAGGTATGCATGGTAATTTTCTTTCAATCTATATACGGCATAAAATAGTAGCTGCAGATCCAAAAGATGGATGCTTGGGGGAGTGGTGGGTGGAGGACTCAAGCGGGTGCCCATAAGTGGGTCACTGGACCGGGAAAGAGGGAAGTAAAAGCATAATTTTTATGTTTCAAGAAAGATTTAGATATAGCTCTTAGGACTAACGGAATCAAGGGATGTGGGGAGAAAGCAGGAACGAGGTACTGATTTTGGATGATCAGCCATGATCATATTGAATAGTGGTGCTGGCTCGAAGGGCCGAATGGCCTACCCCTGCAACTATTTTCTATGTTTTTACATGTAGTCTTGGGCTTTACTAGTTACACTCCCAGAACTAGGCACAGCAAAGATGTTGGCCAACACTGTCCTGGTTTGTTGGTGTCCGAGTTCAGGAACAGCTGCAATGTCACAATGGTTGAACGCGTCACAAATTACCAACGTGGATCCTGCATAAAGAAAGGCAACTCATGATTTTCAACACTGAGGTATTGAAGCAGGAGGGAGAACACCGGGGACATCTCGCCTGCACACAACAGTGAAACTGAACACAAGGGCAGCACGGTGGCGCAGCGAGTAGAGTTGCTGCTTTACCAGAGACCCAGGTTCAATCCTGACCAAGGGTACTGTCTGTACGGAGTTTGTACATTCTCCCTGTGACCACGTGGGTTTTCTCCGGGTGCTCTGGTTTCCCCCTGCACTCTAAAGACGTACCGGTTTGTAGGTTAATTGGCTTCGGTAAGTTGTAAAATTGTCCCTAGCATGTAAGATAATGTTAGTGTATGGGGTGATCTTTGGTAGGCATGGAGCCAGTAGGGCTAAAGGTGCAGACACAAAAAGCTGGAGTAACTCAGCCAGACAGGCAGCATCTCTGGAGAGAAGGAATGGGTGATGTTTTGGGTCGAGACCCTTCTTCAGTCTGAAGCTGAAAGGTCTGTTTCTGCACTGCATCTCTAAAGGTCCACAGTCGTAAGCATTGGAGAAGGTAGGCAGGAGGTCTATGGATGTGAAAGTGTGATTACATTAGAACTAGTGCGAAGGGTCGGTGTGACTCGGTGGGCTGAAGAGCCTGTTTCCATGCTTCAATTTTTAATCAATCAAAACGGATCAGTTTATGGGCAGGCATGAAAGTGGGCTTCAAGAGGTGGGAGGTAGAGTGGAGGAAGGCCAATGTAAAAACTGGTGGATACCGAAATAAACCAAATCCAAGCAGCTTTGAAAATACTGGATGGTAGGTAATTGATAGATTGTTCTAACTTTCACAGAACTGGGTAGCAGCAAAAAGACAACCTGATTGCATCGTAACGCTCTGCAACTTTAGAACAAACGCAAACAGTAATCACCGAAATGAGTATTTACTGCAAACCTAGTTAATGAAGAACCAGAAGGTATCTATTAAATATACAGAGCCCCACCCAGGCTGGGTAACATTACAATCTGGTGAGACTCAAGAACAAATAACTTTGCAAATCTGTCTGCTGCTGCTTCAAAAACTATCACCTTCCAACAATTATTTTGTGCCCTTTCTGACCTTGTCAATCACTTCCCGATCTCCGAGCAGATTGTGCAAGTCTAGCGTGCATGGTTCATCTCTCGTCATCATCCTCTGAAGAAATGATCAACAATGCTCGTTTCTCTTTGAGGTTGCGGCCGGCAATAACAGAGTGCTTCTACATATCAGTCATTCACAACTCATGGATTAGTTCCTCGGTATTCCTCTTTTTCTATTCACTGTAGCTTTCACTGATATTGCCGGATTGTGCCTTGACAAGACGATGGACTCAATTGCAAACAGCAACAAGTGGGGCTTTTGAACTTAAAAGTAACATCAGCAAATTTGCAGATGACACAAAGCTGGGTGGCAATGTGAACTGTGAGGAGGATGCTATGAGGATGCAGGGTGACTTGGACAGGTTGGATGAGTGGGCAAGATCCATGGCAGATGCAGTTTAATGAGGATAAATGTGAGGTTATCCACTTTGGTGACAAAAACAGGAAGGCAGATTATTATCTAAATGGTGTCAAGTTGGGGAAAGGGGAAGAACAATGGGATCTGGGGGTCCTTGTTCATCAGTCACTGAAAATAAGCATGCAGGTATAGCAGGCAGTGAAGAAAGCAAATGGCATGTTGGCCTTCATAACAACAGGAGTCGAGTATAGGAACAAAGAGGTCCTTCTGCAGTTGTACAGGGCCCTAGTGAGACCACACCTGGAGTATTGTGTGCTGTTTTGGTCTCCAAATTTGAGGAAGGACATTCTTGCTATTGAGGAAGTGCAGTGTAGGTTCACAAGGTTAATTCCCGGGATGGCGGGACTGTTATATGTTGATAGAATGGAGCAGCTGGGCTTGTATACTTTGGAATTTAGAAGGATGAGGGGGATCTTATTGAAACATATAAGATTATTAATGGTTTGTACTAGAGGCAGGAAACATGTTCCCAATGTTGGGGGAGTCCAGAATCAGGGGCTACAGTTTTAGAATAAGGGGTAAGCAATTTAGAACAGAGATGAGGAAATACTTTTTCACATAAGAGAGTTGTGAGTCTGGAATTCGCTGCCTCAGAGGGTGGTGGAGGCCGGATCTCTGGATGCTTTCAAGAGAGAGTTAGATAGGGCTCTTAAAGATAGCGGATTCAAGGGATATCGGAGAAGGCAGGAACGGGGTACTGATTGTGGATGATCAGCCAGGATCACATTGAATGGCGGTGCTGGCTCGAAGGGCTGAATGGCCTACTCCTGCACGTATTGTCTATTGTCAATTAGATGCAACCTGCAGCACAGAAAAAGCTATTCACACCATTAATGACTTCTGTCTTAAACTCCTTCAATGGAGCTTTTAAACCATCTACTCCGTTGTACCAGGTTCCCCATTCTCTTGATAAAGTTTATTCCAAATAGTCATTTTTACTTCTTGCCATTTATCTTATTCCAATGGTCTCTGGTTTGTTCTTCCTCTCAAGTGGAAGTGCTCTATTTGTATGAACAAACCTTATTCGAGTTCTCTAACTCGTTCTCACCCAGCCCACAACTAACAAAGGCCAGTTTCCTTTATCAACGTTACTTTTTTTGCATATCTTTCATTCATTTGTTCCATATCACTCTATATCATCGTCTATATCTCTCATTTACCTTTCCCCTGAAGAAAGGTATTGACCCGAAACGTCACCTATTCCTTTTCTCCAGGAATGCTGTCTGAGTTACTCCAGCTTTTTGTGTCTATCTTATAGTTGTTCAATTGGATCAAACACTGTGCCCCCCCCCACCACAACCTTATTGTTTCAAGTGAAGTCCTCAGCATGCTCTTCCCTTTCTCATCTATCATGCTGGCCTTAAACTTTGAAACCATTCTTTCACTCTTCCCAGCACCTCCAAATTCTTGATATGCCAAGCAAAATTGCTCAAGGTGCTCCAAGTGCTATTGGTCGTGATTTATTATTGTTAGGTGCACTGAGATATAGTGAAAAGCTTTTGTCTGCATGCAACCCAGTCAAATCCAATTATACAGGACACGAGTACAATCAAGCCATGCACATGCTCAAGAGGGGTGTAAAGAGAAAAACACCTCGAGTTTCAGCGATATAGTTCCAAAGTAAATGTCTAATGTTCACAATGAGGTAGGTTGGAATATTCAGAACTGCACCCTAGCTTTTGGGGAAGATCGTTCAAGAAGTCTGATAACAGAAGGAAAGAAGCTGCTCTTGAATCTGGTGGCACGTGCTTTCATGTTTTTGTGTCTTCTGCCCAACGGGAGAGGAGAGAACTGGGAATGACCGGGGATCCTTGATTATGTTGGCTGGTTTCCTAAAGCATTGTGAAGTATAGATGGAGTTGATGGTCTGTGTGATGGACTAGGCTACATCCACAATTCGCTGCAATTTCTACTTCTCTCAAGTTGTGTGGCAACTTTTCATTGAGACAAGAGAACAGTATCATGTATGAGGAGGAACGGCAGATGCTGGAAAATCGAAGGTAGACAAAGATGCTGGAGAAACTCAGCGGGTGAGGCAGCATCTATGGAGCGAAGGAAATATTCAACGTTTCGGGCCTAAACGTTGCCTATTTCCTTCGCTCCATAGATGCTGCCTCACCCGCTGAGTTTCTCCAACAGTATCATGTAACCTGAATTTAAATGAACTTAAGACATAAGAGACTGCAGATGCTGGAATTTTGAGGTTCTCGATACAGGCGGCGGTGGCAGTAGGCACAGCTGTGCAAGTGGCCGGGGGTGACGTCGTAGTGGACATTTAGTACGCTTGCCTGGTTAGTTCTCAGCTGGTAACGCCGTTGAAGTAGTCATTAATATTAATGTTTATTTATTTTTTTTGCATAGTAAACGGAGGGAGAACAGCAAGTTTGAACCTAAATTATACGCAGGCACTACGTGAAAGTCAGAGATGATGTTAAACCTGGGAAGACTCCAGACACAAAATGGTCTGAAGAAGGGTCTCGACCCGAAACGTCAACCATTCCATCTATCCAGAGATGCTGCCTGTTCAGCTGAGGACAAGAACAAAACAGCACAGAAGCCAGGACCAGGGGAAGAAGAGAGGAAAGGATGAGAGATCGGGTCTACAACTGAACTAAATGCAGGAGAAACAAAAAAAGTGTAAACTATGGAGGGGGGGTGACATAATGGAGATGATCATTAAATCTGTCCTGCCTTTCATCTGATTGTAAATATTTTCTGCTGTTTTCTCCAATACTTCACACCTCCACGGTCTTCTTTAACTATTCCCTATCCTGGTCATCAACTTGAAAAGTGGACACTCCCTGGTCCTGACAATGCTCGAGTTGAGCATTATGCCCCTTATTACACCGAACGCCATTCTAAATTAGTGAATTGGATGCTGAAGAACCGGCAGACTGAGGATCCATTCAACGCCTGAAGGCTCATGAACTGAATTTCCACTTCACCCAAAACACCATACGGACAGCATCCGAGGTCAGGATCGAATCAGAGTCTCTTGTGCTGTTATATCGCGGGGAGCTCTGAGAGATGTATACAAAATCATCAGGGGCATAGATAGGGTAGACAGTTAGAATCTTCTTTCCAGGGTGGAAAAATAAAATACAAAAGACTATAGGTTTAATGTGAGAAGGGCAAAGTTTAAATGTGATGTGCAAGGGAAATCTTATTTTACACAGAGGCTGGTGAGTGCCTGGAACATGCTGCCAGGGGTGGTGGTTGAAGCAGAATGCCAGTGGCATTTAAAGGTTTTTTGGAAGATGCAGGGAATAGAAGGATATGGGTAGGAAGGAACTGCAGATACTGGTTTACATCGAAGATAGACACAAAATGCTGGAGTAACTCAGCAGGCCAGGCAGCGTCTCTGGAAAAATGAATAGGTGACGTTTCTCTCTCAGTCTGCAAAAGGGACACAACCTGAATCATCAACTATTCCTTTTTTCCAGAGCTGCTGTTTGACCCGCTGAGTTACTCCAGCATTTTGTGTCTGTAGAAGGATATGGGTTAGATGCTGGTGGATAAGTATTGGTCTTAGCATCGTGTTCAGCACAGATTGTGGACCGAAGGACATGTCCTTGTTCTCTACAGTTCTATGTTCCATGTTGCAAGCAGGGAAAGAGGAAAGGGCAAAAGCTCAGGTCTGTGATTGGAATAACAGCAGGAGAAACAAAATAAAGTGCCTAAACCAAACAGGAGAGAGATGTTCTGGAGGTAAGTACTTTGTAACTTTGTAAGCGCCCTTTATGGGCGACGATTTGCACACTTTGACTACGCAAGCAAAGAATTTCACTGTGGCTTGTCACATGTGACAATAAAGTATTCATTCAAAACTGTGAAATGGTTTGATTTTGCAGAGATATTGAAACAGAGACCATGCTGTAAATTGACATAGCAGTGAGCTTACTCATTGCAATAGACAATAGACAATAGGTGCAGGAGTAGGCCATTCGGCCCCTCGAGCCAGCACCGCCATTCAATGTGATCATGGCTGATCATCCACAATCAGTACCCCGTTCCTGCCTTCTCCCCATATCCCTTGACCGCTATCTTTAAGAGCTCTATCTAACCCTCTCTTGAAAGTATCCAGAGAACCGGCCTCCACCGCCCTCTGAGGCAAAGAATTCCACAGACTCACAACTATCTGTGTGAAAAAGTATTTCCTCATATCCGTTCTAAATGGCTTACCCTTATTCTTAAACTTGCAATACACTAATTGAAGCCCTAATTTGCTGTGCACACATGGCCTTAACCGTGATTCCCAAAAGCTTTGCTCCCCATTAACCGCAAATGATGCCAAATCCTGGAATATTCCCAGAAACGGTCTTCCTCCGCAAAAGGAAAGATTCAAGCATTTGCAGTTATATGTAGATAGTCAGCGCTCTAGAATCAAGGATTCTTGATTCACACTCCCCAAGTGCATTTTAATTCACATTCTTCTGAAGAATGGCGGCAGTCGTCAAATGGGCTGAACCTGTGCCGCTAAAATAAACGCGATAAAAACCTGCAGCACAACTGGTCAGCTGGTGAGATCCCACCCTGTCAGGAGAGTGCTTACCTTTCAAGTCAACAGGCTCCAAGTTTCCATTTGCATCCAGCACAGTATTAAATGCCCAGTCAGTGGAATCATGTGAAACTTTTGTATCCAAAGAAATTGTGTCAGACTTCTCATCCGTCGGGGACATATCTTCCTGTTTGACATTTGATCTGGTTTCTTCCATCACCCACGCTTCTTCTTTTAGTTCCTCCTCTGGTGAAGGCTTCCCGCATTCTTCAAAGTGATCCTCAGAATCCGAGGAACTGTTTATCATATAATCCGCGGGCTCCTCTACTATACTGAGCAGTACTTCTTGACTCGGGGAATACAGCACTGCATCGCTGGATTTGCGGAGAAACTCTGGTGCCCTTTTAACTCCGTCGGGACTATGATCTTCGTTAAGTGGGTTTTCCAAAGATGCTCGCAAGGTAGACAGCGTTTCTGCGGTGCTCATGGGCAACACCTCTTCTGCGCCCTCATCTGAAGAAACTTCTTCCTTTAAATCCTCCATGGCTTGGACTTCCTTCGGCAGTGCTTGGTCCTCCCCCAAACTGAAATCAGAAGCCGTTTCCAACAAAGCATCGACCTGCTTAGACCACTCGTCATCACAAGGGCATTCCACTTCCAACTGGTCATCGTGTTGTTCTGGTTCACTTTCTAGATTACTTAGAGGTAACGGTTCTGACATGTTATTATTTTCTTCTTGTAAAGATTGCACTTCTGATATCACATCACACTGTTCGTGGAAAGGTAACACTTTCAAAGCCGCGTCGTTTTGTTCATTTAATGGTGGCACGTCGAAAGTTGTATCATTCTGTTCAAACTCAACGGTGTTTAATGAACGAGGCAGCTCTGAATTCGGTGACGTCTCATCCCCCTCAGTCCTTTGGTGATGTACTCCTTCACACTCATCATCTAAATTACAAATGGAGTCCACACGAGCTGCACACACCTCATCAAGAACGTCGGGCTTTACCTCAGAGCCTGCTCCAACATTCACTTCATTTGCTGCGTGCATTTGAGAAACCTCAGTCTCCGCACGGGAACGATTGTCCTCCAACTCCAAACCCACTGTTGCTTCCTCCAGCAGTTCAGTGAACGGATGGCTCTCATTGTACAGTTGTTCACCTTGAAAATCCGCCCCCTCCACTTGCCCATCAGAAGGTACACTTTCAGTGGCGGCCAACACAGCACATTCTTCGGCTTCTTCCGACTTCATTTCCTCAGAGGCAGCAGTCTCCATCTCTGTGCGAAGGAGAGTTTTCCCAGAGTCTATCGTTCCGTCATCAGGATGTTCAATCACCATCCTGTCCAGAAGCATTTCGGGAAGGTCGCATTTGAGGGCACACTCTTGGCTGGGATGCAATTCCTCAATTGACTCTAAAATTCCCTCATGTTCTCCATCGTAGGATGGACTGCTCTGATCACATTCGCTATCAGATGTGTTCTTCACAAGGTTACATAGTGGTTTCTCGGAATCCACTGGATAACTAGATCCTTCCTCTGGCAGAGTGAATGCAGCGTCTTCCTCCATTTTCACTTCAGTGATATTTTTTTGTTCATTGGCCAGTGTTGACTCCGGACACTGGATGGTGTCCAACTCTGCATTAGTTAGCGTGCTTTCTTCTGGTGACACACCAACTGATTGTTTAATGGGTATCTCCGACAGCTTTTGTGCAATCGGGCAGATGGCTTCGGAATTGCAATCCGCTTTGTTCTCTTCAGATCTTAAGCATTCAACAGGCACTGAGGTCCCTGGCTGTGAGTGGAGGGATGGTATAGGAAGTGCGTCCTGTTCCAAAACAAGGAAAAACAGATGGTTTTATTAAATCGGTACATTGCTATGTTGAGTTGCACTGTGTATATACACCAGCAGCAGCGTCTTATTTAGCAAGCTAGTACAAACATAACATTATTTTCCTGTAGAATACCCTGGGCAGCACGGTTGCGCAGCGATAGAGTTGCTGCCTCACAGCGCCAGAGACCCGGGTTCGATCCTGACTATGGGTGATGTCTGTGCGAAGTTTGTATGTTCTCCCCCGTGACCTGTGTGGGTTTTCTCTGATTTCCTCCTATACTCCAAAGACGTACAGGTTTGTAGGTTAATTGGCTTGATAAAACAGTGTGTGTAGGATAGTGTTAGTGTGCGGGGATCGCTAGTCAGCGCGAACGCGGTGGGCCGAAGGGCCTGTTTCTGCAGGAACTGGAGGACAGAGATGTGTGGTGCTTCCGTCACCGTTCCCGTCGGAAACCAGCCCCACTCTGTCGCTAATGTTTTCAACGATGATGAATGAATGAATGAACTGAGCAGATCTCCCACCATCCCCTGAAAGCTATGGATCCCACACACAGAGTGCTGCAGCCCCCTCTCCTTCATATCCACAAGCATTCTTCCCAACCTCTGCAGATGCATCTCAGCCTGATATGGCAACTACTCTGCTCTAGACTCCCTGAAGTTGTAGAAAGCGGGGAACACGGTCCAGTCCATCACACTACCTCCAACCCAGTCAATCTTCACCATATAGACACAAAAACCTGGGGTAACTCAGCGGGACCGACAGCATCTCTGGAGAGAAGGAATGGGTGACGTTTCCAGCCGAGACACATCTTCATTCTGAGGAAGGGTCTCGGTCCAAAACGTCGCCCGTTCCTTCTTTCCAGAGATGCTGCCTGTCCTGCAGTTACTCCAGCTTTTTGTGTCTATCTTCGGATTAAAACAGCATCTGCAGTTCCTTCCTACAAAATCTTCACCATATGTTGCAACAGGAAGGCTAAAATTATCGTCAAGGATGGCTCCCACCCTAGTCGCTTCTTTTTCTCCCTTCTATCGTCTGGGGGAAAGATACACCTGAAAGCTCATAGATCCAAACCTAACAAGCTTCTTCCGCACTGTAATCAGACCTCTAAGTCAATCACCTCTTTCACAACTCCATTCTAGGAGATGCTACCATGTATTCTTACTCTTAACTCTACCTCATTTGGTCGTCCTGTTATTTGGACATTAGAGAGACAGCACAGAAACAGGCCTTTCACCCACTGACTCCAAGCCAACCACGCCCCCTCCCCCATTCACAATCACTGTTCTACACACTAGGGGCAATTTTTCCAAAGTTTACCGATGCCAATTAGCCCACAATCCTGCATGTCTTTGGAGCATGGGAGCACCCAGAGAAATGTCATGTGGATACAGGGAGAGCGAACAAACACCGAACAGACAGCACCCATAGTCAGGGTCCTGCGCCACTATGCTGCCCATAATTGGATGTCAATGTTCCTTTGAACGACTTAGATTTTGCACTACAATCTTTGCATCGTTGGCATGTTTTACACTCATTGTTGTATTTATTATCACTGTATGCATAGAGTTTACTCTGAGCTTCATGCACAAGAGGAATGTCATTGCACCCTGGTGCACATGATAATAGACTAAACTCATCTAACTACTCACCAAGATTGGTGGAGTACTGCCCTAGCCGACTGCTGCATTTTCCCTCCCACCATCAGTGGTCAGCTTTTTTGCATGTCCTGAGTTGAACCCATCTCACCACGACCCACGTTCTGCAGATAACAACCCTCACCAGCGGTCTGCATCTCAAGAAGACCCTGAAGAAAGGTCTCAATCCGAAACCTCACCCATTCCTTCTCGCTGCTTGGGCCGTTGAGTTACTCCAGCTTCTAGTGACTATCTGCAACTCAAGAAGGTCTCTCCTCGGTACAATCCAAAATTAAAAGACAAGTAACTGCAGATGCTGCTTTACAGAAAATGACACAAATTGCTGGAATAGCTCAACAGGTAAGGCAGCATCTCTGGGGAACATGGTTAGGTGACGTTTCAAGTCAGGACCCTTCTTCAAACTGCCTTCTCTTTGTGGTTTATCATCTCTCCCCACTCTTCCAATTAAGAATTTCATTAATAGTAGTATATTTATGTATTATTAGACTATCAGGTAAACCTATTTAACCAGATGTGGTTCATGGTTAAAAAAGACATTTGACTTCACCAAATAATTCTCCACATCATAAATCATGTTGCATCACCATCTCCACGTCTCCGTTGTCAGAAGATAGATGATACTTGAAAATCCAAAGCTCATAAATATTACATTGTTTTGCTCTTTGTTGCGGCTACAAATCACAGCCCTTGGTAATGGCACCAAATCAACATGTCAACCTGCCCAAAGCAAGGACATTGGCAGAAACAGCAACGGTTCATGATAAAATAAATCGACCACAATAAAAGATTCACCACAGAAATAAAAGTGATTTCTCATCCTTGAGTGGTTCAATGAAAACTAAAAATAGAAAGGTCATAAAAGTAGAGATCTGCACAAACAAAGGGTCTGGATTTGGTTACTGGACTACTCAGCTCCATGCAAGCATGCGAAAAGTAAGACTACTGCAATCTGCTTTCACACTTAGTGACAGAAGAGGGTATACATGGGGTGCAGAAGCCTTGCAGGACAGTTGTTGTGTGCTTACTTTAGTTTACCTTATAGATACAGCGCCAAAACAGGCCCTTCGGCCCACTGTCCTACACACACGAGAGACAACTTACAAATATACCAAAGCCTGTACGTCTGTGGAGTGTGGTAGGAAACCGGAGATCCCGGAGAAAACCCGTGCAGGTCAAGGGGAGAACGTACAACCTCTGTACAGACAGCACCCGTAGTCAGGAACGAACGTAATCAGGGTCTCTGGCACTGGAAGGCAGCAACTCTACCGCTGCGCCACCCTGCCCTATTGGTCTGATACTCTAAGTGATAATTGATTTGCCGCCTTTGGCATGAATAAAATTGGTACTCTTAGTCCAGGTTCACAAACGGGCCACGAGGGCATCCAGTAACCTGCACCCAAAGATAATCCTCAGCATTTTAGAGAGACAAAAGAAAGTGGGATGAAAAAACCGACAGATCTGATGACAGAAGTTCAACCGCAAAGTATTCCCCAGTAAACAGAAGAAACTATGTTTTTACCCGTTATGTATCAAATCTTTGAAACAACCAACTAATCTTATACTGGAAGCACAAATAGCATTTAAAAATTTCTCGTTACAAAATAGTAGGCTATTTGGAATAATCATAAATGCAAATGAGGCACAAATATTCATACATTTAATTATTCATAATCATTGCATGGTTAATAATTGCAAAGTAAATAATTGATACTAATAGCACATTGCAAATTAAATTGAAGCCAAAAGTAATTCAGGAATGCTATCTGATGTGTGGCATATTGGCTGTTATAATTAGGCAAAGCCCCTTCTATTCTTCTTTAATGGTACTGGAAAGGTGATAGAAGCTGAAATTGATGGACTCAATTACAACTTCAGCCAATATCTCCAATCCCCCTGGATTATCTCTATTGCGTTTGAAGTAGATTTGAAACATAGCCTACATCATGGAGATATTTAGACACAAAATGCTGGAGTAACTCAGCGGGTCAGACAGCACCTCTGGTTCAGTTCAGTTTAGTTTATTGTCACGTGTACCGAGGTACAGTGGAAAGCTTTTTGTTGCGTGCTAACCCGTCAGCAGAAAGACAATACGTAATTACGATTGATCCGTTTACAGTGTACAGATACACAAAATAACATTTAGTGCAAAGTAAAGCCAGCAAAGTCCGATCAAGGATAGTCCGAGGGTCAACAAAGAGGTGGATAGTAGTTCAGGACTGCTCTCTGGTTGTGGTAGGATGATTCAGTTGCCTGATAACAGCTGGGAAGAAACTGTCTCTGAATCTGTAGGTGTGCGTTTTCACACTTCTATACCTTTTGCCTGATGGGAGAGGGGAGAAGAGGGAGTGGCCAGGGTGCGGCTCGTCCTTGATTATGCTGCTGGCCTTGCCGAGGTAGCGTGAGGTGTAAGTGAAGTCAATAGAAGGAGAAAAGGAATAGACGAAGCTTCGGGTCGAGACCCTTCTTTAGACTGAGAGTCGCTCTCTCTCTCTGAAACATAGAAAATAGGTGCAGGTGTAGGCCATTCGGCCTCTCGAACCAGCATCGCCATTCAATATGATCATGGCTGATCATCCCAAATCAGTACACCGTTCCTGCTTTCTCCCCATATCCCTTGATTCCGTTAGCCCTAAGAGCTATATGTAACTCTCTCTTGAAAACATCCAGTGAATTGGCCTCCACTGCCTTCTGTGACAGATTCACAACTCTGGTGAAAAAGCTTTCCTCATCTCAGTCCTAACTGGCCTACCCCTTCTTCTTAAACAGTGACCTCTGGTTCTGGACTCCCCCTAAAATAGGGAACATTTTTCCTGCATCGAGCCTGTCTAAAAGCCTTCAGAATTATATATGTTTCTGTAAGATCCCCTCACATCCTTCAAAATTCCAGTGAATACAAGCCCAGTCGCTCCATTCTTTCATCATATGTCAGTCCCGCCATCCCGGGAATTAACCTGGTGAACCTACGCTGCACTCCCTCAATAGCAAGAATGTCCTTCCTCAAATTAGGAGACCAAAACTGCACACAATACTCCAGGTGCGGTCTCACCAGGGCCGTGTACAATTGCAGTCGGAAGCTCCTTGCTCCTGTACTCAAATCCTGAAGAAGGGTCTCGACCCAAAACGCCACCTATTCCTTCTCTCCAGAGATGCTGCCTGACCCGCTGATTACTCCAGCATTTTATGTCTATCTTCGGTGTAAACCAGCATCTGCAGTTCCTTCCTACTCATGGAGATATTTTATGCTTCATCGCTGTACATTCCCAACAGACAATTTGCAATATTGTGTAAATGGAGTATATTTAGTACAATATTTTACATACAACCTCTGTAGAGAAAGTTATTATCCTTAAACTTGCCAAGACAAATGCCGTGAAGGCGTTGAGAAGAAAATTGACTTCTTACCATTTCGTGCCTGTGAGAGTGCATGTATCTCTGCAGTTCGCTGATGTTGTGCTCCATGCTGTTGAGCTCTGCTCCCTGGGGGTTATTGATGGTGTACATGTAAACATTCAGATGCTGCTGAAAGCGCACAGAGCATTCTTCGGAGGATACAATCGGCGTTACATCCTCCTGCAACGCCGCGGCCGGCTTTTGTCTGAAACAGAAGGAGCAGCAGCAGTTAAACATGTCGAAGCGCTTTGTCCACGTTGGCACAGTGGAAGCGACTCGCTGGAGCCCGGCGCATCATCTCAAGGCAGCGGTGAGGGCGAGAGATCGGCAACTGGAAGCCCGCTGCGGAGAGCAGCTGTTTTCACCCACCACACATCTGCGGGGAGGTGCCTCGCAAGCACCTGCCGCTTCCGCTGGAGTCGGGATGTGACGGGAACGTTCATGGTGAATTATTACCTGCACATCTCCCCAGGGGTCACACGCTCCATTCAAGTTGAATTGGCACGTGGCATCAAGGGAAAGGGGAAAAGTGCAAAATAAGTTTTAAAACACATGCACAACTCTACCATACAGCTTGAAAGGATTATTCACCCAGATGTGCTGGTCCCTTCCTAACATTCTGATTTGCCAACGCTACCTTCATAGAATCATAGAGTGATACAGAGTAGAAACAGGCCCTTTAGCCCGACTTGCCCACACTGGCCAACATGTCCCATCTGCACTACTCCCACCTGCTGCATTTGGCCCATATCCCAGTAAACCTGTCCTATAAATGCACCTGTCTAAATGTTTCTTAAATGTTGTGATTGTACCTGCCTCAGGCAGCTTGTTCCATACACCCATCACCATTGTTATGAAAAAGTTACCCCTCAGGTTCCAATAAAATCTTTCCCCCCCCCTCACAAACCCATGTCCTCTGGTTCTTGATTCCCTTACTCTGGGCAAGAGACTCTGTGAGTCTGCCCAATATGGTCCTCTCATGATTTTGTACACCTCTTTCAGATCACCCCTCATCCTCCTGCATTCCAAGGAATAGAGCCCTAACCTGCTCAACCTCTCCCTGTAGCTCATGGCCCTCGAGCCCTGGCATCATCTGCTTAAATCTTCATCGCACATTTTCCAGCTTGATAAGATCTTTCCTATAAAACGGCACCCAAAACTGAACACAATACTCTAAATGCAGCCTCACCAATGTATTGTACAACTGCAACATGACCTATACTTAATGCTTTGTCTGAAGATGGCCAAGGCACCAAAAACTGATGAAGGCCAATGTGCCAAATATCAATGGCTTGCCAACTGGTGGTAAAGAAATAAGATTATACATCTCTCAAAGTTGGACATCAGACTGCTTCTGGGTGAAGAACCACAGGCAACAAATTGAATCTTTGTAGGCCTCTAGACAACGTGCTACTGAGCCAAACACACAATGGCATTTTCAAGGAAGCAAACTCACTTTGGTTTTTCACCAGGTGCTGAGGATGGACAATGAGTAATTATTTTGTCAAAGACCCCCAAATCCAATAATGAATAAACAAATACAGTCCTTTATCATTGAACCTGGACCAACAATGGGGAGAAATTGATCTATGGCTGATAATATTGAGTGGGTGCTCAGAAGTCTATGATAATGAATTGTTCTGGTCACCACTTCTCCCTCTGAAGACGGGTCTTGATCTGAAATGTCACCTTTCCTTTTCCCCAGAGATGTTGCCTGACCTGCTGAGTTACTCTAGCTTTTTGTGTCTTTCTTTGGATTAAACCAGCATCTGCAGTTCCTTCCTGCACACAGATTCATTGCTCCTCACCTTGTGATTTTGCACAATTATTTGAGCGAATGTTGACGGAAATTGACGTGCGACTTTACGACAAATTCAATTAACGTAGGGTACTTTGTAATGCTCAGTCGATGTGGTAAGTTTCAACCTCACAATGTTAGACTTTAGAGATACAGCGAGGTAGCAGGCCCTTCGCCGACCAGCGATCACCCTGTATACTAGCACTATCCCACATACTTGGGACAACTTTACAATTGACCAAAGCCAATTAACCTACAAACTTGCACGTCTTTGGAGTGTGGGAGCAAACCGGAGCACCCGGATAAAACCCATGGAGAACAGGGAGAACGTACAAACTCCGTATGGACAGCACCCATAGTCAGGATTAAACCTGGGTCTCTGATGCTGTAAGGCAGTAACTCTACTGCTGTGCCCATTTGAATGCATGTCTATAATCTCTCAGGTACTTGCTCTGTACCACGATAAAGTACCATGAAAGACACCAACATTATCATGCTGCACTGCACCCTGATCGCTCTCTTCTTGCTTTACAACTGGCTGGCAAACTCCATTGTCCTTATGTCATCATTAAACGTTTCCTTAATAACAATCAGCCAATTCTTGAAACGGGTCCATAAACTAATATAAAACATTAGATTGGGATTGCCCAACCTAGAGATCAAAATCATCTGGAAATTAATTGTTGCTTAATGGGGGAGTGTGTCTTTAAATAGGTCCTCCACCCTTGTTCAGAGGAAGCCTGGTTCAGAAACACACAGTCTGCAAATATTCACATCCAGGTCGCTATACCTCTGCTGGGGGGGGGGGGTGTAGGCTAGCTTTAATATTAACACATTCACACACTGCCTCTGGTCCAAGCTGTCGAAGATTGCTCCACTTAATGTGCAACGTCATGTGAAGCATATTTATTTTTTTGCTGATTTACTACAGATGGTGTCTATGCGCATTTGCAATAACCGTAAATCTGTGGACTTGGCAGAGGCGATCCACTCAAACTACTTAATGATAACCAGAGCCACCGTAGCGGCAGGAGGACAGTGAACCCAAAGCGACCGAAGTGTCCACGCAGGAAGTCTCCTGGATAATCATCTTGATCATTATTAAATTGTCATTGTTAATTAGTGGTGCTGAGAATTTAGTGGCCATTGTGAGCATGTCAGTGACACTCCTATACATCTCGTATTCTTCCTAATCCACTGGAGGCCTGGCAGCCGTTTCAATGACACATCAGGGAGTAACCCCCAGCATCAGTCATACAGGGAGTGTCCTGAATAAGAACCGAGTAACATAATGAATCAGTACTGTTCATCCATCCCTGGTCTATAAATACTTCTAATGGGATTAAGCCCATGACTTCTTGTAAGGATAAAGGTTTCCTTTTTAATGAACCGAGGTTAAGCTACCATCAGGAAAGGTTTACGTTGGGAAACTGACTATAATTATCCGGCCTTACTCTGAAACTACAAGAATGCTGGCGTACAAAGTAGAAATATTATAATTGTACATAAAGGCTTCTCTCCCTCACTGAAGGTTTATTCATTGCACTGGTGAAGGCTCTTTTGGGGGTCTCGGGGAAGTTAGGTTCAATTGGTGTAGGGAGGGGGAAGGGGAGCTAATGAGGAGTCTTTATATTCATTACATTATATTCAGAGATCAGACAAAGTGGCTCATGGGTGAGCAATACAAAGAGCAACATAGTGGCGTAGCGGTAGAGTTGCTGCCTTACAGCACCAGAGACCCGTGTTCAAGTCTGACTATGGGTGTTCTCTGTACAGAGTTTGTACGCCCTCCCTGTGACCGCGTGGATTTTCTCCGGGTGCTCCGGTTTCCTCCCACACGCCAAAGATGTACAGGTTGGTAGGTCAATTCTCTTCTGTAAATTGTCCCTCGTATGTCGGATCATGCTAGTTTACGGATGATCGCTGGTTAGCATGGTCTCGGTGGGCCTGTTTCTATGTTGTATCGCTAAAGTCTAAATTAAAGTTTAAAATCTATAGTTTGTAGTACAAATGTTTATAGTACAAAGTGAACTTACAGAAAACTTTGCTTTAAGTGTCGAATAGGTCAGGAGGATACATTATTGGCAACAAATGCTGACTACAGGATTCAACTGTGTATGAAGGAACTGCAGATGCTGGTTTAAACCGAAGATAGACACAAAATGCGGGAGTAACTCAGCGGGACAGGCAGCTTCTCTGGAGAGAAGGAATGGGTGACGTTTCGGGTTCGATACCCTTCTTCAGACGGATTCAACAGTCAGCTCTTTATGACTGTTAACCCACTAATGAAAAGTCAGATTCATTTCTGGGGTTAAACTGGCTTCAGGTGTTGTTGCATGCAGAGAACGAGATACATCATGGGGGTTGGGGTTGATGTACACAGAGATATGCGGGGAAACACTTTGAAGGGCTTGGTAGATTACGTTGTATTCAAAATGCTGAGGGAGAATTATCAAGAGATTTGAAGTTAATGTTGCACAAAATGTACAGAGGCTCACACATCGAAACTCAAAAACATTACGTCCACTGCGCTGAGGGACGGATAGCAATGGAGTCATGGCTCACACTGTATGGAGACAGGTGAGGGGCAAACTTCCAGGTGTTTTCATGTTCAGCGGTTTCATGAAAACAACATTTCCTTGAAAGTTGGGGATATAGGCAAGGTACTGAATAAATAACGTGCACCTGTAATCAGAATGGAGGAAGGACACGGCGGACAGTGATATGTATGGAGAATGCTCTTATACAAGAGCAGTTTGAGATCACGGTCGTCATAGTGTCGGCACACTTGAAAGACATCAAGGTGGGTAAATCCCAAGGGCCTGATGGGATCTCTCCCAGGTTATCACGAGAGGGAAGAAGAGATTACAGAAGCTTGTGGAAGATCTTTGCAACTTCTCCAGCCACAGGTCAGGTCCTGGAGGTGCTGGAGAATAGCCAATGTTGTGTAGAGGGGCAACATTTAAAGGAGATGTGTGGAGCAAGTTTAAAAATAAATGTACATAGAAGGTGGTGGGTGCCTGGAACACACTACCAGGGCTGGCGGTGAAGGAAGATAGATGCTTAAGAGGCATTTAGATAGGCATTTAGATGGATATGGAGGGAATGGAGGGATATGAATCAGGTGCAAGCAGATGAGATTAGTTTATCTTGGTGTCTTGTTCGGCATGGACATTGAGGGGTGAAGGGCCTGTTCCTGTGCCATACAAGTTATATGTTCTATGTTAAAGGCCAATGGAAGATTCTACACTCCCCATTCCGACTGATGCACAGAAGTCCTAATTCGGACTGGAGCACTGGTTCTTCCTTGAGTTCTCACTGGGCTAGTGACTTCCAGTAAATCAGCTAATTCTGGTTGCCCTGCCTTCATCACTGGGCACAAGGGCTATTTGGTATGAAACGGTGAAGAGTCTACACTCCACTGGAACCCTGCATCGCTGTGAGGAAGCAGTATTGTGAGATTAATGGTATGATAATGGGCATGCAAGTCCTGCAAACCACACACTTACCCACGCAAACTGCCACCAGATGCCAGGTACCACTGCCGCCATGGCTGGTTGGATGATCTGGCCTGATATTTACTTAATTACTTACTTCTAATTTCTCGCCATCACCAAATCATTTCAATTAATTCATCCGTCCAACCAAATCCATCCCAAACCAACCTAACTTGAATGTTACTAAGACACAACCTGCTGGAGTAACTCACCAGGTCTGGAGAACATGGATAGATGACGTTGTGGGTCGGAACCTTCCTCAGTCTGAAGAACAGTCCTGACCCAAAACATTATCTATCCATGTTCTCCAGAGACGCTGTCTGACCTGAAGAGTTTCTTGAGTTTACCTGTGTCTTGAATGCTATCATCTTACCTTGCTAGTGAAGCTGACAGGACAGCACAGTGTGACTTTGTTTCTATGGCTATCTGGTTAGCTTTGATTTTGTGCTTCTCAATCTTTGTTCTTACCTGTTGATCTGACTAAATTACCTGACTGTAGACAAAAGTGCTGGAGAAACTCAACGGGTGCAGCAGCATCTATGGAGCGAAGGAAATAGGCAACGTTTCGGGCCGAAACCCTTCTTCAGACTGATGTGGGGTGGGGGGGGAGAAGAAAGGAGAAAGGAAGAGGAGGAGCCCAAGGGCTGAGGGAGAGCTGAGAAGGGAAAGAGACAGCAAGGGCTACCGGAAATTGGAGAAGTCAATGTTTATGCCGCTAGGCTGCAAACTGCCCAAGCGGAATATGAGGTGCTGCTCCTCCAATTTCAAGGTGGTGCTCACTCTGGCCATGGAGGAGGCCCAGGACAGAAAGGTTGGATTCGGAATGGGAGGGGGAGTTGAAATGCTGAGCCACCGGGAGATCAGGTTGGTTAATGCGGACCGAGCGGAGGTGTTCGGCGAAACAATCGCCAAGCCTACGCTTGGTCTCACCGATGTAGATCAGCTGACATCTAGAGCAGCGGATGCAATAGATGAGGATGGAGGAGATGCAGGTGAACCTCTGTCGCACCTGGAACGACTGCTTGGGTCCTTGAATGGAGTCGAGGGGGGGAGGTAAAGGGACAAGTGTAGCATCTCTTGCGGTTGCAAAGGAAAGTGTCCTGGGAGGGGGTGGTGCGGGAGGGAAGGGAAGAATTGACCAGAGAGTTACGGAGGGAGCGGTCTTTGCGGAAAGCAGACAGGGGGGAGATGGGAAGATGTGGCGAGTGGTGGGGTCACGTTGGAGGTGGCGAAAATGACGGAGGACTATTTTGAAAATGACCTGACTATTTTGTTTACACTAAATGACCCGACTATTTTGTTTTTGTTAAAATCTATCTGGAGAAGTTCTTTGGAGAAGGATTTATGTTCATCTTGCAGATTCATTTACTGTCTTTACATAGAATTCCAACATTGCTAATATTAGTAACAAAGTACAAAGCGTTAGTCAGTCTGATCAACATTTTAATTTATACACATCAGTCATAGAACGGCTCTAGAATAGTACAGCATAGGAACAGGTTCTTCAGTCCATTGTCTATGCTGAACATGATGCTGGGATTAACTAATCTCTTCTGTGTGAACATGATTCATATCCCATCATTCCCAGCAGATCCATGTGCCTTTCTAAAGGAATCTTAAATGCCACAATTAGATTTGCCTCCACTACCATCCCCATCAGCACGCTCCAGACACCCACAACTCTCTGCATATCAAACCTGCCCAGCACATCTCCTTTAAACTTTGCCCATCTCTCCTTAAAGCAATGCCCTCTTGTCTTTGACATTTCCAAGCTGGGAAAAAGGTTGCCACTGTCTACCACATATATGCCTAATTTTATATACTTCTATCAGGTTTCGCTCAGCCTCCCACACTTCAGAGAAAACAACCCCAGTTTGTCCACCTTCTCCTTATAACTAATGCCCTTTCATGCTGTCAGCATTCTGCTAAACCTCTGGTCCACCCTTTCCCAAGCCTCCATACAGGAATTATAAATCTATTGTTCCTGTAGTCAACCACTTCCTCAATGACTCCAAGCATTTTGATTCCTTAAGGGCCTGTCCCACTGTACGAGGTAATTCAACAGCTCTCCCGAGTTTAAAAAGTAGAATGTACGTAGCGGCTACGTCGGAGCTCGTGGATGTTTCATAGCGGCTCGTAATGCTAACGGCAGGTACTCGGGAAACGCGGAAACTCGTGAAGTTTTTTCAACAGTGTGAAAAATGTCCATGAGAGCCCCGAGTACCTACGAACGGCTATTATCGTAATTCTCCGAGTTCGAATCAGGGGAATCTCGGGAGAGTTCTTGAATTACCTCGTACATTGGGACAGGCCCTTTAAACAATATTTTAAAAAGCACCACAAATGCTACACAGCTTTCCCCAAGCTAACCTCATTGCAAGCAAACAGATATCGACTCCAAAGAAATGAGTTTTTTCAGTAGAGGTGATAACGTTTGTGTGAAACGGTAGTTCAAAGGAGCAACAAGGGGCAGCGAGGTTTAAATGGGAGAATTTCTGAGCGTAGGTCAATAGCAGCTGAAAGCACAGCCACCGATGATGGATATAGGACAAGATGATAGACACAAAAAGCTGGAGTAACTCAGCGGGACAGGCAGCATCTCTGGAGAGAAGGAATGGGTGACATTTCGGGTCGAAACCCTTCTTCAGTCTGAAGAAGCGTCCACGTCGCGGGGCTGGCAACTGGAAGTATTCCGAGCTCATTCTGCTACCACCATCATCTATTGCAACAAGCGATGGCTTCCACTGATTGTCACCGGAAGCTTGCGTCCTTTTCAGGACGGACGATGACAGCGAGGTCAACATTTGAAACATGGAAGATGGACACGAAAGGAGAAGGGACCTGCCCTTCTGCCCACAATATCTGTGCCAAACATGATGCTGGGTTAAACTAATCTCATCTGCCTGCACATGAGCCATATCTCTCCATTCCCTGCATATTCACGTGCCTATCGAAAAGCCTCTTTAAATGCACTGTCTGTCTCAACCACCACCCATGGCAGCGCTTTCTAACCTCTGTGTAAAATAAACCTGCCCCACACATCTCCTTTAAATGTTGCCCCTCTTACCTTAAAGCTCCTTTACTTTTTAACATGTCCTCCCGGAGAACAAGGCTCTGACTGCCAACCCTTCCTTTGCGACCTAATCAATACCTCTGTCATCTGGAAGGTGTTTAACTGCTAAGACAACCTCCAGTGCTGCACTTGTGACTCCAGTCTCTCCTCGGGGCCGACTCTCTGCCTCCTGTAGAGCATGGATCCTCCACATGCAATGCTCCCTTCCAAGCTGAAACCCAATATCTGTTTCACACTTCACATCACATGGCTCTAACCTCCCCATTCCAAAATATCTCATTACCTTTCTGTTTATTCCCTGTACCTGTAGCTTGACACCAACCCTGCTCACCAACCCTGCTCACCCTAATAACAGTCTTCAATAGAAAGCATATGCACCCTTCCACGAACAAAAATGTGAAACTATAATTAATGCATTGCCTAGAATTGAACGGGTAAAAGGTTATTAGACACAATGACGACGGTGGAATAATAAAGTTCTTTTACTCAACTCACTAAGCAGGTTTGTGCAAAATCTGAGTGCTGGTGACATTAATTGGTATCAATTTATAACAAACAGCCTTTGCAACTGTTTGTTGTCTGGGGGGGAGAAAGCACACAACACTCTTTGTCCAACCGTTTCCATCAGCAAGCAATTCCACACTTACTGTGCAAAAAGCTGCTCCAGACCACGGAAGCCCCTCTGAGCTGCGAGATTGATGGGCGTGGCGCCATCCAGGTTGGGAATACCAAGCGCTTCCTGTCCACCTGGCTGCTGCAGCAGGAACGAGGCCAGCCGGGACAGACCCAGTCTTGCTGTGAAATGCATTAACGTCTCCCGAGGGATCGAAGCTGAAGGAAAACAAAAGGTGCACACAAGACCGGTATCAGTTTCACTGGTTCCTTCATCCATGCCAAGCACCAAAACTCACGTTTGGCTACTGCCTCATCAATTTGCAAAAACATAACCTTATGTGGACCCCAGCCCGAAACATCGCCTGTCCATTCTCGTCACAAATGCTGCCAGACATGCAGCGAACGAACGCTCCTCTAGTACTTTGTGTTTCTTGATCAATTGCTTTGTTTTGTCGGCAAACTTGGCCGACCATTTGCGAGATTTCGCAAGCTGCAAATGAATGAGTGACAGGGTAGCTATATTTTTTGGTGAGCGAGAAATACTTGGTATACACTGGGGGAACTGAAATTATTTTATATGGCTTGAGAAATGATCAATCAGCTCACAGGGAGAACAGATCTATGAAACCTCAGAGAGAAAAAATAAATGGTAAAGATATACTGCTTGTGGACTCTCCAACATAATGTAGCCTTTTATCTCCTCTGTCACATATTCTGTGGAGATTTGTGCATTCAATAGCAAGAGTAATTTCTATTACTCTTGCTATTAAAAGAATTGAAATGCAATTCAAATGCAATCTTTTATTTTATTTCTAATTGCATACCATCTGCAAAGTGTTGGAAACACACTTGGAGAGAAAGAGAGTTAACATTTCCGGTCATTCATTTAGTTGAAAGGTCATCGGCCTGGGATTTAACCCGTTTCCCCTCGTCGATGCTGCTTGGTCTCGTGTATGTCCAGTACTGGGCATCACCTGGCCATTGTGGCCAACCTTGAGGGCAGTTCAAAACTTCTTACCAACATTCATTGTGGGCGGGCAAGGTTACTTAGAAAAGCTAACTGAAAGCAGTAGCGTTGCAGAGTCAAATGATCAACGTAAGCACACTGCATTGTAGTTACCTCACGACTGGATCATTAATTTAAATGGGAGACAATTATTATGGAAGTCTCTCAAGGGTTTTATTGATGCCATGGGGTGGGGGTTTGCCCAGCTGTTGTGTTAAGGCACGTAGATCCGAAGATTCAATCTAGGGTGGCACACTGGTGCCACTTATAACTCCATTATCTCAGAGCTCCAGCAACCAGGTTCAATCCTGACCTCCGGTGCTGTCTGCGTGGAGTTTGCAGGTTCTCCCTGTGACAGCATGGGTTCCCGTGGGTGCTCGGGTTTCATCTGAAAGATGTGCGGGTTGGTAAGAAATTTCGCCCAATTGTGGACGTGTGGGGTAGAACCTGGGGAGGAATCGATGCGAATGCGGGGATAATAACGAAAGGATTAATACAGGTTCATGGCAAATAGGAGGTGGATGGTTGGCACGGACTTGATGAGCTTGTTTCCATACTTTCTACGTGCGACAAATTAATGATACCTCCAATGGAAAGACCACCAAAAGCTGAATCGCCAGCAATAGGCCCTCCATTCCCCTTGCCTAAAGATGGGTTGGAAGAGCAACGAAACTGGCACTGTATCCGGAACAGTACTGTAAGATGCAGCTGTTCCACAGATGTCCCCGAACTTCAACCAAACCTTAATCAAGATCATGATAGGGTGTTACTTAATTACAGCGATTTTTCAACACAATATAGGCCAGCTGTGTGGACATTTCCACTGCAGCAATCTGGGAGGTTGATCTCAACCCAACTTTGTCACTCAGTGTAATCCTACTAAATCTTTAACACAAACATAAAAACAAAATCTCTCCAACATCACCAAGTTCCTATTACGAATGCCACGATCACATCAGAAACGCGTTTTTTACACACAGGGTGGATTAAAAACCTCCCTCACTGACCACCTCCCTGCCCAATTGCCCAAAAGACCAGCAGTCATATATATATATATATATACACCTTATACTTTATCAGGATGCATCGCAGCATGGTTTGGGAACAGCTTCATCCAAGACCACAAGAAATTGCAGAGAATTTTGAATGCAGCCCAGACCATCACACAAACCAACCTCCCTTTTATTCACTCCATCCCATACTTCACGCTGCCTCGGCAAGGCCACCAGCATAATCAAGGACAAGTCGCACCCCAGTCACTCGCTCTTCTCCCCTCTCCCATCAAGCAAGAGGTACAGAAGTGTGAAAAGATGTGCCTCCAGATTCAGAGCATTTTCACAGCTGTTATCAGGCAACTGAATCATCCGACCAACAACTACAGAGTGGTCCTGAGCTACCATCTACATCATTAAAAACCTTCGGACCATCTTTAACCAGACTTTATCTTGCACTAAACGTTATTCCCTTTATCATGTATCTGTACACTGTGGACAGCTCGGTTGTAATCATGCATAGTCTTTCTCGGGACTGGATAGCACGCAACAAAAGGTTTTTCACTGTACCTCGGTACACGTGGCAAAAAACAAAATTAAACTAAACCGATGCACCCATATGCAGGAAGACAAGGCACAGAAGTTTTTTTTATAACAATTTCACAAAGGATTAAAAATCAAATATTGAAAATAGAGCAGGAAGTTTTGAATTAAATGTTTTGGAACTTTGGGAGAAAATTGAGCAGTACAGCTTGGAGTAGACACAAGATGATGGAGTAACTCACACTGGAGTAACAGGCAGCAACTCTGGAGAGAAGGAACGGGTAACGTTACGGGTCAAGGCCCAAGGGAAAGGGGAATGAGAGATATAGACGGTAATGTAGAGAGATATAGAACAAATGAACGAAAAATATGTAACAAAGTAATGATAAAGGAAACAGGCCATTGTTAGCTGCTTGCTCGGTGTAATCGGTAGTAAAGGAACCAAACTCAATGCTAGCATTTATTTCAAGAGGGCTTGAGTATGAAAAACAGGGATGTAATGCTGAGGCCCTATCAGGCACTGGTCAGGCCACATTTGGAATATTGATAGCAATTCTGGGCCCCATATCTGAGCATGGATGTGCTGGCTCTGGAGAGGGTCCAGAGGAGGTTTACAAGGATGATCCCAGGAATGAGTGGGTTAACCTACAAATGAGCGTTTGTCGGCACTGGGTCTGTACTCGCTGGAGTTTAGAAGAATGAGGGTGGACCTCATTGAAACATACAGAATAGTGAAAGGCTTGGATAGAGTGGATGTGGAGAGGTTGTTTCCAGAGCTAGTGGGAGAGTCTAGGACTAGAGGTCATAGCCTCAGAATTAAAGGATGTTCTTTTAGGAAGCAGATGAGGAGACATTTCTTTAGTCAGAGGGTGGTGAATCTGTGGAATTCCTTGCCACAAAAGGCTGTAGCAAGTCAGTGGATATTTTTAAGGCAGAGATATCGAGATTTTTGATTAGTACAGCTTTCAGAGGTTACGGGGGAAAGGCAGGAGAATGGGATTAGGAGGGAGAGATAGATCAGCCACGATTGAATGGCGGAATGGACTTGATGGGCCGAATGGCCAAATTCTACTCCTATCACTTATGACCTTATGACGTGATAACGAGAAGCTGGTGCGAGTTGCGTGGGGGAGGGATGGAGAGAGAGGGAATGCAGAGGTTACTTGAAGTTAGAGTAATCAGTATTCATAGCAGCTGGTAGGCCAGCCCTGCCCGCTGCAATGATCCTCCCCATCTCCTCCAGTAGTTGGGTGACTCATGCAGCCTTGTGGCTCTGCAGACTCCTTTGTGACTCACAAAAGAAAGTGTTTATAGGCAAGTCCTGGCAGCATCATCTGCACCATTATCTACAAACCAAACCCTGACTCAACCTGGCAGGGGAACCCCAACATCTAATCCCAAGCAAACTGAAGCAACAGGTCATTACCAAGGAAACCAGGAATACCAGCAAAACCAAGGAGCTATTGTGGACTTTGGAAGGGGGAGGATGGGGACCCACAGTCCCGTTTATATCAACGGGTCGATGGTGGAAAGGGTCAAGAGCTTCAAATTCCTGGGCGTGCGTATCTCTGAAGATCTTTCCTGGTCCGAGAACACTGATGCAATCATAAAGCAAGCACATCAGCGCCTCTCCTTCCTGAGAAGATTACGGAGAGTTGGTATGTCAAGGAGGACTCTCTCTAACTTCTGCAGGTGCACAGTGGAGAGCATGCTGACTGGTTGCATCGTGGCTTGGTTCGGAAACTTGAGCGCCCTGGAGCAGAAAAGACTACAAAAAGTAGTAAACACTGCCCAGTCCATCATCGGCTCTGACCTCCCTACCATCGAGGGGATCTATCACAGTCGCTGCCTCAAAAAGGCAGGCAGTATCATCAAGGACCCACACCATCCTGGCCACACACTCATCTCCCCGCTACCTTCAGGTAGAAGGTACAGGAGCCTGAAGACTGCAACGACCAGGTTCAGGAATATCTACTTCCCCACAGCCATCAGGCTATTAAACTCGGCTCGGACAAAACTCTGAACATTAATAGCCAATAATCTGTTTGTTTGCACTTTATCAGTTTAATTTTTCATGTGTGTGTATATATTTATGCAATGGTACATGGACACATTGATCTGTTCAGTATTCGTGCCTACTATGTACTGGTGTGCTAAAGCAAAGCAAGAATTTCATTGTCCTATTACTTGGTTCTCCCTTAATGAATCCAGTGTGAATCCATGGTGGCCCCCAGTACATCAGTTCATATGACATAGGAGCAGAATGAGGCCAATCGGCCCATCAAGTTGACTCCACCATTCGATCATGGCAGATCTATCTTTCCCTCTCAACCCCATTCCCCTGCCTTCTCCCCATTTAGTAAGGACTCCCCGTCCTTACCAATCAACAAACTAACAATCTCCCCTTTAAAAATACCCAATGACGGCCTCCACAGACGTCTCTGATAATTAATTCCACAGATTCACCCCCCCCTCTTGCTACAGAAATTCCTCCTCATCTCCATTCTAAGTGTACGTCCATTTATTATGAGACTCCCACTAGTGGAAACATCCTCTCCACATTCACTCTATCCAGACCTTTCATTATTTGGTAAATTGCAGGAAAGATGTGGAGGCTTTGGAGAGAGTGTAGAGGAGGTTTGCCAGAATGCTGCCTGGATTAGAGTGTTTCAGCTACTGGGAGAGGTGTTGTATAGACCTGCGTGGTTTTCTCCAGAATGGAGGTTGAGGGGAGACGATATTATTATGAGAGCCATAGATAGAATAGAATGCCTTTTATTGTCATTCAAACAGCTTGGTTTGAACGAAATTGCATTTTCTACAGTCTTACATTACAAATAAAACCAAGACCCCACACTTAACACAATTTACACAAACATCCATCACAGTGAATCTCCAACATCTCCTCACTGTGATGGAAGGCAAGGTCTTATCTCTTCCCTTTGTTCTTCTCCCACGGTCCAGCCAGTCCAACTGCAGCGTTGAGGCGACTGGGGCTCCCGATGTTAAAGCCCCCGGCGGGCGGTGGTAAGTCCCGCGGCCGTTAAGCCGCGCCGGGCGATGTTAGGCTCCGTTCCGAGTCCTTTAAACCCCCGCGATTCCGGCAGGAGAAGTTGCCATTGCGGGAGCTACGAAAAGCGGTCTCCCACCAGGGACCTGCAAGCTCCCGATGTTACCATCCACCAGGTCTGCAGCCGGAGCCTAAGAAGCTCCGAAGTCGGGTCGCAGCCGCGCGCCACCACAGCTCTTCCCGTTCTGGAGACGGCCAGTTCCGCGACGGCGAGTCCGCAGGCTCCGCGACTGGAGCCCTCAGGTTGGTCCTGGCTGGAGACCGCCGCCGGCTCCACGATGTTAGGCCCAACGACACCGGAGACCCGACGGAAGAGATTAATGGTTCCCCCCCCCTCCCCCACACATATACACCAGCTAAAGAAAAATAATGAAAACTAGAGTCAAGACATACATTTAATGAGACAAAAATTTAAAAAAGACAGATGGACTGTAGTTGAGCCGCTGCCGATAGGCGCCGCCACACCACATCAGATAGGGTAGATAGTCCAACACTAGAAGACATGGCTATAACGGGGCTAACGGAATCAAGGGATATGGAGAGAAGGCAGGAACGGGGTACTGATTTTGGATGATCAGCTATGATCATATTGAATGGCGGTGCTGGCACAAAGGGCCGAATGGCCTACTCCTGCACCTATTTTCTATGTTTCTATGTTTCTTTAGGTGAGAGGGGACAGTTGTCCTAGGGGGCGCCGTCCTGTGTGGTATGGCTGCCCAGCCTGCAGCTGTCCGTTTTCATCTTTTTCTTATTTTTAGTTAGTTAGTTTGTTTTTTTAGGAGTTCTAGTCCTTTTTATGTGGGGGGTGGGGGGGGGGGGGGGGGGGGAGGGGGGGAAACTACTTTCTAGGGTCCCTACCTGGTCGGAGAGGCAGCTTTTCTCCGGGCTGCACCTTCGACCCGTCCTCACGGCCTACCAGCGGGCCTGGAGCGGCGTTTCCTGAGGGGACAGGCCAGGACCTCGGCTTCGGCGGCGGCACAGTGCTGGAGCGCTATCGCGGAGCGGAGCGGGCGATGCCTTGCCCGGGTCGCCGCGCTGGAACTCCGGTGAGCTGAGCCCGCAGGTGAAACATCGCGGAGCTGCGCGTCTGCGGGTCTGCGGGCGGCGGCGCTGAACTTTAACAACGGGAGCCTGGGATCTCTCGCCGAGATCGCCAGTGGTGGAGCTCCACTCAGCGCGGCCTGTTGGCTTCGGAAGCCGCGGTCTCGAGTAAGGAGGCGGCCGTTCCAGGTGTCCCAAGCCGCTGAGAGGATTCTCCCGACGCCGGAGCACCATCACCCGCCGAGAACGGCCTGGAACACCGGGCCTCCGTGAAGGCGACTGTGGAGGCCTCAATAGGCCTGACTATGGGTGGACATGGGATGGGGACTGGACTTTGTGCCTTCCCCCACAGTGGGAACCATTGTGGGGGGATGTTTTTATGTTTTATGTTAAATTTCTTTAATGTTGTGTCTATTTGTGCTGCATGGCAAGACAAATTTCACTACACCATTTGGTGTATGTGACAATAAACGTCTTTGTCCTTTGTCCTTTGTTTAATGGAGATGTGCAGGGCAAGTTTTTATTTTACACATAGCAGTGGGGGCCTGGAACACGTTGCCAGGGGGTAGGGGGTGGAGGCAGATACAATAGTGGGCATTTAAGAGGCTTTTAGGTTGACACATTGAAGTGCAGGGAATAGAGGGATATGGATTATGTACAGGCAGTTGAGATCAGTTTAACTTGGCATCATGTTCGACACGCACATTGTGGGTCGAAGGGCCCGTTCCTGTGCATGTTCTCTGAATCTGCCTTCTGTCCCCAGAGTACTAGAATAGCAATTGTGTGTGTGTGGATAACCTTTTGAACACAAAAATCCATTGTTAGTCACAGATTTACCCTTTACTTGTGTCAAACTCTTTCACATGACTTGGTTTTAAATTTGGAGCACTACTTAAGGTTTACCTTATCTCTGGTATATTTATTTAATGTTGCATTCACATCCCTCACCATGAGGTCAACACGGTGTAGTGGTGCAGAATGATGGGGTGAGAGGAACATTCAATCTCAGATTATCACAGTAAAAGGTAGACACATTACTGAAATGGACATTTATTGAATTTAGTTTGTTCACTTTCCGTTTATTTCAGTTAATAATTGAACTTTTTTAGTTTAGTTAAATTTTGCTTAAATTTGGGCAGCAGTAGAGTTCCTGCCTTACAGCACCAGAGACCCGGGTTCGATCCCGACTATGGGTGCTGTCAGTACAGAGTTTGTATGTTCTCCCCGTGACCGTGTGGGTTTTCTCTGAGATCTTCGGTTTCCTCCTACAGTCCAAAGGCGTACAGGTTTGCAGGTTAATCGACTTGGTATAAATTGTCCCCAGTGCGTGTAGGATAGTGTTAATGTGCGGGGATCGCTGGTTGGTGCGGACTCGGTGGCCCAAAGGCTTGTTTCCGCACTGTGTCTCTAAGCTAAACTGAAAATTAAGTTGGCCCAATCATTTGTTATGTCTCTGGGTCCAGTTGATGTCAGACTTTTGCACTCCTGACATCGATACAACAGGCGGCACTCATCCTGCATCTATGTGAAAGGTCATCTGATAAAGCCATCATCCCATCTTCACCCCACACAAGAGGAGAAACTGGGTTCCCTCAAGGGAAAGTTCCCTCCAGTGCCCCATCAGTCACAAGTCATTCATTTCAACTTCAACACATGGCACACATTTGAACTCTGCTATATAATCAGGAATTTTAAACAAAGAATGAAACAATTGGATAGACACAAAATGCTGGAGTAACTCAGCAGGTCCAGAGAGCAGGAGATACTCCCCGACCTACTGAGTAACTCCAGCATTTTGTCTCTATCGTCGGTGCAAACCAGCATCTGCGTTCCTTCCTACACAAAGAAGTAATTAGAGCAGCTTCGTTAGCCAATCTTCTCTCTCCCCATGCTGATGAATTTTTAGGTTTTTACTTAGTAGTTTTAACTTTAAGAGGTACAGTGCGGAAACTGGCTTACGCCCACTGTGTCCACACTGACCAGCGATCACCCAGTGCACCAGCACTCTCCTACATACTGGGGACAATTTACAATTTGACCAAAGCCAATTCACCTACAAACCCACATGTCTTTGGAGTGTGTGAGGAAGCCAGAGCACCCGGAGAAAACCTACGCGGACATTAGGAGAACATACAAACTGCGTACAGACAGCACCCGAGGTTAGGATCGAACCCCGGATCCTGGCGCTGTAAGGCAGGAACTCTACCGCTGCGCCACAGTGATGTTTTATATGCCAACATATAAGATACCCTGATCTTTTATATGCCAACATAGGCATCGGGAAAGAAAGCTGCAATCAAATTCCCTGACCCAACTCCCAATGTGCCTGCTCCCAACTTCACATCTCCTGGCATTTGGGGGAAACAGTGAAAGAATTAAGGCTATGCTCCAATCTACACAAACAAAGGACAAAGAGCGAGTCTTTGCCAAGACTTAGCTGTTTACTTTGTAGACTCCAAATGACTGCTCTAGACTAAAGTCAATTTTAGTGTTTAGAGTTGCACGAGCAATTTCAAAGTTATTTTTTTTTCCAGGAACTTAGTCCCAGATTGTCTTCAGGATGGATTGCACAAGAAAGGTTTGAGCGTTGCCAGCGTGGATCAATACTATCAATGTTCCATCACAGTCGCAACCTTCATCTCCATCCAGCTGCGTTGCATTCTCTGGATGCACGCGAGCAGAATTCCTGCAATACTTCAAGGATACTTCACCGGCTGCAAAACATGTTGAGCTTCCCTGAAAGGAATACTAAGAGGCATTATGGAAACACCCAGAGCAAAATACCTCCGCTTCTCTCAATCCAAAATAAAAGTCAAAATACGGCAACTAGACGGGTCAGATAGCATCTGTGGGAAGAGCAATGGAGTTGAGCGGTTCCAGCCCAAGCCTTTTCCTCAGATCCTGCCGGTGCCTTCACAGAAACTGGGTTGCTGCCTGACAGCGCCAGAGTCCCAGGTTTGATTCTGAGCTCGGGTGCTGTCTGTACGGAGTTTGTCTTTATGACCACGTGAGTTTCCCCCGGGTGCTCCAGTTTCCTCCCACATCTCAAAGACGTGCAGTTTTGTTGGTTAATTGGCTGATGTAAATTGTCCCTAATGTGTGGGACAGAACTAGTGTATGGGAATCACCACTCGGTGCGGACCCATTGAGCTGATGGGATTGTTTCGCGCTGTATCTCTAAACTAAACTGAGGAGTAAAGATCATTTTTTCATTGAAAGATGATCACAATGTTCTGAACAACAATGTTCTTCAATATTTTGGCAGTAACAAGACAAGGCAGCACCAGGCCACTGTTCACTCGGCCTTCCACTGGATATATCAGTTGATCCATTGGGAACAACCAGCATGCAGAAGGAATGGTTTTCAAAGATAAACCTATCACTATTATTCATGTGCAGCCTCAAATGTCTCCTTCAACACAATGCTGTAAATTAGCACTTCATACTAAACAGCCTGGCTACTCAACAAGACCCCAAGTGTGTGTCAGGAGTACATTCCAACAAGACCTTTGGGTTGGGGTTGGTTCAGGTCTCGCTGTCAGCCCAGCTGAATACCACGTCCAGTGTGACCCAAGGGTCATAGACCAGGTCTGCATCATCCCTTTACAATATTCAAATGTCCATTCTCTCCACATTCCCATCAAATCCACCCATATTCCTTCACTCACCTGCATAGTCGCCAATTAACCTACCAACCCCGCCAACTTTGGGATAAGAGAGGAAACTCCTAGGGTAGCATGGTGGGGCAGTAGTAGAGTTCCTGCCTTACAGCACCAGAGACTCAGGTTCGATCCTGACTACGGGTGCTGTCTGTATGGAGTTTGTATGTTCTCCCCGTAGTTTTCCCCGGATGCTCCGGTTTCTTCCCACACTCCAAGGACGTACAGGTTCGTAGGTTAATTAGCTTCGGTAAAAATTGTAAATTGTCCCTAGTGTGTCGGATAGCGCGAGCGTGTATGGGTTGATCGCTGGTCGGCGCAACCTCGGTGGGCATGTTTCCGCAGTGAATCTCTATACTGAACTAAACCTGAGCACCCAGAGAAAACCCTGAGCGGTTACAGGGAGAACGTGCAAACTCCACACCGGTAGCACTGGAGAAGAAGGATTGAACCTGGGTCTCTGGCTTAGTACCTGTGTCACTGCCATTTTGCAGAGAGAGAGGAAGTCAATTTGGAGAAATTGAGCTCGGATGCATTTAATTATTTGCTCAAACAGATTAAGAGCATGTTTGAGATCGTGTTATTGGCAAAGAATGTCAGATTGGATCAGCTGTGGAAAAAATTAGGTGCATTGACTCAGATGGGTGTGGTTAGATGATAGTATTTACATTTCTATACCCAATCAGACTGTGAATATGGTTTGCATGTCACTTTAACTGGAAGGAGAAATGTGTTCTATTAGTGGAAACAAAATACTCGGGATGGTCTCTTTTTAAAACCATAATGTTCTATCATTACTGGATGACTGGGGCAGCACGGTGGCACAGAGGTATAGTTGTTGCCTTACAGTGCCCGAGACCTGGGTTTAATTCTGAGTACTTGTCTGATCTCCAGTTTCCTCCCACAATCCAAAGACGTACAGGTTTGTTGGCTCATTGGCTAATATATATTGTCCCTAGGATAGACACAAAACTGCGTAATTCAGCAGTACAGGAAGCATCTCTAGAGAAGGAATGGGTGACGTTTCAGAACGAGACCCTTCTTCAGACTGAGAGTCAGGGGAGAGGGAAACTAGAGATACAGAAGGGTAAAATGTGAAAATGACAGATCAAAGCAGACGATGATCGAGGAAATGTAGACTGGTTCAGTGTTGGCTGAGGGGAAGGTGACATCGAGGCATACAAACAGTAAAATTAATCAGGAGGACAGTGTCTCTAGTGTGTGTAGGATAGTGTTAATGTGCAGGGTTTGCTGGTCGGTGCGGACTCGGTGGGCCGAAGGGCCTATTTCCATGCTGTATTTCTAAACTAAACTGGTGTACAGATGCTCAGCGCTCACCCGGTTTATGCTGACAAAGCCACGCGCATCATGGTCAGATCAGACCGATGGATAGTGCACCCAATTAACTAGCACTCGGCAAATCCTCTGCCAGTTTTATAAATGTAGATAGAGCCTTATTCCACATCTGTGCAGAGAGACACGGCTCGGAGAGAGTCCCATGCCAATGAATCTACGTGTACCAGCAAGAGAGGGCTTTTGTGACAGGAACAATGTCTGTATATATCGCATCAAGGTACTTTGGCTGAAGGATCTAATGCAGCCTTCAGTATCCAGTTGGGAGAGGAAAAAAACTAAAACAAATGGAAAACTTGAGTTTCAATGGAATCTTAAGGGCCTGTCCCACTTGGGCCGTCACTTACGCGACAGGCCAGTAGTGACGGTCCCGCGAGAGTCGCGCGCATCATCATGTGCCCGCACAGCCGTCTGGAGCGCGTGACGTCATTTGGAGATGGACACAAAATGCAGGAGTAACTCAGTGGGACCTGCAGCATCTCTGGAGAGAAGGAATGGATGACGTTTCGGGTCGAGACCCTTCTTCA
Organism: Malacoraja senta; assembly: GCA_038087875.1. Lineage (NCBI taxonomy): Eukaryota > Metazoa > Chordata > Chondrichthyes > Rajiformes > Rajidae > Malacoraja > Malacoraja senta. The sequence goes on along the minus strand of CM075989.1, from coordinate 7,377,323 downwards.
GTCTGAAGAAGGGTCTCGACCCGAAACGTCACCCATTCCTTCTCTCCAGAGATGCTGCCGGTCCCGCTGAGTTACTCCTGCATTTTGGGTCTATCTTCAATCTTCTTGGCCCCGCTCTGGGTGTAGGAGTGGGGGTGGATCCAGACCGCAACGGCCGTGAGCCCCAGGCCGAGCTCGGCGATCGTCTGCCTGCTTCTGCTGCTGTTGGAGGTGAGACGTTGCGTCGCGCCAGGGTCTTGGGCCTGTCCCACTTTGGCCATCAGTTACGCGACAGGCCGGTGGCGTGCGAAGATTTTGTGCAGGACGAAGTCCACACTCCTCCACACCACTCCATGCGCCCGTTCCGCGCTACCCACAAGCTACCCACGCGCTGCCCACACGCTAGCAGGTCGTGTAAATGGCGCGCGAAAGACAGCCAAGTGGGACAGGCCCTTTACACTTCCTTTTTAAGATATCTCAAGGCCATTAACACCCAAAGAAGCACGTTTGAAACATAGAAACTGTTCCCTTGGACTAAAGTGGAGAGATATTTTTGTGATAATATGAAAAATGGGCACAACGTCAAAACTGACACTTCAACTCAATGTTGGCCCTCGGAGTAACATAGTAGATTTTTGTTTTGAAGTGACAATATTAATTGTGTCCGCTGGCAGACATGGGGAACGAATAAGGACACAAGGAGACACAAGGACCTGGAAGTGCTGGACTCTTGAGCAAAACACACAGAGCTGGCAAAACTCAACACATCAGGCAACATCTGAGAAAGGAAAGGAGAGGCAACATTTTGGGGCGGGACCTTTGAAGAAGGGTCCTGACCCATAACCTCACTTATGCATTCCTTCCACAGATGCTGCCTGATCCTCTGAGTCACTCCAGCACTTTGTTTTTAGTGTAATAAAGTGCTTGTCATAAATGAACAGGCCAGTTTGCAACTTTGGAAATTAATATTAATCAAACTGATACTATTTAATTTTGGTTGATATAAAAATGAGTACTCATCTTAGTCGTGCCTGCATAAAGTTGTAGTGTCTTGCATTTTGCACAAAAGGTACAGGAAAAGCACTGACCCATGTTGTGGCCCACCGAGTCCATGCTGCCCAGCGTTCCCGTACACTAAGTTAATTGACTTAGTTAATGTAAATAAATTGTCTTTAGTGTGTAGACAAATTTCCCTCCAGGGACGAATAAAGTTCTATCGTATCGCATCTTATGTAGGATAGTGTTAAGATGCGGGGATCGCTGGTCGGTGCGGACTCGGTGGGCCGAAGGGCCTGTTTCCGTGCTGTATCTCCAAACTAGCACTAGGGACAATTTACAATCTTTACCGAAGCCAATGAACCTACAAACTTGTACGTCTTTGAAGTGTGGGGGGAAACTGGAGCATCCGAGGAAAACCCACGCGGTCATGGGGAGACAGTACAAACAATGTATAGACGGCACCTGTAGTCAAGATCGAACCTGCGTCTATGGTGCTGTAAGGCAGCAACTCTACCGCTGCGCCACCGTGCCACCCCAAGTGTGTTCTAGAATTTCATGCTGAAAATCTGAGGATATTCAATGTGGAGACAAGACCATTCACCTCAGCAATCCTATCCCTCTCCCCAAATAATCTTCCTTAGCACCACCTAAAACTCAAACTATTTTTATATAAACATACGTCGATAATGGAAACAACAGGCAATACAAGGAACTAGTTTACACAAAAACAAACACTCCGATTTTTAGCGTCGTGTTTCACAAAAACAAAAGATATCTTTAAATCTCAGTTAATGAAGAGAATAAGTTTGTGGACTGCTTTTCCTCTGATTTAGCTTTAGCCGTTGGCACAAGAAGCTCTCCACAGAATGAGATCCTCCAAGCAACACATGAATCAATGCCAGTACCAACTGTAGAATACAGTGCACTCATTAATGTTTGGGACAAAGCCCCATCATTTATTTATTTGCCTCTGTACTTCACAATTTGAGATTTGTAATAGAAAAAAAATCACGTGGCACATTGTCAGATTTTATTAAAGGGTATTTTTATACATTTTGGTTTCACCATATATAAATTACAGCTGTGTTTATACATAGACCCCCCATTTCAGGGCACCATCATGTTTGGGATACATGGCTTCACAGGCGTTTGTAATAGCTCAGGTGTGTTTAATTGCCTCCTTAATGCAGGTATAAGAGAGCTCTCAGCACCTAGTCCGTCTTCCAGTCTTTCCATCACCTTTGGAAACTTTTATTGCTGTTTATCAACCTAAGGACCAACGTTGTGCCAATGAAAGTCAAAGAAGCCATTATGAGACTGGAAAACAAGAATAAAACTGTAAGAGACATCAGCCAAACCTTAGGCTAACCAAAATCAACTGTTTGGAACATCATTAAGAAGAAAGAGAGCACTGGTGAGCTTACTAATCGCAAAGGGACTGGCAGGCCAAGGAAGACCTCCACAGCTGATGACAGAAGAATTCTCTCTAAAATAAAGAAAAAAAAAACAAATACCTGTCCGACAGATCGGAAACACTCTTCAGGTGTGGATTTTTCAATGACCACTGTCCGCAGAAAACTTCATGAACAGAAATACAGAGTCTACACTGCAAGATGCAAACCACTGTTCAGCTGCAAAAATAGGATGGCCCAGTTACAAGAAGTACTTAAAAGAGCAACCACAGTTCTGGAAAAAGGTCTTGTGGACAGATAAGATGAAGATTAACTTATATCAGAGTGATGGCAAGAGCCAAGTATGGAGGAGACATGGAACTGCCCAAGATCCAAAGCATACCACCTCATCTGTGAAATGCGGTGGTGGGGGTGTTATGGCCTGGGCATGTATGGCTGCTGAAGGTACTGGCTCACTTATCTTCATTCATGATACAACTGCTGATGGTCGTAGCATAATGAATTCTGAAGTGTATAGACACATCCTATCTGCTCAGGTTCAAGCAAATGCCACAAAACTCATTGGCCGGCAGTTCATTCTACAGCAAGACAATGATCCCAAACATACTGCTAAAGCAACAAAGAGTTTTTCAAAGCTAAAAAATTCATGAGTGGCCGTCAATCACCCGATCTGAACCCAATTGAGCTTGCCTTTTATATGCTGAAGAGAAAACTGAAGGGGACAAGCCCCCAAAACAAGCATAAGCTAAAGATGGCTGCAATACAGGCCTGGCATAGCCTCATCAAAGAAGACCCAGCAACTGGTGATGTCCATGAATCGTAGACATCAAGCAGTCATTGCATGCAAAGGATATGCAACAAAATACTAAACATGACTACTTTCATTTACCTGACACTGCTGTGTCCCAAACATTATGGTGCCCTGAAATGGGGGGACCATGTATAAACACTGCTGTAATTTCTACATGGTGAAACCAAAATGTATGAAAATGGCCTTTATTAAAATCTGACAATGTGCACTTTAACCACATACGATTTTTTTATTTTACAAATCTCAAATTGTGGAGCACAGAGGCAAATAAATAAATTATGGGTCTTTGTCCCAAACATTATGGAGGGCACTGTATGTTCAGTGGAGCTGAACAAAGATAAGGGAGTGATTTCTGTACACAGGCGAGATTCAGCCTTCTAGGCAGAGAGGTTGCCATGAGCAATGTTGTTTTAAAGAAAAAGGCTGAAGAGAGGCGGCAACTGTAGTAATTAATCGGCAGTTGGGTTTCATGGCGACTGGAATGGAGTGCAGTGGGTTGAGTGGAGCGCTGCAATAGATATAAGGGGCAGCTTTGTTCAACGTTTCAAAAGGGATGTTCATCACAACTTCCAACAACCCGCTCTCCAATTCTGAACTTACCGAACAGCACAGAAGCATTTCCGGAGAATCGATGCTTAAACAAATACCCACACACTGCACGGTTGCAGGCCCGTTTATGTGGGGGCATTTCAATAATTCCACATTACCCATTAGCTGATCTGTACAAAACCAAGCAGATTTGTTGAACAATTGAATGCCTTGTGGGGAAAATACTGATGCAATATTTAAGGTTAATGAACACTAAATGAAGGGAACGGGGTTGATTAACTTGCTTGACAATGCACAGAGCTGATGTGGAGGAGAAGGAACTTGGAATGGACAAAAACAAACAGGAGCAACATCACTGCACTTTCTTGCCAATTTCAAATAATTTCTACATGAAAAGGTGCAGAGAGACCATCTTCAGTCTGGAGGACTCCAACCCATCCTTCTAAAGCCAAGTGGGTGGCACTCTGTGCCCTGAGCATCCATTACCTGCTGCTTTAATTCACCACCCCATTCTGACCTGTCTGTCCGTGGCCTCTTGCACATTTATAACAGGGGCCAATGCTAACTGGGAGAGCAACATCTTCCTTTTCATATGGGCAGGTTGCAACTTGCTGGACTTAACATTACATTGTCCAATTCAGATAGCTTGCTAGTTCTTTGTTTTTAATCAAAGCGGGTCATGTTTGTGTGCCATCCCTTCTCTTCCTTTCATTTCTCTAGTCTGGCCTGTTGTACATGTCCCAGGAGACCAGACAGTACAACATGAAACAGACTGCACAGTGGTAGCGAGAGACAACACAGATCACGGAACTCCCCCTTCGACTGCCATATTATTTTATCACACTCATTGCCTCCTGACCCACCTTCTCCTCTACCTGGACCAACTTGTTTCTTTCTCTCTGTCTCATATTTTAAAACCGCAACCAATAACAATAACAACTAGTTAGTCAGCCAGCCCAGGGTCTTCACATTGTTATGTGCTGTAAACTTGCTCTGAGCTATTTACCTATATGCCTCTATCCCACTCCACCCACAGTGATGTCAGTCAATTTACTACAAAAGAAACCTAAGCCAATATCATATATAGCGTGCGGAACCGTATACAGGTCATGTCCCAAAGCATAGTGATTTGCTGAAGTTGCTGGATCTTTGAGAGAGTATAGAAACACAACATGGAAACAGGCCCTTTGGCCCAACAAATCCATGCCGACCATTGATCAGCCATTCATACTAGTTCCATGTTATCCACTTCCTCATTCAATCCTACACACTAGGAGCAATTTACGGAGGTCATTTAACCCACAAACCTGCACGTCTTTGGGATGTGGGAGGGAAAAAAAGTCACAGGGAGAACATGCAAACTCCACACCGACAGCATCAGAGGTCAGGATTAAACCCTTTGCTTGCACCACAAATTGTTAATAATCAAAATACAATCAAAATTCTCAAGCAGTTTTGATTGAGTTGATTAAGGAGGGAATTCACACACTGGCTTTCCTTCACCCTGGTGAGGTAAATCGATATCTTTTACCAGTTGCGTAGGAAAACAAAAATGCCATTGTTAACTTTACAAAATAATATGTTATGATTCCTAAACATTAACTCAAGGTGCACTGAGTTTTTTTTGGTTTGCTTGTGCAGGGAACAAAAGCAGTACTGTTAGGAATAAGCAATCTATCACAAACATCTTTGCTGCAAAATCAATTTTTCCCTTTTACGAATGAAAATTAACCTGCAGAACCATTATAGAACAGCCTTGTAATTATTTGATTGCTCTTCAGTCCAGAGCCCACCTGGTCATGCAAAATTCTGCTGCCCATTTACCAACTTGCACAAAAATTCCCCACTGTCCCCATCAAGTCACTTCTGCCGACCTCATCTACTGCATTTGGTGCTTCCGATGTGGCCTCCTCTACATCGGTAGGGACTGAGCACAGACTAGGAGACTCTTTTGCAGCCCACCTGTGCTCAAAAAGTTTACAAAATGAACAACCAAAGTGGGAGCCAGTGCAAATAGAAAATAATCAGACTTAAACTTATTTTCTTAAATCACAGTGGCCATGGTCCATTAACTCGCAAGTAAAATTCACTATTTAAAAATACAGATTGCACAAAGATTGCGACAGGTGGCTGTCGTCTGTCCAGAAGACCATGACTGACCTAATACGTGGGCCATTTGATTAAAGGTGCCCCCATGTAACCTCCTGAAGCCTTCAGTGTGTGGTTGCTAACTTGTTGAAATGAGCTTCCCACGAGGTCACTTGGGTTTCAGTAAAATATGTTGGTATCAGAAAATCAACATCAAATGCTGATGATATGAAGCAATTGCAAACAGCTTCCATAGGTGTTAACCGTACTGTTAAAAGACTATCACCTCACTATGTCAACATAGCGTAGCCCAGAATAAATTTTCTCATAAGCAGACAGTTTCTTCAAAAAAAATATTCTGCTCTAGTGTTCTTTATTGTGATTTGGAGCACAATCTTAAAGCTGCAATAGAAACATAGAAAATAGGTGCAGGAGTAGGCCGTTCTGCCCTTCGAGCCTGCACCGCCATTCAATATGATCATGGCTGATCATCCAACTCAGTATCCTGTACCTGCCTTCTCTCCATACCCCCTGATCCCTTTAGCCACAAGGGCCTCATCTAACTCCCTCTTAAATATAGCCAATGAACTGGCCTCGACTACCTTCTGTGGCACAGAATTCCAGAGATTCACCACTCTCTGTATGAAAATAAAAATTCTCATCTCAGTCCTAAAAGACTTCCCCCTTATCCTTAAACTGTGACCCCTTGTCCTGGACTTCCCCAACATCGGGAACAATCTTCCTGCATCTAGCCTGTCCAACCCCTTAAGAATTTTGTACGTTTCTATAAGATCCCCCCTCAATCTTCTAAATTCTAACGAAGTCTTTCTTCATATGAAAGTCCTGCCATCCCAGGAATCAGTCTGGTGAACCTTCTCTGTACTCCCTCTATGGCAAGAATGTCTTTCCTCAGATTTGGAGACCAAAACTGTACGCAATACTCCAGGTGTGGTCTCACCAAGACCCTGTACAACTGCAGTAGAACCTCCCTGCTCCTATACTCAAATCCTTTTGCTAGGAATGCTAACATACCATTCGCTTTCTTCACTGCCCGCTGCACCTGCATGCCTACTTTCAATGACTGGTGTACCATGACACCCAGGTCTCGTTGCATCTCCCCTTTTCCTAATCTGCCACCATTCAGATAATAGTCTACTTTCCTGTTTTTGCCACCAAGGTGGACAACCTCACATTTATCCACGTTATACTGCATCTGCCATGCATTTGCCCACTCACCCAGCCTATCCAAGTCACCTTGCATCCTCCTAGCATCCTCCTCACAGCTAACACTGCCCCTTAATTCAATAGACAATACACAATAGGTGCAGGAGTAGGCCATTCGGCCCTTCGATCCAGCACCGTCATCCACTGTGATCATGGCCGATTATCCACAATCAGTACCCCGTTCCTGCCTTCTCCCCATATTCCCATGACTCCACCATCTTTAAGAGCTCTATCTAACTCTCGCTTGAAAACATCCAAAGAATTGGCCTCCTGAGGCAAAAATTCCACAGATTTACAACCTTCTGTGTGAAAAAGTTTTTCCTCATCTCCGTTCTAAATGGCTTACCCCTTATTCTTAAACTGTTGCCCCTGGTTCTGGACTCCCCCAACATCGGGAACATGTTTTCTGCCTCTAGCGTGTCCAAACCCTTAATAATCTTATTTTTCAATAAGATCCCCACATCCTTCTAAATTACAGAGTATACAAGCTCAGCCGCTCCATTCTGTCAACATATGACATTCCCGCCATCCCGGGAATTAACCTTGTGAACCTACGCTGCACTCCCTCAATAGCAAAAATGTCCTTCCTCAAATTTGGAGACCAAAACTGCACACAATACTCCAGGTGTGGTCTCACTAGGGCCCTGTACAACTGCAGAAGGACCTCTTTGCTCCTATACTCAACTCCTCTTGTTATGAAGGGCAAGATGCCATTCGCTTTCTTCACTGCCTGCTCTACCTGCATGCTTACTTTCAGTGACTGATGAACAAGGACCCCCCAGATCTCGTTCATGTCATTAACTTTTCTTTTCAAAAAATAAATAAATTTCACAAATACAATCAATCAGATTGTCAAAAAATTGTCAAATTAATAATAGAAAATATCAGGTGTGCTTTTCCTAACCTGGACTGCCTAAAACTGCAGTGAAATCCAAGCTTATTGTTGGTAGGAACAGTGAAAGGATTCTGAGCAATTGGCCAGAATGCTGAGGAATACCCTTAGTCTGAAGAAGGGTCCCACACAAACATCGCCTGTCCATTCCCTCCACAGTTGCTGTCTGACCCACTGAGTTCCACTGTAGCCCTTTGTTTTGGCCAGAATACTAACATGATGCTGATATTCCAAACACTGCATCGGTATCAATGAAAAACAAGTTTTGAACTACTTATAATCGGATTGCATTTCATATCATAACAGAGTGCTGGAAATATTCCACAAGTCTAGCCGCATCTCTAACAGTTTATGTTTTGACTTTTGCATTTTCATAAACTAGTCTCCATGCCTCCATAAACTCCTTGATCTTGCACTGCTCCAATGTTGCACAGAGACTCTCGGACTGATTAACTTGCCAATCCTGTTTGGAACAATAACGCTGGCAGGATTCCAAGCATCAGAGGCTGTGCGGTGGATACAGGGTTCACTCAGGAGATTTGCAAGGCTACATTCCCACGTTATATACGACTTGGATGTTGGGAAAAGTTGGAATACAGAGATAAATTTCAAAATTTCCCATTGGCACGAAAGGATGTCAGCCGAACAGTGAGGATCGTATCAATCAATCAATCACATGTAGACAGTCGAGCAGAATGGGAGAAATGCAAATGGATTTAAAATTGGAAATTGAAATATATTTGCAGAGTTGAGAGTACAAGAAATGCAAGAACACAAGAGTGTGTCAGCGAGCATCTCAGCCGGCCCTGCCATTGAGGACCATGCTCCAGGCCACAACCCCTCGTTCCTCTGTAGAACACTTGCCACAATGACATTTTTGTGCCAAACATGATACAGATCTCATCTGCCTGTACGTGGTACATACACCGTTAATTCCCTGCACTTCCATCTGCCTATCTAACAGCCTCTTAAACTATCATATTTGCCTCCTCCACCACCACTCCACGGGTAAAAGACCTGCCCCACACATCTCCATTAAACTTTAAACTTTCCACCTCTCACCTTATAGCTATGCCCTCAAGTGTTGGCCATTTCCACCCTATATTTAAAATAATATCTACGTACAATCTTTTTAAATACTTCCAGTGATCCAGCCTTCGGATCCATCTGGGACAGAGAATTCCAGAGATTCACTACCCTCCAAATGGAAATCCTTGTGCCCCTCAGTTTTTAAATATCTGTCTCTTTAAATCTCCTTGCTTGAAACTCTCCCATTAATGGAATGGTCACAGCCATGGCATTAGCCTTTGGATATCAAGGACCAAGCCAAGAAGATGGATTTGGGGAGCAGGATACCACAGACCTTCACTGATGGTGCAGCAGTTGTAGGGTTGAATGGCCGTTGTTTTTATACATGTGTAGACCATTGAATCGTGCCTAGACCTTACCTTGCAGGTTGATATCTGGCCCCAGGACATTCCACTTGGAAGGCAGCACCAAATGTTGCACCTTTAAGGTCAGATCTTTATCGAGCAGAGTCACGTCGGCAGAGGACATGCGGAAGTTGTCCATGATCCTGATGGCATTGAGTGCCTCTTGGGAGCCAGCACTGCTCACCAGGAACCGTGCCATATCGTAGGTGGGATCTTGCACGTACTGGAAATTCTCTTCCGCCACCACAGAAACAGGAACCCCTTCCTTCGAGGCGTACAGCATAACTTTCACCATCTCACAACAGTTGTGTGCTGTGGAGAAGAAAGAAAAGCACGCATTATTGCCTACGAAGTTCAGCCTGGTTGCATTGAATCTAACTTAGTCATAGTGTCATACAGTATGGAAACAGGCCCTTCAGCCCATCTTGCCCACACCGACCAACATGTCCCGTCTACACTAGTCCCACATGGCTGCATTTGGCCCATATTCTTCTAAACCTATCCTATCCATGTACCTGTCTAAATGTTTCTTAAATGTTGCGATAGTACCTGCCTCAACTACCTCCTCCGGCACCTCCTTGCATACACCCACCACCCTTTGTGTAAAAGAATTACCCCTCAGTTTCCTATTAAACCTTTTCCCACTCACCTTAAACCTATGTCCTCTGGTTCTGGGCAAGAGACTGTGCACTGACCCAATCTAATCCTCTCATAATCTTGTACATATCTGTAAGATCATCTTGCGCTTCTCGCCTGCTCAACCTCTGCCTATAGCTCAGGCAGTCGGGTCCTGGCAACATCCTCATAAAGTCAATGTTCACGTTTTGGAAATCAGGAATCATGGCATCATCTGTGACTAAAATTGCATTCCCCAGGATCTTATTAGTCCAATGGTCATTTCTTTCCATTTTTCAACCCTTTCATGAGAGTCAGAATTTAGAACCAGTAGATACAAGTGAAGCGTTTACCCTTTACTTTCTATCCTTTTATTCCTAACAATATTAATAGATCTCAGTGCTTCACCAACACAGCTAAAGCAACATCATGACATGAGAAACAACCAGGAAACATTCTCTGTTTGTCCTCATTGGCTATCTTTAGCATCGTTGATGAGGCTGTTACTTCACACTTGAAGAGATTGCCGCACAGTTCCATAGAACTGGGTTTGATCCTGACCTCGAGTTGTTTACAAAATTCTCCCATGACTGTATTGGCGTCCACCTCATGCTCTGGTTTCCTTCCACATCCCAAAGACGTGTTGGTTAATAGGTTGTGTAAGAAAGAACTGCAGATGCTGGTTTAAATCGAAGGTAGACACAAAATGCTGGAGTAACTCAGCGGGTGAGGCAGCATCTCTGGAGAGGAGCAATGGGCGATGTCTCGGGTCGAGACCCTTCTTCAGTCTGAAGAAGAGTCTTAAGAAGGAGCCAAAACGTCGCCCATTCCTTCTCTCCAGAGATGCTGCCTCACCCGCTGAGTTACTCCAGCATTTTGTATCTACCTTGGTTAATAGGTTCCTGTACATAAGATGGACAGCAGGAGAATAATTTCCTGGGAAATGAATAGGAAGGACCAGCGGGCTGCGTGGCCAGAAGGAAGGATTGGTGCGCTGGGGCCTGTAGAGGGAGCTGCCGAGTTGGCCCCCAGTGACCAGCGAACCCAGGGGATCAGCGTCGTGGATGCAAGAGCAAGGGCTGGTAAGAGAGCGAACCGAGGTTTTGCCTTCCCCGTCCTCAAAGTCGGCTGCAGCTGAAGATGGCCGGGCGAGGAGAGGGACGACAGCTCGCTGGATGATCCAGACGGAGGCGATGGCTGGAGGCCTTGCAGCAGCCTGGGGCTCGCCTGGATCGGACCCTGCTCTTAGAGACAGAGCGCGGACTGGACGTTGCAAATGGCGCCAAAACCTGGCAACTCTTGCATGCAGTCTCAGTGGACCATTTCTATACACTTTGTACTAATCGTGGATTGTGCTTAGGTTAGGTATGTAATGCTTTACCAAAATGTATGCAAGAAAACAACTTCACTGTACATGTGATAATAAAGAATCACTGAAGAGGATGGGGTTGCTGAAAGCTGGCAGATGTTCCATGAGCTGAATGGCTTCTCATTATGCCTTGAGAAATTAGAGAAGTGTCCACCAACATTAAGTGGAGCTAGACTCCCCGATGATGGAACAGGATTCAGCTTGGCACCTCAAGCCATCCCAGCATTCAACAACATTTATAGCTGATCTGTCCAAGACAGCAATTCCTTTGCCATTTCTCTGGCACACAATTCCCTAATCTTTCCCAAAAATTATGTGCTTCTTTAAATGTCCCCCAAATGATCTTGCCTCCACAAACCTCCATATTCACCACTCTCTGCAAGAAGTTCCTAAGCCCCTCAGTGTTACATGACTGACCTGACTCTTGTAACTTTGTCCCGAATTGAGATTTCCACACAAATATAACACAACCCTTAAAGGTGGCACAACAGGGGTTGGTGCCTTGTAGCGCGAGAGACCCGGGTTCGATGCTGACTATGGGTGCTGTTTGTGTGGAGTTTGTACGTTCTCCCGTGACCAACTGGGTTTTCCCCAGGTGCTCAGATTTCCTCGCACCCTTCAAAAGAAGTACAGGTTTTAGGTTAATTGGCTTTGGTAAATATTGCAAATTGTCCCTAGCGTCCCTAGGGGAAAAGATGTAATAGGAATCTGAGGGGTAACTTTCTCCACACAAAGGGTGGTGGATGCATGGAACCAGCTGCCAGAGGAGGTAGTTGTGGCAGGGACTATCCCAACATTTAAGAAGCAGTTAGACAGGTACATGGATAGGACAGGTTTGGAGGGATATGGACCAAATGCTGGCAGGTGGGACGAATGCAGCTGGGACATGTTGGCCGGTGTGGGCAAGTTGGGCCGAAGGGCCTGTTTCCACACTGTATCACTCTATGCCACTAGTGTATAGGATAGTGTTAGTGCATGGGTATCGCTAGTCAGCGCTCCCTCGGTGGGGCGAAGGGCCTGTTTCCACTCTGTATCTCTAAACTAAATGCTAAACCTTGACATCTACCCCATTGTGTCCTCAACAGGACTTCTATGTTTTAATTAGATCTCACGTCTACTAATAACAGGTTTTCCAACTCAAAATAAATTAATTAAACATGTGTTCCTTTCCTTACAGCAACAGATGGCCACAAGGTCGTCAGACAGACCTGAAAATGGTTTTCAATGCAGGTTGAATAACACCAGAACACGACGGATACAATGTCGAAGTCTGTGATATCAGCCTGATCTTTCCAGAATTATTTTTAACTTTTGTTTTCGAAAACTGCTTTTAAATTATCAAGCTTTGGGTAGGATTTGGATTTGTGCTCATGGAATCAATAGTTCAGGGAACAAGTTATAAGTTCAGTATCATAACCACCATCATAGCCAGTCAACCAATTCCAGGCAAACCAACATAATCTGACAACAGAGTCTGAAGAAGGGTCTCGACCCGAAACGCCACCCATTCCTTCTCTCCAGAGATGCTGCCTGTCCCGCTGAGTTACTCCAGCATATCTTTGGTTTAAACCAGCATCTGCTGTTCCTTCCTGCACATTACATAATAATAAGGTGCTTTTGACCAATTAGTATCTTTTGGATATTTTACTGTTACCATACCCAGATTTAATTTATTAGCTCATATGAAGAATACTTTAAAAATATCTGAATGCGGAAATAAATGTTGTTTTAAAGTTGCGTTTAAATCCTTCCCCTCTCACCATAAATCTATGCCCTCTAATTTTAAACTCCCCAACCTTGGAGAAAGACAGTGACCTTGCCTATACCCCTCATGATTTTTATATACCTCTATATGTTCAGTCCTCAATCTCCTCGGCAACAATAAAAACAGGCCAGCCTCTCGTTATAGCGCCAAACCCTCATGTCGCAGTAACAGCCTTGTGAATCCTTTCCTACCCTTACCAGTTAAATATGTTTTTATACTACATCTGAACTGCACCAAATATGACTCACCAATGACTTGCATGACGTCCCAATTCCTGTACCCAACCAAAAAAGCAAGCTGCCATACACAACCAGTCATCCACCTTCTACATGCAACATCACTTTTGTGGAACCATGGACACTGCGTCCTCATTCTCTCTGTTCCACCACATTCCCCAAGGCCCTGCTAACTGTACAACTACAGGGAGGAAAGTGGATGTCAGAACGAAAATGGCCACAGAGCTGCTCACGATAGGTACGACGTACATGAGGTCCGGCTGCTGTTTGCTGATCAGCTTCTCCCATCGCCAGAGCGGAGAGTGTGAAGATTTTAACATTTGCATTGTAGGCCCACTGATGGTAGGGAATAGTTGACTGACACAATACCTACAATGCCAGGAATACTGACACCTTGCTGAACTATAAGGCCAAAAAGACCTACTTCATCCAAAATGTGATCAACTGGGAAGACTCATCTACTTCCTACCGGTCGGACTGAGAGGGGCATTTGCAGAGACTGCAAACCCAATGGTTGCCCATTTAGAACATAGAACACCACAGGAACGACCATTCGGCTCATAATGTGTCGAACATGATGCAAAAGATAAACTAATCTCCTCTGCCTGCACGTGATCCATATCCCTCCATTCCCTGCATATCCATGTGGCCACCTAAAAGCCATTTGAACACCACTATCATATCTGCCTCCACCACCACCCCTGGCAGCATGTGCCAGGCACCCACCACTCTCTGCTATACAAACCTTGCCCTGCACATTTACATTCAACTTTGCCCCTCTCACCTAAAGCTACGGTATGCCATCTAGTCTTTAACATTTCTACATGGGGACATTGATTGTCTACTCAATCTATGCCTCTCATAATCTAGTGCAATGTTCTACCAGAAGCCATGCACAATATCGGCATGGACTCAGTGGGCTAAATGGCCTGTTTCCGCGCTGTATCTCTAAAGTCTTAAAAGGTCGATGAACAACCGTTCGGCAACTTCAGCACATGGGAGGAAAGCAAAGTACCTTTGGAGCGGGACGTGGTAGAAACTCAAGGGGTCACAGGAGGAACATGCAAACTCCACATACACAGAATCAAAGCCCACTCACTGGATCTGAGGCAGCTGCACTACCTGCAACAGCACTCTGTCTCTCGATGTTGGAACCATAACAACCTGGGCTCCATGCCAGAGGCTACGTAACCGGCGAAACCATATTCCAGGATGAAGTTGGTATCACTCAGAAACAAGTTAAAATTTAATGACAATAAATATATTAAAAAATAGAACCAAAGAAACAGAAAGATTAATTTAATTAGTCAAAGTTGAGTGGACTTGCAATGCTCTGGTGAATACACTTGCTGTTTAAACAATTCCCAACTGACTGCCAGAGGGTGAGTTGCTAAGCAAAGCGGAGTCGCTTTCCAACTGGGAAAGAACTGCAATCACAAACACTGCTGCTGGTGTTACTGTTCAACACACGGGACAACAAGGCACACAGACCGCACACTCTCCGTTCAGAGGCCTGCTGCCGTAAGTGGTGGCAGGAAGGAGATAGGGAGGGAAGAGAGGACTCTTCTGTTTTGTGTAACTACCAGCACCAGCAACGTGGTGACTTGTGTACTGCCTTTGTGAGGTCTGCTGCATGATTTTACCCGGTTGTATGTAAAACAAAGGTACATGCGACGATAGAGTATCATTGAATCATTGGAAATAAATGATGGGTGCAAGCAGAGAGTCTTAAGTTCAGTTTAGTTTATTGTCCACGTATGCCGAGGTACAGTGAAAAGCTTTTGTGGCGTGCTAACCAGTCAGCAGAAAGACAATACATGATTACAATCGATCCATTTACAGTGTATTGATACATGATATGGGGAAGGGGAGAGCAAGGAAGGGTAGTGGGCAAATGGTGCCAAGAGAGAAAATGGCATGCAACCCCAGGTGAGCAATAGCGAGGGGCTAGAGTGCTCAGGTACATCTGCAAATGCAGAGGGAGGTATGGAACATTTGTGGGAGACGGAGGCAACTGTTTAGAGGTGGGCAGGCCTCCAGGAGGCAAATGAAAGCTGCCACAAGTAAATGGGGCAGATGGAGGTGGTTGGGTACTTTCCTCAGATCCCTTTGGTCACTCTAACTCTCTAAATATATTGACTCAATGACCTTGTTTACTTATCAACACTTCAATCTCGACCTTACTTAGAGAGTAAAAACACAAAGTGCTGGAAGAACTCAGCGGGTCAGGCAGCATCTGTGGAAGGAATGGAAAGATGATGCTCCGATTGCAGAATCTTCTTCAGACTAATGTATCGGGTCAGGTCACACCTTCTGATTATAATATTACCTTAGAGATAATCCCTTTGTGCTCGCTCTCTCTCTCTCTCTTCGCCCCCCCAAACACTGCAATTTTTTCCTTGTTCTGGTGAACAGTTCTCAACACAAAGCACAAACTTTCTCCAACCACAGATTGGAATTAGCTTTGATTTATTATGGTCGCATGTACTGAGATACAATGAGAAGCTTTGTTTGCTTGCTCCCCAGTCAAATCATACTCTACATGGGTGCAATCAAGCAAGGCATAAGTACAGCAGGTACTTCAAAGAAAATGAACCAGAGTGCAGAATATATACAGACACTCCCCGATTTACAAAGGGGTTAAATAAACCAGATTTTAAACGGGGGCAGATGGAGGTGGATGGGGGTGGCAATCACAGGAGCAAGGGAAGAACAGGAAAATACTGACATTCCAGATACCGAGGCCCATTTATATGAAATTACTTTAAAAATCTGTGATAATAACCCAACCAAAAAGAAAATTGACATCGGCAACAACATCGATCTGCATTTCTGCAATATAACAGATTAGAGGTTCTTCATGTATATTTATTTGAATTAGTAATCATTTACTGAACAACCATTGTGTAATTAAAGATTTTTATTTTAAAGCATGCGTGCTTCGGGAGTATTAACGATTCCCAGGATGAATCTGCAGCAAGACACTGGATACGGCTGAATCTTTCAATTCAAATGCCGAGCAGGCAGATGAAAGGAAAAGCCTCAAACTGGGATTTGGATCCCTCTGATTTGTGTTTGGGTGGATGGGTGTGGGATTGGGCAGGAGATCTGATTCTCGTCAAGTGAATGGAAATTTTGCAACGCTAAATACTGAGACAGAAATGCACTTGACTTTGAATATCTTTCATGAGCTCAAGATGTCTCAAAATTGCATTCACAGTATAATTTCTGTAGTGCTGTAGGAAACATGGGAGTCAACTTGTGTACATTAAACACTGACGAACAGCAATGAAATAATGCCAATTCTCTGACTTTATTAGTTAGTGTATCAGGTGACGGGCTCGAGGGCAAGACGCATCACAGCAAACAAAGGCAATTTACTCAGAAAACAGTCTAGTCAAAGTAGGGAGGGAAGGGGAGGTGTTACGGCTACACCCCCATCAAAGTCAAAGCAATCTGCAGAGAATACAGTGAGTGAAGGAGGCCAGTTACAGGTAAAATGCACAAAAGCAATCGATCTTGCTCAGTGGTAATGCCACTCACCTTGGAATTACCCAATTATATCCATGTTGGCGAGTCATATAGTCAATGTACGCAGCACAATTGCGAAAGAATATTTAAAACATTATGACAATAACGTTACAGGCAACCCCTGTTCGGGTTACGGAAAATCACTTACAAAATTCACAATCGTGACATAAAATCGGTGGTCAAGAACATTAAGATGGGTAATGCTACATGTCACCATCATCTTGCCTGAGCTAGACTTTACTGGCTTTACCTTATACTAAAAGTTATTCCCTAATCATGTATCCATACACTGTAAATAGCTTGATTGTAATCATGTATTGACTTTTCCGCTGTCTGGTTAGCACGCAACAAACGCTTTTCACTGTACCTCAGTATGTGTGACAATAAACTAAACTGAGCTTCTTTTATCCACAGCATCACTACCCTGGAAACCACATCTGCATCATAGATATGCCACTGCGCATTCCCTCCCATCCAGTCAAGCACACAACCAAGTATATGCTCTGAGGTTCTCGTCTGTGCGCCATGAAAACCAAACACTATTTCCCGTGATCATTTCACACAATTACTGAAAGATTCATTGTAGTAAACTGGAGAATTCTCCTGGAGACGGTACATCACTAATCCCAAACGTAAACCAATTTCTTTTGGAAAAACTGCATAAAATGAATTTGGATAGGAAGATATACGTTGGAATAAATCAAATCTGCCCGGTTAATTAACGCTGCCTTCTTCAAAATCAAATATTTTTGTAACTGTTAGAAAAATACATTTGCAGAATATTAATCAGAAATTAATATTATTATTCAATGGATACATTTAGAGTTAATCTTGATTTTAAATTACTCAAGAAGTCAATCATCCCATGACCCTTTGGAATAATTTTCGGATTGTTTGACAGAAGAGGTTGCAAGTGCTTCCCTATCCTCAACAGGACAGAGATACAGAAGCTTGAAAGTGCGCACCATCAGACTCAAGAACAGCTACTTCCCCTTACCATGCTTCTGAAAGGTCCTTCAATAAACTAGGGTGCTGCTGTCCACTTCTCTTCATTGCAGGCATTGGACTGTCTGTGAAACTTTTGTGCTAATGTTGAGAACTATATTCTGCACACTATACCTTCTACTTTACTCTACCTGTTGTACTCGAGTTTGGTCTGATTGTATTTATGTATCATATTATCTGACTTAATCGGATAGTGTGCAAACAAAGCCTTTCACTGTACTTCGGTGCACATGACAATAATAAACAAAAACCTGAACTCTCAACCCAATCTGCTGGAACATGCGATAAGACATAAATGCTGGAGTAACTTAGCGGGTCAGGCAGCAACTCTGGAGAAAAGGACTAGGTGTTGTTTTGGGCTGAGATACTTCAAGTTACTCCAGCATTTTGTGTCTATCTTCAGTGTAAACCCGCATCTGCAGTTCCTTCCTGCAGGAACATGTGGTGATCTTTGTCCCGCCCCCTCCTCTGATCAGTCTGAAGAAGGGTCTCGACCCAAAACGTCACCCACTCCTTTTCTCCAGAGATGCTGCCTGTCCCGCTGAGTTGCTCCAGCATTTTGTGTCTACGGAAGATGTGGTGAACTGTGCCTACCAGGAACCAAGAACTATAACAGCTTCCACAACAGTAAAAAAAAAACCTCAACCAGAACCCTGACTTGCGACACCAGAGATGGGTGTGACGGATGATGACATGTTGAATATCAAAGCCCTTTCCATGACAATCCAAAGTACCGACGTCCCAGTCAATGATCAGATGTTGCTGCTGTAAGTGCTATTTAGAGGTAAAGGTAGATCAGGCTTCCATTGACACCAGAATCAATGCTGAGATACCAGTCAATGGTGCAGGTTTTTTCCTGTGTTTTTTCAATTTTATACATAGTGATTTTCCCATCAAGCTTTCTTCCTGTGCCTGATTGTACCGCTGCCAATTATCCTGGTTCATTTCATATTTCCTTTAACTTGGTTTATTTCTATCTACCCTTTCCAGAATAATTCTCCTGTTGATTGCTATATATCTTTCAGCAATCTCCCAAACGTTGACAACAGTACTCATTGGTCAGGGCGTCGGGTTCCAGGAGCAGATCCCTCAGGGCCACAAGGCACAATGCATCCAGATGCTCTACAGTTTGTTTGGCAAAGTATGATGACAGACTGATCAGACCAAACGACAGCCCAGCAGCCGTTTAACAAAACTGGTGACCGTGAGCCTGCAAAGAATCATCTTTATCCCTTTCTTTGTGAGTATCTCACTGCTAATTTAGAAAACTGGGAAAAGGCCAGACTGCCATGACTCCAAATTCAATAGACAATAGACAATAGGTGCAGGAGTAGGCCATTTGGCCCTTCGAGCCAGCACCATTCAATGTGATCATGGCTGATCATCCCCAATCAGTACCCCGTTCCTGCCTTCTCCCCATATCCCCTGACTCCCCTATTTTTAAGAGCCCTATCTAGCTCTCTCTTGAAAGCATCCAGAGAACCCGCCTCCACTGCCCTCTGAGGCAGAGAATTCCACAGACTCACCACTCTCTGTGAGAAAAAGTGTTTCCTCGTCTCCGTTCTAAATGGCTTACTCCTTATTCTTAAACTGTGGCCCCTGGTTCTGGACTCCCCCAACATTGGGAACATGTTTCCTGCCTCTAGCGTGTCCAAGCCCTTAACAATCTTTTCCATGCCATCGCCCAAGCAGGTTTAAAGAATGATCAGAGAAAGATTCTAAACTCTGTACAGCAACAGACCAGGCATAAGACTATGTACTGATTAACAAAACACCTGTTTATTAAACACCAGTCTGAAGAAGGGTCTCGACCCGAAACATTACCTACAGTATTCCTTTTTTCCCCAGAGATGCTGCCTGACCCGCTGAGTTACTCCAGCCTTTTGTGTCTGTCTTTAGTTTCAACCAGCATCCTCCCTCCGCACCTGTTTATTAGGCAATCTTGTATGAATTAGTTCATAAATTTCTCTCCTTCAGATTGCAAAGAGTCGGCTTTTAGTCATTGATAGAAATTTATGAACTAATTCATACAAGATGGAACGCATGTAGTTAATTCAAAACATAATGTGCTGGATTAACTCAGTGGGTCAGGCGGAGGAAATGGATAGGTGATGGGTCAGGACCCTTAATGTCACCAGTGGGTCAAGCAGTAACTGTGGAAGGAATAGATTTAACATCCCCTCCCATTCTCATACTGACCCATCTGTCCTGGGCCTCCTCCATGGTCACAGTGAGGCCCAACACTAATTGGAGGAACAGCACCTCATATTGTGCTTGGGCAGCTTACAACCCAGCTTTATGAATATTAATTTCTCTAACTTCAAGTAACCCTTGCTTTCCCACTCTCTCGGCCCCTCCCCCATCCTAGGTCTCCAACTAAATCTATGGGCCTCCTGGTTAAATATTACTGATATTATGCCCCATTGTCACCTTCCTCTCAGCTAACCATGAACCATTCTCTATTTCCTTATCATCATCTGCTTTGATTTGTCGATTTCAAACCTATATATTTAGACTCCACCCAAAACCTCACACATTCCTTCTCTCCAGAGATGCTGCCTGTCCCGCTGAGTTACTCCAGCAGTTTGTGTCTATCTTCGGTGTTAAGGGTCCTGACACAAACTTTGCCTATCCATTCCTTCCACAGATGCTGCCTGCCCTGCTGAGTTACTCCAGCACTTTGTGTTTTGCTCAAGATTCCAGCATCTGCAGTTTCTTGCATCTCTGTCAATAACCGATTGTTGTTCCCCTCCAAACCAGCAGGGATCATAGTGCTTTGTGGGGCTTATCTTAACAGTTTTGATCTTTGGCAGACGCTATTGGGTCAATATATGCAAGAGGCATGATTATAGAGATGTTGGGGAAAATAAATGCACTTCCTGAAGGATAAAATCAGCCTCCACCTTTTACGCTAAGATACAATGGCCAGATACTGTCAATGGAAGTCCATTAACAGCCAGCTTTCATGAAGGTCAAGGAAAGTTCAGCTTGCAAAAATTCCGCTCATTCTGTTCATTGTAAAAACACAGACACTTTGCTTGGGGTGATTGACATTATTCAGTACAACAAAACAAACAGAAGAAGACCAGGAGCTTCCCGGGCACCAATCACCATTGCTCGAAAATACCTCATTCTCAGTGAAAATGACTGTAAAAATCTTTAACTCGTGATTGGTATTTGGTTTAGTTCAGAGATACACCGCAAAAACAGGCCCTTTGGCCCACCATGCCGACCAGGAATCCCCGCACACTAACACTATCCCACACTCACTCGGCTCAACTTAAAGGAGCCAATTAACCTACAAACCTGTACAACTTTGGAGTGCGAGAGGAAACCGGAGATCCCGGAGAAAGCCCACGCGGTCACGGGGAGAACGTGCAAACTCCATACAGACAGCACTCTTAGTCGGGATCGAACCTGGGTCTCTGGCGCTGTGAGGTAGCAACTCTACCACTGCGCCACCGTGCCGCCCTCGACGGGTGTTCTTTGCTTTTATTTTAATCAAATGATCTTCTTGACATTGATCATGGTTTGTGGACAGTTAGTGCTGACCTTCGCTATCGGTAGGCAGCTCAGACTGAGGGCAAGCTAGGACATTTATGGGGCAGTTAAGAGTTAACAACCAAACCACAGGTGCTCTGCATATCTCGGCAAGGACAGCTAGTTACTACCGCCTCAACAGCATCAGGAAACAAGACTTTGTTTAAATAATCCATTAGTTCATGGTCAACGATAGCAAGAATATCAACACCAATTTATAACAGAAACAGGCCCTTCGGCCACTAAATCCATGTTGACCATCAATCTCATTCACACTTGTTCAATGTTATCCCGCCTTCATGTCCACAGTCTATACTCTAGAGGCAATTTACAGTCCAATCAACCTACATGCACACATGACTTTGGGATGTGGGAAGAAACTAGCACCTGGAGGAAACCCTCACTGTCACAGGGAGAACGTGCAAACTCCTCGCAGACAGCACCCAAAGTCAGGATCGAACCTGGGTCTCTGACGCTGTGAGGTAGTAGCTCTACCAGCTGCGCCACAGTGGTACCTTTCTGCATTCCAGATCTATGTTGGCCACTTAAAAGCCTTATTGTTCTTTTGTCTATGACTCATGGATCCTCTTTAATGACATTGCCACCAGTGAAACAGATTCCCCTGAAGTACTTTTGTTATAACTCTCCATTTTAAACACATCTGTCTTTGCTTCAAGGAGAATTATCCTGGTTCTTCCATGTAAAGTCTCTTACTTTTGGTACCAAGTTGGCAAACCTCCTCTGCATCCTCTCCAAAGTCGGGTCCAGAGGATTGGATGCAATTTAAAAAAAACTCTTGCCAAGGACTAGCCAGTGATTTGCAAAAGACTGGCATGACTTCCATGTTTAATATTCAAGGCGGCCATTTATAAGTTTATTTGATTAAAAAAAAAAAAAGTTCCAGCAACCTGACCCATCAGTTCAAAGATGATTATATGTGAATTGGCCGGTCTTTTTTAAATTTTATTTATTCACAGGATGTGAACGTTGGCCCAACCTGTCGGCATTTATTCCGAATTCCTGAATGGCTCCCAAATATAATGGTCCTCGACACCAGTTAAAAGTCACCGTGCTGGTGGCCTTGCCGAGGCAGTGTGAAGTGTGGATGGAGTCAATAGACGGGAGGTTGGATATGGGCATGGTAATATCTAAGATTCAGAACTCTGTGAAGAAGTCTAAAGAAGGGACTCGACACAAAACGTCACCTATTCCTTCTCTCCAGAGATGGTGTCTGACCCACTGAGTTACGCCAGCATTTTGTGTCTATCTTCAAATAAATTTCTCACTCCAGTCCAAAATTGTTGAACCGCTTATTTTGAGAGCATCTCTCCATCATGGCAAACACCTCACCAAGTTAGCTTTCTCTCATTCTTTTAAACTTTAAAGAATTATGACCGAGAATACTCACTAATGTGACCTCGATGATGACATTTGCTCCTGTGCCAACGTATATAGTTTCTTGTGAGCTGCAAAGGTTGATGGCAGCTATAACTCATACTCCAACCAGAAACCCAGTAGCTGCCATCAACAGGCCTCTATTACATGATAGCCACACAATGCATCCAAAGAAGCAAAGAGGATTAGCAATAAAATAGCCCAATGCATCCAAACAGCAGAGTCAGGTTTGGGTTTAGCAACACAGCAAACCGCGCGGCCTGACTGATGGAAAATAAATGCAGAATTAAAACTCCATTCCCGTGCTCCATGTCTGCCTCCACGGAACACTGAGAGCCGCAGTGGCCATAATAGTTTGCGCACAAGGATGAAATACGGTCCATTTACTACCTTGAACGGCAGTAAAAATAAATTAGGTTTGAATTTCAGGAGTGAATTGCCTTTTCTGTCGGTCGCTTGCAGAGAGACTCCTCACATCATCTGAGAACGGAACTTCCTATCACACTTAAACAGTGGCTCTCAATCACCCATTTCTGCCGATCAATCCTCATACTCTATGCGCAGATGAATAAAAAAATAGTGATCCTGCTGAAATTTGGGAATATATTCTCCAACTGCGGTTGGGGTCCACAGATTCACATCCGTCATATCCAAAGGGGGCCACCAAATGAGGACTAAAGCTGTTTTGTTAATCAAGATTACACAGAGCATTCAGTAACAAGAACTTCCATTTTACGCTGTACCTTTAATGTAGCAGACATGTCTCACGGGATTTCAGAATGGTCTTAACACAGTGTTATAAGTACATGCTGCAAGCTTTTATTGTATAAATCCTTTCAATCTTTAAACCCACAGGGCTGCAAATTGTTTACAAACTTTAATTAAACTAAACTTCACAACGCCTTGTCAATTGTTTTGTTTTAGAATTGCACTTCAGCTGCGACCGTGTTACTGTCCATGATTCGCAGAAACTTTACCTTAAAACGAAACAATTATCTGAGTTTAGTTTACAGAAACAACATTAAAACTGGCCCTCTGGCCCACCGAGTCCATGCCGACCATCAATCACCCGTTCTCACTAGTTTGATGTTATCCCATTTTTTCCAACCACTCCCCACACACGAGGCACCAATTTACAGATGGCCAATTCACGGACAAACCCGCGCGTCTTTGGGATGTGGTGAGGAAACTGGAGCACCCAGAGGAAACCCACATGGTCACAGGGAAAACACAGGGCAAACTCCACACAGACAGCACCTGAGGTCAGGATCGAACCCAGGTCTCTGGCCCAGTGAGGCAGCAGCTCTACCAACTGTGCCGCAAAATCACTGTTTAGTGATAGTAAAATGTAATTCTGTTTTTAACATTAGCCTTGGAGACTCAAGGTTTATTGCTGATGTCTATCAAGGGTGTAATTAGCCAATGTTCCTCACATTTCCCCCAGCCGTTTTATTGTTTTGTGATAAGTTAAAACATTTTTCCTGATTTTATCTTTGTTTATCATGTTTGAGGATTCTTGTTACTCTTCAATATTCCCTTCACTTTAAACTTGAATTTGCTGGGAACTTATTTCCTATCGGCACACAAAACTGACTTTACGTACGCATACAAGGACCTCACCAACCCCATAGTAGAAAGAGGTATGATCCAGGACAAAACGTGCTGGAGTAACATATGGGGTCAGGCTGCGTCTCTGGAGAACGTTTCAGGACGGGACCCTTTTTCAGGCTTCAAGTCTTGAATCTGAAGAAGGGCCACCGACCCAAAACTGTTCTCCAGAGATGCTGCCAGACCCGCTGAGTTAAGCCCCTGTCCCACTTACGTGTCCTTGGCACGCTAATTACGCGACCTCGTGGTCGCGCGTGACTTCATGCGACCACACATCCGTCTGGTGCGCGTGACGTCATTTGAAGATGGACACAAAATGCAGGAGTAACTCAGCAGGACCGGCGGCATCTCTGGAGAGAAGCAATGGGTGATGTTTCGGGTCGAGAAAGTCCTGAAAGTCTGAAAGGTCATGACCCGAAACGTCACCCATTCCTTCTCTCCAGAGATGCCGCCGGTCCCGCTGAGTTACTCCAGCTTTTTGTGTCTATTTTCAAATTTCTTGGCCCCGCTCTGGGAGTAGAAGTGGGGGCGGATCCGGACCACAACGGCCGTGAGCCCCAGGCCGAGCTCGGCGATCGTTTGCCTGCTTCTGCTGCTGTTGGAGGTGAGATGTTGCGTCGCGCCAGGGTCTTGGGCCTGTCCCACCTTGGCCGTCAGTTAGGCGATCTCGCGCATAACTCCATACCCCCTCCGTGCTTCTCAGTGAGACCGGCCCCACGCGGCTACACGATGCCCCTGCGCCTCAACGCGACGACGAGGTCGCGTAATTTGCATGCCAAGGACACGTAAGTGGGACAGGGCCTTTACTCTCGCACTTTGTACCCTTTTGTATAAAGCAGCACCCACAGTTCCTTGTATCCACATTAATATATGATCTAGGATGGTAATTAGTTTTCTATTTAAACTAGACGGTGGCAGCTTCTGGTGCACACTGAACACTCAATTTGTTTTGTTTAGGGAGGGGAGTAAAGGCAAGAAGAGAGTGCACTACAGGAAACCCTTGCAATAACAGACTTCTATATAATGGATTTTGGTTATAGTAGAACAAGGCTTCTGTTGCACTATCCCCCCCCCCCCCCCCCCCCCACCTCCGCCAGTCACCTAATGAAATGGCGCCGTGTGGCATGCTTCCAAAGCGAGAGGGGAGAGAGCAAGCAGCATGAAGGCCGCGTGAGTACTGGACCCGTCCAAAGCCAATTAATCTACAAGCCTGTACGTCTTTGGAGTGTGGGCGGAAACTAAAGCACCCGGGAAAACCCATGCAGTCACGGGGAGAACGTGCAAACTCTGTGCAGACAGCACCTGCAGTCAGGATTGAACCCGGGTCTCTGGCGCTGTAGGGCAGCAACTCTACCGCTGTGCCACTGTGCCACCCCCATCCAGAGTTTCAAGTGCAAGCAAACAATTTTAGTGTCAGCAGAAATGCACAGCTGAAGCTTGGAACTGCTGGCACTGCTCAGATAACAGCTCACAGATATGGAAAAGGAAATGGCCTTGAATAGACTTGTGCTGATAAACTACTCATGTCACCCGTGTAATGACCAGCCACTCAGTTCCCAGCTCTGTCATTTGACTTGGATGCATCAGCCTGAGTTACAAAGCAGATTGCCAGGTCTGTGCTGGGCTGCAAAGTGCAGGGACAGCGAGGCTGGGGTGCCAAGAGTGAAGGGGAACCGACACTGCAGATGCTTAAGATGGGCAAGATTGGCGATGACTGCTTTTCAACCATGAGCCCATCGTCATGGGAGAATTAACGATCCCAAAACTTCTCCATCTTTGTTTGGTTTTAACCCTGCGTACTCTGAAAGAATCCAACACATCAGGCTGTTATAAGCGACTTTGAGTCCTGAAAAGCGCTATATAAATAAAATGTATTATTATTATTATACACATCTGCTACTCTGTGCAACAATATTTCATTGCCTCAGGAAGGTACCACACCAAGACAGAACACCCCCAGTTTGTAGTGAAGGTTTCTGAATGAGCTAGGCCGAGAATATAGTACAGTCAATGTCAAATAACACCATGGAATCAGGCCCTTTGGCCCAATTTGCCCACACCGACCAACATGTCCCCTTCTACACTAGTCCCACCTGCCTGTGTTTGGCACATATCCCTCTAAACCTGTCCTATTTGTGTACCTGTCTAAATATTTCTTGAACTTTGGAATAGTATAGATCAGTGTCACTCATGTTATGAGTCATGCTTTTGTAGTTACGCCCACTTGCGTTCACAGTAATCATCCCTGCCTGTTTCCCTTAGAATTAGAAAAACGTGCTAGCATGAAGTTATCTGATCTATGTAGTTAATAGTCTTTGGACCTTTATCATGATGTAAGGCTTCAGTCATTACCAAGCCGTTACACAACAAATAGTACCTGCCTTAACTACCTCCTCTGGCAGCTCGTTCCAGACACACACCACCCTTTCTGTGGAAAAAGGTACCCCTCAGCTTCTTATGAAATCTTACCCACCCTCACTTTAAACCTATGTCCTCTGGTTCTTGATTCCCCTACTCTGGGCGAGAGACTCTGTGCATCTACATGTTCTATTCCTGTCATGATTTTGTACACCACTATAAGATCACCCCTCATTCCGCCTGCGCTCCAGGGAATAGAGTCCCAGCCTGCTCAACCTCTCCCTATAGCTCAGGCCCTCATGTCCTGGCAACATCCTCGTAAATCTTCTCTGCACCCTTTCCAGAATTGCCAGATCATTCTGTTTTTCCAAAGCAAAACACTAAGGGGCCCAATGAGGGTGGGTCACAGTTTAGAGACCCCTTGACATTGCCAACTAAATAAAATTTGGTCGAAGCCCATGAACTATTTTCCTGAATTCATCAGTTATCAGCCAACTATCAAACTTAAAGTGATGAAACATCATAACTTGTCATGAAATTGTTAACTTGAATATTATTTCATTTTAATGTATTAAAATATATTTTAAATTAAGGGACTGACAATAGCCCCCACTGATATATTGCACCCTCAGTTATTATACCACAGAGCGCAGTGCAATAAAGAACTATTACCGTCCCTGCCTCTTGTAAAGTAGCTCCTGAAATTAAGCAGCATTTCCCAACTAAATAATAAATAGGGAGGAGATCATCAGTGATTAAGTGCATGACAGGATGAGGAGAGGCTCCTCAGCAGCGAAATAAATGAGAGAGAGGTCAGAACGCAAACGAGTTGAGATCATTGGTAACACAGAGACAGTGTGCTGGCTGCCCATTTCAGAGTTTGATGATGATGTCAGTGTAGTTCAGCATTTCTTATTGAAATTCATTCAGGAATACATCATTTCCGCAGTCTCTGGATACACTGAGAGAACGGAGCACACAATGCTGTCGTTTTGAAGTCGGATCAATGAAATAACCAGAGGCATACTGTGTCCAACATCAGGAATGTATCTTGCATCTTGTATCTTGAATAGCAATGGCTCCAATCATTTAGGCTTCCGTTGTGCGCTGTTGAATCATCCGATTTTTCACTGAGGTTGGTGTGTTAGAGGGGAGTCGATGGGAGTTGACACTTTAATGAAGAGCCAGGGTATTATCACTTACCGGGAGCGACAGTCTGCAACATGTTGTGGTCTACTCGCTGCGTGCTGGTTAAATGATGCTGGCTGGAGCCGGAGAACATGAGGTAGAGGGCTACATCGTCTTTCACCGCTACATCCTCCTCACCCAAGAGCACCGACAGGACAGACTCCCCCTTAGGAAAAGCAAAAAAAAGAAACAGGGTTGAAAAGCCAAACGTATAATTCATCATGAATATCGCCAGTTGGAACATTCTGGCTATTTTGTAGTTTTGCCACAAATAAAGTTACTCCTTCCAAGGTTTGACTCATCCTTGAACAATGCTCAATATTACTGCATAAAACTATTCCTTCTTCCCAGGTTAAATTTCTGAAAACTTCTAATCTCGAAGATTAGAAGGGTGGTTGGTATGTGGAACAAGCTGCCTGAGGCAGGTACTATAACAACATTTAAAAGACATTTGGACAGATACATAGATCAGAAAGGTTTCGAGGGATATGAGCCAAACGCGGGCAGGTGGGTCTAGTGTAGATAGGACATTTTAGTTGTCATGGGCAAGTTGGGCCACAGGGCATAAATAACCCACTGCAGGTTAATGAAGATTCTCAACTTTTTATAATACAAGAGTTAAAATCCTTCAATAAAGAAGAGAAGGAATGGGCAACGTTTTGGGTTGAGAGGTCTGAAGAAGGGTCTCGACCCAAAATGTCACCCATTCCTTCTCTCCAGAGATGCTGCCTGTCCCGCTGAGTTACTCCAGCATTTTGTGTCTATCTTCGATGTAAAACAGCATCTGCAGTTCCTTCCCACACTTAAAATCCTTCAAGTTTTTAACTAACAGCAGTGGACATTGCCCAAGTGGGCTGCATTGGGTAAAGCCAGCTCACCACCACCTACCCAAGAATAATCATGGTTGGGGAATAACTGCTAGTCTTGCCTAGAGTTCACTGTGGATGAATGCAATGGAAATTATCCATATAATGTTATTGTTCCACAGCACCTGGTCTCCAATCACCTCATGACAGAAAATTGGATCAAGGTCCTGTTTCTTGTAAATCAACAATAAACCAAATTTGCAGCAACCATCTCACTTCAAAATAAATCACACAAGGGTACTTCCACTGCTTAAAATGAATGGAATACATCTCCCACACTCTCTACCCAATCTGTCAAGCATCTTGTCTGAAGAAGGGTCTCAACCGAAACGTCACCCATTCTTTCTCTCCAGAGATGCTGCCTGTTCCGCTGAGTTACTCCAGCTTTTTGTGTCTGTCTTTGGTTTAAACCAGCATCTGCAGTTCCTTCTTGCACATCTTGTGTGCAGTGTTGGGATCAAGCATTGGCTTTATGAGTCAACTCAGAAAATGGTTGAGAGCTTCTAGCTCCTTGGTTTTTATATTACCAATGATCTTACCTGGACCACCATCCTGGGAATTAACCTGATGAACCTACGCTGCACTCCCTCAATAGCAATAATGTCCTTCCTCAAATTAGGAGACCAAAATTGCACACAATACTCCAGGTGCAGTCTCACCAGGGCCCTGTACAACTGCAGTAGGACCTCCTAAACTCAAATCCTCTCGCAATGAAGGCCAACGTGCCATTCTCTTTCTTCACTGCCTGCTGTACCTGCATACTTACTTTCAGTGACTGATGTACAAGCACACCCAGGTCTCGTTGCACCTCCCCTTCGCCTAATCTGACACCATTTGGATAATAATCTGCCTTCCTGTTCTTGCCACCAAAGTGGATTTAACAGAATGGACCCATATAATGCAAGATCATCCACCTGTGATTGTAATGCAATTTCTCTCTCAGCACAGATGATGCCCAATCTGCTTAATATTCCCAACATTCTTTGGATTCAGATTTCTGCATTACTTAAGTCAGTACATACTTGCATGCTTTTTGTAGCAGCTCACTCAACTAAGACCTCATCCTCAGCATGTAGTGACTACTGCGTCACTTCTACAAAATGCACTTTGTTCACTCACCCAGCTACAGTGCCCTCCATAATGTTTCGGACAAAGACCCATTATTTATTTATTTGCCTCTGTGCTCCACAATTTGAGGTTTGTAATTGAAAAAAATCACATGTGGTTAAAGTGCACATTGTCAGATTTTAATAAAGACCATTTTTATACATTTTGGTTTCACCATGTAGAAATTACAGCAGTGTTTATACATAGTTCCCCCCATTTCAGGACACCATAATGTTTGGGACACAGCTTTGGTCCTCATGTTGATAAACAGCAATAAAAGTTTCTAAAGGTGATGGAAAGTCTGGAGGAAAGACTAGGTGTTGAGAGCTCTCTTATAACTGCATTAAGGAAGTAATTACACACACATGACCAATTACAAACCCCTGTAAAGCCATGTGTCCCAAACATTATGGGGGGGGATTATGTACCAACACTGCTGTAATTTCAACATGGTGAAACCAAAATGTATAAAAATGGCCTTTAATAAAATCTGATAATGTGCACTTTAACCACATGTGATTTTTTTCTATTACAAATCTCAAATTGTGGAGTACAGAGGTAAATAAATAAATGATGGGTCTTTGTCCCAAACATTATGGAGGTCACTGTACTTTTGACTGTACTTTCGAATCCAGTATTTCATCTTTTTACCTCAGATTTCCAATACCTGCTGTTATTTCCATTCACTGAAAGTAACATTACTGAGAGTTACATACGGCAATGGAGTGATGGCATGATTCTAGAGGAGGTTGGGAATTAGATAGGCTGCATGACTTCCTTCAAAGTTAGTGAACAGTCCACTGATTGCAGGGTATCTTGCCCAACTTAACAATGAAACCCAAAAGCAATGCACCTCAAGTATAAATTTGGAAGGTTTTGGCATCCAGACAAATATCTGAAGACATTTTGTGACCAGACATTATCGAGAAATTACTCTCCCGAGCATAAAACTCGCCTGGAAAGCTGAGGGTCAGAAGCTTCCTCTACATTGAGTATGTGCCGCCACTGTGAATATTTTACATTTTGTTTGAAAACTTTGTTGACACTAAGCCAAGAGGTGTTAGAAGGTTATTTCCTATTTGTCCTGTCTCTAATTATCAGCTTTGCTTTGGTGAACACATCCAACAAAATTTTCTCTGGACATCCAAGCAGAACAACTGGGAAATGCATAAGCAATCTTGCTGCTTTCTCAATATAAATATAGATAGACACAAAATGCTGGAGTAACTCAGCAGGACAGGCAGCATCTCTGGAGAGAAGGAATGGGTGACGTTTTGGGTCGAGACCCTTCTTCAGGATGATCCTTCTTTAGACCCTTCTTCAGTCTGAAATGTCACCCATTCCTTCTCTCCAGAGATGCTGCCTGTCGCGCTGAGTTATTTCAGCATTTTGTGTCTATCTTCCATTTTCCTCCATTCCTTGCATATCTATGTGCCTATCTAAAAGCTTCTTGAACACCACTATCATCATAAGATCATTAGATCATGAGATAGGAGTAGAATTAGGCCATTCGGCCCATCAAGTCTACACCGCCATTCAACCATGGCTGATCTATCTCTCCCTCCTAACCGCATTCTCCAGTCTTCTCCCCATAACCTCTGACACACGTACTCTCACAGCTCCCATAGCCACCCATCGCTGCGCTTTCCAGGCACCCACCACTCTGTGCAAGCAAAAACTTGCACATCTCCTTTAAGATTTACCACCCTTTTCTTAATGCTCTGCCCTCTAACCTTTGAGATTTGAGCAGGGACAATAACTAAAAATAGGTTGCAAAAATGAGAAGTGCAGGTCGTTTTAAAAAAACAGAAACATAATCTTGGCAGGAAGTGCCTGAAATTATATTTAACGAAAGCAGCAAAATGTATCACATTGGTCATCAATTAGATCGTCCTTATCCAGACCAAAAAGAGTTAGATTTAGCTCTTGGTGCTAATGGAATCAAGGGATATGGGGAAAAAGCAGGATTTTGGATGATCAGCCATGATCATATTGAATGGTTCGATAGGGCTGGAAGGGCTGGATGGCCTACTTCCGCACCTATTTTCTATGTTTCTATGTACAAGTTTAAAAATAAACCAGTGCACGGGAGACTGCTCAAGCTTAGATTTAGATGAAGTGAAAGTACAAAAGAATTTCTACTTGGCTTATGAAAGTCTGAAAAAAGAACCCTTAAGAGTCAGGTGCAGATGTTTGCGATTTTCCTCGTTAGACTAACAAGGGCGGGCACAAGTGTGCAATCTATCAGCACACAGCCCTACCCGCCCACCAAGCCCGATCGCCCATCATTTCTCTGCCCTTGCTGTACTTGACAATCAGTTCCTGACAGCAAGAGTGCCAAGGCAATCAGCACAAGATAGAACAGACACTCAGCTGGGAGACAGCTGGAGCCAAAATTTATTTGCATTTCTCGATAAGAGAAAATGAAGGCTTCAGAAAATAGGCTTGTATATTCCATGAATGCAAATCACGATCTACTTGGCACTAAAACAGAGTTTTAAAAAATAACGTGATAAACCGTGACTAAAAAAAAAGAAAAAATGCACCCAGAACTGAAGGAAATTATTCAGTTATCGAATTATTTTGAGACCATAATTAAACAGGAATGTTATTTGAGAAAGTAACATCAAGCACCATTTTATCACAGAGACACGAGGAACTGCAGATGCTGGATCACAAAAAAAGAGACAAAGTGCTGGACTAACCCAGCAGGTCAGGTCATCTCTAGAGAACATGGATAGGTGATGTTTTGGGTTGGGATTCTTCTTCAGAATGAAGAAGGGTCCCGGCCTGAAACATTAGGTAGAGGGTGGTGAATCTGTGGAATTCATTGCCCCAAACGGCTGTGGAGGCCAAGTCAATGGATATTTTAAAGTAAGGGTGTCAGGGGTTATGCGGAGAGGGCAGGAGAGTGGGGTTGAGAAGGAAAAATAGATCAGCCATGATTGAATGGCAGAGTAGAGTTGAATGGCTTAATTAGAGGGCTTAATAGAGGGCTGAATGGCTTAATTCTGATCAGAGGACCTATGAGCCTATGAACATTATCTATCCATGCTTTCCAGAGATGCTTTCTGACCAGTTGGTTACTCCAGCACTTTTTGTGCCACTTTATCATATCATATACAAGACAAATTATAAAAATAAAAATAAATTTAGGAACATCTTAAAATGAAGGATGTCGGGGAGGAATTCAAGTTTTTGTTCTTGTAAGAGGTGGCTTATTCCAATAGGGGGATGATGAAGAGACCATGAGTATAGCGGTGAGAAGGTGATGGAGTTGATGGAGATTGCAGGGATAGGAAAGAGGAAAGAGAGAAAGAATCTGAGAAGTTGGACAAGCATTTTAAAACCCAGCCATTATTTATCTCGGCGTCGACGACAGCAAGCATGTACAAGAGTGATTAAGAAAGAACTGCAGATGCTGGAAAAATCGAAGGTAGACCAAAAAGCTGGAGAAACTCAGCGGGCGAGGCAGCATCTATGGAGCGAAGGAATAGGCGACGTTTCGGGTCGAGATCCTTCTACAAGAGTGATGTGTGAATGAGCTGCAGAGTTCTGGATGCAAAGAGGTTTAGAGAGTGCAATGAAGATACAGACTAGGAACAAGATTAGAGGCATACTGCATGGAGGAGGTTGCCTGGCAGATTAACAGACGCAAAGCCAGAGTCACATGCTGTTGGAGATGGAAATAAAAACAACATCAGTCCAACCCATATTTGTAGATCAACTAATTTTAGAAGACAACGGATCTGTTGAAAGTTTCATAAAGAAGCAGGTTCTTAAGAGTTTCCAATGGAACAGCAATGATACTAGACAGCTGCCCTTGTGCACTTGTGTGAAATTGTGCCATATAAAATGTCAACCATGAAGGTCATCGACTGAGCCTCAACAAGTGTTTCATGATGCTTCCAAAAATACTTCTGCAGTCCCGAGACTCGCTATCCAGTAATGTTGCTCTCCCAGTCGCTAAACAATGCAAGAGGTGGATGCATTAACAAAGTCAAGTGGCTGCAAATGTCAAGTTTATGTGCACTTTAAAAACTGAACAAGGATCTTCTTTCAAATTGAGAAAGGGGGTTGCATGGAAAAAGACCTCTGTACAGACAACTCCAAAGTAGGCAAAGCAGCAGTTGTTGTGGATCCTGATCTTGGGTTTCAAAATGACAGCAAGATTGAGAGCGGGGATGCCCCAGGTTATAGGTCAGAAGGAAGAAAAAAGTATCGCTCTCTTGATTTCAACATGTGATATGGCACATTGAGAGCAGTGCAAAGGTGAGATTTAAGCTTATTGGGAAAAACATTCCAGGTGGCAATTTATCCTGAAAGGAACTTTTAATTGCAGAACATGCTTTTGATGAGCACTCGATGTCCAAGTCAACAAACCTGATTATAAAATAAGCATAAGACCGCAGATGCTAGAATCTAGAGGAAAACCCAAAGTGCTGGAGGAATTCAGCATGTCAGGCAGCATCGGTGGAGGGAATGGACAGGCTTTGTTGCAGGTTGGAAGCTTTCTTCAATACGTTGCTTTCTGAGGTGGACAGGTCCAGGGACCGAAGTTCAATCCGGACCTTGGATAATGCGTTGAGCTTGCACTGTCGGTCCATAGCCATGTGTGTTTCTCACAGGTGTTGCATTTCTACCCCGTGATACGTTAGTTGGTTAAGTGGCTACTGTAAATTACCCTTTAGTGCAGCTGAGTGGCCACATCTTCCCATCTCCACCCCTTTCTGCTTTCCGCAGAGACCATTCCCTCCGAAACTCTCTGGTCAACTCGTCCCTTCCCACCCAAACCACCCGCTCCCCGGCTACTTTCCCCTGCAACCGCAGGAGATGCAACATCTGTCCCTTTACCTCCCCCCTCGACTCCATCCAAGGACCCAAACAGTCTTTCCAGGTGAGGCAGAGGTTCACTTGCACCTCCTCCAACCTCATCTACTGTATCCGCTGTTCCAGGTGTCAACTTCTCTACATCGGCGAGACCAAGCGCAGGCTTGGTGATCGTTTAGTTGAACACCTCTGCTCAGTCCGTCTTAACCTACCTGATCTCCCGGTGGCTCAGCACTTCAACTCCCCCTCCCAATCTGACCTTTTGGTCCTGGGCCTCCTCCATCCTCAGAGTGAGGCCCAGCGCAATTTGGAGGAACACCTAATATTTTGCTTGGGTAGTTTACACCCCATCGTTATGAACATTGACTTCTCTAACTTCAGATAGCCCTTGCTTTCTCTCTCCATCCCCTCCCCTTCCCAGTTCTCCCACCATTTACTGTCTCTGCCTACATTCTATCTCTGTCCCGTCCCCTCCCGACATCAATCTGAAGAAGGGTCTCAACCCGAAATATCGCCCATTCCTTCTCTCCAGAGATGCTGCCTGTCCTGCTGAGTTACTCCAGCATTTTGTGTCTACCTTCAATTTTAACCAGCATCTGCAACACGATCAGAATCCATTGCATGTTTAACTCCAAAATGATCTTGATAGGTATTCATTTAAGTGGTAATTAAGGATGGCCATTAATTGCTGATCTTGCCAGAGGCAACCCACGTCATGCATATGTATAACAGAACAAAGGATGAGGGAGATCTCATTCAATATTGCAGAATAATGAAAGGCGTAGATAGAGTGGATGTGGAGAGGATGTTTCCGGTAGTGGGAGAGGCTAGGACCAGAGGGCACAGACTTAGCATTAAAGGATGTACCTTTAGAATGGAGATGAGGAGGAATTTATTTTGTCAGAGGGTGGTGAAACTGTGGAATTCGTAACCACAGTCAACTGTGGAGGCCGTGATCGGGTATCTTTTAAAGGTGGAGTTTGACAGTCTTGATTAGTACGGGAGTCAAGGGTTAAAGGGAGAAGGCAGGAGAATGGGATTGAGGGGGAAAAATAGATCAGCCATGATTCAATGGTGGAGCAGCCTCGATGAGCTGCATGGCCTAAAGGGCCTGTCCCACTTGCCGATTTTTTCGGCGACTGCCGGCATCATTGACTGAGATATCAGGTCACCGAAAAATTTGCGGCGTG
This sequence comes from Malacoraja senta, assembly GCA_038087875.1. Taxonomy (NCBI): domain Eukaryota; kingdom Metazoa; phylum Chordata; class Chondrichthyes; order Rajiformes; family Rajidae; genus Malacoraja; species Malacoraja senta. Next base: position 7,341,333 of record CM075989.1, on the reverse strand, counting down.
ATTCGGCGCGCTGTTTTATCAAGTGTCGCAACATTTTTTTGGTCGCCGCTGGATTTTGAAACGTTCAAAATCTTGATATGACGCCGGCAGTCGCCGAAAAAAGTCGCCAAGTGGGACAGGCCCTTAATTCTGCTCCTATATCTTATGATCTCATGGAAACACAGGCACACGAGTAGATTGTGGATATTGGAACAATAAACCACCCCACACTCACAGTGTACCTGGTCATTCTATTCTCATAGAAGGCAGTTGAAACTGTTTTATTCATTGCACTGGAGTCCATCGAGTTAAAATTTGCACTGGCTACAGAATAAAGCTCGCCAACCAATGCCAACACACACACACACACAAATCAAGATGTCAACGGTGTAGGAAGGCGGCAATCAATTTCCAACTGCCTGGCAGGCCAAGTCTCTTCAGCTGGTATCTGACACATGCCAACCAATTAGTACCCGACAGCTGCTTGGACGTGAGCAACCTTTGCCAAACCCAGCATCTCCATCAAATGCAGCCCGAGAGAAAAAAAAACGGTGATGCCAATTCATCTTCCTCCACTTGCCAACTGTATCTGCTCACAGGATACAGCTGCTCTTCAGGGTTTAAATTGCAACCATCAAAAAGAAAAATCATCGAAGGCTTTGGTTCTATCTGTGGATAACCTTCTGCCGTGAGAGGTCACCAACAAAATTTGAAGTTAAATAACTTCAACTCAGACTCATAACATCAATAAGTTAAATAACATCAATTCAGAATTAGATCTGATGCATGAAGAGAGCAATGTTTACAAGTGAACACCGATAATGATGGAGCCTGTGGTAAATTACGGTACTGTGGACTAATCTGCTCTTACTGAAGATAGACACAAAATGCTGGAGTAACTCAGCGGGACAGGCAGCATCTTTGGAGAGAAGGAATGGATGACGTTTTGAGTCGAGACACTTCTTCAGACTAGATGGGGAAAAGGGGAATGAGAGATATAGACGATGATGTGGAGAGATACAGAACAATGAAGGAAAGATATTCAAAAAGGATATGCACCTCCAGAGATGCTGCCTGTCCTGCTGAGTTACTCCAGCTTTTTGTGTCTATCTTCGGTTTAAACCAACATCTGCAGTTCCTTCTATTCTAACTGTTCAACTTCAATGAAACAGTATGGGAGATTCTCCCTTTCAATCCCCTTCTATTAGCCCAAATTAACCAGTGAAGAGTCCGAACTACACAGCATGGAACCAGGCCCTTCAGCCCACCTTATCCACTGGGCTACTCCCATTTCCCTGCGTTTGACACACAACCCACTCAACCCTTCCCATCCATATATCTGTCCAAATGTCTTTTAAAAGTCATTCATGTATCTGCTTTTATAGCTTCATCTGGCAGCTCATTCCAGATATGGAATGGATTACTTTAATGCCACATGACAAGGCACAGTGAAATTCTGCGAGAGTTGTGGACTATCTTCTCAGTGGAAAGGTTGCCCCTGAGGTTCCTCTTAAATGTTTCCCCTCTCACTTTAAGTCTATGCCCTCTAGTTTTAGAATCCTCAACCCTGGGAAACAGGCAGGAAGGATTCACTTTACCCATGCCTCTCATGTTCATGCACACCTTAATAAGGTTACCCTTCAACCTCCTGCCCTTCAAAGAAGAGTCGCAACTTATCCAACTTCTCCCTACAACTTAATCCCCCAAAAAGATGCAAACAGCCCTGAAATTGCTCCAACTTACTATATATATTGGAATTAAAAAATAGGCCCCATAGCAGAAGCGTCCACGTCGCGGGGCTGGAAACTGGAAGTATCCTGAGCTAATTCTGCCACCAGCATCATCTATTGCGTCAAGTGATGGCTTCCACCGATTGTCGCGGGAAGCTTGCGCCCTTTTCAGGACGGACGATGACAGCGAGGTCAACATTTCTAACAAGATGGACACGAAAAGAAGAAGAAGAAGAAGAAAAAATAAACTGACAGATGGTTTTTCCAGCAAAGCAAGAGCAGCTGAACATTTGTCTATGCAGTATGAATATGAAGTGAAAAGATGTGTCAACGAGGGTGAACAGTCAATTGGGATTGAATGCACAGTCATGGATGGAAGCTCATTCTTTATTACACTGGATATGTCAGTATTTTTTGCTGGCCAGCTTCTTCTCCATATCCAGCCCTCTTGACCCCAATTATTTAGCTGGGACCCTTGCTTACGCTTGAGCAAGAGAGCATTTACACTATCATGCTTGTCCCATGTACTCTAAGCTGCAGTTTAAAGTAAACATGGTTAATTATACGCTAGGCTGGCTTTTTTAAATCACTTCAATGCCGTTTTAAGGGAGCAATACTTTCTCAGATTAAATGCAAAACTATAGATCATAATAATAGATATGACCGAATCAGAGTTCTGTGGCGGCACAGTGGTACGACAGTAGAGTTGCTGCCTTACAGCGCCAGCGACCCGGGTTCAATCCTGACGTGTGCTGTCAGCACGGAGTTTGTACGTTCTCCTTCTGACCGCGTGGGTTTCCTCGGGGTGCTCTGGTTTCTTCTCACATTCCAAAGAGGTACAGGTTTGTAGGTTAATTAGCTTCAGTAAAATTAGAAATTGTCCCTAGTGTGTGGTGACAGTGCTAAGGTAGACACAAAATGTTGGAGTAACTCAGCGAGACAGGCAGCATCTCTGGAAAGAAGGAAAGAAATCGACCCGAAACGTTACCCATTCCTTCTCTCCAGAGATGCTGCCTGTCCCGCTAAGTTACTCCAGCATTTTGTGTCTACCTTCAATTTAAACCAGCATCTGCAGTTCTTTCCTCCACAGTGACGGTGCTAATGCACGGGGCGATCATTGATTGGTGCGGACTCGGTGGGTCAAAGGGACTGTTTCCGTGCGGTATCTCTGAAGAATAAACACTGGAATTAGTCTCTCTGCCTTGCAGATCTTTTTTCCTTCCTTGAATCATAACTAAATTACTGTTTGTGCGAGCATATTCTCCAGAAGTGGCTGGCTTGTTTCCATTTTCCATTAAAGTTGCGATCAGCAGGATGGGAAATTTGCCACTTGCCTGGACGAGTGTGGATTCAACAACACTCAATGCTTTGACACTATCCAAGATAATATAGGCCACTCGATCGGAAGACCACCAAATAATCTTTTCATCCTCCATCCAACAACTCCTTAGCCACCAAAGACAAGGGCAGCAGGCACGTGGAGACACCACCACTTGTAGATTCCCTTCCGTCACTCGCCATTTTGACTTGGAAATACATTGCTGGTACTTCACCGTTATTGATTAGAATCCTGGAACTCACTACTCAACAGCTCTGTTCTCACCACTTTGAAAGATCATTTATTATGGGCAATAAATGGTGATCCTGCTCTCAGCCCAAAACTAAACTTTAAAAAAAGTCTGAAAAAAAGGTCTCGACCCGAAACGTCACCCATTCCTTCTATCCAGAGATGCAGCCCGTCCCTCTGAGCTACTGCAATTTTTTGTGTTTATCTTAAAAAAAAACATAATTTATTGCTGGTATATTCCGATCTCAAAAAAGATGGTGATGAAATTCAACTCTGATATAAGGCTATTTATTGCCCCACACTGCAATCAACCAAGCATAGTACAGCCCCAACCTCCTATCTTGCAGTGACAAGGAGTCTTGCATTGAATAACCAAGGAGAATCTAAAAGAGTCTTGGAGGTGTACAGCACAGAAACAGGCCCTTTGGCCCAACAGATCCATGCTGAGCAAGTTGCCTAACTGAGCTATTCCCACTTGCCGGCACCTGACCTAAATCCCTCTAAATCTTTCCTATCCATGTACTGGTCCAAGTCCTTGATAAATGTCACAAATGTACCCACCTCAATCGGTTAGATTCTGAGCCGATTAGATCGCATGCAAAACAAAGCTCTTCACTGTAGCTCAGTGCATGTGACAATAATAAACCTAAATCTCCTCTGGAAGCTCATTTCATATGCACACCACCTTCTATGGGAAAATGTTGTCCCTCTACAGTCTTTTTTAAATCTTTTCACTCTCAGCTTAAAACTATGTCCTTTAGTTTTTGATTCCCCTCTCCTGGGGAAAAAAAGAGTGTGGAGGATGTACTTACATCCCTGGTGGATTTATAAACCCTTTCTCGCCCCTCAGCCTCCTGGTAAGAAGTCCTGGCCTATTCAGCCTCTCTTTGCAACTCAAACCCTCCACACCCTGTAACATCCTCAGCTTTGTTGCACCCTTTCTAGTTACCACCCAAAAAGTTTGACATTCATATCAACATGGCTTTAAAAATAAATTATTCAAGATCTTCAGTAAAACCAATCCCTGATGCAGGATAGGCACAGATTAAATAGATAATTGCAGACAAAGTCTGTAAGTATTACATGCAAATCAAGCAGAATATCTGGCAATTAAAATTAAAACTGCACTTCATACACCTCATTAAGTGGAATACATTAAAAGGGAATAGTAAACTAGAATTGATTAACCAGAAGGATAACATTTTACTCCCACAATTTTTATTGATGAAATATTCTGTCTCGCATGATTGCTCTCTTGTGAAGGACAATTTATATTGCTAACTCTGAAATTCATCTGATAGCATCGGGTTGGGAAGGGGGAGGTGGTAGAAAAAAGGGATATGTATTGAGGCTTCTCAATGAACATTAAAAGAATAAGATTAAGTTGATATTGTGCAATCAGATAGCACAGCACAAACTAAGAGGTTATTCATCCCCATTGGAGGGGTCAAGGAAAGAGCGTTCACGTCGCGGCCCTGTTTTCACCAACCTTTCCACCACCATGCACAAGAAGCTCTGGCTGAACAACTTCTAATCTTGTGTGTGGACTCGATAAGAAGAAGAAGACCTCCATTGGAAGAAACATAGAATGTGTAGGAAAGACCTGCAGAAGCTGGTTTAAATCGAAGGTAAACACAAAACATAGAAAATAGGTGCAGGAGTAGGCCTTCGAGTCAGCACTGCTATTCATTATGATCATGGCTGATCATCCAAAGTCAGTACCCGGTTCCTGCTTCCCCCCCATATCACTTAATTCCATTAGCCCTCAGAGCTCGGGAAGAGAATGGGGAACATTCAGAAGCCGTCTGAAGAAGGGTCTCGACCCGAAATGTCACCCATTCTTTCTCTCCAGAGATGCTGCCTGTGCCGCTGAGTTACTCCAGCATTTTGTGTTTATCTTTGGGTAAATTAGGACCAGTCAACATGGTGCTGTCCATACCAGGTCATGCCTTATGAACTTGATTGAGTTTGAGGAGGGGCAATTGGTGAGGTAAGGCAGTGGATGTTAGTGCCATAGAGTTATACAGCATGGAAACATGCTCTTCCACCCAACTTGCCCACGCCGACACTAGTCCCACCTGTCCGCATTTGTCCCATATCCCTCTAAACCTTTCCTCTGCATATACCTGTCCAAATGCCTTTTTAAATGTTGTCACAGTACCGTACTCAACTGCCACCTCTTGCAGTTCATTCCATATACCCTCCATCCTCTGTAAGATAAAGTTGCACCTCAGGTTTCCATTCAACCTTTCTCCTCTCACCTTAAACCTTTTCATCGGTTCTTGATCCCCCTATTCTGGGTGAAAGTGTGCATTTACTCTATCTAATCCCCTCACGATGTTATACAAGTCCATAAGATTACTCCTCACCCTCCTGCACTCCCAGGAATAAAGTCCTAACCCATCCAACCTCTCCCTATTGCTCTGGCCCTCGAGTTGTTGCAACATTCTCATAAATCTCTGGATGGTTGGTGGTTACAGGCAGACCCAAGAGAAGTATTTAAAATTATGAAAGGAGTAGATAGCATACACAATCAGAACCATTTTTAAATGTAAAGGAGAAATACAGGGGTAAGTGTTTATATGCAGAGAGTGTCTGGTGCATGGAATGTGATGCCAGGAGTGGTGGTGGTGGAGGCAGATACAATAGTGGCATTGAAGAGACTAATGTCCCTGTCCCACGGTACGAGTTCATTCCAAGAGCTCTCCCGAGTTTTAAAAAAAATCAAACTCGTGGTAAGCACGGAGAATGAACGTAGCGGGTACGTCGGAGCTCGGGGACGTCTCTTAGCGGCTCATAATGCTAATGGCAGGTTAGCTGGGAAGACTCGCTAACGGCAGGTATGCTCGGGAAGACTCGTGAAGATTTTTCAACATGTTGAAAAATGTCCACGAGAGCCCCGAGTACCGACGAGCGTCCATTACCGTAAATCTCCGAGTTCGAATCAGGGCAAACTCGGGAGAGCTCTTGGAATGAACTCGTACCGTGGGACAGGGCCATTAGATAGGCATGGAGATTAGCTTAGAATGGATTGGTGTGAATCACAAGATTACTTTTACATCATGTACAGCACAAGCATTGTGGGCTGAAGGACTTGTTCCTGCATTGGTCAATGTTCATTGTTCAAACCAGCAGTGTTGCATTGCTACCCTTCAGATTCCACAGATCTTCACTTCAAGTTCTGAACTCAACAGAGATGCCTGTGAGAGCCCACAAATTGGACTTAGGACCTCTTGACTAGAGAGAAGCATTGAAACTAACCAGATGTTCCAATTCCTGACATCGCCACTCTACCCATTCTAGGTGGAGATGGTTATTGTCAATGGAATTTATAGAATAGAATAGGGTAGTGCCCTTCCCCAGAATGACTTTCCCAGGTATGGGAATCTCATTGCTCATTCCCATTTGATTCTAACATTAGTGTTCCCTTGTTTAATGACATTGAGTGTCTAATGTCCTCACTTCAGGGGGCAGGCTGAAAGGGTGAGGGTGAAGGGTGAGGCTGAAATCAGAAGGTTTCAAATGGGTGCCTCTGACAATCAAACCATAACTCACTTTTCCCGTTTCCCATCTCCACTCATGAATCCGTTGCCCAAGATTGGTCTGCCATTCAAGGTTTAACAAAGATAGACACAAAACGCTGGATTAACTCGACCTGGAATGTCACCCGTTCCTTTTCTTCAGAGATGCTGCCTGACCCGCTACGCAATTACAGCAACGGGGTAGGTTGGAAGATCATGAATTCATCCTTCGCATATGAGATGCCCGTTTGAGAGTTCGACGACGGAGGAAGGAGCTGCTCGTGATATCTGGTGGTCGGTGGTTACAAGTATTTGTATCTTCTGGACAATGGGAAAGAGAAGAGGGGAGAGGATGACTGGGGAGCGAGTGGTTCTTATTTATGTTGGCTGCTCCCCGAAGCAGCACGAAGTGTAGATGAGTTGATGATGGATGGTGAGGAAAGGCTGGCGTCCACGATGCACTGGGCTGTGCTCACACTTCAGTAATTGCTTGTGGTCTTGGGCAGAACCGTAGCCAAACTAACATGTGATGCAGCAGGATTAAACGCCTTCTATGGTGCTTCTGTAGAATTGGTACGACATGCCAAATATCCTCAGCCTTCTGAGGAAGTAGACATGTTAGTTTGCTTTCTTGGTGTGGCGTCAAAATTGTGCACTCTGTTTTGCGAAGGAGCATTTCAGAAGAAGGGTCTCGACCCGAAACGTCGCCTATTTCCTTCGCTCCATAGATGCTGCCTCACCTGCTGAGATTCTCCAGCACTTTTGTCCACCTTCGATTTTCCAGCATCTGCAGTTCCTTCTTAAACACTACACATCTACACGATTCCTTTCAGGATAGCCAAGGCAATTTATGGTCAATGTACTTCTGTGGTTGAATTTCATGAGGTGACTGTCCTACCAATTAAACCACATTGCACCAACAATCCAAAGTTAATGTTGTAAATGGAGCCGTCATGTGGTCAGAGAATGGAAACAAGCTCTTCGGCCCAACTTGCCCATGCCATCCAAGATGCCCCACTTACATTAGCACCAGCTGCCTATATTTGGACAACATCCCTCTAAACCTTTTCTACCCATGTAAAGATTAATAGATTTTTTCAAACTCTGCAAATTTAAACCAAGCTGCCAATTTCAAATACATTCCAGTCTCTAAGCATTCAAGGCTAGAAATTGGATTAAAAAATCCTATCTTTACAAAAAAAAAAGCAACATTTACAGCAATATTTGAAATGTTTGCACTTATTTCCTGTCTGGTGCCACCCACTGGGAAGTTGGACCAGGCGTTTCCTGTCACAATTCACCAAAGCTTTGGTGCAATTTCCCTGTCATGTGTCATAGATGGGACGACAACAATCTGCGTGGTATCACCAGCCTTAGTGCCAGCATCATCCAGCCCAGTGCGAGCCAGTTGTAAGCTGATGACTGCAGCTCATCGACTACTCAGTCTGTAGTCGATGTTGTCAAGTGGGGTCTTCCTGACATTTCCCCCCTCCTTATTCTCCTCCTCCTAGGGCAGCACGGTGGCACAGCAGAAGAGTTGCTGCCTTATGACGCCAGATACCCAGGATCAATCCTGACTATGGGTGCTTTGTGTACGGAGTTTGTGTACGTTCTCCCTGTGACCTGCTTGGGATTTCTCCGGGTGCTCCAGTTTCCTCCCACACTCCAAAGACGTACAGGTTTGTAGGCTAATTGGCTTTGGTAAAATAGTAAATTGTCCCAAGTTGCACCCTCTCTTTGGCAGCACAAGGTTTACTCTAATATTTCTTAAAGCTACAACAAATTCTTCTAGGAAGGTTGTCAGAAGTCTGCCACATTAGGGGGGTTTGATTTGCCCTTTCACTCAGCATCTGTTTAATGATGGAATAAGAGTGAAGCCAAATTTCTAGGCATATTTAGAAATACACATTTCTACAAATACCAACTTTGGTCAAATATTTTCAGTATTCATGCCACAGGAGAAAAGGATAAAGAATTACGTGTTTTAAGAGATCCAAGACAAAAAATTCGAGAATAAAGAGGCATTAAATTAAACACGAGCACATAATTCAAAATGATTTGGGTTATTTTTAGTGTTTTCATTAAGAGTTCACTCGCTGTGAGTAAGGAATGTTATAAACTTGCACAAGTGACTTTGGTGTTTTTCAATTTGCTCTCAAATGCTACACATTTCAAGGTTTTTCATCTGATTATAAAACAATGAGTCAAATAAGGTCAGACTATGCAGACTGAATGGTTCTCCATTTACTTAATCATAAACTCGAACCAAATATTGATCCTCAAAGGGGAAATAACAGCATATCTTTGCAAATTCATTTCAGGTATATGGGCAGTTTGCTATGTGGTAGTTACAACCCTGAGAAACAAACAATAAATGGCATAGTCAGCAGGTAAGGCAGCATAAATGAAAGAGAAACAGTTAACAACAAGTCTGCAACACGTCCTCAATATTCTGATTAAACATTTTAAAAAGCAGATATTGTTAATGGAGATGCTGGAAAAAATCTGCTGGTCAAGCAGCATCTGTGGGAAGAGAAACTTGCTATTAAAAGTTCCTGAGCTGAAACTTAAGGGCCTGTCCCACTTGGGCGTCATTTGCGCGTCACGCTGGTGGCGCTCGAAGATTTTGTGAATCCCAAAATCCTGGGACGCCGTGTGCGCGATCGCGCGTCACTGCCTATGTCACCACACACCATGCGCGCTTCACGACGCGCGCGTCGTGCGTCGTGACGTGTAAATGATGTCGCGTAAATGACGCCCAAGTGGGACAGGCCCTTTATTCTATTTGTTTCTTTTTCCACGGATTTTGCCTGATTCTGCTGAGTTTGTCCTGTATTTCAGCTTTTAAGTCATACGGCAAGGAAACAGGCTCTTCGGCCCAACTCGTCCTTGCTGATGAAGATGTCCCATCTAAACCAGTCTCAAGGCAGGACAGGGCTGTATTTCAGTGCCTTCATGGCTGACCCCACTCATGCAGTTACTCCAGTATTTTGTGTCCATCTTCAGTGTAAACCAGCGTTCCTTCCTACACATCCAGAGATACTGCCTGTCCCACTGAATTACTCCAGCATTTTGTGTGTATCTTCGGTGCCCCAGTCATGATCTGCTGTTGGTCCGGAGATAGTCGTGGTGTCATACAGCACGGAAACAGGGCTTTCAGCCCAACTCATCCATGCTGACCAAGATGCCCCACCAAAGCTAGTCCCATTCACCCACATTTGGCCCCTATCCCTCTAAACCTTTCCTATCCATGTACCTGTCCAAATAAACATAATAGCTGCATATTAATCGGTATCTACAATTTTTGTTTATTTTTAATGAATGAAACACCACAGATTGTTGGTCTTTCCATGGTATCCACAGGCATACCTTGTGATATGATTCAATTTCATTTTTGGTAAGCAATAACAAAAGCAAGTAATGGTAACAACACAACATTCGCTTGTTTAAGAAGGAACTGCAGATGCTGGAAAATCGAAGGTACACAAAAATGCTGGAGAAACTCAGCGGGTGCAGCAGCATCTATGGAGCGAAGGAAATTCACTTGTTTAAACTTGCTACTAATTGGAGCAAAACCAAATCCCAGTCTACACAAGAAACTGCAGATGCCAGTTTACAAAAAAAAAGACAAAGTGCCCAAAGAGTAACTCAGCAGGTCAGGCAGCATTTGCGGAGAACATGGATACGCAATGTTTCAGGATGGGAGCCTTTCCTCAGACCAAAGCCCCGTCGTGCCATATCTGCCATCAGCTCAGTTGAGAACTAGATCGGCATCGAACCTAGTTGCACAGGTCAGGAAGGAGTTAATGGATCATGGCCGAACAGAGTCAGGGAACTGCAATGGGCCACTGCATGTCTAGACCAAGTACAGGAAGAAAGACAGACAGAATAGCTGCTCTTGATCGGTATTTTCTATGTTTCCATGTAACCAGTAAGCGAGACCTAGTTGGGTCCTGGCACAATAGTACTGGGACAACTAATTTTCCCACAGCTAATTTTCCCACTAGGCTGGTCAATTCATTGACCAACACATGACAGAATAAACTCAAAAACTGTAGATTTGTCCTTGAAGTGTCGCCAGTTAATATATTGGCAGGTGAAGCAAGTTCAGCCTTTTGGCCATCAATACTGTGGAATGCAAATGCAAACGAGCAAGTGGGAGCTCTTCAGAGAGTCTGGCGAGTTGACTTAACAGCTGAAAGCTTTGTGCATTCACGAGGGAGCTATGGGATGGATTGCTGGCCCTCTGGGCCCGAACAACTGCCAACTGACAGAGTCCAACATAACAAACCTTAGAGGGAGAGAGGCAAGCAGAGAACAGATTTGGCCGAGAAGATTTAAATGTATGCGTTGCAAGTCTTCTGGAATTTAAGCTGCAGTTGATTATTGGAAATAAAAATTCTGATCCTTTTTATGAAACGGATGTCATTTTCCAGTCATTCGCTGCAACTTAAACTGCCATCAGCATGCAATAACTGCAAATTGAGTTTCATCTATTGGCCAAGAACAGAACGACCACAAATCCCATAAATGAAACATCCCAGCCTGGAGACAGGCACACTGCGCAGCTAGAATACAGAAAGAGGTGGAGGGATAAACAGATAGCTCTACCACACAACAGTGTTAAATTAATTAAACCTTAAACAAATGGGCTTGATAGAGAATGGGGAGGATTTGGCCAAGATCCTACGTCCATGATGAGTTATAGCAGGGGTTGCAACAGAGATGCTGCAATTAGTGACTTGCCATCGGGTTCAAAGGTCGGAAAGAGCCCATCCTCGCCCATCTCACCGCAAAGTAGAATCAAATCCTGCTTTTGCTTTTAATCACTGAGCAATGCCAACATGAAGGATGACTCAAACGCAGCTCTGGCCTGAATGCAAGACAGTCAATAGCTAAATAACATGCTGCATATCAGGGGGTGCCGTCCTGTATGGGTATGGCTGCCCAGCCTGCAGCTGTCCTTTTTTTCACCTTTTATTTGTTTATTATTAGTGAGTTAAAGTGTCTTGTTTTTGGAGGTTTAGTCTTTTTTATGTGGGGGGTGGGGGGGAGGGGGAAGGGCAAAACTGCTTTTCAGGGTCCCTACCTGGTCGGAGAGGTGGCTTTCCTCCGAGCAGCACCTTCGACCCGTCCTCGAGGCCTACCAGTGGGCCTGGAGCGTCGTTTCCTGAGGGGGACCAGCCAGAACCTCGGCTTCGGCGGCGGCACAGCGCTGGAGCTCTATCGCGGAGCGGACGATGCCTTGCCTGGGTCGCCGCGCTGAATCCGGTATGCTGGGACCGCCGATGAAATATCGCTGCGGGTCTGTGGAGCGGCCAGCTGCGCGCTGAACTTTACATCGGGAGCCTGGGATCTCTCGCCGAGATCGCCAGTGGTGGAGCTCCATCCAGCGTGGCCTGTCGGCTTTGGAAGCCGGGGTCTCGGGTAAGGAAGCGGCCGTTCCAGGTATCCCAAGCCGCTGAGAGGATTCTCCCGACGCCGGAGCACCATCATCCGGCGAGAAGGGCTTGGAACATTGGGCCCCCGTAAAGGCGACTGTGGAGGCCTAAATAGGCCCAACTATGGGTGGACATGGGGATGGGGACTGGACTTTGTGCCTTCCCTCATAATGGGAACCATTGTGGGGGATGTTTTTATGTTTAAATGTCTTTATTATTGTTATGTGGTATTATTTTTAATGTGCTGCAATGGCAATCTGCATTTCACTACACCAATTGGTGTATGTGACAAATAAAGAACCTTTGAAGAACCTTTGGACATTCACCCACCAACACCTAACCAAAACAAGCCGTGAAAGAGCCAACTAAACAAGGTCTGAAGAAGGGTCTCGACCCAAAACGTCACCCATTCCTTCTCTCCAGCGATGCTGCCCGTCCTGCTGAGTTACTCCAGCATTTTGTGTCTATCTTCAGTAAGAACAGATTAGTCCACAGTACTGTAATTTACCACAGCTTTTGTGTCTATCTTTAGTGTAAACTAGCATCTGCAGTTCCTTTCTACACAACTAAATAAGATATCGGAGGATAGTTCATTGCCAATACAATTTAGAAACAGCAAACTTAACTGATGCAGAAAAAGACAAAGTGCTGGAATAACATGAACAGGCCAGGCAGCATCTGAAGATGCATGGATAGATGACGTGTTGGGTCAGGATCTTTCTTCACACTGGTCCTGACCCGATACAAGAAACATTTACTTAAACCGTGTTGCCTTTTGGTAAAGTTTCTGCTTTAGAAACTATGCTAATGGAAGGGATAAGAGCAGTTGTTACTTGTCTTTATGCTCATAAGGGTTTGCTCGTGTGTGGGATCAACGTAAAACCCTCAGATCAGCTGTAGCTCTTGTGCACGCAAATCTTTTCCCACTTCTCTTGTCAGTGCAGCACCTCCCCCAAACTCAAGAGATTCCACCACAGATTCACGGAGAGTGACCAGGATCTTATAGACTTCTGTCAGGTCATCCTTCAGCCTGGGGTGGAAGATTGCAACCTTCATGTTTCGACTAATGCAATCAACTCGACGTGCACAAACGGAAGATCAAATAGAACAAGTTGTCCAACAACTTTAGGCTGTGCACGCCACACGAAAGAAGAAGATCGCTCAGCCTCCTGGATTAGAGAACCTCATTTATAGGAAGGGTGGATAGAATGCATTTATTAGTTTCCTTGAACCAAAGGAGGAGGATGAGGGATGACCTGACAGAAGTCTATAAGATTAAGAGATTATGAAAATCTCCCCCCCCCCTCCAACCCCCCCAAATCTCCCCATTATAAAAGCACCAAAAACAAAAGGGGATAAGGTGAAAGGAAGGATCTGTTATATACAGAGTGTGGTTGATATCTGAAAAATGTTGCCATAGGTGGTGGAATCAGATGCCATTACTTCTTTAAGAGACATTTGGTCAAACACTTATCTCGGCAAGAGAAAGATATGGTCCTAATACAGACAAGTGTGTAGATGGGCAAAACCGTTGGCATGGACACATTGGGCCCAGGGTCTGTTTCTTTGCTCTACAACTATGGCCATGACCAAGGTTACTGATACCCTTCCCCACCTGCTAGCTTCTTCAGACTTTAGAGATACAGCGTGGAAATGGGCTCTTCAGCTCATCAGGTCTACGCCGATCAGTACGCTACACACAAGGGCCAATTTACAATTTTTACTGAAGCCAATTAACCTGCAAACCTGTACGCCTTTGGAGTGTGGGAGGAGGCTGGAGCACCCGGAGAAAACCCACGCAGTCACAGGGAGAACAGACAAACTCCATAGAGACAGCATCTGTAGTCAGGATCGAAACCGGGTATCTGGTGCTTTAAGGCAGCAACGTTACCACTGTGCCGCCCAGCGCTAATTCGATGTCAGAGTAATCTTTGGGCTCGTGCCCACTTGAGGTTTGAAAGATACCAAGTCTCATTTCACTTGGGATGCTAACAGTGAGTGGAAAGATATTGTCAATCCTTTGACCTGATGGTGCAGCAAAAAGCAGAGATGAAATACATCATCGAACATCCACATGAACTCCATCTGCGAGCTAAGCGTGTAAAGGAAGAATTAATTGTTCCAAAAAACAATTCATATTTTATTTTCAGAAAAGAGTAGCTTCTACTTACATACAATGGTGCCTGATTTGGTGAGAGTCTCATGACAGAGGCTGCTGTAACAAGAGGAAACATGGCAAGTTAGTTTTTAAGCCATAAAGTTACTCAGTAACATATTCAGCCATAAAACCACACATGGGTTAGGAATTTAATACAAGGTATAATCTATGACCGCATGACATTCTTGTTTCTAGTTTCAATGTTCCTCGATTAATTTCATCGCGACTTTCCTACATGTGGAACAGACTCCATACTTTTTACAAACATTGTGTTTTCCTTGAACGACTAAAATATAAATAGCGCTTACAGTGCCCTCCATAATGCATTTATTTAGCGGGTGCAGCAGCATCTATGGAGCGAAGGAAATAATTTCCTTCGCTGCATAGATGCTGCTGCACCCGCTGAGTTTCTCCACCACTTTTGTCCACCTTCAATTTTCCAGCATCTGCAGTTCCTTCTTAAACCCATCATTTATTTGTTTGCCTCCGTACTCCACAATTTGAGATTTGTAATTTAAAAAAAAATCACATGTGGTTAAAGTGCACATTGTCAGACATGTGACAATAATAAACCTGAACCAAACCGGTAACAATTGTGAGCAAATCCTGACATAAAGAATCAGTCTGAAGAAGGGTCTCGACCCGAGACGTCACCTATTTCCTTCGCTCCATAGATGCTGCCTCACCCGCTGAGTTTCTCCAGCATTTTTGTCTACCTTAAAGAATCAGGCTGGTCTGCATTTGTACGACTCCTTTACAAGTAAACATCTTCCTGTGTTTATGGGGAGAGGGTGTGGTGGGATGATTAAAATAGTTAAAAGCTCAAATGTTAGGTTTTGACAAGGAGAAAAAGATGGGGAAATTGTGTGGGGAAACCAAGTCACCACAGATCAAAGGCTTGGCTTGACAATGTCTACCGGAACATTCTAGATTTGCCTTCACAATCTGCTGAATCTAATCGACTTAGATTTAGTTAAGGGATACAGCATGGAAACAGGCCTGTCAGCCCACACCAGCCACTGATCACCCGTACACTAGTTCTGAAGACTGAAGAATAGCACCTGAAGAAGGGTTCCAACCCAAAACGTCACCCAGACTTTTTTTCAGCGATGCTGCCTGACCCGCTGAGTTACTCCAGCACTTTGTGTCTACCTTTGGTATCCACCAGCATCTGCAGTTCCTTCATACACTAGTCCTATGTTATCCTACTTTCGCATCTTACAGACGGGGGACAATTTACAGAAGCCAATTAACCTACAAACTTGCACGTCTTTGGAATGTGGGAGGAATCCCGGAGAAAGCCACAGGGTCACAGGGAGAACATGCAAACTCAGCACAGGCAGCACCCCTGGTCAGGATCAAACCTGGGTCCCTGAAAAAGGGTCTCGACCCAAAACATCACCTATTCCTTGTCTCCATACATGCTGTCTGACCCGCTGAGTTACTCCAGCTTTTTATGTCTATCTTCGACTTAAACCAACATCTGCATTTCCATCCTACACTTCTGGGTCTCTGGCATTGTGAGGCAGCAGCTCTACCACTGCGCCACGGTGCTGCCCTGCCGACAATCACTGGGGAAAGTAACTAAAGAGGCACTTGGTGCCTGCAAAATCAGAACCCAAGGTTGTTGCCAGGAGAGAAGAGAGTATTATGCAGTGTCAAATATAAGTATGACTCTTTCTTTTCCCCTCCTCATCATTTGCAAATCTCCTCCTCCCAGCTCATAAAAATGTTAACAGCCACTGTCAACAAAACATGGCTTCCTCAACTTCATATAAGAGGCAGTGTCAGGATTTTATTATCAGCTACTGCATGATTTCCTTCCCTGGCTCAAATGCATGGTTCTTAATGGAATTCGAGGCAAACAGCCTTGTGACTCATATTGGGGGTGTCCTACTGTAACATAGGATTCATGCCATCTCCCAATCGGACTGCTTGCTTTAAACCTCCGACATGACAATCAAAGACCAGAAAGAGAAATCACATTGAAACAAAAGAGAATCACAACTTCAGTTCAGATTAGTTTGTTGTCACATGTATAGTGGTACAGTGAAAAGCTTTTGTTGCGTGCTAACCAGTCAGCCGAAAGACAGTACATGATTACAATTGAGCCATTCACAGTGCACAGATACATGATAAAGGAATAACGTTTAGTACAAGATAACACCAGTAAAGTCCGATAAAAGATAGTCCGCGGGTCACCAATGAGGTAGATAGTAGTTCAGGACTACGGAAGGATGGTTCAGTTGCCTAATATCTTTTAATATCATTTGAAAACAATTAATGGTAGGAATAATTTAGCAGGCAGAGGAATGGTAATTAAATGCTATTTGAGTATTTCAAAATACATTTGGATGACAGGTTAAGCAAACAGTGGAGGGTTAATGAGGGAAGTGGCTGTGCTCTTGACTTTCAGTTCTGCGCTTAATTTTGAAAACACAAAGAATGTCTTTTTGCACAAAATACTTGCGATTCACATGCAGTGCCCTTCGCCAAAACGAATTGCTACACTTCATCATCCTTCTGTCTCAGAGGTTTGTCACAAACAAAAAAAAACAGGCCTGACAGTTGTTTCCTAAATGCTTTGGCCCACATTTAGTTTCAGTCATACACGTGGGACATGAGAAACAACTCCTGATAAAAAGTCTTACACTTTAGTCGTGGCACATTCCAATAACTCAGAATAATCGCATCATTCTAGCACAATCACTATTTTATCATGACCGAGACATTTAGGAGAAAAATCAAGTGCTGGAGTAACTCAGCGGGTCAGGCAGTACCACTGGAAAACATGGATCTGCAACGTGTCGGAAGGAACTGCAGATGCTGGTTTGAAACCGACGATAGACACAAAATGCTGGAGTAACTCAGCAGGACAGGCAGCATCTCTGGAGAGTAGGAATGGGCGATGTTTCGGGTCGAGACCCGAAAGTTCCCCCTCCACTGATTCTCAGTCTGAAGAAGGGTCTCCACCCGAAACGTCACCCGTTCCTTCTCTCCAAAGATGCTGCCTGTCCCGCTGAGTTACTCCAGCTTTTTGTGTCTATCATGGATCTGTAACGTTTTGGTTTGTCATCCTTCTGCAAATCCGCCTGTTCTTATCTCTGGTCCATTAAAAAGCCCCTCGCCTATGTCGACCTATTCCCTGCCACGCTTTGTCCTGTCTCCCTCCTTTTCCAGCTTTCTTCCCCCCCTCTCTACACAATCAGTCGGAAGAAGGATCCTGTCCCTAAACGTCACCGATCCATGCTCTCCAGGGATGCGGCCTGACCAGCTGAGGTACTTCAGCACTTTGTATCTTCTTTGTAATCCAGCATCTGCAGTTCTTTGTCTCTAGGAGAAATAATACCTAGGTTCATGGACCCAAGATAGCGTAGACAAAGTACTGCAACATCCTGGAAGGAGGCGAGGTTAAAAAATCTTGAATGATGCCCAAAGGATAAGTTGGGCAAGATATAATTGAGCTCATGCGTTTCCTTGTCCCTGGAAAACATCTTCACATTCCAATGCTCACTATAATGATACATTGGAAGGAAGACATGTTTTGCTCATTTGGTCACAGTTTTCCCTGTGAAGCAGTTAATCACGGGCCACAAGACCTCTTCCAAGATACCAACCCCTAATGTTTGCGATGAATTTCCAATGCAACGCTCCGAGTAGACAACCTAATTAAAATGAGAATTAAGATGCAGTTCGTCTAATCTTGGTTGTGAAGGGACTTCAAAAGAACGACAGTGTCATTTGATGGACCAGAAATTCCATGTGATCTCGGGTCCATCCAGGTAAACAGACTGGGCCTCCACATGGTTTTTCATCTGAAATGCAGCATCACCTCAGTTCAAGATTGCAATGTCAGGTCACTTCATGGCACGAGCTACGACTCACATTTACCATGCTTGGCTCTGGGTCAGAAGGTGTGGGGTCCAGTCCCCGGCATGGTGGCACAGCGGAAGAGTTGCTGCCTCACAGCGCCAGAGACCCGGGTTCGATCCTGATTAAGGGTATTGTCTGCATGGAGTTTGTACATTTTTCCCGTGACCGTGTGGGTTTTCCCTGGGTGCTCCAGTTTGATCTCACACTCCAAAGACATACAGGTCAGTACATCAATTGGATTCGGTAAAAATTGTCTCTAGTATGTAGGATTGTGTTAATGTACGGGGTGATCGCTTGTCGGCACGGACTCAGTGGCCGAAGGGCGTGTTTCCACGCTGTATCGCAAAAGTCTAAAGTCCCACTTTCAAAACAAATTCTCAGCTGACACTCCAGTTGAGGCAATGTTGCACCAATGGTGATACAGTCTTTCACAATGAGACCTCATAGACCCTTCAAATACTATCTTTAATCGGACTTTACTGGCATTTAGTTTAGTTTAATTTAGAGATACAGCACTGAAACAAGCCCTTCACCCTACCGAGCAACAACCCTCCTGACATTAACACTACCCTACACACACTAAAGACAATTTACACCAAGCCAATCAACCTACAAACCTCAACGTCTTTGGAGTGTGGGAGGAAACCGAAGATCTCGGAGAAAACCCACGCTGTCACGGGGAGAACGCACAAACTCCGTACAGACAGCACCTGTAGTCGGGATCGAACCCGGGTCTCTGGCACTGCAAGCGCTGTCATTCAGCAAATCTACCGCTGTGCCACCGGCGTTATCTTTCACCAAACGTTATTCCCTTGTCATGTATCTATCTGTACACTACGTCTTTTTCTTCCATCGTTTAGTTGAGTTTAGTTTATTGTCACGTGTACTGAGGTACAGTGGAAAGCTTTTGTTACGTTCCATCCAGTCAGCGGAGAGACTACATGATTACAATCGAGCCATTCACAATGTGATACACAGCAGGAGATTTAGACCAGGATAGTAGATAGTTTTCCCCTCAGTCATCAACATCAAGTACAAATTATCTGCCCGTTAACGAGCAACATTCTACGAGGCTTGCTCTATCAAAATTGGCTTTTAATTCAAAATTGCATTCCATGCGACTGCACTTCAAAAAGATTAGCTTAGAAGCTGCTTTGAAAGGATCAGAAGCCAAAAAAGTAATACTGATGCAAGCCTTCCTCCCTTTAAAGCCCACAATTAGGGTTGAAGACAGGCCAATTAACGATCGAGGGCAAAAGCCAAAAATTGTGCAGCTAAACCACTAGGTTATATTTAATGAAAAAGGAATAACTTTAAAATTGGCAGCCTTGGCTGAGACTAGATCGAAATTCAAGTTCAAAGTCGAGTGCCTTCTGTTTAACCACACTCACTACAACAGTCAAAAAGGAGGAAAAGATAGGATTTAGCAAAAAGGAATGAGTAAAACAAATACAATGCAGATCCTTGCAGGTTTTTATATTTCTGCTGACAATCAACACTTCTTTTCAAATAAGATAAAGCTCTTAAGTCTTTGAATGGCAAGCTGAGTATTGGTTGGATAACCTTTACCTCCTACAATCAGCAACAAGAATTTTAAGCTTTGAAGGAGCAACATGTCACAACTGGAGATCATGGGTTTCTCCGAAAATATAAACCAGATGGGTGAATGGAACTGCCTCAGAGTTAAATTTAACTCCGTGGGTCAGACTGCATAGTGGAGGCAGAAGGAAGGTTGACGGTTCGGGTTGAAATCCTGCATAAATGTAGAAGGGATAAATTGAGCACCTTCCTCACCCCTCCCTCCCAACTCTCAAACTGGCCATCTCCCCCGTACACTCTCAGTCCATATGAAGGTCGCCATCAGAAACATTGATCATCTTATTGCATCCACAGACGCTGCCTGAGCCGCTGAATTACTCCAGCAGTGTGTTGCTCCAGCACCTGCAGTCTCGGTTCTCTGCTTCAAATGTAACCCACGTGGGTTTTCTCCGGGTGCTCTGGTTTCCTCCCACATTCCAAAGACTTCCAAAGGTTAATTAACTTCTGTAAAAAATTGCCCTGGTGCGTAGGTTAGAACAAGCGGACTCGGTGGTCTGAAGGGCCTGTTTCCATGCTGCATCTCTAAAACTAATAAAAACTAAAACCTAAAGACTGTGCAGTTTAGGATGGGCATTCAACCTTCTACCCTGCGTCTCTCTCGCATGTGTCAGGAAACACAGGTGATCGCGGGAAGTGTGAACTTCACACGGATGGCTCTGGAGGTTAGGATTGAACCTCAGGTCCTTAGAGTTGTGAAGCAGAACTACTACCTGTTGAATCACTGTGCCGGAGACAAAAGACACTAAATGGCTTTACTATTTAATTACAAGAGGCATTGAACCTAATGATTTGAGTTTCCTCAGCTCACCCCCAGACCCCTAGAGTCAGACCTATGCAGCGTAGAAACTTGCCTTTGACCAAGACTGCACCAAACATCAACCATTCTACGATTGGATAGTCTGAAATCCAGCCAGGAGTAAACCAAAACCTTGCATACTTTTTCTTTGCACAGCAAACATCCAACGCCTAGAGGCGGCATAGAAATTGTGTTCCCAATTCCCAGCCAAACCAATGAGTAGCACAGGTTAACCAGAACTCCAAATTGGAGAATAACACAGCTTCCTCCACCAACATCCAACCCACTGCACTCGGACCACAGCTCTCTGGTCTGCGGTGAAGCTTCGACTGCCTATACTTGGTCACAACGCCAAGGTCAACCAAGGATTGGCAACCCACCAGCTAAAGCCTCAGAAAATGGGAATATCGTGCAGTTATACAGTGCCCTCCATAATGTTTGGGACAAAGACCCATCATTTATTTATTTGCCTCTGTACTCCGCAATTTGAGTTTTGTAATAGAACAAATCACGTGTGGTTAAAGTGCACATTGTTAGATTTTATTAAAGGGTATTTTTTATACATTTTGGTATCATCATGTAGAAATTACAGATGTGCTTATACATAGACCCCCCATTTCAGGGCACCATAATGTTTGGGACACATGGCTTCACAGACTTTGTAATTGTTCAGGTGCGTTTAATTGCCTCCTTAATGAAGGTATAAGAGAGCTCTCAGCACCTAGTCTTTCCTCCAGTCTTTCCATCACCTTTGGAAACTTTTATTGCTGTTTATCAACATGAGGACCAAAGTTGTGCCAATGAAAGTCAAAGAAGCCGTTATGAGACTGAGAAACAAGAATAAAACTGTTAGAGACATCAGCCAAACCTTAGGCTTACCAAAATCAACTGTTTGGAACATCATTAAGAAGAAAGAGAGCACTGGTGAGCTTACTAATCGCAAAGGGACTGGCTGGCCAAGGAAGACCTCCACAGCTGATGACAGAAGAATTCTCTCTATAATAAAGAAAAAACCCCAAACATCTGTCCGACAGATCAGAAACACTCTTCAGGAGTCAGGTGTGGAATTGTCAATGACCACTGTCCGCAGAAGACTTCATGAACAGAAATACAGAGGCTACACTGCATGATGCAAATCATTAGTTAGCCGCAAAAATAGGATGGCCAGGTTAGTTTGCTAAGAAGTATTTAAAGGAGCAACCACAGTTCTGGAAAAAGGTATTGTGGACAGATGAGACGAAGATTAACCTATATCGGAGTGATGGCAAGAACAAAATATGGAGGTGAGAAGGAACTGCCTAAGATCCAAAGCATACTACCTCATGTGTGAAACACGGTGGTGGGGGTGTTATGGTCTGGGCATGTATGGCTGCTGAAGGCACTGGCTCACTTATCTTCAATGATGATACAACTGCTGATGGTAGTAGCATAATGAATTCTGAAGTGTATAGAAACATCCTATCTGCTCAAGTTCAAACAAATGCCTCAAAACTCATTGGCCGGCGCTTCATTCAGCAAGACAATGATCCCAAACATACTGCTAAAGCAACCAAGGAATTTTTCAAAGCTAAAAAATGGTTAATTCTTGAGTGGCCAAGTCAATCACGCGATCTGAACCTAATTGAGTATGCCTTGTATATGCTGAAGAGAAAACTGAAGGGGATTAGTCCCAAAAACAAGCATTAGCTAAAGATGGCTGCAATACAGGCCTGGCAGAGCATCACTAGAGAAGCCACCCAGCAACTGGTGATGTCCATGAATCGCAGACTTCAAGCAGTCATTGCATGCAAAGGATATGCAACAAAATACTAAAAATGACTACTTTAATTTACATGACACTGCTGTGCCCTGAACTGGGGACACTATGTATAAACACTGCTGTAATTTCTACATGGTGAAACCAAAATGTATAAAAATGTCCTTTATTAAAATCTGACAACGTGCACTAACCACATGTGATTTTTTGTATTACAAATCTCAAATTGTGAAGTACAGAGGCAAACAAATAAATGATGGGTCTTTGTCCCAAACATTATGGAAGGCACTGTACGTTGGCACAGGAGCAAATGTCATCATCGAGGTCACATTAGGGAGTCTTTTCGGTCATAATTCTTTAAAGTTTAAAAGAATGAAAGAAAGCTAACTTGGTGAAGTGTTCGCCATGATGGAGAGATGCTCTCAAAATAAGCGGTCAACAATTTTGGACTGGAGTGAGAAATTTCTTTGAAGATAGATACAAAATGCTGGTGTAACTCAGTGGGTCAGACGCCATCTCTGGAGAGAAGGAATAGGTGATGTTTTGGGTCGAGTCCCTTCTTTAGACTTCTTCACAGAGTTCTGAATCTTTACCCAGCCCATACCCAACCTCCCGTCCATTGACTCCATCCACACTTCACACTGCCTCGGCAAGGCCACCAGCAGGGTGACTTTTAACTGGTGTCGAGGACCATTATATTTGGGAGCCATTCAGGAATTCGGAATAAATGCCGACAGGTTGGGCCAACATTCACATCCTGTGAATAAATAAAATTTTAAAAAGAACGGCCAATTCACATATAATCATCTTTGAACTGATGGGCCAGGTTGCTGGAGCTTATTTAAAAAAAATAACTTTATAAATGACTGCCTTGAATACTAAACAAGGAAGTCATGCCATCTTTTATAAATCACTGGCTAGTCCTTGGCAATCCAATCCTCTAGACCCGACTTTGGAGAGGAGGCAGAGGAAGTTTGCCAACTTGGTACTAAGTGTCAGAGACTTTACATGGAAGAACCATGATCATTCTCCTTGAAGCAAAGACAGATGTGTTTAAAATCGAGAGTTTTAACAAAAGTACTTCAGGGGAATCTGTTTCACTGGTGGCAATGTCATTAACAAGGATCCATGGGCCATGGACACAAGAACAGTAAGGCTTTTAAGTGGCCAACATAGATCTGGAATGCAGAAAGGTACCACAGTGGCGCAGCTGGTAGAGCTACTACCCAATGGCTTTGATGAGGACCAAGCTGGCACATGATAGTTTGGACACAAAGTGCTGGAGTAACTCAACGGGTCAGGCAGCATCTCTGGTGAAGGAGAATGGTCAATACTGCAGATTGGGATCCTTGATGAGGCGGGGGGTGGGAGGGGGGGGGGAATGAGAGAAAGCTGGAAGAGAAGTGCTATCTGACCCGCTGACCTACTCCAGCACTTTGTGTCTTTTTTTAAATAAACTAACATCTGCATTTCCTCGTGTATCTGAATAATAGAGACTGAGGAACTAAATGTAAATGAAAGCCTCTGCACTGACCTTTGAGTAATGATCTTCAAGCATTTCTGAAGGAGAGTCTTTGACTGGGGGCGGGGGGGGGGTGGGGATTCATTGATGGACTGTCTGTTGTAAGGGGTGCCCATTACGCTCATGTACTGCAATGGATCTAGAACTGGTTCGGTTTTTTGAGAGAATTTGGATAGAAAATCGACAGAGCATTGAAGGTACATGCACTCAACATCATGGGAGAATTAACCAAGAATAAAGCTCTAGAAAACTACAGTTGTTCTATTAATGCGACGGTTCTGTACATGGGTCCATTTATCAATCCTACAGGCTCCTTCCCACGCCACCTTCCAGGAAGCCTTAGTCAGGGCAAGAAATCAGATTCAGAAGTGAGATGCTGTAGCTTTTAAGTTAACCAACACTTGCAAGTCAATTGCAAGAGCTGCAAAGAATCCTATAAAGATATCAAGAACAGTTTTTCCCAATCGCAAAAAACACAGATCCTGAGGCATCAGGGATTAGTTCAAGTTCAAGTGAGTTTATTGTCATGTGTCCCTGATAGGACAATGAAATTCTTGCTTTGCTTCAGCACAACAGAACATAGTAGGCATTGACTACAAGGCATTCTATAAATATATACACACATGAATCAATATACTGATAAAGTGCAAATAACAGTATTGGCTAATAAAGTTCAGTGTTATGTCTGAGCCAGGTTTAATAGCCTGATGGCTGTGGGGAAGTAGCTATTCCTGAACCTGGTCGTTGTAGTCTTCAGGCTCCTGTACCTTCTACCTGAAGGTAGTAGGGAGATGAGTGTGTGGCCAGGATGGTGTGGGTCCTTGATGATACTGCCAGCCTTTTTGAGGCAGCGACTGTGATAGATCCCCTCGATGGAAGGGAGGTCAGAGCCAATGATGGACTGGGCAGTGTTTACTACTTTTTGTAGGCTTTTCCTCTCCAGGGCGCTCAAGTTGCCGAACCAAGCCACGATGCAACCGGTCAGCATGCTCTCTACTGTGCACCTGTAGAAGTTAGAGAGAGTCCTCCTTGACAAACCGACTCTCCGTAATCTTCTCAGGAAGTAGAGGCGCTGATGTGCTTTCTTAATAATGGCATCAGTGTTCTCGGACCAGGATTCCAACATTACCTATTAGGTTCTCATTCATTTCTCTGAAAGAAGATAGAGGTGTATATAGAGGTGTATATCTTAGAGGTGTATAAAATCATGAGAGGAATAGTTCAGGTAGACGCACAGAGTCTCTTGCTCAGAGTAGGGGTGTCGGGAACCAGAGGATATATGTTTAAGGTGAAGGGGGAAAGATTTTATAGCAATCTGATGGGATAACGTTTTTACACAACAGGTGGTGGGTGTATGGAACGAGCTGCCGGAGGAGGTCGTTGAGGCAGAGATTTACGCAACGGTTAAGAAGCAACTAGACAGGGACATGGAAGGGACAGATTTAGAGGGATATGGGCCAAACACAGGCAAGTGGGACTGGTGTAAATGGTGGGTGTGTGCAAGTTGGGCGAAAGGGCCTGTTACGACACTGTATGACCCTATTACTCTAAGATGGTTAACACAGAGCTAGAAGACTGGTACTCACACTCAAACCCCAGGACTGAAGCCAAGCACAGTAGTCCTGGTGAAAGGCAATTCACACAGGGAATTCCAACAGCTCATTCTCTGTACTGACAATGTTACACACAAGAAAACTAAACTTAAAAAGGAATAGCTTTTTTGTTAAAATGGAATGTCAAATAGCGGTTAGGGTCCACTGTGAATTTAAGAAATAAAAGGTCTAATACATGATGAGGATATTGTATAATTAGATTTATAAAAGAATCTGGTTTACACCAAGCAGAATATGCAAGAAAGTAAAAGCACAATTGATTTTGATGAATTTACAACAATAATGTACATTTAAATAATTTCTGAAAGGTAGAACAATCCAAGGTACTTCAACAGATAGTTATTAAACCACTAAAGGATTCAAGGGGACTAATGACAAATAGCCAGGGCAGGAATTCAGATATTGAGGAAATATCTTAAATAGGAAATAGGAGGAAATGATGGTTGAAGATATTTCCGGTTCTTGAAGAAGGGTCTCGACCCGAAACGTTGCCTATTTCCTTCGCTCCATAGATGCTGCCTCACCCGCTGAGTTTCTCCAGCATTTTTGTCTACCTATGCAGTAGATGACTACATGACTCAGAAAAATCACCTGGGGATTACAGTAATAGTCAAGCCTGGAGGTATTAGGCAACATACTTGAGGATTTCAGCAGCGGTTGACAAGAGACAGAACGCGAGGCACATGTTGTAATGGGAGTGAGTATCGATGGTCCCAGTGATAGACTTTCATAGAAACATAGAAACATAGAAATTAGGTGCAGGAGTAGGCCATTCGGCCCTTCGAGCCTGCACCGCCATTCAATATGATCATGGCTGATCATCCAACTCAGTATCCCGTACCTGCCTTCTCTCCATACCCTCTGATCCCTTTAGCCACATCTAACTCCCTCTTAAATATAGCCAATGAACTGGCCTCGACTACCCTCTGTGGCAGAGAGTTCCAGAGATTCACCACTCTCTGTGTGAAAAAAGTTCTTCTCATCTCGGTTTTAAAGGATTTCCCCCTTATCCTTAAGCTGTGACCCCTTGTCCTGGACTTCCCCAACATCGGGAGCAATCTTCCTGCATCTAGCCTGTCCAACCCCTTAAGAATTTTGTAAGTTTCTATAAGATCCCCTCTCAATCTCCTAAATTCTAGAGAGCATAAACCAAGTCTTTCTTCATAAGACAGTCCTGACATCCCAGGAATCAGTCTGGTGAACCTTCTCTGCACTCCCTCTATGGCAATAATGTCCTTCCTCAGATTTGGAGACCAAAACTGTACGCAATACTCCAGGTGTGGTCTCACCAAGACCCTGTACAACTGCAGTAGAACCTCCCTGCTCCTATACTCAAATCCTTTTGCTATGAAAGCTAACATACCATTCGCTTTCTTCACTGCCTGCTGCACCTGCATGCCTACTTTCAATGACTGGTGTACCATGACACCCAGGTCTCGCTGCATCTCCCCTTTTCCCAGCCGGCCACCATTTAGAAGGTTCGGGATAAGGTACAACTTAAAAGTTCATGAATAATTGGCCAACCTGGTTCAACCCAAGTGGCACGGAGGAGACCAGCCCTCAAATGAGTGCAATTTAAGGATGAATGTTATGCTTTGTGTGATAACCTTAATGAAATTGCAGCAAATTGGTGCCATTATTATCAAAGACCTGCAACCATGGGTACTTCATGTGTAGGCAAGTTCAAGTACACAGGTTCTGAGCAGCACTGCAGCTCATCAATGCCACCTTTGTCTTTGGCCATAACATGCATCAAGAGTAATCAATGCACAGTTCAAATAGTTCATCCGTTATTTCTGGCTCATATTGAAGGCTACAGTGGTAACCATTGGGAAAACATTAGTATTGGTGAGATATGAATAGCCATGCGTCGTCTTGTCTTTGGATAGCACGCAAAGGAAAGTTTTTTCACTGGGTATATGTTGAAATAATCAACTATAATGATAATAAATAGTGTTGGCAAACGCATGAAGTTTTGGATGTTAATTTATCGAAATAGAATTGGCACTGACAATAAATAAACAACAAACATTTAACTCTCAAGATTGACACAAAGTGCTGGAGTAGCTCAGCAGGACAAGCAGCATCTCTGGATAGAAGGAATGGGTGATGTTTCGGATCAAGACCCTTCTTCAGACTTTTTCACAGAGTGCTGAATTTTAGATATTAACCTGCCCATACAACCTCCCTTCCATTGACTCCATCCACACATAGATGGTGATGTGGAGAGTGAGGGGGGAGGAGGAGTAGAGAGGGGGGGAAGAGAGCGGGGGGGAAAGAGAGGGGGGGGAAAGAGAGGGAGGGGAAAGAGAGGGGGGGGAAGAGAGGGGGGAGAGAGGGGGCGAAGAGAGCGGGGAAGAGGGTGGGGGGGAAGAGAGTGGGGGGGAAGAGAGTGAGGGGGAAGAGAGTGGTGGGGGGGAAGAGGGCGGGGGGAAGAGAGTGCGGTGGGAAGAGAGGGGGGGAAGAGAGTGCGGGGGGAAGAGAGGAGGGGAGAGGGGGAGAAGAGAGCGAGGGGAAGAGTGGGGGGAAGAGAGGGGGAAGAGAGGGGGGGGGAAAGAGATATAAACAACAGTAATGGGCAT